>OZ023268.1:14760660-15471800 GCA_964006375.1 Tillus elongatus | reverse complement strand
GAAGTATATAAGGTATAGAGATTAGCTGGTGAAAAGTATTTGCGAGCCCGGAAGAGGAAACCTAATTTCTTAGCAGCCGCTTCTGCAATTGATGTGACATGTGGGTGCCAATTAAGATTTCGATCCACAGAAATGCCAACAAGAGAAAAGGACTCATTACTTTGAATAGCTTGGTTGTTCATTGTGATGGGTCTAGGGTTGGTGTATCTCTTATGAGAAAGAAAGCAAGACAGATTTGGTGGGGTTGAATTGTACAAGATTTCTACTTCCCCAGTCTAATATTTTTTGGAGATCCACGGAGACAGAACCCTCCATGAGTCTAGTTGACTACCTGCAAAAGGCGATAATTCTACCTTACAATCTGGGAAGTTTATCAAACTGATGACTTTTATAAGCAGAAAAGGAAACTTTTAATTACGTAACATCCTATCTTACACTGGACCAACGGCGTGACACGAATACAAATTTTTCTTTAAATGCTTTGGCAAAATTTCATTTAAATTAATACATACAAATAATGCGGATATAGAGACTTCTTCTCCGACTTCACGTGTTTCTTTTTTCCTCTGTAACAAGTGTTTTTGGTAAATTTTCTTTAAAAAGAAAATTCACTAATGAGGAGATCCCGACTTACCGATAACTCAAAAAAATAATGGTCCAATTTTGAATAAATTTGGCACATACCTTTCTTTTGCAAGCGGCTTCGATAAGTTCGTTAGTCAGGAAAATCCGCCCAGGTTTTCCCGGAAAATTTTGTGTTTTCTTTCGAAAACACATTATATCTCCAGACATAACAAAGTAAGGGCAACCAAATTTAGTAGGCTGATTTCTGCCATAAAGTTCATCCTGTGCACCAAAATTCAGATCTCTATCTTAAAAGACAAAGAAGTTAGAGGTAAATTAATTTTTAATTAATTAAATCTGATTCAAGAAAGTTAAAACGTCAAAATTGATGAAGTACGAATGAGAGTGAAAAATACTACAAGAAATTACTAACAAGCTCCTAGATATCTGTCTAAGTCGCTTTTTCCTTGATTTCGTTATAACATGAACAAAAAATCTATTGTAAATCGAAATGGTTTTGTGTAAATTTTAAAACATTGAACAACTGTATTACAGGATATAGCTGCTAGTAGACGCAGTCTAGCATAGCTCAGTGGCCTAAGTCTAATAATCAAATTCAATTGACCCCTGCATGACGAGTTCGAATCCTAGTGTAACGTTATTTTTTCAATTTTCAAATATGGCGACAGTCTCTGAAAGTGTTCACGCATATGTCTTAACTATCCCTATCGAGTAAGTATAGTACTGTCAATGTCCATGTACATTCAGAAACACTGAGTTAAAATAAAGAAAAATTATGACTACCATGAATTACGTATATATAAAAAAAAAGTCTGTAGCTAGTGGAACTTGACTTCCAAAGCTTTTGCCTAATGCACTCGCTCACACAGCCACACACACTACAAAGAATGAGTCCAAATAGTATGTAACAGCATACACATTAGTTTAGAGCACCAATAAATTCCTTCACCTTAGTTTTTTGTTTTGTATTTTTAGTTCATGCCTGCACCTGGTATTGATGTTGCGAGCTTCACCATTCACTGGATATTTTGAATACATATACTGAAGAAGAATTTGGGTACCTAAGTATCCGATTGGCCTCGAACACATCAGGGCAGCTTTTTCTTGGACCTAAGCTCACAATATCCTTATTGCTCTTTTTTGCATGATAAACACTGTAAGTCTCATTTCACTACACCGTTATCTAATCAGATTGTTGTTATTCCGATACATTTTTAGCCACTTTTTGTATAAAAAATAATTAGATAAAGAGGAGATGAAAGTTTTAAGACTTAATTCAATTTGAATAGCATATCGAGTTGTTTGTTCTTGCCCTAACTTAGTTAACCCGTTCCATATTTAATACAGTGGTAGACTTTTCCCGGGGCTTTACAAGTGCTTGTTTTAGTGAATTTTCTTTAAAAACAATTCACTAACGAGGAGATCCCGACTTTTTAATTTAGAAAAAATTTCTTCAATTGAGGGCGAAGTAGGCCTCCGAGAACACATTTTCGGGGTCAGTTTCAATTATACATACATATATATATATATATATATATATATATATATATATATATATATATATATATATATATATATAAGGGTGAACAATTTACCAAAATGTATGTCTGTAAGTTTAGAGACAAAAAAGTTAGCTTTAGTGCGGCAGGTCAAATATCTGGTGGTGATCCTGGACTCCAAACTAACATGGGGGTCGCAAATAGAACGAGTAGCGAGAAAGGGAGTAACGACCCTCTGGCAGCTGCCTCGAGTAATAGGGTGGAACTGGGGACTTAATCCTCGGATCCTTCATTGGATTTACATTGCGATCGTCAGGCTGAGAATCCTCTATGTGGCGTTGATCTGGTGGTGTGGTGTGAACCAAACTACCAGCAGGAAGCTCGCCAAACTCCAAAGGCTGGCAATCCTGGGTATTACAGCCGCTATGAGGACGACACCCACAGCCGCGCTACAGGTCTTGTTGATGCTGCCACCGCTTCCGATCTGTATCAGAAGGGAGGCTATGACGTCGCATCTTAGAATGCGAGACTCTGGAAACTGGTGTGGAGAGGGAGCAGTAATAGGACATGCAAGAGTCGCCAAGGAGGTGGAAAAGGAAATTCCGATTTCCGCCATCAAGGTACGGGATGCCGAGGACGATATTAGGTTGACTAGGCCATATACCCCCAGTATCCCCAGTAGGGGTTAGTGGAGGGAAAATGAGGTTGCATTCCAGCCCGCAAGCCTGGTCTGTTTCACCGACAGATCGCGGCTGGAGGATCAACAATCCTCCGGGGCAGGTGTATACATCAAGGGCCAGAGAGTGCGCGAGAGTTATGCTCTCGGTGCATATACCACGGCAGTCTAAACAGAGGTGTACGCTATCCTGTCTGTGGCCAATAGACAAGATGTGAGAGGAGCCCCGAGAAATCTGTGTACATTTTCTCGGATAGCCAGGCGGTCCTACGGGCAGTCTGCGCGACCAGAATCAGGTCAACACTGGTTCAGGGGTGCGCTGAAGCCCTCAAAGGACTAGCCAGGAAAATAAGTTGCAACTGGTATGGGTTCCGGGACACTGGCGTGGCGGGGAATGAGGCAGCGAATAATCTCGCTTGGTTATCGGCGGCCGTTCTGTGGCCCGGAGCCTGCGATAGGCATAAGTAGGAAGACGGTCTCTGTCGCCTTAGACAGGTGGACTGAGGAAGCAATGGAGAGGCACTGGGAGTCGGTTGGTGGCTGTAGGCAGGCGAGGGACTTCGTGGAGGGGCCGGACAGAGATAGAACTGTCTGGCTACTCGGTAGGAGTCGACCTGGGCTTCGTCGTATCCTTCGGGTGCTGACAGGCCACTGTGCCTTTAGAAGACACCTCACATTGATAGGCGTAGAGAGGGATCCCATTTGCCAGGAATGCAGCGTGGATGAAGAAACGTCCTACCACTACCTGTGTGAATGCGAGGCTTTTGGGAGTATTCGAGCAGAATTGTTCGGATCGAGGACTCTACAGAGGAATCAGGTAAGTACCGTCCAATGGAAGACCGTCATGGCCTTCATTTCGAGGTCGAGGCGGTTTGGCGACGAAACCGATGAAGAGTAGAGCATGGTTGCTGGGTTTGGCAAAAAGGGCCCATTGTGGCGTACTTGCTTGGCGTTGGCTTCCCCACCACTGTTACTACTAAGAATCATTTTTCTGTTTGTGTGTTTTTTTTAAGGCATGTTTGTCAAGTGTTTAAATCTCTATATTTTCTGATTTAAGCCATTAAGACAATAAATGTAGTGTTTTTTTTCAAGTTTTTAGTGAATTTTCTTAGAAAAAATTCTCTAATGAGGAGATCTCGACTTTTGAATTTTGAAAAAATTTCTTCAAATGAGCGCGATCTAGGACCCCTAGAACCCATATCCGGGGTCAGTTTCAATTTTTATATGTTTATATATATATATATATATATATATATATATATATATATATATATATATATATATATATATATATATATATATATATATATATATATATATATATGTATCACACCGATAACTCAAAAAATAATACGCCGATTTTGATAAAATGTGGCACGTACTTTTCTTTTGTAAATAGCTTGGATAAGTTCGTTAGTCAGGAAAATCGGACGAGGTTTTCCGGGGAAATTTTGAGTTTTCATTCGAAAAAAATCATTATCTCAACAAGTAATTAGCCGATTTTAATAAAATCTGGCATGTACCTTTCTTTTGTAAATAGCTTTGACAAATTTGTTAGTCAAGAAAATCGGACGAGGTTTTCCGGGAAAATTTTGAGTTTTCATTCGAAAAAAATTTTTATCTCAAAGAATAATACGCCGATTTTAATAAAATTTGGCAAGTACCTTTCTTTTGTAAAAGGCTTTGACAAGTTTGTTAATAAAAAAAATTGGACGAGGTTTTCCGGGAAAATTTTGAGTTTTCATTTGAAAAAAATTTTTATCTTAAAAAATAAAAAATCTATGATAACCAAATTTGGTAGGTAGGTTTACGATATAAAAAGCAAACTATATACCAAAATTTAGATTTCTATGTTACAAGAAAAAAAAGTTATAAAATATTTTGTGCCAGATCATTTCTATGAAAATTCACTACCATAACGCACTTGCTGCGTCCAGGCTTTTTTCTTTTAGTGAATTTTTATTTTTAAAAAATCACTAATAGAGGTATCGATGGTGAGACTTTGCAAAAATTTTTTCAAATAAGCCCGATTTAGGACCCCTAGAACCCATATACGGGGTCAGTTTCAATTTTTATATGTTTATATAATATATATATATATATATATATATATATATATATATATATATATATATATATATATATATATATATATATATATATATATATATATGTATCGGTCTGTTAACTCAAAAAATAATTTACCGATTTCAATGAAACTCGGCAAGTGCCTTTATTTTATTAATGTCTTGGATGAGTTTGTCAGGCAGGAAAATCGGGTGGGTTTTTCCGGGAAAATTGAGTTTTCTTTCAAAAAAAAATCTTTTCTCCGAAAATAACAAAGCTGTTTTAATGAAATTTACTACATATGTTGCCTTGGGAGAGGACTTACTAAGTACCAAAATTCAACTTTCTTAGTTTATAGAAAATTGAGTTATTCAAATTTTAAGTTTTCTTTTGAAACAATTTTTTTTCTCCAAAAATTACAAAGTTATTTTAATGAAATTTGGTGGATATCTTGTCCTAGGAAATACCTTACTACCTACCAAAATTAAACTTTCTAAGATTATAGAAAACTGAGTTAATCAAATTTTTATAGCTCACTGCAGTGTTAAAATCAATGGTATTTTCCTCACTATTTTAAACACGTGGGTGGGGGACTGACTGAATTCATTCCCTGTTGCTATTGATCTACTCATATTCTCTGAATATGTTAGAAGACGTGGTATCTACTTCATTCCAAGTCACTATTAATCGACTATTTATGAATTCAAATAAGTAAATTAAATCGATTGTCACAAAATATGTAGTGTATTAAGACTAAGGAAAAAAGAAATAAAACATATATAACTGTGCACATTTTGATTATATTTTAGAGTGTGCGGCGCACACCTAGATCACTAGGAGAAATCGCCACTGCTTGAGAGAGGTATTGTCACAGCATAATATCTTATTAAAGTTCATTTGTAAATAATAATAGTAAAAATAATAATAATAGTAATATATATTTTTGCAAACTAATTATACAGTGTATCTTACATATAAGCATTGCTTGTGTATGTAAACAATACAATTTTTAATATAAATGTTATAATAAAAACGTCAAAAACTTTCTGAACTGTCACACACCAAAATTTTCTTCAAATTTCCAGGTATACATATATATAACATTCTAGTTATCTTTGCAAATATTTATACTGGATCCATAATATTTCATCTCCATTTTTGGGTAACACTTTTTTATTTTAGCGTAGTTTCTCAAAAGATCTAAAGATCAATATCACCATAAATTTTGACGTTTGCTTGACAAAGAAATAATCATAGGTTTAATTTTTATATGTATAATAATTAACCGATTTCGCTGAAACTTGGCAAGTGCCTTTCCTTTATTAATAGCTTGGATGAGTTCGTTATCCAGAAAAATCGGACGGGGTTTTCCGGAAAAATTTTGAGTTTTCTTTCGAAAAAAATTTTTTCTCTGAAAGTAACAAAGCTGTTTTAGTGAGATTTACTATATATGTTGCCTCAGGAGAGATCTTACTACGTACCAAAATTAAACTTCCTAAGTTTAGAGAAAATTGAGTTATTCAAATTTTAAATTTTCTTTCGAAAAAAATGTTTTTCTCAGAAAATTACAAAGTTATTTTAATGAAATTTGGTGGATATCTTGCCTTAGAAAAGACGTTACTACGTATTAAAATTTAACTCTCTAAGTTTATAGAAAATTGAGTTATTTAAATTTGAAGCATTTAATAAAAAGTCACTACCATAACGCACTTGCTGCGTCCCGAGTTTTTTATAGTTTGTATGTATAAATATGATTCTTTTGCATAAGCACAACAAAAATAAAGACACATTTTTTAATCATTTCAAAGCTAGGGCACACCTGGGTGATGATGTAAAAAAATTCACCTGGGTGATGCCGGGTGAAATTGGTATAATGAACAAAGAATGCTTTTCATGTGAATAAGCAAGTAAGGAAATTGTGTGTTATAACTGTGGATTGTTGGGTGTAAATATCATCGTATAATCTCCAATACAAGTAACATCTAGTTGCATGGAGAATTACATGTCAGTTACCGCCTCCTACACATATTGAGCTGATAGATACAACCGTGTACACCGTATTGCAGGAGTTCAATAAGAGGTCACACCTAAATACTGTACAAACCGCACGAGGTTACTTTATTGTACAGTTCATTACAGATACACGCACGTGAGAGTAGAGATATCTAACATCTGATGCCTATATCTAAGGCAAGAAATATGTGTAAGTAAAAGAAACAAGTACCATACAATACTCTACACGTCTAAAAATATTTGCTCTGAAGTATGCTTTATTAGAACTAAACTTACAAGTTAAAACTACATTGTGAATTAAACATTATAACTAACATCTAAAATGTAAAAAAATCTGGACGCAGCAAGTGCGTTATAGAAGTGAATTTTCATAAAAATGTTTTTAATTACAAAAAGTCTCTGGACGCAGCAAGTGCGTTATGGTAGTGAATTTTCATAGATATGATCTGGCACAAAATATTTTATTATAACTTTTTTTTCTTGTAACATAGAAATCTTAATTTTGGTGTATAGTTTACTTTTTATATCGTAAACCTACCTACCAAATTTGGTTATCATAGATGTTTTATTTTTTAAGATAAAAATTTTTTTCAAATAAAAACTCAAAATTTTTCCGGAAAACCTTGTCCGATTTTTCTGATTAACGAACTTGTCAAAGCCATTTACAAAAGGAAGGTACATGCCAAATTTTATCAAAATCGGCTTATTATTCTTTGAAATAAAAATTTATTTAGAATGAAAACTCAAAATTTCCCCGGAAAACCTTGTCAGATTTTCATGACTAACAAACCTGTCAAAGCCAATTACAAAGGGAAGGTACATGCCAAATTTTATTGAAATAGGCTTATTACTTTTTGAAATAAAAATTTATTTCGAATGAAAACTCAAAATTATCCCGGAAAACCTTATCCGATTTTCCTGACTAACGAACTTATCCAAGCCATTTACAAAATAAACGTACTCACCAAATTTTATCAAAATCGGCACATTATTTTTTGAGTTATCGGTGTGATACATATATATATATATATATATATATATATATATATATATATATATATATATATATATATATATATATATATATATATATATATATATAAAAATTGAAACTGACCCCGGATATGGGTTCTAGGGGTCCTAGATCGCGCTCATTTGAAGAAATTTTTTCAAAATTCAAAAGTCGAGATCTCCTCATTAGTGAATTTTTTCTAAGAAGATTCACTAATATATCGCTCTAATGCGAGCAGGCATCAATTTGGTTACCGGTATAGCCTATATAACTTAGAGACCTAAATTTTGGTACATGGTTCACCCTTTATAATACAAATACGCGTACCAAATTTGGTTGCCCTCGCTTTGTTATTTCCGAGATATGAATTTTTTTATAAAGAAAATACAAAATTTTCCGGAAAAACCTAGTCCGATTTTCCTGGCTAACGAACATATCCAAACCACTTGCAACAGGAAGGTACTCACCAAACTTGATCAAGATCGGTATATTATTTTCTGAGTTATCGGTGCGATATGTATATATATATATATATATATATATATATATATATATATATATATATATATATATATAAATATATATATATATATATATATATATATATATATATATATATATATATATATATATATATATATATATATATATATATATATATATATATATATATATATAATCACGGATCTCCTCATTAGTGAATTTTTTAAAGAAAATTCCCTAAAATAGAAAATTTGAATCACCAACGACTTACGAGCCAGCCTGTAATTGTAGAAATATTTTTTAAGATGTAGCTGAAGACACCCTATAATTAATGTATACAATTTTTTTCCGTATCTTGCATAATAACGGATATATTGGGCTTTAAAGATTTTTTACGAAAATTCGACAAAAATGATATACCATTAACCCATAAACTCTATAGCCAACACTACTGCCAAAGATCAGAGAAAGGGTCTATTTGAAATGAATTTTATGGGAACATTTTAGAAAATTGAAGGACACTGACGATTGAAACTAAGACTTCAGCCTTTGTAAAACATTCTTCTTGAGACATTTTCCTTCCATACCTCATATTATTTTCAGGTTCATTGCCTAAATATTACCAATTTTGACGTTTAAAATCGCGACTTATACGTTTTGAGGAAAACCCAAATTTATTTTTCTTTAAATGCCTGTCACTTTTTTGTCCCTTTAACCTACAGAGCTATATTTTGGTAGGTAGCTTACCTATAATGATATAAACCCGGGTACCAAATTTCGTTGCCCTTACTTTGTTAATTCCGGAGATATTAAAATTTTTCGATTTTTTTCGAAAGAAAACACAAAATTTTCCGGGAAAACCTCGGCGGATTTTCCTGGCTAACGAACTTATCCAAGCCACTCGCGAAAGAAAGGTACTCACCTAATTTTATTAAAATCGGTCCATTATTTTTTTAGTTATAGGTGTGACACATAAATATATAAACACACACACACACACAAATATATATATATATATATATATATATATATATATATATATATATATATATATATATATATATATATATATATATATAAACATATAAAATCTGAAACCGACCTCGGATTTGGGTTCCAGGATTCCTAAATAGCGCTCATTTGAAGAAATTTTTTCAAAATTCAAAAGTCGAGATCTCCTCATTAGTGATTTTTTTTTAAGAAAATTCACTAATAGATTATTTTAAACATGTACGAGCACACAAACTTCAATAGTAGTTAAATTTTCCGGGAAAACCTTGGCGGATTTTCCTGGCTAACGAACTTATCTAAACCACTCGCGAAAGGAAGGTACTCACCTAATTTTATCAAAATCGGTCTATTATTTTTTTAGTTATAGGTGTGACACATAATATATATATATATATATATATATATATATATATATATATATATATATATATATATATATATATATATATATATATATACATATATATATATATATATATATATATATATATATATATATATATATATATATATATATATATAAAGTCTGAAACCGACCTCGGATTTGGGTTCCAGGGGTCCTAAATGGCGCTTATTTGAAGAAATTTTTTCAAAATTCAAAAGTCGAGATCTCCTCATTAGTGAATTTTTTTAAAGAAAATTCACTAAAATAAAAGTTTAAAGTTAGTATCACACATAGATTCAATTTTTAAGATTAAAAATGGGCATCTTTAGGGTCATTAGATAAAATATAGTCACAGTCTATACAAAAATATATTGTCGTATTAAGTATGGAACGGTTTCACTAAGTTAGGGCAACAAACAACCAGATGCGTGCTATTCAAACTGAATTAAGTCAAGTTTCCATCTTGTCCCAGGGGTGGCTCCTCAATAAGTGCACCCGTGCGCGCGCATTGCCGCCTGCCGGGGAAATAAATATTTTTGCTATGCTATATTTTAACAATTTTTTTTACCTCCTGCATTCTACACAAACAAAATCGAGGATGGCAGAGTCGGCAGCTATTAATATAGAATCAGAAGAAGTATAGTGTGTTAATGGTTGCCGACGTTTAATACATCCATATACACAGTCCTTCGTCGGTGTGTATTCTTCGGCGCTCTACCTAAATGGGAAACTTGAATACGAAATGATCGACTATCTTCGTCAAAAACGACCGAATAAGCAATCCCGTTGTGCGCTTTAAAATTCCACACTTGCAGCACAGCATAATAAGACCCAACACTGAATCTTGTAGGGCGGCCCTTTGATGTTGTGAGAATAGAATATTTGACCTTGCCCACATCGCTCCAGCTTAACGGACCAGGGTGGGACTCGGCATACAGTTATGCTGTTCTCGAATCACAGGCGTAATCGCTCATTTTATCGCCAGGACCGTATTATCTTTCTTAAAGCAATGTTATTATTGATATTACGTACACCTGATTATTCTGTATTATTGATTAGTGCTGCTTGTGGAAACAATTTTAAAGGTTTTATTCACAGGAAATAATCTAATCTTATTAGCGAATTTTCATTAACAAAAACTCACTACTTGAAGTCACGATGAAAATCTTTTGAAAAAATTTCTTCAGATGAGCACGAATTTGGGTCCCTAGAACTGAAAACCAAGTTTTGTTAAAATTTTTATATGTTATATATATATATATATATATATATATATATATATATATATATATATATATATATATATATATATATATGTATATGTATATGTATGTATGTATCCGAGCGATAACTCAAAAAATATTAAACTGATTTCAATCAAACTTATCAAAAATCTTGTTTGAGCGAAAACCGAGGTCGAGTTCGTTAATGAGCTTTTATGCTCAGGTTTTTTACGGTGGAAAACTCTTTGAAAACGCTATATTTGTGTAAGTATCAGAGTAAGTGGAATGAGACTTTACATGTAGCTAGAAATAGTGCAAATAAACCTCTGTTGTGAATTTTAAATAATTTTGTACACAATATTTAGAGTTTTTTTCAAATTAAAAATAAAATCCCAAAGACATGCGTTGAAACGACTTAGTGGTTAAAGTCCAATGCCTGACAAACAGAGTAGTTAACTGCCACGCGTAGACTAATTCATACAACAGGTATAAACCATATGTCAACGGTAACCAAACTAAATATATACCAGGCATAAAACATACTACCCGAACCAACAATCTTGAAATCTCGGACGCAATTATGGAAAATCACAGACGACATGAAACTAAGAATTTGCCAAGTTATTTTTATTTAACTGGGGGATTCAATCCATTATTAAAAAGCCTGGACGCAGCAAGTGCGTTATGGTAGTGAATTTTCATAGAAATGATCTGGCACAAAATATTTCATTATAACTTTTTTTCTTCTAACATAGAAATCTAAATTTTGGTGTATAGTTTACTTTTTATATCGTAAGCCTACCTACCAAATTTGGTAATCACAGCTTTTTTATTTTTTGAGACAATTTTTTTTTATTGGTGTGATACATATATATATATATATATATATATATATATATATATATATATATATATATATATATATATATACACACACACATATATATATATATATATATATATATATATATATATATATATATATATATATATATATATATATATATATATATATATATACATATAAAAATTAAGACTGACCCCTACCTACCAAATTTGGTAATCACAGCTTTTTTATTTTTTGAGACAATTTTTTTTTATTGGTGTGATACATATATATATATATATATATATATATATATATATATATATATATATATATATATATATATATATATATATATTATATATATATATATATATATATATATATATATATATATATATATATATATATATATATATATATATATATATATATATGTACATATAAAAATTAAGACTGACCCCGGATATGGGTTCTAGGTTCGCGCTCATTTGCAAAAATTTTTTCAAAATTCAAAAGTCGGGATCTCCCCATTAGTGCATTTTTTTCTACGAAAATTCACTAATACACTATATTTGTAGCTTTATTAACGGTCCCAAATACAGTTTAGCGCAGTATAGATATATTATGCTGTCGCATAATATAGCAAAAATTTAAACAAAATCAAGCCAAGTTTCTATAAGAATGATTCTAAAATAGTTTATTTGATCTTTAAACTTAAACATAAGACGTCATATAAGACCGAAACAGTCGTGGAATACTAATTCTGTAATTAATAATTATTACGTATACTTTGAATATAATATCTCGGGCATGAAGCCCATCTAAATATACTGCAAATAAAAGTTAGTTGAGGTGTGCCTAGACAGCGCAAGAAGCTAAACCCTCGCCTCCTAAGCAGAAGGCTACGCGATCGAATCCAGTTTGATTAATGTATGTTATTTATGTTTTATTTTAACATTTGGAGAAACAATAGTACACAGATTTCATACGTTTTGAACAAGATCTCATTTTTGTTTAAAAGGCCTAAATAAGCTGTCACATTTTAGTCTAAAATTTTAATTTTGTTATCATTGATATTGAAAAAACCGGTTTGATTAGGTTAACTAAAATGAAATCATACTGCCGATTTAAAAGGAAAAATAAGTGCTACGTTTATACTTTACTTTACTTTTCTAAATATGAATTAAGACGCCCTCGTGGCGCAGGTTGCTAGGTGCCAGCCTGCTAAGCGAGAGGTCCCGGGTTCGATTCCTGGGCGAGCCAAGTTGACTTTGTCTGGCAAATTTGTAAAAATATTGAATGATGAGAAATGAATGTGCTAATGGCCTGAGATGCCGCAGCCAATAATATTTTTAAAAAAATTAAAAAAAAAATGAATTAAGTTACATTTGTAATACAAGTTTCTTCTAAAGAGATCTACACCATCTATAGATATAGCAAAATTTAGTTATATAGCTTCATAGAAAATTAAGTTTTGGGCATTTTTCCCAAGAGGAGTTACAACGCAAGATTTTTGTGATAATAGGGAGATATCGATGGTAACACTTTCGAAAGAATTCTTCAAATGCTCACATACTAGGACCTCTAAAATCGATCTTTAAGGCCTGTGTAAGTTTAAAGTATTAACTTTACTAATATGCTGTATAATAATGCTGTACAATTCTTATAAAAATTCGCTACTATAACGCAATTGCTGCCTCTAGAAATTTTCATCATGGTTTGGCACTTTTCGTTATTTTTTTATTGTGCATTTGAGTAGAGTTTATTTTGATGGTACCGCGCAGACAACTTAATCATCTATCAAAATTAAGAAACGGAGGGTGTCATTAAAAAAATTGTCGATGACGTCATATTTGAAAAGCAGGTGTGCGAGAAACGTAAATTTTATGCAAAAATGTGTATTTTTGAAAACTTGCGTTGAAGTGTCGGAGCATTTCGGCAAAACGCAAATCGCTCAAATTTGAATGAATTTATTCCATAACTGTGCTGCTCACTGTACCATGTAACGATTCACTTTTTTGTCTGGAATCATTACTGGTTTAAAAACACTTAGAAAGCCCCCAGGTATCTAAATAATGACCAAAAACCCTATCGATATTAAATACTTCAAGTTTTGGATTTCAAAAATTATTTGATGAAAAGTCGCCAATCTTTAACTACCCTGAAGACCGTACTGCATTTTAAATGTGTACGTTAAAATTCAAATATCTAAAGACGCAATATAGCTTTGTTAGTAAATAATGTGTCGCATTTTCCTGGAAGGGCGTTTAAGTAGACAAAATATCCGTTGAGAATGTTCTAGAACAAATTATTACTTCATCTGATTGAAAATTCGTAAGGTACGAGTCTATTTTCAATGTTAAGGGGTGGTCAGGAATGTATCTGCAACTCTGCCATTAAATTAACCTTGAAAGTCCTGATCTATAGGCGAGCGACGTAGCTGTTAAGGGGAAGGGAATTTGAATCTCGTTAGCTCGAGAGAACCTTTTAATTGCGGTGGTTAAACTTTATCTTAAAAATGGGCGATAAAAACCTTTCTGGTCTATATACTATCTAATAATAATTATCAGTGATTGTTTAAAGTCATTTAAGCGGCTTTTCAATTTAAATAAACGCCGTGTTTAGCATAAAAACGCGAGTTAGCCGTGATCTTTTGTTTCCGACCTGGTGTATTTATTACGTTAATCAGAAAGAGATTCTGAGTATTAGCGAATTTTGAGTCAATCGGCAGTAAGTGTCACTTGATCGAATTTATGTCTTAATTGTTGTTTGAAAAGTTTTCGTCGAAGTAATTCAGCGTATCGACATAGGGGATAAATTGTCTCCTAGTATTGTAACAACAAAATCCACCGGCCCAATAACCGCTAATGGGAAGTACCAATCATTCTCTCCAGCATTCCCTCCCTTATTGAAGTTTGTGAGCTTGTGTCAGGCACTGATAGCTGATCCCAGTTGGAAAGCATCTTCCTAAGGTCATCAGGTAACTCAATGCAGGAGGACTTGGTGAATCTAAATAAATCCTGTCTATATAAACCAGCAAAATTTCTTAAGCAGCAATCTAATATTTGAACCCTTACAACTTGAACTTTCAAAATAACGTAATCAACTTGAACCAAAATAGTGTCAGCGGGGTGCTGTAAGGATAACTGTAAATTTCCTGTTTAATCTTAGAATTTTTCAATTTTGTGAATTTAGAGACATATTTCTTGAAATTTTAATTAGCAAGCTTCGTCTGTAAAATATCTAACCTTTACATTCTTTTTAATATTTTTGTTTTCAATAATTATTGTAGAAATTGCACGTTGGAATATTTTTCTTTATGGAGGCTCGCTCAAGAAACTGGCCAGTTAACTAATAAAAAAACTAACCGAACTGATTGACAAACGTCAAGTAATTTACCTAATAATTTGTGTTTGCTTTTGAGTTGTAAAATACAGCATTTGATTTTTAATATACCTCAAGTAGCTAATGTCAATATTTTAGTGAGATACAACCATTTTTATCTTATTATTTTGTCAAATGTATGTGAAATGATAAGTTCTTTTCTTGAAGTTCATGCTGTTTAATTGATTTTTATTTGTCTATGATCAATGTTCATTTGTGATTTACCAACCATGTTTATTTAATTTTGCTTGCTATTCCAAATTTAATTTATATGAATAAATTTAATAATTTGTTACATTAACATATCTGTTTAATTGAAAAGTAATTCCTAACCAATATTTCTCCTATTTGGCGGCGACTCAATAGATAATTCTGACTACCTTTTTCCGAGATATCTACTACCGTTTTAAAAATAACCAGCTTCTGATCAGGGTATCCAACAAATATGGGACCTCTGACAGAAGAACTCAGAACTAGGTAAGTAGTAGGCTTTATTTCTTAACATCTTGTGACCCTACCAGTGTTTCTCATCTTGCAAATAATAAAATCTGACAGATAGATACATTAGGTTAGAGTTCAACAGCTAATGGTGACCTCACTACCAACCGGATTTAGATCCAGTTCAGGTCAATCTTTAGATGACAGCTTTCCCGCTTACTACATAATACTTTGCATCATATTGATGGTAAAAATTATTTTATTTGAAGGAGGTGACAACCAATAGCAACTTATAAATCTCTGTAAATAAATTAAAAGTACTTTCTTCCTTCATTTTATGACAACTATTATTTTCTGGGCAAGAAAAGAGAAAATAACTGCACAACAAGGATGAAAGACTGAGGTTACAGTAGCTGAGTTTATTGACATGCAAGCTACCTCCAAATATAGCAATAAACATTTGATAATAAAATGAATTTATGAAATGCTTGTAGATAGATATGAAATTCTATAATTCTCCGTATAGTACTAGTATAATTTTCATTCTCCCATAATATCTTCTAGTAAAAGCAGTATGCCCTAAAATGGTGTAACCGTTAGTCGTGATTGGAATAACATAAACTTCCATGCATGGGGCTTGTACTATAATTACTTACAGATTGACTGTATTTCACAAAGTAGGCTCGGTCTTGGTAGATCAACAAATGTTATGTCAGATAAAACGCCATTTTCGTTTTGCTTTTATTGTCGATCTTTGAAGTTATATAGAGTAGCTCAAAAGTAATAATACACAGAACGGCAGTAAATTCTTGGCATCAGAATTTTACGATTTTGTTAAACATGCATGAATCAGTTCAAAAATAAAATAGATAAAGGCTGCTAAAAGGAGATCTGGATATATTAATAATAATAATAATATGAATTTATTTTCATTCATAACAAAAAGAAACTGTTCTTTCGATGCAGGTAATTAGGTACATAAACAAAGGAAAAGCACTAGGTTGCGATCAAGCAAGCAGAAGATCCTTCTGCCCCCCGGACGAATTCGCTTACCTTGGTATCTTATGTTTAATATTTTAACGATTCTTTCATCATCATCATCATCATCATCATCATCATCATCATCATCATCATCAATCTGCCCTCTGCGTCCACTGCTGGACATAGGCCTCCCCTAGTTGAGTCCATTATTTTCTGTCTTGAACGCTACGAATCCAGTTTTTTGTAATTTTTGTAATGTCGTCTGTCCGGCGAGTTGGTGGTCTTCCTCTGTTTCTTTTATCGGATCTGGGTCTCCATTCAAGTAATCGTTTTGTCCACCTGTCATCTTGCATGCGAGCCACATGTCCCGTCCACTTCCACTTGAGTTTTGCCACATGTACGATCACATCAGTCACTCCTGTTCTTCTGCGTAATTCTTCATTTCTAATGTGGTCACGTAACGAAACGCCGAGCATCGACCTCTTCATTTTGCGCGTTGTTACTTTTAGTTTCTTAGCAGAAGCGTTGGTAAGGGTTAGTGTTTCGGCTCCGTAGGTCATAATCGGTAGAACACATTGGTTGAAAACTTTTCTTTTCAAGCATATCGGAAGGTCGCTTCTGAAAACGTCTCTAAGTTTGCCGTAAGCCCCCCAGGAGAGTATAACTCTTCTGTTTATCTCGCATGTTTGGTTGGTTTTGGATATGCTTATCTCATGGCCCAAATATGTGTATTTGTCTACCCATTCCACCTCAGAGTTTTCAATAATTAGGTTGTTACTAGGGACGAGGTTTGTCATAAATTTTGTTTTTCAATGTTTATTTTTAGACATACTGTTGCACAGACCTCCTGAAGTTCCTGTAGAATCACTCTAATATCTTCCAAATTGTCAGCTAGTAAGACAATGTCGTCTGCAAACCGTAAGTTTCACAGGCTTTGGACGTCTATTCTTAGACCTTTTTGGTCCCAATATAGCTTCTTGAACACATACTCCAGGACGGTGATAAACATTTTTGGTGACGTCGTATCTCCCTGGCGTACTCCTCTCCCAATTTTTATAGAATTCGTGTTTTCATGTAGTTTTGCCACAAGAGTAGCATTTTTATATATATTGTAGATTAGTTTGGTGTAGCGATAGTCAATACGGCATGCTTCCAGGGACTGCAACACTGCGCCCAGCTCCACAGTGTCGAAAGCCTTATGGAAGTCAACAGAAGCAAGGACAAGTGGTCTGCCATATTCGATGGTCTTTTCAATCACTGTTTTAACGCTTTGAAGATGATCATTGGTTCCAAACCCACTTCGAAAACCGGCCTGTTCTACTGACTGGATAAAGTCCATCTTATTTTCAAGTCGTGTGGTAATTATTCTAGTAAATAATTTGTAGAGGTGGCTAAGTAGACTTATCGGGCTGTAGTTTTCTAGGTTCGAGATGTCTCCTTTCTTGTGGATCAGTATTACGATGGTGTTGTGCCAGTTTTCTGGTATCGTACTATTGAAGAGACAAAGGTTGAAAAGAGATTTAATTTTTTGGAGCAACCAAGGACCACCAATCTTTATCGCATCGGAAACCACGCAGTCTTCTCCGGGCGATTTTTGATTTTTCATCTTTTTTTAGGGCTAGTTTAATCCCATCTAGTGATATTTCCATCAGTATTTCCGAGCCTTGGTTAATCACACCTTTTTTACGGGTTAATATGTCAGATTCTGGATGTAGATTTATATCACGTTGGCTTTATATAACATTCCATAAAACTCTTCCACTATATTTAGAATATCTTTCCTGTTTGTCGATATGTGCCCTTGTGCATTTTTAAGTTTTATTATTTGTCTCTTTCCATTGTCAAGCTTTCTACATAGAACTTTTATAACTTTGTTGTTCTCTATGGTATCTTTGATTTGGTTGTGTCTGAAATCTCTTACCTCGCGTCGGATGCCTTCTGAAATTTGTTTATTTAATTCTCTTAATTCTCCTTCAGATGTATAGTTTATGGACTTCATATCCCTTCTTATTTCTATGAGGAGTTTGATCTCCTTGCTTAGTTTTTCTTCCCTTTGATTTGTTGAGCAGTGCCGACTTTAGGCTTCAGTTATTGTGGTTGTGATGGTATTATTCAGTTTGTTGATGTCGTTACCAATGGCATGTTCTATTTCAGCCTTGGTTAACTTAGTGGTGATCCATTGTTCAAAGCTATTTACATCTGCTGGATTTATTAGCAAATTTAATTTATTGCTTGATTGATGATTCTTTAACCGAGCCTAAACACTAAACTAGACTGATATCTTAACCGGAAAGTCATAATGTCTCCCAAATTATTCCCGAATACAAAAAGAAAAATAATCAAATATTATTTGATGAGTACTATACAGGTAGTCAAACAAATGCTTCTTAAACTGCACAACTGCCTCTTAAGTTCGTTTGGTATCGCATTATATAGCTTTATAACATTCTAACTAAAATATCTTTCAAAGAGCGGTTTTATGGTTAAGAGGAGTTGTGTAATCACGATTGCAGACATTTATGTTGTGATTGTCAGTTCTGAAGCGGATTTTTATTGTACAAATAGGCAGGTTTTTTTAATTAAAAACAATCTGATGGTAGAAGCACAACGCACTTAACTTCAGTCTGCTACCCATATCAAGCCACTTTAATTTACTTAATTTATGTGATATATGTTGCCTACGACGCAATCCAAAAATATATCTGAGACACGAGTTTTGTATTTTCTGTACTGTGTTCTTGGTGACCACATCAAGACAGGGGTGCACTAGTGTAGCATACAAAAAGTACGACAAGACTAACAACGTGTCACATAGCATCACTTTCGTTTTGAGGGATAAATAATTTCTGTGGGGATAAAGTAGTTTTAAGGCAGCATATGATCTTAAGTGTTTTTGAAGTCTGACTAGTAACCTAAAATTATTTTGAAAAGTAACCCCCAAATTACTAGCACTCTCAACGATAGGTATTACGACATTATTTTTCTCCACAACAAAATTCTCAGCTATTTGAGCTACAGATGATTTATTTACAAATAGAGGCACTTTAGATTTGGTTGGATTCAGAAACAAAGAATGTTCTCTCGAAAACTGCGTCAAGTTAGCCAGATCACAATTGATCTTGGCCTCCGCCTCACGAACCTTTGCCCTTTCGAACGACAAATATAGCTCAGTGTCATCGGCATGCATATGAAACTGACAAAGTTCAAGCTTTCTAAACGTGTTGCTCGTATAAATACTAAATAACGGGGGACCACGAATTGACCCCTGTGGAACACCGACACTGATTAAACCTGTCTCTAAGTAATTACCGTCTATTTTCACAAACTGGGTTCGACCCTCCAAGTAATTAGAAATCAGGTCCGGAGCAGTCGTTTTCAGACCAATGAAATGTAAAATAGAAATAAGTAAATTATGGTTAATAGTATCGAAAGCCTTAGTAAAATCCAACAGCACTAGAGAACTGGAAAAAAAATAGAAAATGTTTTCCTTGTAGTAGATAATTATGCGGCACATCCACAATTGACAGGTTTGAAGAACATCAAACTAGTTTTTCTGCCGCCTAATACCACAGCTGTACTGCAGCCTTTAAATCAGTAAATTATCAGCTATCTGAAATTTAATTACAGAAGACAACTCGTTACAAAGATAATTGACAACATGGACAAGAATCAGCGTAAATTTTCGGTAAATGTCCTCGAAGCTATTCGTCACCTTGATCGTGCATGAAAAATTAGCTCACCAAAAAACGGTTGCAAAAATAATCCACGACAGGCAGTATGGATTCCGTCAGCGCAGGTCAACTGCCGACCTCATTTCCTTTGTCACCCATTCTTGGAACAAGTCTATGGAACTACACGGTGAATCAAAGATTGTCGCTCTAGACATATCCAAAGCATTCGACCAGGTCTGGCATGCAGCGCTGCTTAATAAACTTCCGGCCTATGGCCTACCACCAAAACTCTGTACCTGGACAGAAAACTTCCTCTCCAACCGGAGCATTTCTGTTGTCGTGGATGGACATTCCTCTAAAATATATCCAATTAATGCAGGAGTTCCTCAAGGTTCGGCTTTAGCCCCTACCTTTTCTTCTCCACATCAATGACCTCCTCTCTAGCACTTCCAACCCAGTTCACAGTTACACGGACGACAGCACCCTCCACTCAAATATACAATATTCTAAGCCCGTCTCTTTGGCCCAATTAGATGAGGATCGCAGACTCATGGAGGGTTCTGTCTCCGAGGATCTCCAAAAAATATTAGACTGGGGAATCAGAAATCTTGTACAATTCAACCCCACCAAATCTCAATCTTGCTTTCTTCCTCATAAAAGATACACCAGCACTAGAACCATCACAATGAACAAACAAGTTATTCAAAGTAATGAGTCCTTTTCACTTGTTGGTATTTCTGTGGATCTATATCTCAATTGGAACCAACATGTCACATCAATTGCAGAAGCGGCTGCTAAGAAATTAGGTTTTCTCATCCGGGCTCGCAAATACTTTTCACCAGCTAATCTCTATACCTTATATACTGCACAAATAGGGCCAAACCTCGAATACTGCTCCCACATCTGGGGTGCTGCAGCCGCTTCTACACTCGCTATCCTGGACTCCATCCAGAAGAGAGCTATACGTCTCATTGGTGACCCTACCCTTACCCAAAGGCTGCCATCCCTGACACACCGACGTGCCGTTGGTGACCTCACTCTCTCTTTTATAGATATCTGCACGGGCAGTGCTCAGAGGAGCTTTCTTCCATAGTTCCTCCACCTGCTGCCCTCAACAGATCTACCAGGGGAACAGAGCGAATGCACCCTTTTACTGTCCAGGTCACCAGACAGAGCATCTTGTTATGCCCACTCTTTTGTCCCGAGGACTTAAATTGTGGAATTCCTTGCCGGCGCATGTTTTTTCTTCTCCTCCAAACCTTCATGTCCAGAATTAACAAGTTGCCTCTTTCCTCCTTGTCGACACCCACGGTACGATAATATTTAGGCTGTAAGCCCTTGTGGTGTGTTGTTGAAATTAAAAAAAAATCTATTTATTTATTGCACGCAGCACTTTCCATCGCCTAGAGTCAATTGGTAATTAGTTATTTTTGACACTATGTAAAATTAATCTGTCCCAATTTTAGAGACAATAGATAATACACTTTTAGATATTTCGAAAAATGTTTTTACTGAGGTCTGTAACTTTGGAATAATCATAAAGGAGGTACTGTTGCTTTATGTGGTATTACTTCAATCCATCCTGTATGTTTTTTTGTTGTTGTAAGATATAGAATAAACTCAAAAAAAAAATCTTGCAAGATTTCTATTTATAATTATTTTTGGAAACCAAAAAATAAACAAGTTAAGGGGGTAGTGGTGGTAATTTCTTAGATGACTCATCCTGTACTAGTACTTGCCTTGTATTCGTGGCGGTTACTAAATACATATACTTCTAAAGGTGTGTATTCTATAATCAAGCAGGCCGGGACAAGTGCAATATGGATATCATAGACACATTTTGCACCGGTCACGACCTAATTGTTACAGATAAATATCTTTTTTGCTACTTCGGCTGATTTGGAAACCTGAAACAAGACACATTTATTTAACATTGACATAACCAAAATTGCCCACAAAAAAAAATAATTAAAACGATTATATATACAAGCTAAACTCAATCAGTAAGTAGGTTCTTTCACGAATACGTAAACCTAATATTAAATATAGGTAGATTTTGCACACGTAAAAACCTAGTTGACTGGTAACAAAATGGGCTAATTTTTTAACTGGTTAAACGGAAAGAAAGTCAAAAATTATTTAGAAAATAATTTCCAAATTCGTTCAGATTTAACCTACGATAATAGTCAGTGTGATGGATTACTTACGAGAATAAAATTTAAAATTAAACAGTGTCTCTATAAGATCATATATATATATATATATATATATATATATATATATATATATACAGAATATTAACTGATCTGAAATTGTACCTGCAAATATAGAAATGATGTGTGTGTGTATGCTTTTATTTCTTTAACATCAGCCTATTTCCGCGACTAGAGCCAATCACCGACGCCAGGGAGCTGTTTCACCTCACCATCCTGGAAATTTTGCCAAAACCCTGCCTTTCTGTAAGGAGGGTAGGGATCTTTAACGTGCCCAACATCGCATGGACACGGGACCAACGGCATTACGCCCCATCCGAAAGGGCGGAACGTGCAGACATTCAACTTGCTCAAATACAATGCCACAACCTCGGTTGATGTTAATTGTACAGTATATACTGAAAAAGGGAAAGGAGTACCGTCGGATTGAACCCAGTAACCTTCCGTTCAGAGGCACACGTTCTTACCACTGAACCACCGAGTCTCTCAGAAGATCCAATAATAGGTCACAGCATATAACTACACGGATCGAAATAAATAAAGAGCTGTTTTATTGCAATGCGTGAAATGGTAATTTATAAATACAACAAATAAAAGAGGCCCAAACATACATCCCTGGAGCATACCATATTTAACGACCATTGCAAAACAACCTTTTTTGTTGGATTTTTGTTGAAGCGTTAGTGTTAGGTTTGTATATGAGTGGGCCATACCGGTCCCTCCACCGCGACCATACGATCTATTGTGGCCCACGCCTAATGTCTATATTTCGCCCAACAAATCCAGCCTCCTACAGAGGTCTATAATCTTTGCGGGCGAAAGTTGATCCAGATCCTCTGGAGCAAGCTTTACCTTGTCAAAGAGCAGGTATCTAGTCCTGTCCGCTGCCGGACAGGAACACAGCACGTGCTCTGCTGTCTCGTCGCTCTCCATACACAGCCGGCACTCGGTCTCCTGACCGACCCCAATACGGTGCATGTATACAGGCCGACTAGAGTACTCAGTTTTTGTCTGTTCATCTCTAGAAGTTTTTTAGCCCTTGACTCAGACAAGCCATTTATAAAGGCATTAGAGTGAGCTAATCCTGCCAATATTGGATTGTCATTCTTTCTGTCCAGGTTTTTAAGGTGCGTTTTGCTGTGCAAGATGTTATCCCCAGCACCGGTTCTGGTCCGACAAAGTCTCTCTGGGCACCACTAATGTCCACGGAGATAGATGCCGGTTCATCTAAGGAAGGAATTTGCAGGAAAACTTTAGCTATATGTTATTAGACACCCGTCCGTGAATGTATTAACATATCTAGGAATATTACGACTTACACCAGCGATAACAATGTTCAGATATACCCAAGTTTGAGTATTAGCAACGCCATTACAACTTACCTGAACAGTGGATCTCATGCATTGTTATATTTAAAGTAAAGACATCGTATACTGCATATAACACCGGTAATTCCTAGAGCTGAAACTATGGATATAACTATGTTGCAGGAGTGTAACGAGAAGGCAACAGCAGAGATAATAAATATATCCCGCAGTATGGAAATCAGGGAGCAGTTCCTCATAAAATACACCACATTACGCTAAATACACTGCAATGTCCGGATCCTCATGTATACCGTTCCCTTTAAACCTAACCTAGCATTTTATATATCATCCCCTAATTTACACGTCATTTACTATGCACATCTGATTATTTCTGTTACGTTTAATAATAATATTTTAGACAGGTTTATTTAAACGCTCAAATCAACGAGTCTTGTAGTATCTTAATGATGTTTTTTATCAATTCAGTAATGCTTTTTTAAATTTTTTAAAAGAAACCCGGGTCAACCATTTAAACTATTAACGGAAATAGAAAATACAGTTGTTGTTAATTTCTAAAAAAAAATTTTCTCTTAAACAAATATATATTAAGTAACTAAATAATAATATCCTAAATATTGTTCCTAAACGTCAAACTGTTTGGGGTTGACATCTTTGGGTGTGTTGAATGAAAGGCTTTTTCTTTCCAAACAATTTTTTATTCCTTCCCCGACGCGTTTCGACCTTTTTAACCGGTCATCCTCAGGGGAATCACAGAATTTAATAAAAGGCTTGTCAGAAAAACTGAGTTTTCCGGGTACACTATAGAATACAAAATAAAAATTAAGCGACACAAAGTTAAATCGCAACACTAAGTCAAGAGTAAAAAGTTAAAAACTGTCCAACTACACAGCTATCAAAAAATTACAAGTGCAAAGTCATACACCACTACATGCAATACAAATACAAATACAAGTCAAATTGAGCTGCCAATTTTGTCCTGAAAATTAAAACTTACAATAAATCTAAATCTAAAAACTCCTAAAAGTCTTAAAAATCTCAAAAAAGCTACCCCTTAGAAGGGTTTTAGGTTAAGGTGGAGGTAATAATCGGAGCAAAAGCAGCAGCGCAAACATTAGCAAGCCATGCAGCTGAGAAGAAACTTTCAGAGAATATTAAACCTATTAACCGAATAAGAGTGAAAACAGAAGCGAATTTTTTATTTTTTATGAAACATGAAAACGCCAAGATGGCCATCTACTTACTGGTCCATTATTAAATCTATACAGTTGAATGCCCAAGGAACATGCTTCATCTGTTGTTGTAGGATGGATCCATAGAGTCAGAGGTGTTACTAACCCGAGAGGAAGCAACTCTTATTGAAAATTAACTAACGAATTTTTTGTTTTAAGTTTCAAAAATTAAGATTAAAAGGAACGTCTCTAGTGGCGACGGACATGGCCAGACCAAAACAGCAAGGCACAAGATCGGCCTCGAAAACAGTGAACGGAAATGACAACTGACAGCAATGACATATCGACTCGAAAATGCAAGGACATAAAAATCGAATGACAGGTCTGCAAACCACGGGGAAGACCATCTCATAGAGTTAATTCATGGTCTATTTGAATGATGTGTGAATTGGTGATCTGCTAGTTGGCTGTATAAAGTTGAGAAACTTGCAACGTCTGTATTGTAAACATTTAGCACATTTTTATTTGAACAATTGATATGTTTATACATTTCCATCTCTTCAACAACGAACTGTTCAATGCCAAATTGGTTTGTTGAGGTATCACTTTGTGCCGCCTCATTTTTATTTTGTATTCTGTATGGTACCCGTGCAGAAGTAGCCTACCGGAAAACTCAGTTTTTCTGACAAGCCTTTTGTAAATTCTAGATTACCCTGGGGATGACCGGTTAAAAAGGTCGAAACGCGCCGGAAAAGGAATAAAAATTGTTTGGGAAGAAAAATCCTTTTATTCAACACACAAAAAAATCCTAAAGCCTATTAAAATGACTATAACACACAACGTGATTCCGGAGGAATAGGAAGGATTTTAGGGGTAGATTCGGAGATAAAAATAAGAAAAATAAACCCTATCTAAACAAAATATTTGTTTTAAACAACTAACTTCTTTCCAAAAATCAAGCGTGGTCCATTTTTAACAAGTCAGTTACATGTCACCTAGATAATATGTGCAAATCAATTTTGCATCATTAGACAGACTTCGTTATGTAAATTTGACAATAACTAGTTTAGTTACGAATTCCTAAAATGTCTCAAATATTCACCCATAAGGAATATGGGGATATGATGTTTGTTTATGGGTTTTGTAATGGAAACTCATTTCACACAGTTAGCGAATACCGATAGTGATTTCTTTCCGCACGGTTCCTACTAGAAAACTTTTTTGAAGACTTTTCACTATAGCTCAGACAATTGGTGTTTTTCCGATCGCGAGGAATTTTAGTAAAAGAGAAGGTCTTCTCATAAGTACCGAAGAAAACGTTTTCAACATTGTTGGGGAAAACCCGAGGAAGAATACGAGGAGGATTGCAAATCAACTTAGAATACCACAGAAAGCAGTTTCGAATACGCTCAAAAAATAGTTTAGAAGCATTTCCATGTCCAGTCCGTTCAACATCTTGAAGATGGCGATAACGTTTCGAGGTTACAATTTTGCGAATGGATTCGTCAAAACCCCAGAGTACGTGAATACATTTTATTCAGTGATGAGGCTCAATTCACTCGTGATTGTGTAAATAATTTTCACAATAACACCGATCGTCAGAAGAAAACCCTCATGCTACGTTTGAACGTAATTTTCAGCAACGATTCAGCATAAATATTTGGTGTGACCTAATCGATGATCAATTAGTGGGTCCGTTTGTATTGGATGGGCGTACTACTGTGGAAGTATATTTACAGTTCCTAGAAGATAATTTGGCAGAAATCGTAAAGGATGTTCCTCTAAATGTTCGACGACGGTTATACTTCCAACAAGATTGGGCTACTCTCCCCTTTACTCTGCGGGTACAAAATCTTTAAACAGTCATTTTTCTGAGTGCTGTATTGGTAGAGGGGGATAAGTTCGAAGCCAGGAAAATCGGCCTAGTTTTTCCGGGAAAATTTTATGTTTTCTTTCGGAAAATTTCTATATCTCCGGAAATAACAAACTTATGGCAACTAGATTTTGTATGCAGGTTTGTCTTGTAAGAAGTAAACTATATACTATAATTTAGAACTGCAAGCTGAAAGACACACAACATTTCAGGACGCAGCAAGTGCGTTATAGTAGCGAATTTTCATAAGAATTTTACACTATTATTATACGGCATATTTGTAAAGTTAATACTTTAAACTTACTCAGATCTTAAGATCAGTTTTGGAGGTCCTAGTACGCGCACATTTGAAAAATTCTTTCGAAAGTGTTACAATCGACATCTCTCTATTGCAAAATAAATTTGCGTTCTAACTCCTCTTGAGAAAAATGCCCAAAACTCAATTTTCTATGAAGCTAAAGAACTAAATTTTGCTATATCTATATATAAAATTTCCAGAAGTAAACCTAATTCATATTTAGAAGAGTGTAGTAGCTGCCAAATTATAAACGCAGCAGTTATTTTTCCTTACTAATCGCCAGTATGATTTCATTTTAGTTAACCTACTCAAACCAGTTTCTTCAATATCAGCAATAACAATATTATAATTTCAGACTCAAAAGTGATAAACTTTTTAGCGTTTTAAACAAAAATGATATCTTTAAAACATGAAATCTGTGCACTATTTTTTCTCCAAATGTCAAAATAAAACATTCAAAAAACATATATTCATCGAGCTGGATTCGTTCTATTTGCGTGATACTTTAGATTGGCTTCATGCCCGGGATATTACATTCAAAGTGTACAGAATATATAATTACAGAATTAGTAGAATTACCATTGAAACACGTCCCACGACTGTTTCGATCTTATATGACGTCTTATGTTTAATTTTAAAGATAAAAGAAGCTATTTTAGAATCATTTATAGAGACTTGGCTTGATTTAGTTTAAATTTCTGTTATATTATGCAACAGTATAATATATCTATGCTGCACTAAAACTGTGCTTGGGGCCGTTAACAAAGCTACAAATATAGTGTATTTTAATAACTGATTGAATCCCCCAGTTAAATAACAATCACTGGCAAATTTTTACTTTCATATCGTCTTCCATTTCCGTTTCCATAATTGTGGCCGAGATTTCACGATTGTTGGTTCGGGTAGTATGTTTTCCGCCTGGTATATATTTAATTTGGTTACCCTTGATGTATGGTTTATACCTGTTGTATGAATTGATGTACGCGTGGGTACTCTGTCTGTCAGGCATTGGATTTTAACCACTAAGTCGTTACAACGCATGTCTTTGGGATTTTATTTTTAATTTGGAAAAAAACTCTAAATATTGTGCACCCAATTGCTTAAAATTCACAACATAGGTTTATTTGCACTATTTATAGACACATGTAAAGTTTCATTCCAGTTACTCTGATAACAAAAAGATAGCGTTTTCAAAAAGTTTTCCCGATTTTCCACCGGAAAAACTTCGGTTTTCGCTCAAACAAGATTTTTGCTAAGTTTGCTTGAAATGGTTTTAATATTAGTGAATTTTTATTTTAAAAAAGACACACACACGCACATACATTTGATGACATTTTTTTAAAAGCTTTTCATCGTGACCTCTCTACTGGAGAATTTTTCCTAATGAAAATTCGCTAAAACTAAAAAAACTCTTGAAATTTCAACATCCTGTAGATCAGTAACGAAGCGGTTACGGGCCTATGTTTATATGAACTTTTAGTCATGAAATAAGCCAAAGAATTACCACCTTCCGTTAGTGCATTACATTTAGGAACAGCCTGTATATGGCATGTAACAGCCATAGAAATGTCCGAAGATTAGTCGAGATATGAAACAATTTAAACTAAATTAAGTACTAGAAGATATAACAAGCTCGCGTTTAGCTTACTTTGAACATGTTACGTGTACTTAAGGTTGTTTGATAAGCCACCCCTGTTTCACTGTGTAATAAAGCCAGGTTAATCAAGATAGCCACACGATAGCCAGTGCTTAACGTTTATAGATATCAGAGACGACGGCGATGGTGAGGTTTGCCATAACACAGAACATAAACAGTTAATTGTCTACAATTAGCACTGCGTTTACTTTATCTACAATTATACCTACACGAAGTGCATCAGAACTACACATATCTCTCTCAGATCTACAAGCTTTTTCACTCTTATTGCACAAGTTATAAAACATCTAGTACACGATCAATTTGAACTTAGATAATCCAACAAATTGATTTACATTATTGGTGGATTTTTATTAAAAAGTTTGTGAACTTTTACTTTAAATAATTCACTAATAGAGAGGTATCGCTGATGAGACTTAGCAAAAAAATATCCGGCGTCAGTTTCAATTTTTATATATTTATGTTTATATTTATTTATTTATATATATATATATATATATATATATATATATATATATATATATATATATATATATATATATATATATATATATATATATAGTGTGTCCCAAACTGGATAGGAATGTATTGCTATCTCCGTTAGTATTAGAGATAGGGAGACGGTTAAATTAGCAATGTTTTGTAAAATTTCATGTCCGTTCCAAATATGACCTGTATTTTGCCATGCCTCTCTTTGTTTTGGAGTTATTTTAAAAAAACCAAAATTTGTCTATTTCTTTTTCTTCAATTTCTAAATTGGCGTTGATCTGACAGGTCTAAGGCTTGCACATTATCAGGACACTTTTAACAGAGTAATCTTTTTGTGATAATCTCAACTTTGAATTGTCATTTGTTATTGAGCTACAGGTATCAACGTTTGTTTTTATTACGGCAGCCATACTGGATTTTTGCTCATGTGATAGCCTGTGAAAAAAGCTTTCCAATGATGTACAACATGCTTGAGAAATCTTGTAATTGCACTGACAATTTTGACAAAAACCGTTTTAAGGATAGTAGGATATGAAATCCAATACCAGAAAACAAATGAAATGTAAAAAAAGTGTTCAAAAAGCAGTAGGCCATGGAGTCTAAAAATAGACTTCTGCTTTTAACATAATTTTCTGTAATGATTCACTATAAAGAAATAGGAGCTTTGAGCAACATTATCCTAAAAAATTATAATTTAATTAAATAGGTAAACCTAGTAAATAAATAAATGTACTAACAGAACTCAATAAAAAGCAGATAAATGATTTACGAAGACGCCTTTGAAAATTGTTTGATTTTTAAACGTAAGTAAACTGAAAAACAACAGAAGAAAGGTTGCTATGGATATAACACTATCGCGACAATTAAGAATACTGTCATTCTTAATTATCTGAACAATTTCAGGTGTATTTAACACGTTGCTTAAAATTTTGTACTAAATAGTTTGTTTCCTGTTTATTTTAAATGGTGGTGTGTATAATCGCCATAATAGGCATCATTGGGCAAATGGAAATCCCCATCTAAAGGAAGAAAGGCGATTGCATACGAGTTTTGGGATTAATTTTTGGTGCGGCTTATTAGGTAAAAAACTGTTATTTTTATTTGTGGATTAGACAGTTAATAAAAATTCAGGTGACTTCATGTTTAGTCCGTTCTTCTTTGAAAATAATTTAACTGGGGAAAGGTATCTTAGTCTATTGAGAAATGATACCTTACCAACAATTAGAAGAGTTCATGATAATTTAGACGAGATTTGGTACCAACAAGATGGTTGTCCAGCTCATCCTAGGATAGTCAAAGAATTTTTGTAACAAAATTTTAATAATCGTGTCATTTGTAACAATCGGCCGGTTCATTGGTGTGCTCAAAGTCCTGATATAACACCCATGGATATTTATTTTTGGGGTACTCTGAAGAATGATGTTTATAAGTTCGATTCACCACAAAATATCAATGAATTACGAAACAGAATCACGGAAGCTATAAATCATATTAACCAAAACACCCTCACCAGAGTTTGCAGGCATCTTTCAAAAAGGTGTATAAAGGGCATTGAACAAAAATGTGGCCATATTAAACAATTTTCTATTTAGTGTATTTTTAAGTTTGTATTTTATTATTTGTTGAGTTCCGTTTCTAATTGTGTTGTTTTGTGGTGTTTAAGTTTCTATTTGTTATTGCCGGGTTTCGTTATTAAACTTTTTCACATAATATTACCTAGCATTATTACCTAGTTAGGTATTGTAAATTAAATCACAATATTTTTTTATCGTGAATCATTACGTAAAATTATGTTAAAAGTATAAATCTATTGTTAGACTCTGTGGCCTACTGTTTTTTTTTGTCATTTGTTTTCTGGTATTGAATTTCATAGCCTACTATCCTCAAAACGGTTTTTCTCAAAATTGTCAGTGCAATTACAAGATTTATCAAGCATGTTGTACATCATTGGTAAGCTCTTTTCACAGGCTATCACATGAGCAAAAAATCCAATATGGCTGCCATAATAAAACAATCCTTGATACCTGTAGCTCAAAAACAAATGACAATCCAAAGTTCAGAATAGCACAGTTAAAAAGTGTCCTGATAATGTGCATGTCTTAGACATGTCAGATCAACGCCTACTTAGATATTGGAGAAAGAATAAATCGACAAATTTTGTTTTTTTCAAAATAACTCGAAAACGAAAAGAGGCAGGGCAAAATAGAAGTCATATTTGGAGCGACCATGAAATTCTACAAAACATTGCTAATCTAACCGTCTCCCTATCTCTAATAATAACGGAGATAACAATACATTCCCATCCAGTTTGGGACACACTGTATATGTATATATGCGTATATATATATATATATATATATATATATATATATATATATATATATATATATATATATATATATATATATATATATATATATATATATATATATATATATATATATATATATATATATATATCCAGCCGATAATTCAAAAAATAATTAACCGATTTGGATGAAACTCGGCAAGTACCTTTCTTTTATTAATGACTTGGATGAGTTCGTTAGACAGGAAAATCAGGCAAGGTTTTCCAGGAAAATATTGAGTTTCCATTCGAAATAAAATTTTTTCTCCGAAAATTACAAAACTACTAATGAAATTTGGTGGATATGTTGCCCTGGGAAATACCTTACTACGTACTAAAATTGAATTTTATAAGTTTATAGAAAATTTAAATTTGAAGCATTTAATGAAAATTCACTACCATAACGCACTTGCTGCGTCCCGAACTTTTTTTATTATATGTATATGTATAAATGCGGTTTCGCTGAAGTTCTCGGCTTTGTCAAATACAAAATGAATGTAAGATTCAAAAATTTTAAATATCTACTCCCTGTCGAATGAATATTTCTAAGAATTGTCACCTCTCAGCTAAAGGTTATCGTGGCGAAATCCACTCGGAACCACCTGTTTTTATGCGGGCATTTATGACAGTCAGTTTCAGGTCTGTAAACGTTCTTCGCTAAATTATTATTTCGTGCAAACATGTTTAATAATTCATTCTGTGTTTGACAAAGCTGAGAACTTCAGCGAAACCGCAGTTATACTTAAAATAAAATAGAGTAAATCAATTTGTGTGCCTATATAAGTTGACAGTGGATTTACATCAAGTATCGGTCTGCACAATCTCATCTTTGAAGGAAGCTAATACTACTTTCCTGGCCTTTCGGTATTTTAAATCAGTTTAAACACATTTGCGTTTTATAATGGTTTATTTTATCTTTAAACTTAAACATAAGACGTCACATAACACCGAAACAGTCGTGGGATGTGTTTCCATGGTAATTCTACTAATTCTTAATTAACTGTTACGTATACTTTGAATATAATATCCCGAGCATGAATTCGATCTAACGTATCACGCAAATGAAACGATAGTTGACGTGTGCCTAGATGGCGTAGGGGACCTCGCCCTTGCCTCCTAAGCAGAAGGTTACGCGATTGAATCCAGCTCGATGAATGTATGTTTTTTTATCTTTTATTTTGACATTTGGAGAAACAATAGTGCACAGATTTCATACGTTTTAAGCACGATCTCATTTTTGTCTAAATAAGTTTGTCGCCTGAAATTATAATTTTGTTGTTAATATTGAAAAAACCGGTTTGATTAGGTTGACTGGAAATATTCGGTGTAACTTACGTGAAATCCGTAATACAATTGTAAGGGGTACGTTTGTGTGTGTGTGTGTATATACTAAATAATAGTGTAATACGCAACCCTTCGATGACACAAGGTTACAACCCTCTTAGTAAACAATAGAAGTAACCTATTATAATAATAACAATCGACTAACGGTCACATAATATAATTACATAACTCAACAATCAATCACCAGTCGATATATTACTTAGCAGTTGTGTTATCTACTTAAGAGTAATCATGCAAAAGGCAAAAGGTTTATTACTTGTCAGAATGATGGCGAAGCCTTAATGTACGGGCGTAATGAGTCGGGCGAGCGGGTGCCAAAAGTGTCCAGTAACGACATCACTAACCAGTAATTAAAAATATACTTGTTCATCTAAAGCACAACCTAACATATATAGGTGGGGCATTCAATTATTAGTTTATCAATCATTTACCAATCACACGCTCCACTGAGCGACTCAACATCAATGACTATTTATACTCAAAACCCCACTGAGCAACCCAACATTAAGATCAGTTTCCACATAATGCTCCACTGAGCAACTTCAAAATTAACAGCAGTTCCCACTCAAGGCTACACTGAGCCACATCATAATCTCTCAACAGCGCACATCGGTGCCTCAGAACTGCTTCTCAACAATGCCTCTACTGCTCAACAATCATTTTTCTCAAACAATTACTCAAGTAGTTACTCACACGATAGTTACTCAAATAATAATTACTCAAATAATAATAATTACTTAACCAGTAGTTTAGCATGTGTGTTTAATAACGTGCCGTACCCGACACCAGGTCGGTGCCGGCTTCCAGGTGTGCAATGAGGCACAGTTCAGTGCCTCACCTAGAGTGCTCGTAACTGTCAGAGTTGGATACCGAGAAGTGCAATGGGCTCACGATGCACACTCCAGGGTGTACCCTCCTCCAAGTAGCCCAACTCCTACACTGGGACTGACACGTGCAATGAGACCAACGGGTGAACTGACCACAGTGTCTCGGTCAAGCTACCAGATCGACCAAAAATGCAACAACGGTACCACCGTGGATACTGAGAAGTGCAGTGGACGCATCGGAGTATTCTCTGCGATGAGTCCTCTCCAATATCCAGCTATCGACGGGAGTAGGTGCAATGGATACCTAGAGCGAGCTCAGCTGTATCCCTACCGAAATCCTTCGATGCAAACAAACAACCGTGTTGCGGTTACGTAACGTGGGCTTAAACCCAACGCCTCTACCAGTATAACGCCCTACAGGGTGAGCAAACAGCGAAGGTGTCCCTCACACCTTCCAAACTGTCATCAATTTACTTTCAAACAGACTCTACTTTATTTACTCTAAACAAACTGACATAATTCAACTCTTACTTAATTTATGAATATTGACTTAACCTCGTATAAGTAACAACCCCAATGTAAACTCGGCTAATCCCTAAATTATTTCATAAAGCCCCCTTTATTTGAATATGATAATTACTTCTCAATTTATAACTTAGCCTCGTATAAATAATAAACGTAATCTAAACTTAGCTATTTCTCAAATTGTTTCATAAAGGCTATTTATTAAATGATTACCTAAAACCACCCTTACATCATATACTTATTGAAATTACTTTTCAAATTATAATTAGGCAAAGAATAGCTGTACAATAAACAAACAAATTGCATTCTGTGAGAGGACTCACCTGAAGGTATATATAACGTGCACTGTAAATTTACAGAAAACAATGAACACCACACTAATTTTCTACTGCAACCAACGCGTTAAACGGTACAATGACTAATGCCTTCTTTAGGTGAACCAGATGCCCGATGAGCAGGCTCCCCTAACGTTGACTTGAACCGAGATGAGATATCTCGCACTTAACCCTCCCCTCAGGTCCAGCTCTGTGTAAAGATTTTAAACAACCGACGATGGGCTAGACTACTACACTTTAATTTAATGGGACCATATATGTGAAACTTAACGTGAAACTTGTTCCCCTAATGACGTGTCTATTTAAAACCTAGAGAATTTTCATAATAAAATAGCGCTGTGAGCAGGGTGAGAAAATACATTCCTTACACAAGTTTCTTCTAAAGAGACTTACATTTAACTACATATATAGCAAAATTTAGTTCTTTAGCTTCATAGAAAATTTGGGCACTTTTCTCAAAAGGAGTTAAAACGCAAGATTTCTTTGATAATAGAGAGATATCGATGGTAACACTTTCGAAAGAATTCGTCAAATTTGCGCGTCCTAGGACTCCTAGAACCCATATCCGGGGTCAGATATATATATATATATATATATATATATATATATATATATATATATATATATATATATATATATATATATATATATATAATATATATATATATATATATATATATATATATATATATATATATATATATATATATATATATATATATATATATATATATATATATATATATATATATATATATATATATATATATATATATATATATGTGTGTGTGTGTGTATGTATGTAACACACCGATAACTCAAAAATAATGGGCCGATTTTGATACAATTTGGCACGTACCTTCCTTTTGTAAATATCTTGGATAAGTTCGTTAGTCAGGAAAATCGGACGAGGTTTTCCGGGAAAAATTTGAGTTTCAACTCGAAAAAAAAAGTATCTCAAAAAATAAAAAAGCTATGATACCAAATTTGGCAGGTAGGTTTACGATATAAAAAGTAAACTACACACCAAAATTTAGATTTCTATGTTACAAGAAAAAAAAAGTTATAATAAAATATTATGTGCCAGATAATTTCTATGAAAATTCACTACCATAACGCACTTGCTGCGTCCAGGCTTTTCTGTTATCTGAAAACCAGTTGTAGCTGGGTTACGTAGTAGGATTCTTACGAGACTCAGTCTCAAACTGAAAAAACTCCCCACGTTCATGATGATTAATCACGTTTTGCATTGATAACCATATAACTATATTATAGAAAAACAAAACTCGCTGACAGTTTTTCAAATGGGCACTTAATGAGCATGTTATTTTTATGTATATAATAAATAGCCGAGAGTGTATTGTAAACAGAAAGTAATAAACTGTTATTCCGGCGTTCAACGTCAATCAGCGGACCAACAATCACCATTGTGCGATTAACAGACCTCCGTTCTTTCAGCTCTCATCTCTCTAATTGGATTCTGGACAAGACTGATGTATGTTTGATAACCGCATGGAGAATTCAAAGTTTTTATAATGCAATCAACGTTAATTTTTCATACATTAACACTTCCTACACTTTGTCAGTGTCATTAACTGGTTAAATGTAATCAGTTATGGATTATGGTCCCATCGTACACAGGAAAATTTATAGTAATATCGCTTAATTTTAATTAATTCCTTAGGCGTTTGTTAATATTGTAAAATATGGTATCCTCTTGAGCATATCTTGTAAAGCATAAATATGAGATATTGAGAAAAACGGAAAAAAGAGTGAAGAGGCTGTGACTGATGCAACAAGATTGCATCTAACAATGCGACAAAAACAAAGAAATAGGTATTGCATGAATGAAGTCTGAAGAAGTGGAACTGAAAAAAAAAAGCAAGGTTGAGACAGTAAATGTTTCAGACGCAAACAGAGCAAAGCCTAAAAAAGTATAACGAACAAAGAAAGAAAACAAAACATAAATGTAGAGCTCAGAAACGGATTTTATTTTTTTATTTCAACAACACACCACGAGATATTACAGCCTAAGTACTATCGTACCGTGGGTACGACAAGGAGGAAAGAGGCAACCTGTTAATTCTGGACTTGAAGGTGTGGAGGTTCGGAGGAGAAGGAAAAACATGTACCGGTAAGGAATTCCACAACTTGCAACTCCTCGGGACAAAAGAGCGGCCATAACAACATGTTCTATGCCTGGTGACCTGGACAGTAAAAGGGTGCATTTTCTCTGTTCCCCTGGTAGATCTGTTGGGGGCAGCAGGTGGAGAAATTATGAAAGAAAGCTCCTCTGAGCAGTGCCCGTGCAGATATCTATAAAACAGAGAGAGGTGACCAACGGCGCGTCGGTGGGCAAGGGATGGCAGCCTTTGGGTGAGAGTAGGGACACCGATGAGACATATAGTTCTCTTCTAAATGGAGTTCAGGATAGCGAGTGCAGAAGCGGCAGCGGCACCCCAGATGTGGGAGCAGTATTCGTGGTTTGGCCTTATTTGAGAAATAGATAAGGTATAGAGATTAGCTGGTGAAAAGTATTTACTAGCCCGGAAGAGGCAACCTAATTTCTTAGCAGTCGCTTCTGCAATTGATGTGACATGTTGGTGCCAATTGAGATTTCGATCCACAGAAATGCCAACAAGTGAAAAGGACTCATTACTTTAAATAACTTGGTTGTTCATTGTGATGGGTCTAGGGCTAGTGTATCTCTTATGAGATAGAAGACAAGACTGATATTTGGTGGAGTTAAATTGTACAAGATTTCAAGTATAATATTTTTTGAATATCCTCAGAGGCAGAACGTTCCATGAGTCTGCGATCCTCATCTAATTGGGCTAAAGATACACGCTTATAATATATTTGAGTGGAGGGTGCTGTCATCCACGTAACTGTGAACTGGGTTGGATTTGCTAGAGAGGAGGACATTGATGTGGAGAAGAACAAAGTAGGGGCCAAAGCTGAACCTTGAGGGACTCATGCATTAATTGGATACAGTTTAGAGGAATGTCCATCCACGACAACAGAAATGCTCTGGTTGGAGAAAAAATTTTCTGCCCAAGTTTAGAGTTTTGGTGGTAGACCATAGGCCGGAAGTTTATTAAGCAGCGCTGCGTGCCAGACCTGGTCGAATGCTTTGGATATGTCTAGAGCGACAATCTGGGATTCACCGTCTGGTTCCATAGACTTGCTCCAAGAATGGGTGACAATGAAAAGGAGGTCGGCAGTAGGTCTGCGCTGACGGAATTCATACTGCCTGTCGTGGATTAGACTGTGTTTGTCGAGAAATTTTTGTAATTCGGTGTTTATATACTTTTCCATCAGTTTAAAGACGACTCAAAGGAGATAAGTAGGCCTGTAGTTGCTAGGAAGCGCTTTGGATTCTTTCTTGGGGACGAGTTGTACTCGAGCAGATTTCCAGTTACTAGGGAATATGCCTCTATTGTAGGATGCCTGAAACAGACGAGTCAGGGCAGGAGCAAGTTCTGCTGCATGAATGAAGACTGAAGAGTCGACCTGAAAAAAGCAAGGTTGAGACAGTAAATGTTTCAGGCGCAAACAGAGAAAAGCCTAAAAAAGTATAATGAACAAAGAAAGAAAAGAAAACCTAGCTGTAAAGCCCAGATACGGAAATTTCCGTAGACAAAATAAAATACATATAATGTAAATCCAGAAAAAGATGAAATACGTACCTTCTACAAAGACGTTAAAGATATAAAAAGAAGCTACCAAACTAGAGCAGTGTTCTTTAAAGAAATGGGGCAATTTGCTAAGTAACGAAAAAATATATGCAGGAGACGGAAAGAATATTTCGAGGCATTGTTAAATGCTGGATATGAGAAAAACTAAAAGAATGCCATCAAGAGTTACCTGGAGAGAAAGAAGTTACAGAAGATCTGACGAAGTAAGGCCTAGAAGAAACTATACAAACAATTAAAAACAACAACAGTCCAAGTGAAAAGGGTACCATGGGCGAAATTTTTAAATATGGAGTGACCGTCTTGGTTACCTGATGTACGAACTGGTAAAGAAAATTTGGAAAACAAACGAAATGCCGCAAAAATGTAACAAGACCACCATGTTAACTTAATTTAAGAAGGGGGATATAACGGAATGTGGAAACTACAGAGGGATAGCTTTACCAGATGTGACCTACAAAATTGTCGCAACATTAATTCAAAACGGCTAAAAAAGTATGTAGAGCCTTTGCTAGGGGAATATCAAGCTGGTTTAAAAATAGAACAGTTGACCAGATATATATCTACAAAAGCAAATCTCGACAGGCTGTGACGAGTATGAATATTTTTTTTATATTTCAACAACACACCACGAGGGATTATAGCCTAAATACTAACGTACCGTGGGTGTCGACAAGGAGGAAAGAGGCAACTTGTTAATTCTGGACTTGAAGGTGTGGAGGTTCGGAGGAGAAGGAAAAACATGTGCCGGCAAGGAATTCCACAACTTGCAACTCCTTGGGACAAAAGAGCGGCCAGAACAAGATGTTCTATGCCTGGTGACCTGGACAGTAAAAGGGTGCATTCGCTCTGTTCCCCTGGTAGATCTGTTGGGGGCAGCAGGTGGAGGAATTGTGAAAGAAAGCTCCTCTGACTAGCGCCCGTGCAGATATCTATAAAAAAGAGAGGTCACCAACGGCGCGTCGGTGGGCAAGGGATGGCAGCCTTTGAGTGAGAGTAGCGACACCGATGATACATATAGTTCTCTTCTAAATGGAGTCAAGGATAGCAAGTGTAGAAGCGGCAGCGGCACCCCAGATGTGGGAGCAGTATTCGAGGTTTGGCCTTATTGGTGAAGTATATAAGGTATAGAGATTGGCTGGTGAAAACTATTTCCGAGCTCGGAAGAGGAATCTTAATTTCTTAGCAGCCGCTTCTGCAATTGATGTGACATGTTGGTGCCAATTGAGATTTATATCCACAGAAATGCCAACAAGTGAAAAGGACTCATTACTTTGAATAACTTGGTTGTTCATTGTGATGGGTCTAGGGCTGGTGTATCTCTTATGAGATAGAAAGCAAAACTGAGATTTGGTGGAGTTGAATCGTACAAGATTTCTACTTCCCCAGTCTAATATTTTTTGGAGATCCAGAGACAGAACGCTCCATGAGTCAGCAATCCTCATCTAATTGGGCTAAAGAGACAGGCTTAGAATATTGTATATTTGAGTGGAGGGTGCTGTTATCCGCGTAACTGCGAACTGGGTTGAATGTGCTAGAGAGGTCATTGATGTGGAGAAGAAACAAAGTAGGGGCTAAAGCTGAACCTTGAGGAACTCCTGCATTAATTGGATACAGTTTAGAGGAATGGCCATCAACGACAACAGAAATGCTTCGGTTGGAGAGGAAATTTGCTGTCCACGTACAGAGTTTTGGTGGTAGGCCATAGGCCGGTAGTTTATTAAGCAGCGCTGCGCGCCAGACCTGGTCTAATGCTTTGGATATGTCTAGAGCGACAATCTGGGATTCACCGTGTAGTTCCATAGACTTGTTCCTAGAATGGGTGACAAAGGAAAGGAGGTCAGCAGTTGGTCTGCGCTGACAGAATCTATACTGCCTGTCGTGGATTAGCCTGTGTTTTAGCATACACGACCTTGAAGGCGCCTACGACTCACTGAAAAAAATCAGACTTATTGAAATACTTAGAAAATTTAAAATACCCGAGAATAAAGTGAAACTAGTAATTATGACACTACGTATCGCTACAGGCGCAGTTAGGGTTAATGGAAAGCTGTCCGACGAGTCTGAGATTAGAAGAGGAATAAGGCAGGGCGATCGGCTGTCAACATTAATATTTAATATGTGTAGTTCTGGAGAAAGTAATAAGATACAGTGGCATAAAAATAAGTGAAAGTGTTTGACAGGAGTCATCAGTGCCTTGCTTACCTGGACGATATCTTGCTAATGGCCAGAAATAGAAAAGAACTAGAAAACATCACTGGAAGTTTAGTGGAAGTAGCAAACTATTTATTTATTTATTATAGAAAAACGTTCTGTGCAAAGGGAGAATACATTATTTATGAGCACGTATTGGTATAATCTCCTGTATCAAAAAAGTATGGACGCAGCAAGTGCGTTATCGTAGGAGTTTTCATAGAAATGTTTCAAATAGCAAATATGTGTTTTTTTGTGTGTAAGCAAGCAGGCATCAAATTTGGTTACCAGTATAACCTATATAGTAGAAGCAATGTAAACCGTTTCATCAAAATAACTTTATTGTTTGAAAATGTACAAAAACTTTTCGAAAATAAACTTAAAATGTTCCAGAAAAAACAAGTTTCCGGGCCAACGAGCCCTATAGGTTAATAGCAAATCGAACTATACAAATTTGAAGCATTTAATAAAAATTCGCTACCATAACGCACTTGCTGCATTCCGAATTTCTTTTCTGACAAACGTGCATTACAATTCTATATAAAATTCAAAAATGCAATAATAATATGTTCGATTAAAAAAAAACGAAAATTTATATCACCAAAGGCTTATGGGCCAGCCTGTGATTGTAGAATTGATTTTAAAATGTATCTCAAGACACCCTATACTTAACGTATACATTTTTTCATATCTTGTATAATAACGAATATACTGAGCTTTATTGTTTTTTTACGAAAATTCCTAAAAATTATACCATCAAACGATAAACTCTCTACCTAAAACTACTGCCAAACCTTGGGAGAAAGGATCTATTTAAAATGAATTTAATGGAAATATTTTAGTAAAATGAAGGACAATGACGGTTGAGGCTGCTACATTTTCTTTACATAACACGTACTGGTTTCAGGTTCTTTGTCTAAATGTTTGACGGTTCTAATCGCGAGTTTGGCGTTTTGAAGAAACCCTCAATTTTCGTTATATGCCTATAACTTTTTTGTTTTTTAAGCTACGGATCTAAGTTTTGGTACCCGGTTTAGCTTTTGTAATAAAAATAAGCGTACCAAATTTGGTTGCCCCAACTTTGTTATTTTCGGAGATATAAAATATTTTCGAAAGGAAGCCCAAAATGTTTTGAAAAAAAGAAACGCAAAATTTTCTGGGAAAGACTGGTCAGATTATCCCGACTAACGAACTCACCCAAGCTACTTGCAAAAGGAAGGTATTCACTAAATTTGATCATCATCGGCGTATTATTTTTAAGTTATCGGTGTGACACACACACACACACAAATATATATATATATATATATATATATATATATATATATATATATATATATATATATATATATATATATATATATATATAGGGGGGCTAGTTTGCGCTCAATTGAAGAATTTTTTTCAAAATTCAAAAGTCGGGATCTCTCTGCATGTTTTTTTAAGAAAATTAACTAAAAAACGCAAATAAGTTTTGTCGTAAAACCAGAATATGGCATGAATTTATTGGTATTGAGGGGGAGTATCGTGATTGTTTGGAAAAAAAGCCGACTTTTAATTCACAATACTATTTATTATTACAATCTTCGGCCACGTTTTCATGAAACAAATCAAAATTAAAAAGTCAGGATTCTTGTGAAGAAAGGTGTTTTAGTGCGCGCATTCACAGGTCTGTTGAATCCATAGCGCAAATTAATAAGTGTGGTTTCCAACTATTATCGGACTCGCCTGCCTTGTCTGCCCTGGACAATTACTTATCTAAAGATCCTCAAAAGTTTTTGGGGGGCTTAAAATTTGGTATAAAAAGTACGTGAAAGCTGTTGCAACGGGATATTTTGAAGGACTATAGGAATTTTTTTTCAAAACTGGTATACAAGCGTTATATAAAAGGTGAAGAAAATATAGAGCTTGGGAAAAGGAGCTTACGTAGAAAAGTAAAAAATTAACGAAATAGTGCTTCATTCGTTGGGCTAGGATACATAATTTTCAAGCGTCATATAAGAAGTGGACAAATTGTAGAGCTTGGGAAGAGGGGTATTATATGTACAACAGTAAAAAAATTACGAAACAGTTTTGCACTCGTTAGGCTAAGATAAGACATTTTTTATACAACCTATATGAAATTAACTTACCTTAACTATGGAAGTGACAAGAACAATCAGCAATACGTTTGCTGTTTTGTACTAAGAAGCTCTTCCGATTCACCATCCTGTGCTCAAGTTTGCATAGTTCTTCTAAATTTTCGCAAAAGATCTGCTGTTATTTGTTTACACTAGAAATTGTTCATGCCCGATTTTTCAGCGCTTTTTAGTGAATTTTTTTTTTAATTCACTAATGAGGAAATCCCCACTTCTGAATTTAAAATCTTCAACTGAGTGCTAATTAAGTCACCCTAGAAGTTTCAATAATGTGCCGAAATTGATCAAATTTGGTGAGTACCTTTTGTAAGTGGCATGGATAAGTTCATTATCCAGGAAAATCGGGCCAGGTTTTCCCGGAAAATTTTGTGTTTTCTTTCTAAAAAAAAAAATTCTTTCTCCGGAAACAACAAAGTAAGGGCAACCAAATTTGGCACGCGTATTTGTATTATAAAGAGTGAACCATGCACCAAATTTTAGGTCTCTAAGTTTAAAGACAAAAAAGTTATGGGCAGGCAAATCAAGTAATTTTGGAGTTTTCCTCAAAACGTCAAAGTCGTAATTTGAAACGTCAAAATTGCAATGTTTAGGTAACGAACGTGAAACAAATACGCATTGTGAAAAGAAAATGTTGCAAGAAGAGTGTTCTGCGAACCCTTAAGTTTCAGATTCAACCGTCATTGCCCTTCATTTTACTAAAATATTTACAGAAACTTCATTCCAAATAGACCCTTTCTCTGATGCTTTGGCTGTCGGTTTAGTTAAATTGATGCTTTCGCTGTAGGTTTAGTGAAGTTTATGGTTTAGCGGTCTATAGTTTTTAGCTAATTTTCGTAGAACAAATTCGTTGATGCATTTTTGCATTTTTTATCGAAATATGATGCATGTTTTTAAGAAAAAAATCTGGATGCAGTAAGTGCGTTTTGGTAGCGAATTTTCAAATTTTAATAACTCAATTTGCTATTAACGTAAGGGTTGTTGCTAGGAAACCGAAATTTAAGTTTATTTTCCAAAAATTTTTGTACATTTTCAAACAATAAGTAATTTGGTAAACTATAGTACATTGTTTCTACTACATAGGCTATACCACTAATCAGATTGATGCCTGCTGGCATTTGCTATTAAAAATATATTTTTAAAATTCACTTCCATAACGCACTTGCTGCGTCCAGACTTTTTTAAATTAGAATGGAATGGGCAGTCTGTCCTGGAGTTAATTCAATGGGGTGATTTTTACATTAACTTTTATATACATACTGGACAGTTCTCCAGGTTTATCATTTTGCAGTTAGTTGGAACAGTTCTTGCACATTATCCAAAACTTTTTAAAATATCCACTGTTGTCTGTTCCATCGGAATAAACAGTCTGCCCCACGACATCCTATTTAGTCCTTTCCTTATTATCACACTTTGATGTCCATTTAATGCGGTAATTTCTGGCCTTTGGTTGGTGGAATAAATATTAGCAGGTTGCTCTTGAAGCTGCAAAAAATGGGTTCTCGCTGATGAAATTGTATGTCCTCTATAGGCCGGGACTAGTGCAATATTCGTAAAAAACAATATTGTCACGCATCACGGACTACAGAAAACACAGTTCCTTGGTAAAATCTTCAAATCTTCAACACGATCCAGCTCTATGATCGCATATTTTCTGTAAAATCAAATAAATAAAACAACAAATAAGATATAATATCACTTATATTAAGTTTCTTGCCTTAGTAGAATCTTTATTGGCATTTAAAATGTTTTCGGTGAAATAAACCACGTAGCATGGCAAATATACAGTCATATCGTGGTTTTTATACAGGGGGCGTATTGAAAACGAAACAAACCGATTTGCGTCCAGAGAATATTTTTTTTAAGAAACGCTGAAACACGTAAATTTTAATATTGAGGGGGACATGTTTTGACATAAAACTCAACTTTGTCACAACAACCCCTTAAAGGTGGTGATAACAACCCTTATATTTTAAATAGGGAACATGGGTCGAGTGTTACATCGTTTTAAAGCTCTTTCTTTTCTGAATTCAGCACACAATTTTTTTTGGAAGTTTTATCAACTCGTTTAAAAATTATTCACAGTTGGAGTTGCAAGTACGTATTTCATTTATTGTGATAAGAAATGCACTAATTAGTCAATTTTTCGTTAAAGAAAAAACTAAAAAACAAAACCAAACAATCAAAAATGTTTATTCAGTTAAGCAAGTGTTCAAATTGTTGACCACCAGCTTCCATACAAAAGTTTTTTGTTCAAAACGAGCTCTAACATTCTGGAGCATTTGTGGAGTTATTAGACGGCATTCTTCAACAATACGTCGTCGTAATTCTTCCGGAGACTCCGGTTCTGTTGCGTAAATTCTACTCTTTAAATGGCCCTATAGAAATAAGTCTAGGAGAGTTAAATCCGGTGATCTAGGGGGCAACTCAATAGCACATCTACGCCCAATCCATTGCTCTGGAAACTCTCTGTTCAAAAAATCCCTAACATGTTGTGAAAAATGCGGAGGAGCTCCATCTTGTTGCAACACTAATTGATTTTTCTTGATATCGATAATCATTTTCAACAATGTCAATTAGTAGAAGGTAAACGATATCTTCTAGTAACTCCAAATACGTTTCGCCACTCAAATTGCCATCAAGAAAAATTGGTCCGATTAAACGGTCTCCAAAAATGCCAGTACAGATATTCAATTTCTTGGATTATTATCTGCCCAATAACGACAATTATGACGATTGACTGTAGAGTTTAATAAAAACGTACACTCGTCTGAAAAACAGATATTAAACAGAAAGTTCCCGTTATCAGCTATTCGTGCAGTCATAACTTCACAAAACTCCAGCCGCCGATCAAAATAATCTTCATTCAGTTGTTGTACAAGATGAATTTTATACGGGTGAAATTTATGATGCTTCAATATTTGCTGAATAGTTCTTCTTTTGATGTTTGAAACAGTGGTCAATTCTCTCGTGCTCAAAGTTGGGTCTACAGCAATTTGTCCTAAAACTTCAATCTCAGTATCTCATTTCTAACCGGAAATTCACGTTCAGGATCCCGTTTTTTGTTGGCTACTGAACCGCTTTATCGAAACTTTGCAACTAACTCTAAAATGTATTTTCTGTTAACATATCTGTTCGGATGTCGTTCATTAAACAAATTTGCGGTACGGTTGGCACAGTCATCGTTTAAAAAAAAAGAGTAACTATTTCAACTCTTTCTTCTGCAGAATACACCATTGTTAAATTAATTTTCGGTGGTACTATCAAGTATCAAACCGACCGATAAACTGAAATAATAAACCGCATTTCTCTTATTCTGATAAGAAATGTTCTGATAGTCAATTTTTTGTTTACAAACCAACAAAACATTGACTATCAGCAGATTTATTATCGGAATGACTGAAATGCGTTTTTGCATCTTCAACTGTAAATAATTTTTAAACGAGTTTATAAAACTTCCAAAAAAATTAGTGTGCTGAATTCAGAAAAGAAAGAGCTTTCAAATGATGTAACACTCGATCCATATTCCCTATTTAAAATATAAGGGCTGTTATCACCACCCTTAAGGGGTTCACTAAAACATATAGTCAGACTTCCTTTATATTCCTCTATATATCCCTTACACTACGAGCTAGTCAAAAAAACTTTGAATAAAATTTTCTTATGATTATCTATGCTATATTGAGAAAATATATTGAGCTTCGTGAAACTTCCGGTTGCACCGGAGGTAGCTATCAACGTCGTTATTTTAAAGAGAATGCTATACTTTTGTTGTATTTTTGGATAGAGATTAAAAAACAAGTGTTACTTTGTGTAGCATTCCCTATAGCGATCTTTGATATTTGTGAAAATATTAGGATTTTCTTTTTTATTTTTAGCCCCGATTTATGTGTTACTTCAAACGTATGCTGTGGGCTGAGTTTTGCAAGCTTAAATTCGAAATATCAATAGACTACATTTCATAATTTAACATAGTTAAAGAATAATGTATCATCATTGTACAGGGTGTATTATTTTTGGGTTACACCATATCTAATTTTAAAGTGGCATAACTGGTGTTTTTCAAATAGAACACCCTGATTTTTATGCATTGGTCAGGTAGATCATTAAATTCAGCATCGACGTAGTATAGGTTTCCCTATAGCTATAGTTGATAGTTTTTCACTTACAGTGGTTTGTTTTAGTTTCGCTTGTAAAAACTGTATTCTGTCAGATACAGGACGCACAGAGAATGAAACAACTAATATTTATTGTCAGATGACAGATAACGTCACCTAACTAAAACTATAACTATTTTTTTAGTTCTCAGGTGTTTGAGCCGAGTCTTGTATTCTCACTTTTGTGTTATTTAATTTAAAATGAATTATAATACTGAGGAATCAGTTAATGTGACAGTTATTATAGGCGAATGTCAGCGAAACTGTTTTATACCATCTCGTGTATACGTACAAACCTACCCGAACCGAAGACATCCTCAGGAAAAACGTTTCGTAAAATTATTGGACCGTTTTTGCGAACTGCTAATGCCAATTATGAAATGACCAGACGCAAAGGGAGAGTAAGCGTCAATGAAGAAAACGAATTTTCCATTGTTGCATCGGCATTAGATAATCCGCACACAAGCGTGAGGAAAGTTGCCAAAGAATTAAGAATATGAAAATCTTCAGTGAACAGAACATTGAGAAAATACAAGTTTCACCCATATAAAAAGTCGCAGCCAGGTATTGACGATTGCAGATTTTCGAAGTTGCCTTAATTTTTGCGGGTGGGCAGTTGTCAAGTACAATGAAAGTGAGAATTTTTTAATTACGTGATGTTCAGTGATTAATCTTCATTTTCAAGTATTGTAGGGTTAACGAGCACAACTTTCATTATTACGCTTCAGAAAATCGGAACTTTTGCAGATCAGTTGACAACCATCACCGTTTTACGATAAATGTTTGGGCTGGAATAATTGGGACAAATTTTATTGGGCCATATTTCTTCAACGGGCAGAGACATCTACGTATATTGAAAGAAGATGTAGAGGTGTTTTTGGAAGAATTGCCTCCAGATAACAATCGACGTATGTGGTGTATGCAGGACGGGGCACCAGCACATTATGACATAATGGTTCGCCGATTTCTAAATGATCGGTACCCCAATAAATGGATAGGTTGAGGTGGTCCCGTCTCGTGGCCTGCAAGGTCCCCTGACCTCATATGTCTAGATTTTTTCCTGTGGGGCTATATCAAGAAAATTGTGTATCAAACACCATCCAACACTCCACAGGAACTAAGAAATAAACTTGCAGACGCATGCAAATGTTAAGCAATGTTTAAGAAGAAATGTTAAGGAGGGTTAGATTGTGTATTCAGGTCAACGGGCAAAATTTCGAATAGTTCTAATGTATCGCTTTTTTTAGATTATTTTTTTCGTGTCAATGACTGTGGATTATTATTCTTATTATTATAGTTATGTTATTATGGTTTACTTCACTTTCTGGTTCACATAATTACAACTACATTAATAAAACTGTGTTTCACTTTTTGTATGGTAAAAATATAAATAAGTCCGTAATATAACAATCATTGTATGTAATTGTATTCGATAAGTTTTTGTGTCGACACATTATCTAGTTACGATAGGATCAAATAATTTGCAGCCTGACCAGATCATTTTATTTCTGACAATTCTATTCAAATTATTGTTAAAACAAACATTTATTAGACGGAAGTAAGCTCAATTAATGGAGATATAAAAACTGCTGACTTTCTTGTCAAGGTGTCACCTGACATTGTTCACATGCTTTGTGCCTCATACGGTGACAATCTGACCGTACAATTACTTTTACAAGCGAAACTAAAACAAACCACTATAACTCAAAAACTATCAACTATAGCTCTAGGGAAACTTATACTACGTCGATGCATTATTTAATGGTCTACCTCACCAATCCATAAAACGTTGAGTTTTCTATTTAAAAAAACACAAGCGAAACTAAAGCAAACCAAGGTAAGTCAAAAACTATCAACTATAGCTATAGGGAAACCTATACTACGTCGATGCTGAATTTAATGATCTACCTGACCAATGCATAAAGATCAGGATGTTCCATTTGAAAAACACAAGTTATGCCAGTTTAAAATTAGATATGCTGTAACCCAAAAATAATACACCCTGTCCTAATATTTTTGTAATATGCGATCAAAGCTAATTGAAATAAACCCATTTAAGAATTGTTGACTCAAATTTCACAGTGCTGTGTAATCTGCTGGTGGCTATCTGGACTACAGAAGTTGAAAGTTTTTGTAAATTAATATATGGCGACAAGAATGTTATTTTTATCAAAGGAAACAAAACAGAACGAGTAACTTGATATTTATGACTGTGTCGTTGAGAGAGAGGACAAGGAAGTTATTGGTTATAAGTACTTAATATAAACGCGCCGTTCATTTTTATAGTGCCATAAAAATCATGGGCGATTCGATACGTATTTGATTATCATACTTCACACTAACTGTCAGGCAGGTAACGGTACAGGCTAACAACACCGGTTGGGACAGACATTCAATTTACATTCATCTCTTTGGTTAAAGATCTTAACCACACCAGGCCAACTTGACCTGATCACTCACACTCACACAAGCATACGCTTTTAGCCGTTGTCTTGCCCGTGTTACAAGTGAATGCCAGATTTAAGAGATAATTCCCAGAGCTAGGGTAAATAGGGAATACTAATTAATTTTGTGAAGATCAAGAAAATGCGAAATGTCAGTTTTAGTGAATTTTCTAAAAAAAAACTCACTAATGAGAAGATCTCGACTTTTGAATTTTGAAAATAAACTTGTAAGAAATGAACGCGAATTAGCCCCTCTGGAGCCCATATCCAGGGTCAGTTTGAATTTTTTATAGCATCGATAACGCAAAAAATATGGTCCGATTTTATAAAATTTAGTGGGTACGTTCCTTTTGAAAATGGCCTGGAGAAGTTCGCTGGCCAGGAAAATTGGCCCTGTTTTTTTCCGGAAATTTTCGTGTTTTCTTTCGGCAATTCTTTGCGTTACGAAAACCAAATTTGATACGTAATTGCATGTCACAAAAAGTAAACTATGTACCAAAATTTAAGAAAAAATAAGAGACAAGAAAGTTATAGACATTAAAAAAATTTTTTTGGTGCCTCTGATGATCTGATAAATGCAGAAAAGTAAAATATTTTATGTGGATAACAAAATCTGTTGCATATTACTTTCAAAGACTACCTTTTTTGGCGGAAAATTGTCAAGAAATGCCAGACAAATTACTTTGAAAGTTTGATAACTTTTCCTCTTAAAACGTCAGAGTCGCGATTTGAAGCGTCACAACTGCCAACTTTTAAGCAAATAACCTAAAGTAAATGCGGGCTATGTAGAAAAAATTTCGGGTCTTTAATTTTCAGCTTCTATCGTCATTGTCGTTCATTTTTCTAAGATATTTCCAAAAATTCATTTCAAATAGACCATTTCTCTGATGCTTTAGCAGTAGGTTTAGTTATATGGTAACTAGGTCCCCTAGGACCCATATCCGGGGTTAGTTTCAGGTTTTATCTGTTTACACGCTGATGCATTTCTATGGTAAAGCTCAATATTACTGTTATTATACAAGGTACAAGAAACAATTGTATAGACCGGAGACAGAGCAACATAAAACTTCACCCTACCATTCGCTGTGCAGACTAGTTCAAGGCACAGTGATTTTGGAATGGGTGGAGTAAGACTAAGGGTATGCACAATCAACCAAAGGTTGCAGTGCTATCGGAACGGCAAGGCCGCGGACGAGCCCTGAGGGAAAAATATGTTAATTATAGGGTATCTTGAACTGCATCTTATAACATTATTTCGACAATCCCAGGTGACCCATAAGTGGTTGGTGAAACCTAATTTTTTTCGAACAGCCTTATGTTATGCCATTTTTGCATTTTTTAAACGAAATATAATGCATCTTTGTAAGAAAAAAATCAAGACGCAGTAAGTGCGTTTTGGTAGCGAATTTTCATTAAATGCTTCAAATTTCAATAACTCAATTTGCTATTAACCTAAGGTTTGTCGGCTAGGAAACGAGTTCTCGGAATCATTTTAAGGTTATTTTCTTAAAATTTATGTCCTTTTTCATACAATAAGTTATTTTGATAAAATATGGTACATTTTTTCTACTATATCGGTTATACCGGTAACCAGATTGATGCCCGCTTGCATAAGAGATACATATTTGCTATTAAAAAGATATTTATGAAAATTCACTTCCATAACGCACTTGCTGCGTCCAGACTTTTTTTTATTATTTAGAGTTTTTTTATTATAGCTTCAATTAAAAATGTATTCAATCAATTTAAAGTGACATTTAGTTAAACATGTCTAAATTATTTTTAAGTGGCATATAAGGAGAAATGTTTGATCCGAATTGGCAACACTGTACTGTATCCGTATTCTGAGATTCAAGTTCAGGCGGATGTATAAAGATGCTAAAGAGTCATTCAAAGAAAAATCCTGTTAAACCGATTTTTTTAGCTTCTTTCAATGATCAGTTAATTAAAACGCAAAACTTAACCTATCTTTGATTGTCAATATAATTTCTCACGTCAGTATAGTTGTTAGTTGTCGTTATTTAGGCCTGAGACATCAAATTTTCAATAAATAGCTTCACATGCCAACAAAATTAAAATGGTCTATACCTGATATTATTTTCTACGTAGACCTGGGATATGAGAGTTGATAATCTAGTTTATCGAGAAAGTAAACCCAGTTTTTAATATTTTAATATGAACATAGTCTAGTATCACAAAATTATCGTTCAATTTCTATTTCTAATACCAGCTGCATGAATCATGATAATTTATCAAAAAATTAGAAAAAAATCTGCCTGTGTAATACATGCCATTTTGTTTGTATATTGCAGTGTTTTTACTCACACATTTAACAGTAGATACTCATGTCAATCCACTGGATGTATTGAGATCTGAAACAAAATAAAAACAGTTTATTATTTTGAACTACCAGAAACAAAGATATATAAAAAGAATCATTATGTTATGTTCTCGGATCTCCACTTATTTATAAAGAAGTTGAAAGCAGAGAAAACCCTTGTGAATCCAGAAGGAAAGCCTCTTCGTCTATTGTTAGTATCAAACGGTTTCACCGAGATACTACATCAACTACAATCAACGAATTGAACTGTCAAAAGAACTTAACCTAACCTGCTTTGATTAACACTTCCTAAGTCAAAGTATTCTCAAAGGTAATTCAGTTATGGCTACGGTAGCAGAAAAATTACTGGCTCTTATTTAAACGCAAACCTATTGAAATGTTCAAATGAAGCACGTACACGTATGGTTTAAATGCGACTTGAAATAATCTGGCAATAATAGTGACATTACCACTTCGTTTAATTTGTCATGTTATTGATATAAAACTGATTAAGACTGAAAGGCACAATAGTAGAGGGGTGGGGTTGGGGTGAGGGTTGGTGGTGCGTGTGTGAGAAAAAAAATCCAAAGCAGTAAAAAAATTAATATTATAAATTTTGTTTCCTGTGGCTAACAAATATTTCTCAGCAGCAGCTGTGAAATTGTTATCACGCCAGCTTGAATTTGGGTAGCGTAGATTATTGGCTTTTTTTAACGTAAATTTGCTTCGACCAAGAGATCTCAGTGACAGTGGCACCTGGATCAACACGTCTGTTGACAGCTGTTACTGAAAGGCGATTAATGGTATGCTTTTTTGGAATCGTTTGGTTTCGAGCTGACAGTCCAGTTCATATAGTCACGATCCTCGAAGATTCTAAGACAACATGGGCACTTTGGTCAATGATTAAATTAAAGCGCTGCACATGTCAATAAGCGCTGACATCTACTGGACTAAAAAGTTTGCACACAAAATAACATATATGTGTATGAATTAATCCTAGGCACTTATTAGACCGTGTAATATATGCTGCAAAGTGGTTCTTTAAAATATACAATTTTATACGCCATAGGTTTTATTACGAGGAAAATATAATATAAGTTATAGGAGGATAATATCTTTCAAAGTAAATTATTGACAAGATATTTTTCTCTACTTTGTATTTTAGAGTGCTATTGACATAAGAGGAACTAAGGCAATTCGTTTCCAAATTTCTTTACGGACGCTTTCATATAAAAGATGTCTAAAAAAAGCGTTTCGAGTGCCAAGTAAACAACCACTAATATCAAAGCTGTGAGTTAGTCAAAAAATGCGTTACTAAGCGAGGCTGAATTTGCAGAAGCTGTTGCTTTTGTTATAGCTGGTTGATTTATGCGATCTCAAACCAGCTCCAAGCAAGTCAAAGTGTTACCGACAGAGCTTAGCACAGGGATCACAGAAACTGCCAGGTAGGCAAATTGGACAGTGCTATAGAAGGCAACCTGCCCATTGGGCAATAAGTACACTGTATATTGTAAGCAATGCCATCGAAATTCTACTGCTCGTCAGCTACAAAATTTATTTCAAAATGCCACCGATAGTATCATTCCTAAACCGTTTTTTGTCTGAACAGGGATCAAGCCAATCCATAAAAACTTTGCTCGCAAACACCTTAAATAGCAATTCCGACACTAAAGGCCCATCCTCGGTTCTCTGTAACAAACGAGTCGCCTACAACTTTAGGTTAGGTAGGTTTAAAAAGTGAATAGACTGTTTCATCGATCCAATCCAGCTTCTTACAGAAGTGGACAATTCTTGCGGGTGAAAGTTGTCCAGATCTCCTGTCGCACGTTGGTTCTTGCCGCTGCCGAACAGGAGCCTAGCACGTGCTGTGATGTTTAGGCACTTACCACACACAGGAGGCACTCGATTTCTTGCCTGGCTGTGGAAAATAATTCACTGTCACGCATTCTGATGGGTCGTTTACAACTGGGCAGATGTCTATACACTGCCATATATAAAGAGGAGAGACCGAATAGGTGTATCAGCTATGTTTTGGGCCGATTTGATTGCTCTTCCATTTTCCAACGTTTTAAATCGAAAGTTTATGTCAAAGCATACGGAAAAGTTCAATAATGGAAGTCTCCTGCAAGAAGATAAGTGTCTGATATATACTTTAAGCTTAAGAAGACATTTTTCCCAAGGAGAAGAAATCCAAGTTACTGAGTTCTCAACCATAAATCCAGAGATTTTTGGATTTACTCAACAGGCGTATCTGGAAGCGTCCTGCTGTACCTCGTACTCCTTAAAAGATTGGTTTGACAACCTGAAAGAATTAAGGCACTTACCACATGACATCTTATTCACAGTATCCCATGATAATGACTGAGTAGTTGATGCTAATAGAGGACACACGCCCTACTAAAGCCTGACTGAACGGAACTTTCGTTATCTTTAAAGGGAAATGCCAATAATTGATTTTAATAATCTTCTCTTGAACAGGGCCTAAGCAAAAATTGGACTTTAACATATAAAATTATCTTTTTTAATCACCATCAATGTATATTCACTTGTACTGCGAAAACTGAAGCTAGATCTAACATGTATAAATGTTTATCAACTTTAATGTCAAGCTATTGCAGCGACTATGGCCAATCACCGACGCTAGGAAGCAGTTTCACCATACTAACCTGGAAATTTTACTTAATTCCCACATTTATATAGGGAGGGTGAGGATATGTAACTTGCCCTACATCGTATGGTACACAGGAACGATGACTTTTCTACCCCATTCGAAGATCAGAACGTCCAGGCAATCAACTTGCTCAAACACAATGTCACTAGGTTGGTAGATGTTAATGTACTAAATAGTGAGCCTATGCTCTTACTAGGTATTATACCCAGACCACTGGCTTTAGATACACATGCTCTTAGCACTGAACCACCAAGGCTGCTATATTATATACCTTGCATCAACAAGCAGATCTATAGTGAAAAATAAAACTATTTGAAGACACCGCTGATTTGTACAGTCGCCTTCAAAATATCTTTTGGTATCAATGAAAGAATGTTTCGGTTACTTTAACTTGACGACCATGAGATTGTCAGTAATAATCCTGATGATGATAATAATAATAATAAAAGGGTGGTCGTGTGCTGATGGCTATTGTTCAAGAGAAATAAATAACTCCATCTGACGTTTATGTGCTGGACTCTCAAGATAAATGATCATAACGTTAATTGATGTGAACAAATCTTATATTGACTCACTTCATGACGGCACAATTTAATTATATTATGGTAAGAGAATTTGATACAGTTTTAAAACATATATTCTGAAATATCCTATCTTAGTGCGAGTCAGAGGAGGCTTTTCCATAAGTGCTGTGGTGCTGCAGAACAACCAAAAATTCGTACGATAATATCCCTAATTGGATGAAACCATTAAAATCCTAATTTATGGGCAAAACATTGTTGTTTGAAAGCTCTCGGTTCTTTGGCGTTGAAAATTTGAACAGGCGATCAAGGGCTACACGCCAGTCCCAGTCAGTCAACTGGATATTGAAATAATGCAAGTCGGTCAAAGAAGTCGCTATCTAACATCGTTGTTCTGCGAGCTCGATAACGAACGGTTCAGCGGGCACCGCTGGCCACCGGGCGGCTTCTAAACCGCCTAATGTACGCTAGAAAAGAACTGCATATTTCGCAGTTCGCAACTTTGGTTTATCAGGAATGCATGTGTGTGTATGTATGTATATATGTATGTATATATATATATATATATATATATATATATATATATATATATATATATATATATATATATATATATATATATAGTGTATATTATATTTAAGCGCTAGACGCCGTTCCCAGTCAGTCAATTGGATATTGAAATAATGCAAGTCGGTCAAAAAGTCGCTGTCTAACATCTTTGTTCTGCCAGCTAGATAACGATCGGCTCGGCAGGCACCACTGGTCATTAGAGGCTTCTGAACCGCCGAATGTACGCTAGAAAAGAGCTGCATATTTCGCAGTTCGGAGTTGGTTTAGCAGAAATGCATGTGTATATGTATGGTGTATATTATATATTATATGCATATTATCGTATTAGTCGTAGGAGTTTCCTGTTTGTGCTTCGTGTTAAAATGAATGTAATGTTTGAGTTAGGTAAGACTAAGTTCTGTAAACTTAGTTACCAGGAACGATTAGCAAGACAATTTAAGGTAGCTATGTTTTTTTAGATTTCAACAACACACCAGAAAGGCTTACAGCCTAAATACTATCGTACCATGGGTGTCGAAGAGGAGGAAAGAGGCAACTTGTTAATTCTGGACTTGAAGGTGTGGAGGTTCGGAGAAGAAGGAAAAACATGTGCCGGCAAGGAATTCCACAACTCGAAAGTCCTCGGGACAAAAAAGCGGGCATAACAAGATGTTCTATATCTGGTGACCTGGACAGTAAAAGGGTGCATTCGCTCTGTTCCCCTGGTAGAACCTTTGGGTTCAGCAGGTGGAGGAACTATGGAATAAAACTCCTCGGAGCACTGCCCGTGCAGATATCTATAAGAGAAAGAGGTCACCAACTGCACGTCGGTGGGTAAGAGATGGCAGCCTTTGGGTAAGGGTAGGATTACCGATGAGACGTATAGCTCTCTTCTGAATGGAGTCCAGGATAGCGAGTGTAGAAACGGCAGCAGCACCCCAGATGTGGGAGCAGTATTTGAGGTTTGGCCTTATTTGTGAAGTATATAAGGTATAGAGATTAGCTGGTGAAAAGTATTTGCGAGCACGGAAGAGGAAACCTGATTTCTTAGCAGTCGCTTCTGCAATTGATGTGACATGTTGGTGCCAATTGAGATTTCAATCCACAGAAATTCCAACAAGTGAAAAGGAGTCATTACTTTGAATAACTTGGTTGTTCATTGTGATGGCTCTAGGGCTGGTGTATCTCTTATGAGATAGAAACCCAGACTGAGATTTGGTGGAGTTGAATTGTACAAGATTTATACTTCCTCAGGCTAATATTTTTTGGAGACCCACAGAGAGAGAATCCTCCATGAGTCTGCGAACCTTACCTAATTGGGCTAAAGGGACAGGCTTAGAATATTGTATATTTGAGTGGAGGGTGCTGTCGTCCGCGTAACTGAGCTGGGTTGGATGTGCTGGAGAGGAGATCATTGATGTGGAGAAGAAACAAAGCAAGGGCTAAAGCTGAACCTTGATGGACTCCTGCATTAATTGGATACAGTTTAGAGAATTGGCCGTCCAAGACAACAGAAATGCTCCGGTTGGAGGGGAAATTTGCTGTCCAGGTACAGACTTTTGGTGGTAGGCCATAGGACAGAAGTTTGTTAAGCAGCGCTGCGTGGCAGACCTGGTCGAATGCTTTGGATATGTCTAGAGCGACAATATGGGATTCACCGTGTAGTTCCATAGAGTTGTTCCAAGAATGGGTGACAAAGGAAAGGAGGTCGGCAGCCATCACTTTAGAGACGACTACAAAGAGAGAAATAGGACTGTAGTTGCTAGGAAGCGCTTGGGATCCTTTCTTGTGGACGGGTTGTACTCGAGCAATTTTCCAGTTAATAGCGAATATGCCTCTATTGTAAGATGTCTGAAACAGACAAGTCAGGACAGGAACAAGTTCTGGTGGGCATTTTTTGAGAACAATTGCTGAGCTATACAGGATGTTTCTTAATGATATGCGAATATTTAGGGGTGTGAATATACATTAAAAATGTATAATAGTTTGCTTTATAACCGATGCTCTAAAAATGTCCTCTTACGAAAATACGGGGTGTTTTAAGGAAAAAATGGAAATTAATTAATATTTTCTAAACCGCTTCAGATATTTCAGTGATATATTTAGTACGGAAAGAACCTAATAAATATGCATTTTTTTCAATGGAAACGTAATTTTTTGCTTTAACAGTGCCGTGCGCACGGGCACTGACTTCGATAATTTTGAATAAAAGAAAATAGTATGCAAATAAAAATTATTTTTGATATCCTCGTTCTATTGGAAACATATGAGTTCTCTTGGGTTGTTTTCCTGCAAAGCGCTATTTTTAAGTAAAAATAAAAGAAAAAACTGTTAAATTGTCCGAGAAAATCAATGTGGGTAATTATTGTGCCATAAAATTATCAGTTTTCTTAAATCAGCATTTTACTCATCCTTACATTTTTTCATGCAGCACACCGAAAATTTCTTAGGCACCAGCCACCACGTGTGCAAGTGCATAACAGTGTTAGCACATAATTACCAAAAAGCTATGTCAGGTTTGGTGATAAATGAATAAATAATTTATGAAAATGGCAGGTCCAAGAATCAAATTCCGTTTGAAATTTGATGTGAAAATAATTAAATGTTTAATGTGTATATATTAATTTTTTAAGCTTTGACATTTTAGGCCATTAGCAATCACCGGCAAGCACTATTTTTGACAAATAAATTTATGAATTTCCAAATATCCAGGCAAATGAACCCGGGACCACCGCCTTCCCAGTTGGACGCCTCCAACAACCTGAGCCGCGAGAACGCCCCAAAATTTACTCTTAAAAATACAAGGGGATAGAATAATTGGCTGGTCACGTAAGAAAATACAAGCCGCCGTGGCCGTGTTGGAAAGTCGATTGAAACTTCCCAATTCTGACTCGGGGGACGACGGTTCGAGACTCACCGGCAGCGGATGATTTTTCAAATCACTTGTCGTTGAGATCGAGCTTTAGATGGAGTGTTATGCACAATAGACCAAGGGTTGCAGTGCTATCGGGGCGGCAAAGCCGCCGACGAGCCCTGAGGGAGAAAAAAAAGAAAATACATATAAGAGATATAGAAACAGAAAAAAGGGAAACAATAAAACGACATACTTAGCGAGATCAAATACAATATAAAAGGGGTTTGAATCAAATGTAAAATCATAATTATGGTAAAGCAAAGAAATTAAATATATATACAAAACTACGAAACGTTAATAACCGAAAACAAGTAGAGCCAAAATAAATTATCAATTTACCTAGCGAGATAAATCTGAGATATTAAAGCTTGAAAGTATAACTTAGTAAAAAACAACACTGCTGCAAAATAACGCACTTTTATCAGTGCAAATTTTTAATTTTAATTCCAGAACAAAAACAATTTGGAATTTTTTAAAATGTAATCACTCGTAGAATGAACTAGAAACTTTATTTTTCGGTTTATGTAGTTTCTTAGGTATATGTTCATAACCTCCCCTTTTTACGTATAGGTAGAATGCAGCTTTAAAATAATTTGAAGAAGATCCTGATGCGGTATGTGATTAATTTTTATACGTTTTCCAAAGAAATTATTGGCTAAACAGTTCACAAAAGTTTAATTGCATCACAAATTATAAATATGCATATGATCAAGCCAACGAGAGAGCGCTTTCAATATCAATGGCCATAATAATTGTTGTGCCCAAAAGAATCTCAGAGATATCACACATATTTTTATGAGTTGTCAGGGCTTACGATATTTAGTGCCTCAAGGTTTATATAGTTTTCACACTGGCCAAAGTGATACGAATATGACAATCTACGTAACCAGAGATGTGGCCTATTCAAAATTACATCTTCTGTGTGTTTCTGTTCGGCACAAAATTTGTTTTTACTGTTTTGCTGTTTTCGGTACATAGCATAAAGTAACTTTTCTTTGATTTACAAAATTTAATATTAATATATCTTGTTTATCATGCGAAAACTTCAAGTTGTGTACCTTCCTTTGGCTCATTGGAAATCGAAGAAATTTATTTAGATATGTACTCATTCCTCAATGTTCCATACAGTTAGATAATACTTTTTGGGATTTTGGGAGGTTCTTTAAGATATCACCGCATAAAATTAGATTGGTATCTAAAGTTTTGGCTTAGCGCTCAACAAATTCTACAAAGATCTTAAATTCGTGATCGTGTCAAAATCAAACTTGTTTACTCATAAGTTCAGTAATGAGGCCTTTTGCGTAAAGCTTAATGTCACTATTTAATGTCATTAATAATAAAATAATATACTCATTCTTGTTTTTTCTGTTTCAGGTAAGTCATCTCTACTTTCGGCCAATGGTAAATATATAGGTAAAATGTGAGTATTTAAAAAATGGCTACCTGATTGTAATAGGTGCAAAAAAAGCGTAGTGAAAATATAAATATATTTTTTGCATCATAATACAATTTTCTTTGAAAATCAAAAAATGACAACAAAAACCATAACGAAATAAATTGTTTCTGTGAAATACAGTAACTACTTTTATATGTTATTCAGGTTCTTTTACTAACTTGTTTTAATTTCAATTTTGAATTCAGTGATAATCAGTTGTAATTACGCAGTCTCGGTATTCCTGCGGGCACAATTTTGATTCACTATCTTAAGGATCCAAGTTCACTTCGCTTGGTAGCCCGTAACATTTCCAAAAATGTATAATTATGAATTTATTTCATAGGTACTATAAAATAGGAACTAGCCCCGGCATTAATAAGCAGTAAATTGAATGTCTTGATGCTTTGATTTTCAGCATAACATAAAGAACTACAGTTTGCTTCCTTCGGACGCTAATCTGATTTTTTTCTTTTGAGATCACATTCCTTGTATCGTTGGTGTTTTTGCTTCTTTTACGTCGGTCTATTTTCGCGACTATGGTCAATCACCCACGCCAGGGAGTAGTTTCACTTTACTCTCCTGGAAATATCGCCGATCCCCTGACTTGCTGTAAAGAGAGTAGTTATCTTTAACGTGCCCAACATTTCAACAAGGTGCGCGGGACTACCGACTTTATGCCCCTTCCGAAGGAACGTACAAATATTTATTTTGCGCACAGAGTGCCGCAACCTCAGTCGATGTTGATTTTACAGTATGTACTGAAAAAGTGAAATCCGCTAGTGAACCCAGGACTCTTGGGTTCAGAGGCACACGCTCTTATCGCTGGACTACCGTGGCAATGTGTTGTATCGTTAACACAATCAAAATACATACATGTTGCCAAAACAATAGCACAATGTATGCTTTCTAGTCTCATCAGATTCGTCGTCTGAGTAATATTATAATTTCTTGCCAGTCTTGCTCATATCTTGAGAAAATACGTCAAAAAATCAAAGTCCTGTTAGACGACCAGTGATGAATAAGAATGAGTTATCGCCAAAAATAATTTGTCAGTTCCAAGAGAGATTGTAGTAGTTGTAATATGACGAGGCTAGCACTTAGTCGGTCTTTTTGACAACCCCTGCACTCTCTAATCTTATCACATTCGTCATCTAAGTAATGTTGAAGTTTTTTACCAGCCCTGCTCATATCTTGACGAGATACCTCAACAAATCAAAGTTCTGTTAGACGACCAGTGATCATAAAAATGCGCTCTCGCCGAAAATAATTAGTCAGTTTCAAGAGAGACATTTATGGTTGTGTATTTGGTGTATTTTTGTTGGCTTTTTGAATAACGGCCTCTACAACAAAGGTTTGAAATAAAAAATGTACTTCTGTAGTGTCGCTCTGTATTTTATTTACTCTAGAAGATTGTAGTAGTTGCAGTGTCCAGGGCCTTCAAGAGTTGTTGGATAGTGTAAACACGATAGGAAGGGAAATGGGTTTAAAAATAAATGTCAATAAGACAAAATTTATGATATTCAGTCGCCAACTGCACGCCGATCCTTCCCTACATATAGACCAACAAAACATTGAGAGAGTTACCCAATTCAAATACCTTGGTTGTTATATCACAGAACATCTAGACCCTGATAAAGAGATAAAGTGCAGATTTGAAACAGCGCGCACAACTTTCACGAGAATAAAAGCATTTTTCATCTCTAACGACAACTTAAACCTAAGATTGCGTCAAAGAATGATCGAATGTTATATTTGGTCTATGCTGTTGTATGGAGCTGAGACGTGGACTCTGGGGGCTGCTACGACCAGTCGACTGCAAGCGTTTAAGATGTGGTTGCACAGAAGAATGCTTCGAATGCCGTGGACAGCTATGCAGACCAACGAAGCAGTATTAAATAGAGCGAATGTCGCCCGTGAATTATTTGTCACTATTAAGGTGCGAAAGATATCATACCTGGGACATGTTCTTAGAGGAGACCGATACAAGGTGCTGCAGCTTATAATGAAAGATAAAATCGAAGGCAGCCGAGGAATTGGAAGGAAACAGATGTCATGGCTAAAGAACATTCGGGATTGGACTGGAATACGCAGTGCCGAACAACTATTCAGATTAGCCGAAAACCGCGAACAACTCGCCAATGTAATTGCTAACGTTAGGGGGACCTGATATGGCACCGAAGGAAGAAGAAGTAGTTGTAGTATCACTTAGTGGGTCTTTTTGACAACCCCTGCATCCAATTCATTTTCTGTTTCATCCACAAATATATCTTACCTGTAAGTGAAGGCCACGCTGTTTTTTTTCTTTTGAAAAGATGAAGCTCAGCTTATTTCTTTGAAGCGCTAATGTCCTTAACATTTCTATTTTGATATATCTGAGCACGAAATCTCACTGGTAATGTGAGAATGTGTTCTTTTGCATTGCCAGAACCTAGAAAAATGGAATATGTATGTCTGAACCCACATAAAGAGTTGGGTGTTTCTGTTAGAATCCAGTGATCTTTGAGGACTCTGATTGACAACAAAGGTTTCCGCGTGTATACAACCAGTGAATGCCTCAAAAAAGACTAACTTACTCGAAGTTTCAATGGTTTTAAACTCAACAAAACTGATCACACAAACAAATAAAAAGCTCGGGACGCAGCAAGTGCGTCATGGTAGTGAATTGTTATTAAATGTTTCAAATTTGAATAACTCAATTTCCTATAATCTTAGAAACTTTGATTTTGGTGAGTAGTAAGGTCTTTCCTACGGAAAAATATCCACCAAATTTCATTAAAATAACTTTGTAATTTACGGAGAAAAAAATTTTTTTTCGAAAGAAAATTTAAAATTTGAATAACTAATTTTATATAAACTTAAAAAGTTGAATTTTGGTACGTAGTAATATCTCTCCCAAGGCAACATATATAGTAAATTTCATTGAAGCAGCTTTGTTATTTTCGGAGAAAAATTTTTTTTTTTAAAGAAAACTCAAAATTGTCCCGGAAAACCTCGTCTGATTTTCCTGGCTAACGAACTCATCCAAGATATTAATAAAATAAAGGCACTTGCTGAGTTTCATTGAAATCGGTTGATTATTTTTTGAGTTATCAGACGGATACAAATATATATATATATATATATATATATATATATATATATATATATATATATATATATATATATATATATATATATATATATATATATATATATATATATACAGGGTGTCCCAATAGTGTGTAATTCCTCCATATATCCCTTACCCTTAGAGCTAGCCGAAAAAACTTTAAACACAATATTCTTGTGATTATCTAAGCTATATCGAGAAAATATATACAGCTTTATGGAACTTCCGGTTGCACCGGAGGTAGCTATCAACTTCGTTATTTTAAATGGAATGCTATACTTTTTATTACATTTTTGGATAGAGATTACAAAATAAGTGTAACTGTATGTAGCATTCCCTATAGCTATCTTTGATATTTTTGAAAATATTACGACTTTCTTTTTTTTAGCTCCGATTTATGTGTTATTTGAAACGTCTGCCGTGAGCTGAGTTTTGAGTTTTGCTACCTTAAATTCTAAATATCAATAGACGACATTTAGTACTTTAAAATGGGTAAAGAATAATTCATCATTATTGTACAGGGTGTATTATTTTGGGGTTACAGCATATCTAACTTTAAAGCAGCATAACTTGTGTTTTTCAAATAGAGCACCCTGTTTTTTATGGATTAATTAGGTAGATCATTAAATTCTGCATCGACGTAATATAGGTCTTCCTATAGCTATAGTTGATAGTTTTTGAGTTATAGTGGTTTATTTTAGTTTCGCTTGTAAAAATAATGGTACTGTCAGATACAGTAGGCGCAGAGAATGAAACAACTAATATTTTTTGTCAGATGACAGATAAATGTCACCTAACCAGAACTATAACTATTTTCAGTTCTCAGGTGTTTGAGCTAAGTTTCATGTGCTAACTTTTGTGTTATTTAATTTAAAATGAATTATAATACTGAAGAATTAGTTGATATGACACTTGTTATAGGCGAGTGTCAGCGAAATTGTTTTTTAGCATCTCGTGTATACGCACAAACATATCCGAATCGAAGACATCCTCAGGAAAAATGTTTCGTCAAATTGTTGGACCGTTTTTTGCGAACTACTAACGCCAATTATGAAATGACCACACGCAAAGGGAGAGTAAGCGACAATGAAGAAAACGAATTTTGTATTGTTGCATCGGCATTAGATAATCCGCACACAAACGTGAGGAAAGTTGCCGACGAAATAGGAATATGAAAATCTTCAGTGAACAGAACATTGAGAAAATACAAGTTTCATCCATATAAAATGAAGCTGCAGCAGGCATTGACGAATGCAGATTTTCGAAGTGGCCTCAGTTTTTGTGAGTGGGCAGTAGCAAAGTACAATGAAAGTGAGAATTTTTTTAATTACGTGATGTTCAGTGATGAATCTTCATTTTCAAGTTGTGGTAGGGTTAATGGGCACAATTTTCATTATTACGCTTCAGAAAATCCAAACTTTTGCAGATCAGTTGACAACCAGCACCGTTTTACGATAAATGTTTGGGCTGGAATAATTGGGACTAATCTTATTGGGCCATACTTCTTTGATGGGCACCTCAACGGGCAGGGATATCTGCGTATGTTGCAGGAAGATGTAGATGCTTTTTTGGACGATTTGCCTCTAGATAACAATCGACGTATGTGGTTTATGCAGGACGGGGCACCAGCACATTATGACACAAATGTTCGCCGATTTTTAAATGTTCGGTACCCCAATAAATGGATAGGGCGAGGTGGTCCCGCCTCGTGGCCTGCAAGATCTCCTGACCTCACATGTCTAGATTTTTTCCTGTGGGGCTATATCAAGGAAATTGTGTATCAAACACCGTCCAACACCCCACAGAAACTAAGAAATAAAATTGCAGTCGCGTGCAGGGCAATAACTTCGCAAATGTTGAGCAATGTTCAAGAAGAATTCTTAAGGAAGGTTAGATTGTGTATTCAGGTCAATGGGCAAAATTTCGAATAGTTCTAATGTATCGCTTTTTTTAGATTATTTTTTTCTGTTAATGACCGTGGATTATTATTATTATTATAGTTATGTTATTTTAGTTTACTTCACTTTCTGGTTCTCATAATTACAACTACCTTTATTAAACTGTGTTTCACTTTTTGTATGGTAAAAATATGAATAAGTCCATTATATAACAATCATTGCATGTAGTTGCATTCGAAAAGTTTTTTTGTCGACACATTATCTAGTTACGAGGATATGATCAAATGATTTGCATCGTGACTATCTCATTTTATTTGGTAATTCTATTCAAATTATTGTTAAAACAAACATTTATTAGACGGAAGAAAGCTCAAACAATGGAGATATAAAAACTGCTGACTTTCTTGTCAAAGAGACGTTTAGGTGTCACCTGACATTGTTCACATGCTCTGTGCCTCATACACTGACAATCTGACAGTACCATTATGTGCCTCATACAGTGACAATCTGACAGTACCAATATTTTTACAAGCGAAACTAAAATAAACCACTATAACTCAAAAACTATCAACTATAGCTATAGAAAGACCTATATTATGTCGATGCAGAATTTAATGGTTTGCCTGATAATTCCATAAAAAACAGGGTGTTCCATTTGAAAAACACAAGTTATGCTGCTTTAAAGTTAGATATGCTGTAACCCCAAAATAATACACCCTGTACAATGATGATAAATTATTCTTTAACCATTTTAAAGTATCAAATGTCGTCTATTGATATTTAGAATTTAAGGTAGCAAAACTCAAAACTCAGCTTACAGCAGACGTTTTAAATAACACATAAATCGGAGCTAAAAAAAAAGAAAGTCGTAATATTTTTACAAATATTAAAGATAGCTATAGGGAATGCTACATAAAGTCACACTTATTTTTTAATCTCTACCCAAAAATGTAATAAAAAGTATAGCATTCCATTTAAAATAACGAAGTTGATAGCTACTTCCGGTGCAACCGGAAGTTCCATAAAGCTGGATATATTTTCTAGATATAGCTTAGATAATCACAAGAATATTTTGTTAAAAGTTTTTTTGGGTAGCTCTAAGGGTAAGGGGTATATAGAGGAATTACGCACTATTGGGACACCCTGTATATATGTATATATATATATATATATATATATATATATATATATATATATATATATATATATATATATATATATATATATATATATATATATATATATAAACATATAAAAATTGAAACTGACCCTGGATATGGGTTCTAGGGGTCCTAGTTCGTCTTACCATCGATACCTCTCTATTAGTGAATTTTTAAAAATAAAAATTTATTAAAAGCTAATTTTATTCGATGAGCATATTTTTATTTGTAAACTAGTGAATTATTTATAATATTTGGTAGCAAAGAGGGAAAGTCATGGTTGTAACGTAAAAGCTACACCGCCTGTACACTGAGATGATAGCGCGATTGAAATAATTTATTTTTGTATATGTGTTAGAACACACATCCTGGTAGCATTTCTTTAAAATGTTAATCTTGCAACTTGTTTGTGACGTCGTGTTTACTTGATTAAAAATTAGTATCCAGTCAATTTAAATTAGACAATAACTCCGCTTTGTCCATTTGACGGCATCCGTTACGGGAAATTATCTCATTTTCATGGTAACACCAGTTAAATTCGTCAAAGTAAATTAGTAGTCAATGGCGTAATTGCATCTCAGTTTTTATTTGTTTTCACATTCTATACACGTTTACTTTAATTACTGTATTTAGCTGGTATTTCAGTAGCTAAAATCTTCAAACTTACGCACAGTTTCTTTGCTTTTAACTGGTAATAGCTTCACATAACTGTACTAATAATAATTAAAAAGCCTTGCCATTAGCATTTTTATTCGGCGTTAAAAAATAAAACAATCTCATACCAAACGTCAGTTACAGGTTACAGCGTCTAACAGACCTGCGCAATAATATAAAATGTTCGGTCGCCTAGCAACAACATACTAGATATAAGCGATGTTTACGATTGACAGTCAAACGCGGCGATATTAAAAAATAGATGATTCAAATTTAAATAGCTCCATTTTCTGTAAACCCAGAAAGCTCAATTTTGGCGCAAAGTTAGGCCTTTCCCAAAGCAATATGTACACCAAATTTCATCGAAATATCTTTGTAATTTTCGGAGAAAAAATTTTTTTTCGAAAGAAAACTCAAAATTTTCCCGGAAAACCATGTCCGATTTTCCTGGCTAACGAACTCATCCAAGCTATTAATAAAAGAAAGGAACTTGCCGAGTTTCATCAAAATCGATTATATATATATATATATATATATATATATATATATATATATATATATATATATATATATATATATATATATATATATATACTATATATATTATATATATATATATATATATATATATAAACATATAAAAATCGCAACTGACCCCGGATATGGGTTCTATGGGCCCAAATTCGCGCTCATTTGAAGAAATTTTTGCAAAGTCTCACCATCGATTCCTCTCTATTAGTGAATTTTTTAAAATAAAAATTCACTAAAAAGTATACATATGATAAAAAACAAATATCAAAAAAACACAACTGACTGTTTCTCCCTCAAATCTCACAATATTAAGAGGCAAATAATTGCAATAGAACAACACGTTAAGATTCCACCAAGCCCCTTAAGATTTATCGAACGATAGACACATAATAAAAAGTTACAGGCTGGCCAATAAAATGGAGAAAGCAGACATTTTCAATGGTATTGGATAATTTCCTAGCACATAAACAAACAAGATTAACGTTTACAACATCGTTCAATTAGAATTTAATTGGCCAGTGAAGAACAAACTGAACACTCATACGAGAACGTGTTGGCATTTCTATATGTACCACATTCTACACATCACATCACATACAGCTTGTCCCAAAAGTATGAAGCGTTTTCAGTAAATGATCGATTCGCAATACAAATAATTTTGTTCACGGCAAGAAGGTTAAACTTTACATAGGTTGGAAGTCCTCGGGACAAAAGAGTGGGCATAACAAGATGTTCTATGTCTGGTGACCTGGACAGCGAAAGGGCACATTCGCTCTGTTCCCCTGGTAGATCTGCTGGGGGCAGCAGGTGGAGGAACTATGGAAGAAAGCTCCCCAGAGCAGTGCCCGTGCAGATATCTATAAAAGAGAGAGAGGTCACGTCGGTGGGCAAGGGATGGCAGCCCTTGGGTGAGGGTAGGGTCGCCGATGAGACGTATAGCTCTCTTCTGAATGGAGTCCAGGATAGCGAGTGTAGAAGCGGCAGCGGCACCACAGACGTGGGAGCAGTATTCGAGGTTTGGCCTTATTTGCGAAGTATATAAGGTATAGAGATTAGCTGGTGAAAAGTATTTGCGAGCCCGGAGGAGGAAACCTAATTACAATAGCCAGTCCCGCAGAATGAGCCCCTTAAGATTTTATAAAGTTTGAGAAAATAGTAAAACTGTTTTTTATAAAGTAATATTTCATGCTTATAGAAGGACTTATCTACAACATTTACGAATAAAAAAAATGACGGTTTAGCGGAAACACATATTAAAAAAAATCTACAAAAAATAAAAGGTTTTTATAGTGTCCTCCAGTCTAAGCTATTATATAACAATCAGACAATACATTAGTCGTATAAATAGTCGAGTGACTATTTCAAAATGTTACCGCAAGCTTTATGAAACCACAGTGTACAATTTCCATTTTGTTGGTGATAAGTAAAAAACTATGATAACTGATAGGAAATTGAAGGTTCTGGTTGGGAAGAACTAGAAGATTTTGGCTGGGAAGAAGTAGAAGAATCGGGGTAACCTGAAGCTGACAGCTGAACTTCTAAGATAATAAAATAATATTTGCAGATTGTGCAGGATTGTCTTCTATATTGGTCATCGGTATCTCATATAAGAAAATCTAGATCACTAAAAATTATTTTATTTTGAGGATGACTGACTATGCAGAGAAAACAAACCATTGACAGCAATGTCTAAAATCAGAAGCGACATATACTGTGACTTTCTATTCTCTGATTTGAAGACCAGTGGTCACTCTAATCCCGAAACCACAGGCTTTGTTCAACGTAACGTTGAAATTGCGATCAAGATGCTGTAGTTTGTGCGATCAAGAGGCTGTAGTTTGTGTGTTGTGTGAGACAGCGTATTCAGCATATGAATATATGTTTTTTAGTAAATTCTATAACATCTAAGTCTTTGTGACTGGCATCTTCAACGAAACTCAAATCAGTGTCAAAACAGCCACTAATCACCTTAATTTCCCGGGGTATGAGCTCCTTACTTCCTTTAGATTGCATGGAGGTGTGTGCGCATACATCTGTAGCAATCTATCCTGCACCAGACTCGCCAATTTAGAAGCTGGAAGAAAAGACATATTTTGGATGAAACTTTCTCTCATGGCTGCAACTAAATTCATCTGTTGCATTTACCGGTCACCTTCTGACAACAACTTTGTCCAGCTCTTCGACTACCTTTCTGAAAAAACAGACCATATGATTTCTGAATATTCTTCCTCCGAAGTCACTATTGTTGGTGACTTCAATGTCCATAATATGGAATGGCTAGGATCTTCAAAAACCGATCAACAAGGGAGAGCAGCAGAGGCCTTTGCAGTAAGCAATTCTTTAGCTAATATGGTTCAGCAACCTACTTACTTTCCTCGCATCCCAACGCACAGCTCAAATCCCTTATATCTCCTTACTATAAAACCTGAATGCTATAAGACATCAGTCACAGCCCCCCTTGGTCGCTCAGACCACGGCAAGGTCACTGCTTCGTGCGCAATGCAACCCGAGGTCACACAGTCATCACACCCACGTATCGTTTGGCACTAAACTCCGCAAACTGGGACGAAATGCGGGATTACTTTTCCTCATTTCCATGGGCGCCTGTCTGCTTCTCTCATCCTGACCCCTCTGATATCTCACAAAACGTCACCGAAACTATCCAAGCTGGCATGGAATTATTTATTCCACGTGCACAGAAAACCTCATCAGCCACTCAAAAGCCCTGGTTCTCTAAATTCTGGGACAAGGCCAGACTTAAAAGGATCAAAGCTCACAAAACGCTTCTACACAATCTCAGTCAAGAAAACCGTCAAGCATTTAAGGACGCAAGAAACCGCTATGTCCGCATTCTTTCTAAGGCAAAAAACTCGTTTAATAACCACATTAAAAACAAAGTCCTCTCAAGCTCCAACGGCAGTAAACCCTTCTGGACTCTTGCTAAATCTATTGGGGTTAATTTCTGCAATTTCTACCGCCCTGGGCAAGGCTGCACTTTTTGCCTCGTTGTTCGCCGGCAATTCTACTCTCAACCCACATCCAAATATTCAACCACCAACAGTCCCCAATGTCGCGCATAAAACGACGGATATCATTTTCAAAACTAAAAAGGTACGAAAGATGCTCTCTTCTCTTAATACCAGGAAAGCTTTTGGCCTTGACGAAATCCCAGCAATTGTTCTCAAAAAAATGCGCACCAGAACTTGTTCCTGTCCTGACTCGTCTGTTTCAGACTCCTTACAAAAGAGGTATATCCATAGTAACTGGAATATTGGTCGAGTACAACCTGTCCCCAGGAAGGGATCCAAAGTGCTTCCTAGCAACTACACGCCTATTTATCTCCTTTCAGTCGTCTCTAAAGTAATGGAAAAGTTTATAAACATCGAATTACTAAAATTTCTTGAAAAACACAGTCTAATCCACGAGAGGCAGTATGTATTCCGTCAGCGCAGACCAACTGCCGACCTACCTACCTTTGTCACCCATTCTTGGAACAAGTCTACGGAACTACACTGTGAATCCCAGATTGCCGCTCTAGACATATCCCAAGCATTCGACCAACACAGCGCTGCTTAATAAACGTTCAGTCTATGGCCTACCACCAAAACTCTGTACCTGGACAGCAAATTTCCTCCCCAACGAAAATAAAAAAATCTAACATACAGTTTTTTCTGCAAGAAGTTGCTTTCTAAAAATTGTAATACATCTCAAGTATACCACATTTATGGTACCTGCACATCATCTTCATAAGAGAGACATTACAAAGTTTTATCTGAATTGGTTCTGGGTTCCAGGAGACGCAATTTGTGGCCATTTGGAATAATTTTTTTGCAAAATTCGCTAAAACGGCGACCTGTAGCTTGAAAATATAAACTGTGTCCGCGCACCATAATAAAATTTAAAAAATCCAACACACAGTATTTTCTGCAAGGAGTAGCTTTCTAATATTTCATTCTCCTGGCACCACGTTTCTGTTACACCTGTATGTACGTAGAATGTTCTGTATACCAGTTCATATACCAGTCTGGTTGAGATCACTATCTGCTGTATCTATTTCTATAGTCGACAATAATCATAATAATTGACATTATTAAATTGCTGATCGTGAATTATGAACTGTAGACGGTGTAAAACTCTTTACGGCTTTAATGGAATGTTTTCGATGCCACACTAGGTACTTTATTGTCTTTTATATCCCCACGCTCTTGCAATGCTTATAGAAGATGGCTTATCTTAATGCTTGTAAGAGTTTTTCGCTTCTAATTGTTACCGGTTGTGTATGTTGTGTGGTCTCTTATGTGGTATATCTCGCAAGATAGCTAACAGCCCAGCGATTGCAATTCATTGACTACAGCTGCCACATTGTAGCGGTTTCCTCTTTGGAATTAGAGTTCTTAAGCTCTGAATGTATCTTTTTGCAAAAGTATAGAGCAACGGTGTTTAATAATAAAATAAAATAACCACAAGCAGTTTTCAAAGAAAAACTAGATATATACAATGTGTAAATAAAGTAACGTATAAATTCAATACAAAGTCAGGACGCTGCAAGTACGTTATGGTAGTGAATTTTCATTAAAATGTTTTTAATAGGAAATATGTATCTTTTTTTAAGGAAGCAGGCATCAAATTTGGTGACCAGTATAACCTATATAGTAAATATTAAGTGCTTCATATTTGAAAAGCTCAATTTGCTGTTAACCTATAAGGTTGACCAAGAAACGGTTTTTTTCGGGAACATTTTAAGTTTACTTTCGGAAATTTCTGTACATTTTCAAACAATAAAGTTATTTTAATGAAAGATGGCACATTGTTTTTACTATATAGGATACTGGTAACCAAAATGCGTGCTTTCTTCAAAAAACACACATATTTGCTGTTAATAATATTTTTATGAAAATTCACTACCGTAACGCACTTGCTGCGTCCAGACTTTTTTTTTTGTTTAACAGGTCAAAACATGTTGCACCTATTCATCGATTACAAAAAATTACAATCTACCACCATAATTTGTACCTTGAGCGACAAGCTGGCAACGCTGTGGTGTTAAGCATCGCACGAGTATCAATAATTTGCCTCTTTCAAATCTAATGCATCTAAATTAATTTTACTACAATGAAAAACTGGAGCAAAATGAAAAATTTACTTTCTTTCAGTTTATAAATAGAAACATGTACCTATTGAATTAACATCACTAATGTTACATTTATTAAGCGACGTCTATGCGCAAATAGTTAAAATATGCAATCGTTGAAATTTATTCTTAGTCAATACTACAAATATAAGCGATATCATACGGTAGACGTCAGTTACAGCGTCTAACAGACCTGCGCTATAATATCAGATGTTCCCTTACCAAGACAACGCCTACTAGATCTCATAATATAAGCCATTGTCAATAAAACGCTGATTTAAAAATAAATGTTTCAAATTTGAAAAGCTCAGTTTTCTGTAAACCTAGAAAGCAATATGTATACCAAATTTTATCGAAATATAAAAAAAAAATTCGAAAGAAAACTGAAAATTTTCCCGGAAAACATTGTCCGATTTTTCTGGCTAACGAACTCATCCAAGCCATTAATAAAAGAAAGGCACTTGCCAAGTTTCATCGAAATCGGTTAATTATTGTTTGAGTTATCAGACGGATATATATATATATATATATATATATATATATATATATATATATATATATATATATATATATATATATATATAAACATATAAAAATCGAAACTGACCCCGGATATGGGTTCTAGGGGCCCAAATTCGCGCTCATCTGCAAAAATTTTTGCAAAGTCTCACCATCGATATTAGTGATATTTTTAATAAAAATTCACTAGAATTGAAAGTGACCATTATTAAGGAAAATTTAAAAACAAATCGCTTTTGATTGTTAAAAATTCACTTTTTGATATAAAAATCTCACCCCTATCGTTATACCTCTTCAAGGGGTAGCTACGCTTTCGAAATTTTAAAACAGAATGGTGGGTAGTGTGATACATATTTTTATAGCTAACCCAATTTTCAATTCAGCAACACCATTTTTTTTTATGGGAATACACTAAAGTCAGTAAGAACATTTTAGTGAATTTTTATTAAAGTTAAATCCACTTTCATTAATTTATATATAGGCTGGTTGATAGAGAGGCGCCAATTTTCTGAAATTCAAATATAAATAACTCTAAAATTTCTAATGGAACACCTGTACATGAGCATCTGAATCAATGAAAAAATTGATTCGCTTTTGGATGGATATGGGTTTTTACATGTAGAGCTGATAATTTCTGAGTAATTGAAATCAGTTTGATTGCAACTACATGATATAATGATTGTACTGTTTATGTTTTGTCTAGTGTGCACTGGTCATGACAGAATTCTCCAAAATGTCAAACTTAACAAGTATTGTCTGTTCGTTGTTGTGTAATTGTGTAGTTGTTTTATAGTTAGTATAATTAATTAAAAATGAACTTCATTAACGAAGAATTGAGACAGATGGTTATAAGCAGCGCTATCCTCTGCGAAGAAAGCAGACAGTTTTGTCATTGAAAAGGCTCAAACAAAGATTTGACCAGAATTCGTCTGTATTTTACCGAGAACCAAAGAAAGAAAATATTGCCGTCAAAGAAGATTTATCCCTTGGTGTACTTTTATCAGCGATTGAGAAGCCAACACGAAGTCAAAGAGCTAGTGCGAAAACATTAGATACGGGTACTGTCAGTGGGCAGTGCATCAAATTGAGCTGGGCAGGCGTTTTTTTCGCAAAGTGCTTTTTGTAGATAAGTCCTCTTTTCATAATAACGGACTCCCAAACATGCACAATTTACATCATTATCCAGAAAACAACCTTCACGTAACAAGATTTGGTAACTTCCACAATAGGTGGACGAGCAACATTTGAAATTGTAGAGTTATTTATATTGGAATTTCAGCAAATGGGCGCCTTTCTAGCAACCACCTTGTATATAATTTATTATTTTGCGTACCATCACTAGATAGATGAACACCTGTCAGCTACTTGCGCTGAATTGCAAGTTTCGCGGATGTGGTGTACGAATGATACCAGTACCTGAAAAAAACTCTCCATCTGTCAAATTTTTTTGAAGAAACTTGAATAACCTGAAAATAATTGATCTTTATGGCATAGTACTTCATATAATTTTTAATACGGATTGCATTTAAAATCAAAAAATACAATAATATACTGCCAGTGCCAGTGGCATATGGACCACGCTGTCAGCTGAAAGTAATTTTATGTTATGGAGCTTAACATCGTAGAACAATTTTGTCTAAAAGTTTTTTTTCAAATAGTGTAGAATTCTGGAAGTTCTAGAATTCGAAGGGCCACTTGCTCCAGTTAGCTCACGCGCTGGCTACGTCCTTCACCTACAAAAACCAACAGTGAAGCCAGAGAAGTATTCTCAAAGTCTGTCTGCAGTTATTCAATCAGTCTTCTTGCAATCTTACGACTTAAATCAAGATTAAGTTTTCAGATACAGTATAATTATTTAGCGTCCGCAATTCCGCTTAAAATAAATTTCAGTTTTTAAACCGTTTCATAGAAAAAACAGATCTACGATTTCGACGCGGATCTAGTAACTGTGGTGAGAAATATTTTGCTATTTATTTTTAGTATACATAAATCGTTGCTGAAAAATTGTCTGCATTGATTTATTATTTTATTTGTCATTTTATTAACAACTTATTTATACAGGTCTTCCCCATTATTTGAAGAGTTTTCTTGGAACACTTTTTCTCACGGAATTATCAAACTAACTGTAACAATTTCACCTACGTCATTTAGAAAATAGTTTACAATATCTCGTCCCCCAATACGACCCCTGAGCCGGGCATTGTAAAGTATCGACCTTTCCGTGCTGCCACAACTTAGTAAAACCTAACATTTAACGGAGATAAAAAACTCTTCTCATGAGTAAACATTTTAACCTGGGTCTGAGGAAGAGGTTCTTTAGGTTATTTCTGTGGTGTTATATTGTATTGCAAAGAAAATATCACTTGGAGTAAGCAGAACATGAAGAAATTAGAACCTTTTACAATGTGAACATGTCAAATAGTGACAATAGCAAGGTATACCAAAAGAAAGACGAATAAAATTGTGGTGAAAAGGGTGAAAGAAAAAGATACTTGCTAAAAAGAATAGAGTACTTGGTGAGAATGAATTTAGGATTTGGAATCAAAATTCTCATAAAGTAAATATGTTTCAGAATATGTATGCCCAAAAAAGTTAACCTTCCTCTTCTTATTTTTTATCAAGTATATTTCCTGAAAACAATATTTGAAAGACACCTACTTGAAAAAATGGAAAAATACACCAAAATGAAAACTTTTGAAAAACGTGGCTGCTGGAGATAGAGTTTTGATAGCCAGGCGACATGGCCTTAAGATTGGGATGATGATGAGAAGTTTTTTAATGCCCAAAATAAATTTAATTGTCCGACCATGTATGCTTTTATTATAATTCAATACTTCTTATTCATATATTCATACATAGTGACTTTCTATTTTTACTCAATTTCTCATAAGACACCGAATCTCTTATAGACAAATATATCAAAGGCGTACAGGCCTTTTTCCCGTTTTCTCCTTTTTAGAGGCAGTTTTCAATCACTACGCTCGCAGATTGCAAGATATGAAACTGGTGATGTATGTTTCAATTTCATTTCTTTTCCGGATTGAGAATTAATAGCCTTTGCTTTCCTACTATTGAAGTAATGCGCTCAAAATTGCTATTGCTAACTCTAGCAGCTGCTATTGGTCGGTTTCTAGATGTAAGAGGCTTCACTTTTATCAGCGATTCTCTTTTATGTCTTCAATTACCTTTGGTGCTGAAATGGTAGCAGTAACGTGTGAAGTTCCTGGGTGATAATTTTCTGTCTGAGCGTCATTGATTTTAGATTTCTAACGTAAAAATAGATACTTTATTGAATACAAAAAGAGCTTATAAGTACCACAAATTTTTTAGACTAACATTTCTTGCATTTATTGGGTAATAGAAACATATTATTAAAACTTTTGTTATATCGGTGCATAATAGTACCGTTCGAGTAAAAAAGTAATAAATAAATAATAAGCAAATAACAATGAATATATCGACTTTAAAACGCGACAAAATGTAGAAAAAATAATGTTCTATTAATCCAGAAGATGTAACTTCCAAACGTCGAACGTATATATATATATATATATATATATATATATATATATATATATATATATATATATATATATATATATATATATATATACAGGGTCGCTGATAAGTCTGGAAACGGTCGATTATCCGGGAAAATATACAAGGTGTCGAAAAAAGTTTTATACAAAAGTTTTTGGGTTCTTCAATGTCTACTAGGCGGTGATAATTTTATTTATACAGGGTTGGTCATACAGGCGTGGCACACCAATATTATTTTTTTTTAAATGGAACACCCTATATATTATTCGATATTTCAATCCTTCTCTTAATTTTGAGCAACATTTATGAGAAGCATAATGTACCTAAACTCAATCGTTTCCGGGTAAAAAAATAAATAAAAATAAACGCTACTGTTTTTAAAATCTATTGGATGAAGAACAAAAATAAATGAAAAGTAGAATATCTCTTGAAAACAATCTGTGAGTGTGAAAAGAACCGGTTGCGATGTTTTTAACATTGTTTGGAATCCCAAGATAAGATAAGATGCCCATAAGAAACGCAGTATTATTCTTTTGTTTTAAAATGTTTCCAGGACAACGAATGTCAAACATTCATTCAGTGTCAACAGTTTTGAAACATTAGTAATTTAGTGTCAACAGTTTTTGTGCAAAATGGCAAGTTTAAGTGAAACCGAACGTATCGAAATTTTAATGATGATAGGGTACGGTGATAGAACACGAAGTTTTGCTCAAGTGGTGATTATGTTCAATGAGTTGCATCCTGAGCGGGAATCGTTCTACAAATCCACAGTTTCGAAAACTTTGCATCGTTTTCACGAAACTGGCGGTATCAAGGATAAACCTAGAACTGGAAGGCCAGTAACCGTTACAAATGAAGAAAATTCTTTGAATGTAATATTGGATGTGGTGGAAAATCCGAAAACTTCGGCACAGCAATTGGCTTTAAATCACAATATGAGTCGATATTTAATTCAAAAGTTTACGAAGCGGGAAAAGTTCCGTCCATATAAAATTCATTTATTGCAAGAACTGAGTGAAGACGATTTTGATCGCAGAATCGAGTTCTGTGAACTTATTATGGAGAAGTTACGCCAAAATTTTAACTTTGCCAACCACATTTTGTTTTCCGACGAATCTACATTTTGTTTGAATGGACAAGTCAACCGACACAACTGTAGGTACTGGTCAGACGAAAACCCACATTGGATGGAACAAATTCACACCCAAAGACCGCAAAAAGTAAATGTTTGGTGTGCTATTATTGGTGGACATATCATAGGACCTTATTTTATACACGGTAATTTGAACTCTGCTCGATATTTGACACTTTTGCAAGAATCAATTGTTCCAGACGTTAGTCGATTATTTCCGAACAATAACGACCCAAATCTACCAGCGGAAGAAATATGGTTTCAGCAGGATGGGGCACCCCCTCATTTTGGAATTGAGGTACGGGAATATCTGAATCAAACCTTTCCTGGCAGATGGATAGGGCGCAGGGGAACTATTGAATGGCCAGCTAGGTCTCCCGACATGACGCCGCTTGACTTTTTTTTGTGGGGTCATGTAAAAAATTTAATTTACAAAAATAGACCGCAGAATATTGAAGAGTTGCAAGCAAGGATTGTGCATGAAATTAATAACATTCCTCAAAACGCTCTTGTAAATGCAGTGCAATGTTTTGTTAAGCGAATTCATTATTGTCAGGAGGTCAATGGAGAACACTTTGAACATCTTATAAAATAGGATTTCAAACAATGTTAAAAACATCGCAACCGGTTCTTTTCACACTCACAGATTGTTTTCAAGAGATATTCTACTTTTCATTTATTTTTGTTCTTCATCCAATAGATTTTAAAAACAATAGCGTTTATTTTTATTTATTTTTTTACCCGGAAACGATTGAGTTTATGTACATCATGCTTCTGATAAATGTTGCTCAAAATTAAGAGAAGGATTGAAATATCGAATAATATATAGGGTGTTCCATTAAAAAAAAATTAATATTGGTGTGCCACGCCTGTATGACCAACCCTGTATAAATGAAATTATCACCGCCTAGTAGACATTGAAGAACCCAAAAACTTTTGTATAAAACTTTTTTCGACACCTTGTATATTTTCCCGGATAATCGACCGTTTCCAGACTTATCAGCGACCCTGTATATATATATATATATATATATATATATATATATATATATATATATATATATATATGTCAATGATATATTATTTATATATGACAATCAAAAAAGCAACATAGACAATATCCTCGAAAAAATAAACCAAATCAACAACATAAAATTCACAATAGTAAAAGAATCAAACAACACCATGGACGTTGGATTGGACATGGTGAATAGGCACTTGTAAAATGTCCCCCAAGATCACCTGGTCCTAATATCCTTGACTTTTACTTCAGCGATTTATGAAACCGAAGGTTTATACTACACCTCTGGCAAAAAAAAACCCTGTAGAAAATCGACAGGAACTACGGAAACGCATTTTGCATGTCTCGGATCTTGTTCGCCAAGATGTATCAGTTCTGTTTGGGGCAAGCCAGTCTCTTATTCGTCGTGTAAAAATTAACTGACCACAATTTGAGCATCTTCTCATAAAATTAAACTAAAAAATAAGCGTCTTTTGCATTCATCCTCTGATTTCTTCAAGTCTTGTGATCTTCCTGCCTTCCTGTTTTACGCAGCTTCTGTTTGGTATCCTGAAGACAATGGATGAAAAGCCAAACTTTGACAACAATTCATATAGCATCTTTCTGTAATTGAGATAGGAAATTTGTCTAAACCCCTGAAGATGACACGATAATGTGTTGAAACGCGTAAGGTTTTAAGAATAAAACAGTTTGTCTGGTAGTAAAAGCCTTTAATTTCCTTTAATCGTATCAAACCCAGAAGTTATGACGTTCAGAAATAATATGTTTTTTTTGTTGTTTTTACAGCAGATAGTACCTTCCTGTTTAGTAATTCCGTGTCAAATTACATCATACTTAAAAGAGGGACACTAGGAGAAAGTGTGTAGAAAATTATATTTAAAATTGGAATTATTAGTGAATTTTCTTAAAAAAATTCACTAATGAGGAAATCCCGACTTTTGAATTTTGAAAAAATTTCTTCAAATGAGCGCTAATTAGGCCCCCCAGAACACATATCCGGGGTCAGTTTCAATTTTTATATGTTTATATATATATATATATATATATATATATATATATATATATATATATATATATATATATATATATATAGGTATCACACCGATAACTCAAAAAATAATGGTCCGATTTTGATTAAATTTGGTGAATAAATTCCCTTTGCAAATGGCTTGGATAGGTTCGTTATCCAGGAAAATCTGCCCAGGTTTTCCCGGAAAATTTTGTGTTTTCTTTCGAAAAAAAATTATATCTCCGAAATTAACAAAGTAAGGGCAACCAAATTACGCGGGTTCACATCCCTATAGGTAACTTACCTACCAAAATTTAGCTATGTAGGTCAAAAGATAAAAAAGTTATAGGCATTTAAAGAAAAATAAACTGGGGTTTTCTTCAAAACGTCAAAGTTGCGATATAAAACGTCAAAATCGGCAACATTTAGGCAAATAACGTGAATCTAATTTGGGCTATGAAAATCAAATGTCTCAAGAAAGATGTTTTACAAACCCTGAAGTCTTAGTTTCAACCGTCATTGTCCTTCAATTTACTAAAATGTTTCCAGAAAATTCATTTCAAATAGACCCTTTCTCTGATGCTGGGCAGTAGTTTTAGCTATAGAGTTTATCGTTTAATGGTATATAATTTTTGTCGAATTTTCGTGAAAAATCAATAAAGCTCAATATATCCGTTATTATACAAGATATGAAAAATATCTTTATACATTAATTATAGGGTGTCTTGAGCTACATCTTCAAAAAATATTTCTACAATCACAGGGTGGCCCAAAAGTCGTCGGTGATACAAATTTTCTTTTTTTTAATCAAACACGCCTTATGTTATTGCATTTTTGCATTTTCCATCGAAATATAATGCATGTTTGTAAAAAAGAAATTCCGGATGCAGCAAGTGCGTTATGGTAGCGAATTTTGATCAAATGCTTTATATTTGTATAGCCCAATTTGCTATTAACCTATAAGGTTGACCAAGAAACGAGTTTTTCCGGGAACACTTTAAGTTTACTTTAGGAAATGTTTGTACATTTTAACACAATAAAGTTATTTTTATGAAACATGGCACATTGTTTTTACTATATAGGTTATACTGGTAACCGAAATTGATGCCTCTTTTCTTAAATTAAAAGAAAAACACATATTTGCAATAAAAACATTTTTATGAAAATTCATTACCATAACGCACTTGCTGCGTTCCGAGTTTTTTACTATTATGGCAGCTGCTCACAAACTAAAGTAACAGATATACATCAAGTAAATGTCACTGGGACACTTACATACCTAAATCAATAAGAAACAAAACAAAACTTCTGGTCCAATTACGATAATTTTATGATACTAAATGTTTATTATATGAATGTTAACACTATTAGAACCTTCAGAGCACATTTATTGCTATAATGTTAAACACACGGACTTTTAAGCAGCAGGTACATAAAAAAACTGAAATAAATTCTACAGAGAAACATTCGAGTTCCTCAAATTTGCTCTTATCACTGTTTAGCTATTTATGGGTAAATTTTCCCAAAATGGCAGAAAGTTTAGTGGGCTACAATTTTTCTAGCAAAACTCAATTCCTCTCCGTAAGCACACCGATATATATATATATATATATATATATATATATATATATATATATATATATATATATATATATATATATATATATATATATATATATATATATATATATATATACAGGCTGTTTCAAAAAACGTGCACCATCGCTCGTGGGGCAATTCATTACTAAAAAAATAAGAAAAAAAGTTCCTGTGCACATGGGCCCGTCAACGCATAGTTTCCAATATACAGGGAGTTGAATTTTAATTTTTTTTCTAATTTTTTATAAATAATTTCAAAACCACTGGATTGATTTTAATGAAACTTGGAACTTGAAAGTGTATTATGAAAGTGCATATTTTCAAGTGAAAATCTGCTTACAACTGCGTCAGTGGCGTGCGTACGGGGTAACTGTAAAAATTCATTTGGGGAAAAAATATGTGCGCCACTGTCTTTTTCCAATTTTGATACATCAGTTATGAAGCTTATTACATAAGCCAAAAAAGCTACCTCGTGGTATTTTTTCGTTCAGGGTATCCCCTAGGAGATATGATTAATTTTATAAAAAGGGGCAAAGTACCGATTAGTCGGCGTAATAATAATAATAATATATGTTTACTGCAACCATAAGAATATGAAAAACAAAACATACAGTAAACATTACAGCAATAAACGTGCAAATAACTAACCTACGTAAAACTTATTGGTGATAAACATTGAAATGAATATTACAAACATTGATAAAAAATGATAAATAAAAAATAAAAATAAAAAATGAAAAAAGTAATCGTAAAGACACCATGATTTTTCCAAACTCTTGTTTTTTGTACATTACTCAATTGACTTTAATAACAAAGCTGAAGAAAATTTTGATCTTCTCTAATGCTGTCAAATGCATATTCTATTCTTCCCAACAATTCTTCTCGTGTATTTACTGGTGTTTTATACACTATTTCTTTTAAATGACCCCACAAATAAAAATCGAGAGGATTCAGGTCCGGAGATCGAGGTGGCCATGACACCGGACCTCCACGACCAATCCATCGAGGACCGTATGTGTTGGCTAAATATGTTCTTACAACTGCTGCAAAATGTGCGGGCGCACCATCATGCTGGAACCACATTGTACCATTTCTCATAAAAAGCGGTAGTAACAACGGCAAATCATTTTGTAAAAAGTTTAAATATGATTCATGGTCAAGACGATTCGGTAGAACAACAGGACCAATTATGTGATTTTCAATAATAGCAGCCCAAATATTGATGGAAAATTGATACTGCGAATTTGCAACTCTTAGAGAGTGTGGGTTTTCATCGGCCCATGTATGTAAATTGTGAAAATTTACGATACCTTTTCGCGTAAATGACGCCTCATCAGTAAATAGTACACGTTTAGAAAAATGTTGGTCTTGCCTAAGTTTGTTTAAGAACCACTGACAAAACATTACCCTTGGTTGAAAGTCTCTAGGTAGAAGTTCCTGGACACGTGTAAAATGATAGGGATATAAACATTGATCCTTCAGAGTTCTATGAACTGATGATGCCGAAATATTACCCAGTTCGGTGGCAATAATTCTCGTACTTGTACTAGGATCACGTTCAACTCTATTTAATATTGCCTCATCAACTCGTACAGTTCGGCGGTATCTTCTGCGTCCAGAGTCAGCTTTTAAAGGTTTTAAAGAACCAGTTTCTCTCAAATGTCTTACAATACGTGGGAAAATATTTTTGTCAGGAATTCTTCTTTGCGGATAAGTTTCCTGATAAACTCGCACAGCTTGTCTAGCATTTTGATTTCTTTGTCCATAAATTAACAACATATCAGTCAAATCCGCTGAAGTGTACTTAATGAAAACGATCTTGAGAGGAGGAAATAATATTAATGAGCAGCTCAGTATCAACAAATAACTAAAAACGAAAATACTGCACCGTATCAAAATTTAAAGAATAGCACGAAAACTCTTTTGACGCCTACAAAGCACTTCAAAATTGTAGAATTTAAAGAACTGTCAAAAATTATAGTTTCATGGCACTTTACGATTACTGTTTTCATTACTCCAACGAATCGGTATTTTGCCCCTTTTTATAAAATTAATCATATCTCCTAGGGGATACCCTGAACGAAAAACTACCCAGAGGCAGCTTTTGTGGGTTATGTAATAAGCTTCATAACTGATGTATCAAAATTGGAAAAAGACAGTGGCGCACATATTTTTTCCCCAAATGAATTTTTACAGTTACCCCGTACGCACGCCACTGACGCAGTTGTAAGCAGATTTTCACTTGAAAATATGCACTTTCATAATACACTTTCAAGTTCCAAGTTTCATTAAAATCAATCCAGTGGTTTTGAAATTATTTATAAAAAATTAAAAAAATAAATAAAATTCAACTCCCTGTATATTGGAAACTATGCGTTTCCGGGCCCATGTGCACAGGAACTTTTTTCTTATTTTTTAGTAAGGAATTGCCCCACGAGCGATGGTGCATGTTTTTTGAAACAGCCTGTATATATATATATATATATATATATATATATATATATATATATATATATATATATATATATATATATATATATATATATATATATATATATATACAGGTCTACTTTGAGCTTTTGATATACCGTTTTTTGAACCCGATGCGTTAAAAAGTTCCGGGTTGTGAAAGCACTGTTAGTATTTTCTGTGGTGCAGAGTGAAGTTTCTTTTTTCAAAATCCACACTCATCATGTCACGTAAGTATGGCCGAGGCTGTGTTCTAGCGAACTTGTATTTAATTTGAACTGTGGTCAATCCAGTCATAGAAGTGGTTGATATTCATTTTATATATATTTACATTTGACGAATTTGATAACTGGACGGCTTCTTTAAAGTCGTACACTTTTCTTCTTTTCCTCAGCGTAGTTCCACCTGGCGGAATCGTCTGACAAAAATGTGTGACCAGACACTGGATATTTAATATGTCACTTATTCAAGGATGCTTATTCCGGGGACTTGACAATGTAAGCAAAGCAACTGAAAAGTGAACAATTTTTATTTTGGACTACAAAATTTTCCAGCCAAATTGATATTTCAGTTTCGTCTCTATAAAATATGAAGAAAGTCTAATAAGCTGAAATTAAATCTTACGTTAATCTACCTGCCACGCCTTCGTGCCATAATAGGTTTAGTTTTTGTTCTATTGGTTCTCCCCACTACTAAGCTCTCATTAAACACTAAGAGGCGTTTTGTGAAAATTACTTTCTTGAATATATCTTTTATTGGAATCTAAATGACCTAGAAATTATACATACATGAAAAAAAAGGAAGATATGTTCACAATGTTTATGTTTTCAAGGTCAGTAGAGAAATAAACACCACTATTTCCAGTGCCAGTTTTTGCAAGGTCCATTTGATACTCCTTTTGAGTCTCTGTATACTTCGTATGATGGTCGTGCCAAGTACAGCAGTTTTCACACTGATTGTTTTCACTGCCTCTATTGTGACCGCTGACTCTAATATGTTGCTCAAACGTTTCCCATTTCCAACACTCTTCATGGACTAATTTTTATGTTACTTTTTTATGTTAATTTTATATGTAACAAAACAACATTAATTTGTATATCACTACCCGACAAAGTCCTAATTAGATGTTTGCATGCAGATGGAACTATCTCATCTAGCGACTGTAGATCACTATCCAAAGTAAGAAAGTCCCAAGTAGATGTGATGGGACTATATTATATCGTGACTGCTAGATGATACATTTTAACTTAGTAACCAACATGAGTTCTGCACTTAGGACTAAATAAAAGGAGGTTTTAGCGTATTTAGCTTTCAAATGTGACATTACTTCGTACGCAGATATAAGATCTTATAAGGCCTGCAAAAGCACTGGAGCTCAAAATCGCCATTTTATCAGATAAGACCTTCTTACTTATGAGGACAGAATACGTGTTGAAGTATCGCATCGGCGACAAAAATTTCAAATATTTATTTTCGCTTAAACCTCGTAAAAAGTGTCAACATGTATAGAAAACATGATTTGAGATGGAAAAAATTTGTTGTCTATCGGTTTGATAACTTTAGAACGAAACGAGATATCCTCTTCAAATTTGGTATACAATTACCACCGGACAAACGAACGGTGCGGATTGTTTTTGGGTAAAGTCACTCCAATACACAATAAGCCAAAAGCTGCAGTGCTTTCGAGCCCTAAGGGGAAAATGTCACTCCAGTGGGTAGGGGATGCATCGGGGGTGATTTGGTGAAAATGGGAATTTTTCCCTTAAAACTGGAATAATATGACGTTTAAGGGTTTGTTTATTAGAAAGATATCAATTTCATCAAACATCTGGCATTCTGTGCTGAAATTAAATTAGGGGTTGGATGTGTGGGGGTGAAATATCGGGGACAAAAATTTCGATTTTTTTTTGCTAAAGCGGCGTAAAAAGTCTCAAAACATATAGAAAACTTCACCTTGAAACGATTTTTGTTGGTTTGTCGGTCTGTCTGTATGTCTGTCTGTTAGTAGCACCCGATAAAGGAACGCTTCGTATTGATTTTAGGTAATATCGCTTCAGGATGTAGAGGATAAATGAGGGGTGATTTGGTGAAAATTGACATTTTTTCGTTAAAACTCGAGTAATGTAACGTTTCAGAGGCTTGTGGGTACAGGAGATGCGAATATTCTCTTTGTTGTGAAGTGCAGGACCCTAAATTCATTTCATGAGATTTTTCTCTGGGGAGATTATCACAGCTACGTGGAAGTTGTGATTCAGTTTGCAGCACTATTTTTAAACACACCATACACAAGCAGTTCCTTCTTACAATGCGTAAATTAAATAACTTTTAACCTTTTTAAAACAATATTACCTATAAGTACCTCATTTTCTAACAATACAATTACTTGTTGCCATCTCTGGTGACATAAAAGTGTCATCATCTTCCATGTTTCCAAAACGGGAAACACCATTGAATGTAAAGATCAAGAGAGAGAGTTAGAGATGTTATAAGGAGAGAGGAGAAAGCCTGAGTGTTCATTTATTGGTGTGATGTAGCATATAGAACTGTAATCAATCTTAGTTAGTGCTCGGTACGACAGAGACAGACAGACTCATGGACATCCAACGATTTATGACCGTCTAATTGAAGCTATATTGCTTTATTGGATGAGCAGAGCTGTACTTCAATTACCGTTTTATAGAGTCGCGATATCAGAAAAGTGTTGGTCAGTTTAGAAGAAAGAAAGACATATTGTATATAGGCTGGCGCATTGAAAACGAAACAGACCGATTTGCGCCCAGCGAAATTTTTTTAAAGAAACGCTAAAACACGTCAATCTAAATATTGAGTGGGGCATGTTTTGACATAAAACTCAACTTTGTCACATCAGCCCCTTAAGGGTGGTAATAACAATCCTTATATTTTAAATAGGGAACATGGGTCGAGTGTTCATTTTAAAGCTCTTTCTTTTCTGAATTCAGCACACTAATTTTTTTGGAAGTTTTATCAACTCTTTTAAAAATTATTCGCAGTTGAAGATGCACAAACGCATTTCACTGATTCCAATAAGAAATGTGCTGATAGTCAATGTTTTGTTGGTTTGTAATTTAAAAATTTACTATCAGAACATTTCTTATGGGAATGAGAGAAATGCGGTTTATTATTTCAGTTTATCGGTCGGTTCGATACTTGATAGTACTACCGGAAATTAATTTCACAATGGTGTATTCTGTAGAAGAAAGAGTTGAAATAATAACTCTTTTTTTTCAAAAACGATGACTGTGCCAACCGTACTGCAAATTTGTTTAATGAACGACATCCGAACAGACATGTTAACAAAAAATACATTTGGGAGTTAGTTGCAAAGTTTCGACAAAGTGGTTCAGTAGCCAACAAAAAATGGGATCCTGAACGTGAAGTTCTGGTTATAAATGAGACTACTGAGATTGAAGTTTTACGACAAATTGCTGCAGACCCAACTTTGAGCACGAGAAAATTGGCCACTGTTTCAAACATCAAAAGAAGAACTATTCAGCGAATATTGAAGCGTCATAAATTTCACCCATATAAAATTCATCTTGTACAACAACTGAATGAAGATGATTTTGATCGGCGGCTGGAGTTTTGTGAAGTTATGACTGCACGAATAGCTGATAACGGGAACTTTCTTTTCAATATCTGTTTTCAGACGAATGTAAGTTTTTATTAAGCTCTACAGTCAATCATCATAATTGTCGTTATTGGGCAGATAATAATCCAAGAAATTTTCACAAAGTCCACACTCAAACTCCACAGAAATTGAATGTCTGGACTGGCATTTTTGGAGACCGTTTAATCGGACCAATTTTTCTTGACGGCAAATTGAGTGGCGAAACGTATTTGGAGTTACTAGAAGATATTGTTTACCCTCTACTAATTGACATTGTTGAAAATGATGAGCGCTATCGAGAAAATCAATTAGTGTTTCAACAAGATGGAGCTCCTCCGCATTTTTCACAACGTGTTGGAGAGTTTTTGAACAGAGAGTTTCCAGAGCAATGGATTGGGCGTAGAGGTGCTATTGAGTGGCCCCATAGATCAACGGATTTAACTCCTTTAGAGTTTTTCCTATGGGGCTATTTAAAGAGTAGAATTTACGCAACAGAACCGGAGTCTCTGGAAGAATTACGAAGACGCATTGCTCCAGAATGTCAGAGCTCGTTTTGAACAAAATTTGTACTTTCGTATGGAAGCTGGTGGTCAACGATTTGAACACTTACTAAACTGAATAAATATTTTTGAACTTTTGATTTTGTTTTTAGTTTTTTTAACGAAAAATTGACTAATTAGTGCATTTCTTATCACAATGAATGAAATACGTTCTTGCAACTCCAGCTGTGAATAATTTTTAAACGAGTTGATAAAACTTCGAAAAAAATTAGTGTGCTGCTTTCAGAAAAGAACAAATGATGTAACACTCGACCCATGTTCCCTATTTAAAATATAAGGGTTGTTATCACCACCCTTAAGGGGTTAATGTGACAAAGTTTAGTTTTATGTCAAAACATGCCCCCCCTCAATATTAAAATTGACGTTTTTAAGAGTTTCTTAAAAAAAAAATTCTCTGGGTGCAAATCGGCCTGTTTCGTTTTCAATACGCCAGCCTGTATATTGATAATTCATAATGTTCAGAAAAGGGTACCCTTTTGAACCACCAGATTAACCAGAACGTAAGGTCAGATACAACAAATATTTCGCAACAACGGAGTTGGCAGTATCAGAACATATGATTATATTTCCACCTTCTTTTAGTGAATATTCTTTTAAAAAATTCACTAATGAGATCCCGACTTTTGAATTTTGAAAAAAAAATTCAAGTGGGCGCTAATTAGGCCCCCGAGAACACATACCCGAGGTCAGTTTGAAACTTGCCCCGGACGTGTGTTTTAGGGGACCTAATTAGCGCTCATTTGAAGAAACTTTTTGAAAATTCAAAAGTCTGGATCTTCTCATTTGTGTTTTTTTTTATAAGGAAAATTCACTAACATGGGTAGAAAAATACCCATATTTTCATGCCACAAGCTGTCAGTAATGTCTGTCACTTTAAAGTTTCGTTTGACATTTGTGAAAACAATTTATCTACTATATTATAAAAATGTAAACGTAGAGAATCCTATCAAATTAATTATTTCTTAGATTTTTTTTACCGAAGTTGATTTACGTATTTTAATATTTTCTTTCAAAATTCGGTAAATATACACACAATTTGATCAGTTATTAGAATGTAATGAAAAACTGAAAAAAAAAAATTGATCCCTATTTAATGAATCATGGCATCCGATTATAAATGTAAATAATTCCAAAATTAGAGTCTGTACGTATAAAGAGTGTTATACAAAATGTGAAGCAGAGGGCATGCCCTTCAGTTCTAAAACATAAAGGCTGTTCTATTTAAGAAAACTGTGTTACAGCAGTCTGAATTTTTTCGACGATTAATATAAACGAAAACGTCCCTCAATGACTAACTTCTGATATGTGCCAAAAATGTGAGAAGTTGCAAAACAGTTGAAATAACTCGAAATCAATGAACGCTATCATTTTTTTTCTTTACACACATGTATTACAATTTGATGAAAAATTACTGTTTTCTTTGGCGTACTTTATTCATGCATAGACTTCTGCCTGAAAAACTGTGGCAAGTCTACCCAGAGGACAGGATATGTCCATCTCTGGCCTCACTCCTTATATACCCACCTTGACTTTTGGTCAGGCAGGGGGTGTAGTTGATTTTATGTCGCCTCCTCTGCCGTATACGCTTAATTGGCGAGTGATTTCTGAATTTAGATCAAATATGGACTTCCTCACATCACTCACCAAGCTCGTAGTAAAACTGTCCAATCAATTATAAGCCACCTTGTCTGTTTTAATGAAGATATATTAGGTTTTCAGGTAATTGGAAGTCGAAGAGGCAACCTAAATGATCTGGACGTTTTTGGATTTCAATGGCCTGCTAAGTAATTCTGGTTCTAAACTTGTAGGCTGGGGCTATGGTTATGGTATTAGTCTATTTGTGTTCTGTATGTCAAAAACTCGATACCATAGTGCACTTGCCGCGTCTAGACAATTTTTAATATGCAGTTTAGAAATTAGGTTTACTTATATGTTTTACCTTATATTTTAGCCACTCTATGTCAACAATATTTACTAAAAACACAGCGCAACTAATATTTGTAATGAGAGATGTGTCACAGCCACCTATTTTTAAAGTGGCTTGGGAGGTCTATGGATAGCAGAGAAAAAGTAAGGACCAAGGAAAGCCATAAGCGTCCAACTATTGTCGGGAAATTAGGCAAAACTTTTCAATCACTTCTGTTATTTGTAAACTCTTATTGAATTAAGGTTTGAAACTCAGAACTATGTACTTGATTTGTCGATATATAGCTGAAGATAATGTCTCTGTTTACATAAGGCTGAATATTAAACAGTTTTGCGCCCTAGAGTACATTTTCCATACTTATCCAGATTATCATCTTGGAATATGTGATTTTTTTTTCAGTTACTAGGTTACCTGCTAGCTTTTTGCGTATTTGCAGCAAAACAAAGTAGATAGTCAAAAACTTTAGAGCTTTAAAACAATTAATTAAAAATTTCGGGACGCAGCAAGTGCGTTATGGTAGTGAATTTTCAAAAAAATATTTTTAATAGCAAATATGTGTGTTTTTTTGTCAGAAAGCATGCATCAAATTTGATTACCAGTATAACTTATATAGTAAAAACAATGTGCCATGTTTCATCGAAATAACTTTATTGTTTGAAAACGTACAAAAATCTCCGAAAGTAAAAGTGTAACCGAAAAAATGCGTTTCTTTATCAACCTTGTAGGTTAATTGATCTTTTCAAATATGAAGCATTTAATTAAAATTCGCTACCATAACGCACTTGCTACGTCCAGAACGACTTATGGGCCACTCTGTGATTCTAGAAATAATTTTTTAAGATGTAGCTCAAGACCCGCTTAATGTATACAATTTTTTTTCATATCTTGTATAATAACGGATGTATTGAGCTTGATTGATTTTTTACGAAAATTCGACAGAATTATATATCATTTAAACGATAAACTCTATAGCTAAGACTACTGCCAAGCATCAGAGAAAGGGTTTATTTGAAATGAGTTTTCTGGAAACATTTTAGTAAAATGAAGGACAATGACGGTTGAAACTAATACTTCAGGGTTTGTAAAACATTCTTATTGAGACATTCTCTTTCCATAGCCCGTATTATATTCAAGTTTTTTGCCCAAATGTTCCCAATTTTGACCTTTTAAATTGTCACTTTGACGTTTTGAGGAAACCCCCAATTTGGTTTTCTTTAAATGCCCATAACTTTTTTGTCTTTTCACCTATAGCGCTAAATTTTGGTAGGTAATTTACCTATAGCGATATAAAACGATGTACCAATTTGTTGCCCCTACTTTGTTACTTCCGGAGATATGATTTTTTTTAAAGGAAACACAAAATTTTCCGGGAAAAACTCGGCCGATTTTCCTGGCTAACGAACTTATCCAAGCCACTTGCAAAAGGAAGGCATTCACTAAATTTTATCAAAATCGGCCTATTATTTTTTGAGTTATCGGTGTGATATATATATATATATATATATATATATATATATATATATATATATATATATATATATATATATATATATATATATATATATATAAATCGAAACTGACCCCGGATATGTGTTCTACTGGGCCTAATTAGCGTTCATTTCAAGAAATTTTTTCAAAATTCAAAAGTCGGGATCTCCTCATTGGTGATTTTTTTTAAGAAAATTCACAAAAAAGAGCCGCCATTAAAATTGATACTTATACTGAATACTGAAAGGCTGACAATCTCTGTAATAGGCCAAGCAGTAAATTCGTAGCTAGGTGTATGTCAAACGGTTCTCGCTTAGAAAAAGGAATAGTAGGTGCCAGCAAATATGCCCGCGCCGGTAGTTCCTGGACAGATAACATTTAATAAAGCCTAGTCAAGGAATTATATGGTTCTATTAAAATAATATTTTAAAACCAATCGAACGATATACAGCATTTAATAATTGAGAGAAAAAATAACTTGTTGCTTTGAGCTTTGCAATGTTAATGTCAGACCAGTACGTTTCCAAACTATACCATTAAACGTAAAGTCACTAAATGGGATGTGTCGACTGCGCCAGTTAACTCCGAGGTTAGCGAGTTGGTTAGAAAAGAGAACCAAAACTGCCTTGCTAAAGCAAAAGATGAGTTATGTGCTCAAAGTCCTTACACTAATTTCACTAATTGATACGGCGCTGCCAGAATTGCCACTACCATTTAATTAACACACACATACATACTTATATGTTTATATGAACACACCGGCTCTGATGTTGGATTAAATTCCTCCTCCGGCACTCAATTTTCTCTCTTTTCCTGTTAAAACTGACATAAAGTAACTCGCTCACTTCATTCTCAACTCTACCTGCTTGCTTGTTAAAGCAGTGGCAGCGCACTCTCGTAATTACAAGGTTTCGGTCGTTTTAGCATTAAAAACTGAACGAAATAATTGCATGTTTGTTAGATAGCGGAACAGTGAAAGTAACAGTTCCCATTCTAGTTTGTTTGATGGCGGTTTCAGTTAATTTACGAGTTAGATTTCTGAGACGGGCTAGAAAGAAGTTGACTTTATCTGACAAATTCGTGATAGCTAACAAACGCAGGAAAATGTTGTTCTGGTGGCCAAATATGCCACAGCACTAAAAAAAAAACAACGATTTGCAAAGGTTTAATCACCACAGGCATCATCTGAGACAATGTAAAGTTGTCAGCTGATTACAGATACATTTCAGCGGTTGCAGACTGACGAACGTACTTTCGACGTCCAGCACTACTTTGTGATGTTTGTCTGTGATCCCGCTTTGACAAATGGGCAACAGCTGAGTTCCAGCAAAAACTCAGCAGGACTGGTGAACGCATTTGTTGACGCAACTATTCAACTGTTGGAGCCTGGAGAACTCGCCCATTGTCTACAATAAAAAAGTATGTCATAAGCAATTTGTATTGTTTGTTGTTTAAAATCAAAGCTATCAAATTCCTTTAAACTTAGTTTTGGAGTGAGTTATAGAGTAAGAAAGTTAGTGGATAAAGGTCAGTTGGGACTTTGTTGCTTGAAAAAGTACAATTATTTTCCGAAAATAAACTTCCAGAAAAAACTGCTCCGATTTTCCTGGCCAACGAACCTCTTCGAGCTATTTACACCTGCCAAGATATAATTATTAACAAATAGCTTTATGACCAGAATTGTAAAAAGTTTGAACGCAGCAAGTGCGTTATGGTAGTGAATTTTCATTAAAATATTTTAAATAGTAAATATGTGTTTTTTTAAAGCAGGCATCAAATTTGGGTACCAGTATAACCTATATACTAGAAACAATGTACAATGTTTCATCAAAATAACTTGATTGTTTGAAAATGAACAGCAACATTTTGAAAAAAAACTCAAAAGGTTCCCGCAAAACTCGTTTCCTGGCCAACGAACTTTATTGGTTAATAGCAAATTGAGCTATTCAAATTTGAAGAATTTAATAAAAATTCGCAACCATAACGCACTTGCTGCGTCCCGAATTTCTTTTCTTACAAACATGCATTATAATTTCGTGGTCGAAATTCGATACATTAAAATCAGCTCAGAACTGACACGGACCGGCGGAATCCGACCATCTAATTAAAATAAAGCATTGTTTAATCTATTTGAAATGATCGCGTCATTTGCAGAAATTTTTTCAAAATTCAAACGTCGAGATCTCCCCATTAGTGGATTTTTTTTTCCAGAAAATTCATTAAAACAAAACTTTTATGATAATTTACAAAAGTTTCTTTACAAAAATTCACCTTTTTATTTTTAAATTGGCTTCAGTAATGTTACACAAAATTATATTTTTCACAAAAATTCGACAACTTTTTTAAAAATTTTTTTGCTATAACATTTACTATTAATTACCAACATTTCACAAAAATCTTACAAATCACAATATTCACGGAAACACTAAAAAAATTACGTGAAAACTTCTTCGTTTTTAGACAACAATTAAAACATTTGTATTTTTGATTCAACGACGTTTCGCCGCCTCTTGCACGGCTCCATTTTTATTTCTTTCTCCGTCAACTAAGAAACTCTAACACGCATGTTTGGTTCAAATATGGATAATAATACAACATGTCTTCTCTAAATAGAATAGCATACTTAAAGATTAAAAATTCCAATAAACTATAGCAATTATGATATATTTTCCGGCAATTACAGTTGAGTGATGGTGTGACACACAGGTAAGATGTAAATCTAAATAATTTGTAAAAACATATGTTGCAATGATTTAAAGGGAACCCACACTCTAAAATGCCCTTTTCAATGTTTACAGCCCTCAACCACAAATGTGGAATGCACTGTTTTTTTACACCATTAATAGATTAATATAAAATAAAATAAAGAAATAAAAAAACCTGAGGAAGCCGCGCATAAGGCGACGGAACCTCGTTGAATGAAAAACACAAATGTTGTTTTAATTTTTGTCTAAAAATGAAGAAGTTTCCACGAATCTAAAGCCAGTTATATATATTTATATATATATATATATATATATATATATATATATATATATATATATATATATATATATATATATATACATAGGTATCCAACCGATAACTAAAAAAAAATATTAATGCTTTTTATGAAACTTGGCACGTTTCTTTTTAGATATATATATGCCTTCCTTTTGTAAGTGGCTTGGATAAGTTTGTTAGCCACGAAAATCAAACGAGGTTATCTGGGAAAATTTTGAGTTTTCTTTGGAAAAAAATTTTCATCTCAAAAAATAAAAGCTAAGCTACACATCAAAATTTAGATTTATATGTTACAAGAAAAAAAAGTTATAATAAAATATTTGGTGCCAGATCATTTCTATGAAAATTCACTACCATGGTGCGTCCAAACTTTTTTACATGATATTGTAAAGGCCGATACTTGATGTAAACCCATTGTCAACTTAGGTAAATGAACAAATTGATTTACACTATTTTATTGAATGTATATGTATAACTGCTGCAGTTTCGCTGAAGTTCTCAGCTTTATCAAATACAGAATGAATTCACTGAGCACTTCAGCGAAACTGCAGCAGTTATACATATACATTCTATAAAATAGTGTAAATCAATTTGTTCATTTACCAAAGTTTCTTTTTTGTTTGTTAATAGCTTGGATGAGTTCGTTAGCAAGCCAAATCGGACACGTTTTTCAGAAATGTTTTGTCTAAATTTTGTATCCCGGAAAAAAGCAAAGCTATTTTGATGAAAATAGGTGGACATATTGCTCTGATAAAGGCCTTACTATGCTCCAAAACTTAGGTTTCTACGCTAAGAGCAAATGGAGTTATTAAAATTTTAAGCACTTAATGAAAATTCGCCGCCATAACGCACTTGCTGAGTCTAGAATTTTTAATTGTTAATACAGGTGAAGTACTTCGTGTATTAAATATTTAGTTGGCTATTACGTTTCAACTTTCAAAATTTTAGACGAGTCGCCAATGGGCTTGGAAAGTTAAACTGGTCTGGTCTCACCCCTTCCCCATTAAGAATAATGTTTTCATTTCTCGCTTCAATTTACATTTCAATTGACTCCATTCAATAGGCACCTGAGTAATTAATTTAACCTAACGATGTTGGTGTATGTCATAAAAAGGCTGATCCTTTCAAAATTACCTTTCCGCAGATGTAACTAAATAGAAAAGGCAAAAACTCTTGATTGTGAAAGCTTCTAAAAGTGGCCGTTTTGTTTTGATTTACCTTCCGTTCTGACATGTAAGTGAATTTTAAAAGGATGAATGTGGACTGCGTTATTGGGCTTAATAATAAAAGCACAGCATGTGTGTACGTGGGTATACTGATATCTAATTAGCCTGGAAATTTTCCAGTAGTAAAATTGGATCTAGTTGCTATAGTAATGACATTTAATAAATACACTCAATAACTAAGTGAAGATTGGCACATGTGATGAGCACTGATAAACACTTGGAGAACACAAATCACCACAACACATTAAAAAACCTGACGATCGTTTCACTAACCAAGTAACCGCCATCAGAGGATGCATAATACGATATATCTTATATCCACAACTTCTCTTCTGAAGGTAGTCGGTCACTAACGATTTAGAAAGGTTCAACGACACAAAAATATATTTCGTTTGGCGGAAATATCAGTATTCTTTTATTATCTATCGGACCTGTTTCTTCCGGTATTGATTTTGTAACTTAATCTATCAGAAGACTACCCATAGACGTCGGAGGGAGATTCGTCAATTTTTAGTGAATTTTCGTAGAAAAATATTCACTAATGGGGAGATCCCGACTTTTGAATTTTGAACTAGGACCCCTAGAACCCATAACCGGGGTCAGTTTCAATTTACATATACAGGCTGTTTCAAAAAACATGCACCATCGCTCGTAGGGCAATTCCTTACTAAAAAATAAGAAAAAAAGTTCCTGTGCACATGGGCCCGGAAACGCATAGTTTCCAATATACAGGGAGTTGAATTTTAATTATTTTTTTAATATTTTATAAATAATTTCAAAACCACTGGATTGATTTTAATGAAACTTGGAACTTGAAAGTGCATTATGAAAGTGCATATTTTTAAGTGAAAATCTACTTACAACTGCGTCAGTGGCGTGCGTACGGGGTAACTGTAAAAATTCATTTGGGGAAAAATATGTGCGCCACTGTCTTTCCAATTTTGATACATCAGTTATGAAGCTTATTACATAAGCCACAAAAGCTGTCTCTTGGTATTTTTTTGTTCAGGGTATCCCCTAGGAGATATGATTAATTTTATAAAAAGGGGCAAAGTACCGATTCGTTGGAGTAATGAAAACAGTAATCGTAAAGTGCCATGAAACTATAATTTTTCACAGTTCTCTAAATTCTACAACTTTGAAGTGCTTTGTAGACGTCAAAAGAGTTTTCGTGCTATTCTTTAAATTTTGATACGGTGCAGTATTTTCGTTTTTAGTTATTTGTTGATACTGAGCTGCTCATTAATATTATTTCCTCCTCTCAAGATGGTTTTCATTAAGTACACTTCAGCGGATTTGACTGATATGTTGTTAATTTATGGACAAACAAATCAAAATGCTAGACAAGCTGTGCGAGTTTATCAGGAAACTTATCGGCAAAGAAGAATTCCTGACAAAAATATTTTCCCACGTATTGTAAGACATTTGAGAGAAACTGGTTCTTTAAAACCCTTAAAAGCTGACTCTGGACGCAGAAGATACCGCCGAACTGTACGAGTTGAAGAGGCAATATTAAATATAGTTGAACGTGATCCTAGTACAAGTACGAGAATCATTGCCACCGAACTGGTTAATATTTCGGCATCATCAGTTCACAGAACTCTGAAGGATTAAAGTTTATATCCCTATCATTTTACACGTGTCCAGGAACTTCTACCTAGAGACTTTCAACCAAGGGTAATGTTTTGTCAGTGGTTCTTAAACAAACTTAGGCACGACCAACATTTTTCTAAACGTGTACTATTTACTGATGAGGCATCATTTACGCGAAAAGATATCGTAAATTTTCACAATTTACATACATGGGCCGATGAAAACCCACACTCTCTAAGAGTTGCAAATTCGCAGTATCAATTTTCCATCAATATTTGGGCTGCTATCATTGAAGATCACATAATTGGTCCTGTTGTTCTACCGAATCGTCTTGACCATGAATCATATTTAAACTTTTTACAAAATGATTTGCCGTTGTTACTACCGCTTTTTATGTGAAATGGTACAATGTGGTTCCAGCATGATGGTGCGCCGGCACATTTTGCAGCAGTTGTAAGAACATATTTAGCCAACACATACGGTCACCGATGGATTGGTCGTGGAGGTCCGGTGTCATGGCCACCTCGATCTCCGGACCTAAATCCTCTCGATTTTTATTTGTGGGGTCATTTAAAAGAAATAGTGTATAAAACACCAGTAAATACACGAGAAGAATTGTTGGGAAGAATAGAATATGCATTTGACAGCATTAGAGAAGATCAAAATATTTGCAGAAGAGTAAGAAGATCTTTGCGCAGAAGGTTAAATAATTGTAACGACGCTAACTTTCAACATTTTCTTTAGCTTTGTTATTAAAGTCAATTGAGTAATGTACAAAAAACAAGAGTTTGGAAAAATCATGGTGTCTTTACGATTACTTTTTTCATTTTTTATTTTTATTTTTTATTTATCATTTTTTATCAATGTTTGTAATATTCATTTCAATGTTTATCACCAATAAGTTTTACGTAGGTTAGTTATTTGCACGTTTATTGCTGTAATGTTTACTGTATGTTTTGTTTTTCATATTCTTATGGTTGCAGTAAACATATATTATTATTATTATTATTATTATTATTACGCCGACTAATCGGTACTTTGCCCCTTTTTATAAAATTAATCATATCTCCTAGGGGATACCCTGAACAAAAAAATATCGAAAGGTAGCTTTTGTGGCTTATGTAATAAGCTTCATAACTGATGTATCAAAATTGGAAAAAGACAGTGGCGCACATATTTTTCCCCAAATGAATTTTTACAGTTACCCCGTACGCACGCCACTGACGCAGTTGTAAGTAGATTTTTACTTGAAAATATGCACTTTCATAATACACTTTCAAGTTCCAAGTTTCATTAAAATCAATCCAGTGGTTTTGAAATTATTTATAAAAAATTAAAAAAAAAATTAAAATTCAACTCCCTGTATATTGGAAACTATGCGTTTCCGGGCCCATGTGCACAGTAACCTTTTTTCTTATTTTTAGTAAGGAATTGCCCCACGAGCGATGGTGCATGTTTTTTGAAACAGCCTGTATATATATATATATATATATATATATATATATATATATATATATATATATATATATATATATATATATATATATATATATATATATATATATATATATATATATATGTATCTATGTATCACACCGATAACTCAAAAAATAAAAAAGCTGTGATAAACAAATTTGGTAGGTAGGTTAACGATACGAAAAGGAAACTACGCACCAAAATTTAGGTTTCTATGTTGCACGAAAAAAAAGTTATAATAAAATATTTGGTGCCAGATCATTTCTATGAAAAATCACTACCATAACGCACTTGCTGCGTCCAGGATTTTTTTTATTACTGTATTTTGCAATATATATATACTTTCGAATGTGTTTAGCTGTCCTGGTTGTCTAACATTTTTATTAATCTTAGATTCTCCTCATTAACCTGGTGATTATTTTCCCAAATATATAGGGCGGCGGAAGATCTATCTATAGTACCGTATCTTAAATGTGCTAAATCTTCCTTGAATCTAGATATAGATCTCTTTGTTTATCCGACGTATTTAAGATCACAATCTTTACTTATTTTATAGATTCCCGACATTTTGGCCGCACTATCCTTGTCTTTTGGGTTAACTAGCAAGTATTTTTGTCGAAAATGTTAATTACGAGTTGCTTTTCTTAAAAATGCTATCTAGACCTCTCGTGATTAGAAGTTCAAATGGTAAGCAAAAAAAGCTTTTTTCGGGTTTCTCTCTTCTAAAAGTCGTTGATTCCGCTAACATTTTCTTTGTTTGCTGTTTGTTAGTTAATTTCTCCACTGCGATAGCAGCGTATCCGTTATATTCGGCCACGTTTTTAATGTACTTTAATTCTTTGGTATATCTACTTTGTTTTTACTTTTTTTACTTGTATTTTTCATAACTAGTTCATCTAGAAGGGGTAATTTATTATTAATTTCTAGTTCTAAATATTTAGGAATTAATAACAAATTACCCTTTCTAGATGTACTAGTTATTAAAAATAAAGACACTTTAGAATTATATGTCCATAATAAGAAAACCACCACTCTAAGCTACGCTCCGATTGACTCACATCACACGTATGCACAAAAAATGGTCAGTCTGATTTTTTTAGTATACAGGTTAATTAATTTTATTTTAAGTAAAAATAGATAAGGCAAAGAATTAATGTATATTAAGAACGTGACCGAATATAACGGACACACTGCTAGCCTGGTGGAGAAATTAATCAACAAACAGAAAACAAAGAAAATATTAGTGGAATGATCGACTTTTAGAAGAGAGAAAGCCGAAAAAACTTTGCTTACCATTTCAACCTCGAATCACGAGAGGTCTAGATAGCATTTTTTTAAAAGCCAATTTGCAACTAACATTGTCGGCAAAAAATACTTTTAAAAACTTGCTAGGTAACCCAAAAGACAAAGATAGTACGACCAAAATGTAGAGAATTTACGTCCGACAAACAAAAAGATCTATTGGAATTAGATTCAAATAACATTTAGCACAATTAATATACGACATTATGGATTGATCTTTCGTCGCCCGACATATTTGGGATAATAATCACCACGTTAATGAGGAGAATATAAAATTAACAAAAAATGTTATACCACCAGGACAGCTACACTTCAAAGTTGTGGAATTCCTTGCCGGCACATGTTTTTCCTTTTCCTCCGAACCTCCAAACCTTCAAGTCCAGAATTAATAAGTTGCCTCTTTCCTCCTTGTCGACACCCACGGTACGATAGTATTTAGGCTGTAAGCCCTCGTGGTGTGTTGTTTGAAAAAAACCATATCCACCAAACTTCACTAAAATAACTTTGTAATTTTTTTTCGAACGAAAACTTAAAATTTAAATATTTTTTGTGTTATCGCTTAGATACACACACACACATATATATATATATATATATATATATATATATATATATATATATATATATATATATATATATATATATATATATATATATATAAATTGAAACTGACCCCGGATATTGGTTCTAGGGTTCCTAGTTCGCGCTCGTTTGAAAAAAATGTTTGCAAAGTCTCACCATCGATACCTTTCTATTAGTGCATTTTTTAAATAAGAATTCACTAATAGAGTTGATAAAAGATATTTAGAATTTTTCATCCTCTGATGGCGCTAATTTGGTTAGTGAAACTATCGTCAGGTTGTTTAAAATGTGTTGTGGTGATTTGGGTTCTCCAAGTGTGCTTCGCGTATAATAATTATTTTTGAGATAGAAAGGCACATAGAAAAACTTATTCTCTCACACCAAAGATTTAGCACGTGTGTGTATGTGCGTGTTTGGGAGGACCTCGGAAGCCTAAGTCCATTGGTCACAGACATTTGAAGATTTTTGTTTGTTTGATTTCGGGGATACAATCATATGGATTTATTTTTGTGGCTTTTAATGTCTTTCAGTGAGCCTCCTACTTGATCATAGCTTTACAAATAGTACTTAAATATAATGTAAATAAAAATAACGGTGTGTTTTTTTTTCCTTTTTTTTTTCTTTTTTCTTTTTTTTTTCTTTTTTCTTTTTTTTTCTTCTTTTCTTTTTTTCCTTTTTTTTTGTTGGTATTTTCTTTGTATATTTTTTGTATTTTTTTGTATTTTTTTGTTAGGGACCAAAACGAGGACACTGTCGCCTGGGGGCTCGTCAAGGCTAACAGACAAACAAGACTAAGCCACGGACAGGTGGGGAAAACAATAGGACAGACATTAGGATACTTAAAATTAATTTACATAATTCTCTATTTAGCACGTAATGTTTATTAACACAAAACGAAAAAAGTTCGGGGCGCCGCAAGTGCGTTATGGTAGTCAATTTTTATTAAATACTTCAAATTTGAATAACTCAATTTTTCATAAACTTAGTAAGTTTAGTTTTGGTATATGGTAAGGTCTTTCCTAAGGCAAGAGATACATCAAATTTCATTAGAAAACCTTTGTAATTTTCGGAGAAAAAAAATTTTTTCGAAAAAAATTCAAAAATGAATAACTCAATTTTCTATAAACTTAGAAAGTTGAATTTTGGTACGTAGTAAAATCTCTCCTAAGTAAATATATTCATTAAATTTCTTTAAAACCGCTTTGTAATTTTCGGAGAAAAAAAAATTTTTCGAAAGAAAACTCAACGTTTTCTGGGGACAATCCGTCCGATTTTCCTGGCTAACGAACTCGTCCAAGTCATTAATAAAGGAAAGACACTTGCCGAGTTATATATATATATATATATATATATATATATATATATATATATATATATATATATATATATATATATATATAAAAATTGAAACTGACCCCAGATATGGGTTCTAGGGGTCCTAGTTCGTGCTCAATTAAAAAAAATTTTAAAGTCTCACCATCGATACCTCTATATTAGTGATGCCTGAAGGCTATGGAGTGGAGGATTTTGTGATCTCGAGTTTCGAGTCAGCCTGATCAGATGCGGTTAAAGACGGCATGGAGGCCTTTTGGTGAGCACTGGTTGGAGTAGTGATACGAGACTTTTCTCAACAACCACCTGCCAATGGAAGAATGCACACACGAAAGACGGGACATTAACCTTATGTTACCCATTGTAACATCCCGGTTAGTGATTTTTTTTTAAATGAAAATTCACTAAAATGGGTATTAGATCCAAAATATTTTTGTACTGATTCCTGAATGCAATTGATTATTATTATTTTTTATTTATGCACATAACGGAACAGGAAAAACTAACTTATTGCATGTTTTGTGTAAATATTTACATGGTGTTCCCTATTTGTTAAACAATTAACATAGAGACACTAACTAAACCCTTTAAATTACTAATCAAAGTTTAGTGTAAATATTTGATATTTAGTAACTTATATCTGGGTAAAGGTGTGAACAATTTTATTGCTTTGTTTAAAGAGTGATGCTTATATTACGTATTACAGAACACCTCGACACGTATGTTTTAAATTTATACACACAATCTTTTTATTCGTGTGAGTGTGGTTTTATTAATAAAGTATTGACCTTACCAATTAACTTCCAGCTGACACATTTTCAACACGTTAAAAATGAGTAAGGTCACCAATTTAAGAAGCTCATAATATATATCTAGCATCTTTCTAGGTCTAACACAAGCAGGTATAAATTCCTTACTTGTAAATTATTTCACTAGAGAAAAATTATTCCCAACATTCAATTTAGAGATCGGTGTCTCATTCTACCGTATTTGGTTCCTTAAGCTTTGCTTAAAAATCGAAAATCGGAATGCTGCAAATGCAGCATGCATTTATCTAATAATATTAACTAAATTTATTAAATATTACAGACGAACATTTAGTTTTTTTAATGCAAAAAAGCCAAGAAGTTATTCAAATTAAACGTAAAAGTTGGTAACCTCTAAACGAAGATACTTACACAAATGCGGAGTGAAAAAATATTGAACGGAGTGCGTTTAAGAAAGTCTTACATTCCTATTTCGGCAGCGATTGTGCTTCATTCAAAACAAAAATATTAGCAAAAAATTTACTTAAAATACCTAGGCCAGGCGTGGCTAACAATCGCGATCGTCCGGTGGATCGCAACGCAAGTTTTGGTCGACCGCAAGGTCAGGTTTTTCTTACCACGGGACGCGCTTGTCTGGTTTAAGGACGGATCCGGCGGGGAGCGCGGGACGGTGGCAGGTGTTTATTCGGAAGGACCGAGGGTAAGTCATAGTATTTCCCTCAGAGCCCATGAAACGGTCTTTCAGGCCGAAATGTACGTCATCCTGCACTGCGTGAGGGAGAACAAGAGAAGGGGCTACACCAGCAAGCGGATCCTCATAGCCACAGACAGCCAGGCAGCCCCTAAGGAGCCCACGTGTAAATTCCAGGCTCGTAAGTGAGTGCCGAGACGAGACGAGCGACCTGGCTGGGCGGAATGAGGTCACCCTTATCTGGGTGACTGGTCACTCAGGGGTCAAAGGCAATGAAGAAGCTGACAGTCTCGCGAAGAGAGAGTCAGCGAACCATTTATGGGACCAGAACCGGTTCTGGGAGTGACAAGGAGCACGGCCAGGTGAGCCATTAAGTCCTGGGTCAGAAACGAACACAAGGTGTACTGAGCAGACTGTCCAGAGCTCCGACATGGGAAGTCGGTAATTGACGAACCCAGTTCAAAGAGAGCTGTGGAGCTGCTAAATCTTAGCAGAGGTCAGCTGGGAAACATACCAGGTCTCTTGACGGGACACATGGCCGTCAAGAAACACTTGCATAAAATGGGGCGGTTCGAGGGGCACGTAGCATGCAGATTATGTGGCGAGGGGGAGGAATCAGCCCAGCACATCTTGTGCAAGTGTAAAGCAATGGACCGCAAATAACGACTGATCTACGGTCAGTCTAGACCGTAGAAAGAGCAATATAAAACTTCACCTTGCCAATCGCTGTGCAGACTAGTTCAAGGCACAGTGATTTTGGAATGGGTAGAGTAGAAAACACTAAGGGCATGCACAATAAACCAGAGGCTGCAGTGCTATCGGGGAGGCAAAGACGCGGACGGGCCCTGAGGGGAAAAAAGGTCAGTTTTGGTCGATCGCTGTAGATGTCTTTATTTAACGTGTTACAATGGTAACTAAACGCAATACGTGACTTATCTATACCGCCGTATCTTAGCTGTGCCACATGTTTCTTAAATTTTAGCTCACCTGGCATAGCTGCGAGACCGTAGTATAGACCTGCCGTGCGTGACGCAAAATATTTCGTACAATAATCGCCACTTAAGATACAGAAAACCTGAAGCTTATCAAAAATGTTAGGGAACCGGTGAAATTATATGCCTGTGAGAGGTGTTCCAAGGCCATAAACAGCAAAATGTCCCTAAATCGATCTCCGCTACTGATTAAAAGTTCACAACACAGGAAAGAATGTTTATTATGCTGTAATATAAAATGTTCCGAAACTCGACAGGTACAGTTATGACAGGATTGTAGAAAGGTGGTCCCGCAATTAAACTATAAATTGCAGATTAGATAGATTAGCAAAAAATAAGTCTACAAATCTTATGTCGTTCTTCCATGATAAATTTTCCTCACCCAAAAAAGATCGCGAAATTTTTTTCTGGACAAATTACATTAAGAAAAAAAATTCTTCCGTTAAAAAGTTAATATCAAATTTGTAGAGAAGAGTATAACAAAAATTCGCGCAACCACCGCGATATAAACAAGAAGCCTTAGGAAACAAATATCAAAGTTTTATCTGTCAATAATTAAACTAATGGTTGACAAATATTGTTTTGTTGTAATTTCACTTTGAAAAATGTTTACGCACAACGAAAAACTCGATATGTTATTAGTTTATGGTGAATCTCAAAATAATCCTAGAAGAGCAGTTCAGTTATATGCCCAGAGATACTCTGAACGTGTTATTCCAAGATTAAAAAGATTTGCAAGATTAGACGGCAGTTTACGTGCAAATAACGAGGCATTTTCTTCTCGAAAGGGAAGAAAAATTGCTAGAAGGGTCAATTCTGACAATACTGTTGCCACTGTTTTGCAGTATTTTGAAGACCATTCAAGGAACTCGATTCGGCAAGCCTGTCGTGTGTTGAATTTAAAATATAGTCCGGTACGAAAGATTTTGAAAGAAAATGGTTATCACGATTATAAACTTCATAACTTAGAACACTTGTGAGATCAACATCAACAACGAAGAATTAATTATATTGTTCAAATGATGGTAAACTTTATCAATGACAGTTGTTTTTTTTTTTTCAGCATGTGTTGTGGACGTAGGAAAGCCGTTTTGTTAGTAACGGTGAGCCCAATAAAAAAGAGCATATTTGGGCTACTGAAAAGCCACATGTTGTCAATCCGATTGAAAACCAAGGACACTCCTGAATTAACGTTTGTGATGGTATTATTAACAGGCATTTGATTGGTCCATATTTTTACGAAGGAATTTTACCGGTTATATTTTTAACCGACTTCAGAAAAAGGAGGACTTATTTCTAGGTGAACCGATTTTGATGATTCTTTTTTATTTGAAAGCTGGTGCTTCTTATGTGGTTCCATATAAATTTGATCAACATCTGACAAGTAGTTTTTGAGTTATCCTTAATGAAGTCGGTTTTCTATTTATTTATTTTTACTTGTTTATTTAACAAGATAAATTTCAAAAAATTCATTTTAAGTCAATTAATTGATAAATGGGCAAATCATATATAACCAGTAATAAGAGTATCGACGCAGCAAGTACGTTATAATAATAGTATGCTATTTATTTAATTTTTTATTCTGTATATTAATTTTCAGAGTTTACTTCCGGTTAATGACTACAAGCATGTTCTTCTGAAAATTGCCCCTTTATATTCTTAGTTTTCTAATTTAAAGATCTACTAACAAACTTATGCTTGTATTTTTAACATACTCCTTTTAAGGTGCATTTCTAAATCCAACCATTTTTGTTCAGCAAACATTTTAACTTTTTGACCTACCTTTGTCCTACTAGACGTTTTTATATTGAAATTAAGAAAGACTCATTTCTGTTTGCAAAGTTTTAGAAAAGCGATATTTGCACCTATTAATCTATTAGTACTCAGCTTTCGATAAAGATTCAATTCGGTGAACCTGGCAGCCATAGTTCACAAAGGGAACATTGGAACCTATGATGGCCACTGATAGGTACACTTGGACAACCCAAATCACAACACATCTTTTAAAGAGGTAAGTCTCTTAAAAGATGTGTTGCGGTGATTTGGGTTCTACAAGTGTACTTATAAGCGCTCATCACAGGTTCCAATCTTCGCTTGCTGACAGAGTTAATAATAATTAACCTAAGAATATGTGATATATCGTGAAATGCATATGCTTCCCTTTTCATAAATTTTATCTTTACTTTTCACCATAGACGTTTTTAATATTTCTTTCAACTTTTATTAACTATCTTTATGTAGATATACTATTTGTTATTGTTATTTATTATTTCAAGACAATTATGTAATGTATTACACGAATAAGCTAAGTCTTAAGGCTGTGCTGAAATACAGCTTTAAATATTACTCCAAAAGTTTTTGACTATCCCAAGTCTGACTTACTGACAACTTTTTGATTAGTTCATGCTGCTATTTTTCACTTTTGCAAGGTTCTTACACCCAAATTTCTATTTCAATCAATTTTCCTTAAAAAAATTAACTAATAAGTACTAATTAGGCCCCCCAGAACACATATCCGGGGTCAGTTTCAATTTTTATATGTTTATATATATATATATATATATATATATATATATATATATATATATATATATATATATATATATATATATATATATATATATATATATCACCGATAACTCAAAAAATAATGGGCCGATTTTGATTCAATTTGGTGAATACCTTCCTTTTGCAAATGGCTTGGATAAGTTCGTTAGCCAGGAAAATCTGCCCAGATTTTCCCGAAACATTTTGTGTTTTCTTTCAAAAAAAAATTATATCTCCCGAATTAACAAAGTAAGGGCAACCAATTTGCTACACGGGTTTATATCATTATAGGTAAGTTACCTACCAAAATTTAGCTCTGGAGGTCAAAAGACAAAAAAGTTATAGGCATTTAAATAAAAATAAATTGGGGTTTTCCTAAAAACGTCAAAGTTGCGATTTAAAACGTCAAAATTGGCAACATTTAGGCAAAGAACTTAAATCTAATACGGGCTATGGAAATCAAATGTCTCAAGAAGGATGTTTTACAAACCCTGAAGTCTTAGTTTCAACCGTCATTGTCCTTCATTTTACTGAAATCTTTCCAGAAAATTCATTTCAAATAGACCCTTTCTCTGATGCTTTGCAGTCTTAGCTATAGGGTTTATCGTTTAATGGTATATAATTTTTGTCGAATTTTCGTAAAAAATCAATAAAGCTCAATATATCCGTTATTATACAAGATATGAAAAAAAAAATTGTATACATTAATTATAGGATGTCTTGAGCTACATCTTAAAAATGTATTTCTACAATCACAGGCTAGCCGATAAGTCGTTGGTGATACAAATTCTCTTTTTTTTTTAATCAAACACGCCTTATGTTATTGCATTCTTGCATTTTCCATCGAAATAGAATGTATGTTTGTAAGAAAAGAAATTCTGGACGCAGCAAGGGCGTTATGGTAGCGAATTTTAATCAAATGCTTCATATTTGAATAGCTCAATTTGCTTTTAACCTATAAGGTTTACCAAGAAACGAGTTTACTTTCGGAAATTTTTGTACATTTTCAAACAATAAAGTTATTTTGATTAAACATGGCAGATTGTTTTTACTATATTTATTTATATCACCTTCTAATAAATGTATAACTAGTTGCATACGATATTTTAATATATGTATCGCTATTTCAAATTTCCAGGCTTTCTGACTCCCACAACTCAAAGGGTATTAGTGAATTATCTCTTTTTTAGTGAAAAAATCACTAATGAGGAGATTGCGACTTTTGAATTTTGAAAAAATTTCTTCAAATGAGCACTAATTAAGCCCCCTAGAACACATATCCGGAGTCAGTTTCAATTTAAATATATCACACCGATAACCAAAAATTTTTGATTTTGATCAAATTTGGTGAGCACCTTTATTTTGCCAGTAGCTTGGATAAGTTCGTTAGCCAGGAAAATCTGCTCAGTTGAAAAACATTAAACAATGATTTGTTTTAATTAGACCGGATTCCCCCGGTCAGTATCAGTTCTGAGCTGACCTTAAATGTATGAAATTTCGACTACGAAATTATAATGCATGTCTTGTAAGAAAATAAATTCAGGACTCAGCAAGTGCGTTATGGTAACCAATTTTTATTGAATGCCTCAAATTTTAATAATTAAATTTTCTAGTAACCTATAAGGTTTGTTTGTCAGGAAACTAGTTTTTTCGGGAATATTTTAAGTTTATTTTAGACAAATTTGTGTACATTTTCAAACCGTAAAGTAAGTTCATGAAATATGGTACATTTTTTCTACTAAATATGTTATACTGGTAACCAAATTTGATGTCTGCTTTCTTAAAAAAACACATATTTGCTATTTAAAACATTTTTATGAAAATTCACTATCATAACGCACTTGCTGCGTCCAGACTTTTATAAGATTCTTCAGCATATCACGGTGGATTTAAAACTATAAATTTTAGTTTATTCAAGATATTTCAAAAAAATATATAATTTATGTACAGAACGAAAATGACACGTTCAATTTGTATATTTTTTGTCGTTTAATTAGCACTTAGACCACGTCGAAATAAATTAGCAAATAAAAAGTAATTTATACCACTAAATACCAGTAGATAAGTAAAATAGTCTTAACTAATTCAAAAAATTAAGCGAAATCTGTAACTAACATCGTAATATGTATTTCTTAGTTTGTAATAATATGTTTTAGGTAAGGGCTTCTATATATTTGGTGCAAGCATTAAAACACCTTAGTACCCCTGCATTTTACATCTATTAAATTATTTCCCTCTTGGTAGCGTTTTTTATTAAAGGCCTTACCCATTTTGGTAATTCTTAATAACGAAATTCTAGCGCGCTGGGACTTAGAAGTTTGGAGGGGCTCAAGTAAAGAATTACCCCAATTTTTTAAGCAAGTATCATTGTTATTTTTTTGGTAAATTTTACTTCGAAAATACCTAATTATAGATTAACATTTAACTACAGCATAGTACACACACACAAACTACACGCACGCAAGCACATTCGCACCTCTCAAAGATAAGAAAAGTGGGGTATCACATACCATAAACACTGCAGTGTTCCAAATGCATTTATCCTATTATATACAGCGATACCTTTCTTTTAATAAAATCCACACATCTAAAACTACTCGTTCCGGCCACGACACGGCAAAAAAAAACACGCACTATGACCTAAAAACGGCACTACATCGCGAGTCTGCATCTCCTTTTAACGATACAGAAAAATTCAAATCTTCCAACGAATATGGTAAGAGTACAACACGTTGGTATATTTGTCACCTTTTGCGAAGAGACATGACCGTACTGTAAAAACGCGAACATAAGTCTGCAGGATAAACCAACAGTCGCATAGTGTTTGTTATCTTCAACACGCCGAAAATATTACCCAATCGGTATCGGAACCTTCTGACCACGACGAACTCCAAGCGTAGACTGGTTTTTAAAACGATCAAGTAAGTGTATATGAAGGAGAGTGAGGCTGAGTTGGCCCATGCATGGGCCTGGGCGCTTGCCTGGTGGGGTCATGGGTCCTTTGTTGTAGACGGCCGGCCAACCAACCAGTTCTTCCGTCTTATTACCGTGCTTTCGTGAGAGCGCCTTCGGTATCTTCAGCTGCTCCTAGTGCCTGCTCTCACTTTACCAACCACCTTTAGATTTTAATGATGGATAAAGAAACCTTCATGCCAAATCTTCATTGTATTGTACTGAGCTTAGCAGCGGGAGCTTTGTTTGCGTATGAGGGCCGTATTGGGGAGCGAAAGGCCCCTTCCTTGGTGTTTTTTACAAAAGATCACATTTTTCTATTTATTATCAAATTTTCATAGAAAAATTCCCTAATTAAATTGTCACGAATTTTTAAGTTTCAAAATGAGCGCAAATTACATCCTTAATAAACATCACACTCCAAAAGCGACGTCGCAATGTCGTCGCCACTATCTTCGGCAACTCTTTTTTTATTGTAACTTCGGTAGTAAAAAGGAAATATGAGCAGAAAATGCGAAGAAAACTGGCTTGAAAGCTGTCTTTTTCACATATTGACGCCATATCCCCCTTAAACACGGCCTACCCCGCACAGCACCCCTATTTCCCCGGGTGCCGTAACTTCCTTGGCGGGTATGAAAAAGACCTTTTTCTTGTGGTTTATGCAACGAGGCTGGTAGTATGCAGGCGAAAGGGGAAGGAAAATCGCCACGACGAAGCACCCGCCACCCCCCAATCCCTCACCCGCCCCTGTCAACAGTTCAACCGGGGGGAGGGTCTGCTTCGTCGTAGGCATTCTCCTTCCCCTCTCGTGTGCATACAACCACCCCCGTTGCATAAACCACAAGGAAAATTTCTTCTTCATACCCCCCAAGGAAGTTACGGGACCTAGGGCGAATAAGGGTGCTGTGCGGGGTAAGCGGGGTTTAGTGGGGATATGTCTTCAGATAAACAGCTTTCAAGCAAATTACTTCGCATTTTATGCTCATATTTGTTTTTTACTACCTACGAAATGAAAAATGCGGATAAACAACTAATCCGAACCTATATAAGCGACCTTTATTGGATTTTGCAGCTAAACTCCTTAAGATGCTTTTCCTACACAAAACCTCTATTCGCCGCCCCAGGTCCCGTAACTCTTTAGGGGATGTTCAAAAAAAAATTTGTGGTCTATGCATTGGGGTGGTTGCATATCCTGCTTACCCTACACGAAACCTCTATTCGCCACCCCAGGTCCCGTGTCTTTTGTGGTCCACTCGCACAAGATGTGCTCGCCGCAGAGTCTGCATGCGAGGTCCCCCTCGAACCGCCCCATTTTATGGAGGTGTCCCGTCAGGAGACCTGTTGTGTTTCTAAGCTGTCCTCTGCTAAGACTTAGCAACTCCACAGCTCTCTTTGAACTGGGTTCGTCAATTATTGGCTTGCCATGTCTGAGTCCTGGACAGTCCGCCCAGTACACCTTGTATTGGTTTCTGACCCAAGACTTAATAGCTCCCCTGGCAGTGCTCTGTGTCAGGCCCAGAGCCGGTTCTGGTCGTATAAATTGTTCTGCACCCCCCCAGATGCACAAACGACAAGAAAAATCTCTCGCAAACAACATCCCAGAAAGTTACGGGACCAGGAGTGAATAGGGGTGCTGGTTGAGGAAGAGTAAAAAGGAAATACAAGCGGAAAAAACAGCTTAGTCGAAAGGCTGTCTTTTTCAAATTTTGAAACCATACCTCCTTTAAACCCTGACTACCCCGCACAGCATCCTATTCGTCTTAGGTACCGTAACTGTCTTGGGGGTTGTTCCCACGAAAATATTCTTGTAGTTTGTGCATTGAAGGTGGTTGTAGGCATGCGGGAAGAGAAGAAAAACCCAAGCGACGAAGTATCGACTCGATTAATTAATCTACCGTACTGATGAGCTCTAATTAGGTCAAAACCGCTCTGCGGTTCTAATTATGATGAGAATACTTCTAGCCTTACATACATTGTATCTACCTTAGGGAATATGTGTTATTTGGAGCTGTTGTGACAACAGACTACCTGATTCCGCACAGAGATGGCGACCGTGTCGTACATCTCACAATGTTCTAGGAGGCTGGCTCCCATAGCCGTATTGATTTATAGGTGTGTTCTCGCTGTAATTTGTATACCGTACTTTTGAGCTCTAATTAGAACGAAACCGGTCTGCGCTTCTAATTATGGTGAGAATACATGTATCCTTACATAGTAACATGAAACTGCTATCTGGCATCGGTGATCGGTAATAGTTGCGGAAATAGACTAAGCTTAAAGAAACAAAGATAAAAAAATTCTGGACGCAGCAAGTGCGTTATGGTAGTGAATTTTCATAAAAATGTTCTTAATAACAAATATGTGTGTTTTTTTAAGAAAGCAGCAATCAAATTTGGTTACCAGTATAACCTATATAGTAAAAACAATGTGCCATGCTTTATCAAAATAACTTTATTGTGTGAAAATGTACAAAAATTTCCAAAAGTAAACTTAAAGTGGTCCCGAAAAAACACGTTTCTTGGTCAACTTTATAGGTTAATAGCAAATTGAGCTGTTCAAATATGAAACATTTGATCAAAATTCGCTACCATAACGCACTTGCTGCGTCTAGAATTTCTTTTCTTACAAACATGCATTATATCTCGATAAAAAATGCAAAAATGCAATAACATAAGGCGTGTTTGATTTAAAAAAAAGGAAATTTGTATCACCAACGACTTATGGGCCAGCCTGTGATTGTAGAAATATTATTTTAAGATGTAGCTCAAGACACCCTATAATTAATATATACAAATTTTTTTTATATCTTATATAATAACGAATATATTGAGCTTTATTGATTTATTACGAAAATTCGACAAAAATTATATACCATTAAACGATAAACTCTATAGCTAAGGCTACTGCCAAGCATCAGAGAAAGGGTCTATTTGAAATGAATTTTCTGGAAACATTTTAGTAAAATGAAGGACAATGACGGTTGAAATTAAGACTTTAGGGTTTGTAAAACATCCTTCTTGAGACATTTTATTTCTATAGCCCGTATTAGATTCAAGTTATTTGCCTAAATGTTACCAATTTTGACATTTTAAATCGCCACTTTGACGTTTTGAGGAAAACCCCAATTTTTTTTTAAATGCCTATAACTTTTTTGTCTTTTGACCTACATAGCTAAATTTTGGTAAGTAACTTACCTATAAGGATATAAACCTGCGTACCAAATTTGGTTGCCCGTACTTTGTCAATTCCGGAGATATAATTTTTTTCGAAAGAAAACACAAAATTTTCCGGGAAAACCTAGGTATATTTTCCTGTTTAACGAACTCATCCAAGCCATTTGCAAAAGGAATTTTTTCACCAAATTTAATCAAAATCCGCCCATTATTTTTTGAGTTATCGGTGTGATACATATATATATATATATATATATATATATAAATATATATATATATATATATATATATATATATATATATATATATATATATATATATATATATATATATATATATATATATATATATATATATATAAACATATAAAAATTGAAACTGACCCCGGATATGTTTTCTGGGGGGCGTAATTAGCGCTCATTTGAAGAAATTTTTTCAAAATTCAAAAGTCGAGATCTCCTCATTAGTGAATTTTTTTTAAGAAAATTCACTAAAACATGATACGCCCTCTCAGTAATTATGAAGTTAAGCAGTACGGTCCTGTGTGATGGTCACAAGAGTAAACTCAGGTAATAAATCTAACATTGTGCAAGGAATTCGGACCAATTGTGACAGTTTTATAGTTTTCTAAAGATCCATACATATAGAGCTTTAGCAGCTGCTGTGTTACTGTTGAGTATTCCAGGAATCACATACCCTTGCTACTCACTTTTTTAAGCACTTCACAGTCAAGATTGGAGAAATTTTTACCTGAAAATAGAATAGGAACCAGAAATCATCAGTTATTATTTGTTGAAACCGTAAATCTTGCTAGGTAAAATATTAGGTAGAAGGATTGGTTCAAAATTATTATACAGCCAGAGCCAAAATGATTTGATCATTTTGAGTTAGCCAAAGCACATTTATTTACCCTTCGTCGGTCGCGACCTTATTTTGTACAGAAATTGTCACATTGTAGCAAAATAGTGCATCAAAGTTTGACTTAAAATTACAGTAAAAGCAATAGAGTTTTCGTATCGAGCTTTTTGTGGATTATAGCAAATACTTATAATGACAATACAGGACACTCCGGCTGATTTCGTGTTTCAAAAATATCAGCGGTAGTGATGGGAAAAACAGTTATTTTCTGTTAACAGTTGAAGCCGTTAACGTTATTTAATAATAACCGTTGAAAATAACGGCTTTAGTTATTTTAAACTGGATAGTCGATCGATAGTATCCTACATTCCCAAAGCTGTGAGCGAGAGCGAGCACACTAGTATAAATGCATTGTATTTTTACCCCGTTATTTCACGTAGTGTATAAACCTGAAATTTTGTGGATATGAAAAGGAAACAAAGGGTTAAGAAATTATAATAAGCGTGTCGTAAATCTTTTGCCACTCTGAAGTGAAACTTTTAGAAATCAGAAAGGAGTCTTCTATAAGAATTTACTTAGATGTTTTAGGAATTATAAACTCATTTCTCACAAATTTATTTTATCAGGGTCTTTACGTAAATGTCAATGCCACAGCAAGAATCAATAAATATCATTATTTATCACGCCTTGGGACGTTAGACGTTAGAACTTTTATTGCTACACAGGGAGTGATTCTAAGAACTCCATAACATAACGCAGCTAATAAAATTTCGGTAAAGAAACAGTATAAAAAATTGAGTTTGAGTTTTAAAAAAATTGGAAGATATATAGTATTAATTGTTTATTTACTTATTTTAATATTCGTTGTTTTAAAATTAGTCTCAAAACTTTAATTTCATGTGAAATAACCTTATTTTGCGTTGTCTATAGTGAAAGTAATAACTCGTTTTTACAGAAATTCATCTTTTCACCCAACATTTTTTATTATTAAATATTTGGCTTTACATACTAGTGGGAAACTCAATTGTATCAAAAATAACAGCTTCTCAGTTTAACAGAATAACTCTGTGTAGTAGTGTCCGTATGCCGTATCGCCATCAACAACCGGTTAAAGTTAAAATTAAAATGAAACCATTTTATTGTACCGAAAATCCTACGTTCCTAAAGCTGTGAGCGAGAGCGAGCACACAGTATAAATAACGTGTTTAGCATTCCCAATCTCAAGGCTATTCATCCCGTTAAATAGTTAAATAAACAGTTGCCGATGAAAACCGATGTTTATTCATCGAAGCCGAACTAGTTGCAGTAGAACTGAAACATACACGACTCCGAAATCTAGTTTAGTGTAAAAAGCGTTATTTTTTAAGCTGCTATTTTATAAATCCATAACTGGTGGTTACCGTTACGGCTCGGTAACCGTTTAAAAATAGCTGACAGTTAAATAACGACCCATCACTAATCAGCGCCCCTAGGGGATAGTAGTGATGTTACGTCGTTCGCGACCGTGTAACACAAGCAATTGCTGGTGTTTAATTGTGTATAATTAAGTTTGAGCTGTGTTTTTTACAATAAATGTTAGTATTTGGGTGTGTGCAATCTATAATTGTTCGAATTATAACGTGCTAAATCTGTCAAAGGCATTTTATCGGTTTCCAAAGGATGGCGAAACGTGAATATGATTTTTTGTGTTTTCTTTTCTTACCAGCGATTTTTTTTACAAATTCGCCTAATAATTGATATTAAACAATAACTATAACATGGATTGACGATAATTTTGTATTATAGATGCAAGAAAAGGGTACTGTTATCAAAAAGAACTGATTTGGATATAGTATTGAAGACACAAGGTGCATTTTACATTTCAATGTCACTTCCAAAAGAATTAATTTGTTGAAGCAGAAGACAAATTCAGAATCACTTTTATGCCAATATGTACAGTTTGCAGAAGATAATTTATTGTGTATTATTTACCATCATGTACCTATTTATAGACAAACTTTGTAAACGGGTGGTTGAAAGGCTTCAATCATAACTTGTCTTCCAGTGCATCAAAAAAAAAAGAAATATGAAGGCACAAAAAGTTTTGCATTAATAATAAATGATATAAGACAACTGTTTTTTTATCTTCTCCTGTGTCCTTTTTTATTTCAGTATGGCATAAAATGTCACATTTTTTCACGTTTAAAATTATTTTATTTCGTAAAGGCTTTTAATTCTCTTCCCAAGACAAGTTTTTAAAGAGACAAGTAGAAATAGCAGATTCAGCCCTATAATAGATTTATTCACGGAAGTAAGAGTTAGTCTCACCTTTCATCTGCACAATTTCTTAATTATGTACTAAGTACCTATATCGGTTACATATTTTAAAATATTAGATTAATAAGACAGTTTTCATGTAGAGATATAGCAAACTGAGTACTGTGCTACCATTTATACCTAGAACAATTATTTATAGGTAAGCACAGATTGTAACTTTATATCCTCAGAAACAGCTTTTAGTATATTCCTATACCTACCCTTGAAAGAGTAGTTTAACGAGTTTCAAGGCAGTACATTAAATTATGATAAAATAAGATTATGGGTAAGAGAAATTTGCAGAATTATTCATGCTGAATTCATTTGGGTTTCAAGCTGATTGTTAATACAAATTCTATTTATAACTATATAATCAGAACATTTTCACTGTTTTGTCATGTAAAAGTCTTTATATTCATCTATAATAAACCAATTGTCTAAATTAAGAATATGCAGGTAAATATACAATTCAAATTACCCACTCAGTTGTCAGTACTTCACGCGAGTTGGCGCTAGTCACAAATATCACCAATGCTAAAGCATAGGAGTGTCCCGTATTGTTATTATATAGTATTTGATTATACCTAATACATATTACATATGTACCTGATTATACTATTTGTTTTTTACTTAGATGTAATTCTATTAGAACAACCAAAACCTAAAAAAAATGTCCGGGACGCAGCAAGTGCATTATAGTAGCGAATTTTCACAAGAATTTTACACTAATAGTAAGGTATATTATTAAAACTAATTCTTAAATTTAAATAGACCTGGGAGACCCAGTTAGCGATTATTTAAATAAGTTTCTATTTTCTATGGAGCTAGAAAATTATAGTTTGGTAGAGATATATGTAAGTACTGCAAGTCTCTTTAAGAAAATTGTGTTGCATTTACTTTTTATCTTCTTCCCTGCCCAACACCCCTATCCACTCCTGGTCCCGTAGCTTTCTTGCGGGCTGTTTGCAAGAAATATCTTTTGTGATTTGTGCATCCAGAAGGAGATTTAAGCATGTTTCTGAATTTTTTTCTAAAAAGCCCCTGTGTGCTAATCTGCAAATATACCGAGAATTTAATTTTTATTTACAAAACGAATGTACCTGCCAAATTATAAACGTGGCAGGTATTTTTCCTTATTGGTCGCTTGGATGATCCGTTTTCGTCCACTCAATCGTTTCTGCAAACAAAATAACATAAATGGTTTTCTAAAACAAATTTATCGTTGCTTGTAAAGCTCATTGTGTTATTTTTCAAATTTAGTACCCACGCTGCTTTTATAAGGTTTTAGTATGTATCGAAACTGATGATTCTAGTTTAATGGGAAATTGAATTATCACCATTTGGAATATTTTTACGAAAATTCGCTACCATAACGCACTTGCTGCATCTAAACCATTTTCAACATTTACTTACTATTGCTGTATCCATGCTTTTTGAAAATGAAATAAATAAATGTTAACAATACAACATTTTGAATTTCAAATTTTAATAATTTACACAACATGCTATAATTTAAACTACCTACTGCATGATATTATGTAGTTTCATTAACCTAGAATTGTCCCTATATGACGTGAAGAGTAAATAATAATAAAAATTCACTAAAAACTAAAAGTAAACAATAAGTACCTTATTCCACGATTCTAAGGTATTAGCTGAGTATTATTATTTGTTTATGACGTTTGTAAACAAATAATAAGAAGAAGTTACATGCAGACTTGGAGACTACTGCTCTGGCTCTACTGTTGGTTTTCATTTTTGTAGGTGAAGGACGTAGCCAGCGCGTAAGCTAACTGGAGCAAGTGGCCCTCATGAATTCTGGATGTTCTAGGATGTTCTTCAACGTTTCTGTGACTAGTTTCGCTGCTTGACAGCATTCTCAGACAGATAAAAATTGAATTAGTACGAAATCATGACAACTACAAATAAAGATCTGTTGCTATGTTATGATATGATGTTTTGATCAAAAATTTTATCAAATTGAAAATAAAATGAAACACAGATCACGGATGAGGTTTTTAAAATTTCTATGTGATGTATGTCAATATTTAACATAAAAACTAGAACTAGCCTATAATAACTATGATAACAGTTACAACAATAAAATATCTAAACAATAACAGTATAATATCAGTCTCTATACAACAAAATTATTGAGATACATCAACTCATTATCTTATTAAAACTTTTTTGAAATAATAGTTAAATTTATTTTCTTTAACATATTTAATTAGAAAGAAGAATATCCAAGAAAGGGGAATTCATTAACTCAGTTTGCTCGTTTAAAACAAGGTAGCTATTGTCGTGTGTGTGCTTTTTGACTTCTAATGCTTCAAAAAAGTCTAGTTTACGTTTGTCATTATAAAAATGTTGTGGTTGTATGCGGTTATTTACTGTAGGTCTATGTTCGGTATCAATAATATGTGTTGCAAATGTAGATTTGTCAGCGTAGTTATTTATAAATGCAGAATGATGTTTTTTGTATCGGGTGTTAAAATTTCTAGAAGTTTGACCTATGTAGATTGCGTTACAATGTGTACAAGCTAATTTATAAACTCCAGCTTTTGTCAGGCAACAAGATTTTTCTTTCGCGTTAAATAGTAAATCACGCGTCGTGTTGTAAGATGTAAAAGCTACCTTTGTATTTGTACAGGTATTTAAAATTTTTGAAATGTTTTCTAAAGTGGTTCCAAAATAAGTTATCGAAACGTATCTGTTGTCTTCTTTGTCTGGTAGGCTGACAGCTTTTGTGAAAAGGGGTGACATGAATCGTATGGTATGGTTGTGTCAGTGTAAGTTGGTTTCCTATATATTGAAAAGCCAAATGAATTATTTTCTAACTTTCTAATTGTTAAGTCTAAAAAATTTATACAACTGTTAGCTTCTTCTTCTAAAGTAAACTTAATATTTGTGTGAAAGTTATTAAAGATAACCTCAAATTCGACTCCCGCCCCTACTGTCAGTTTGCAAAATAACAAACGACAATGACAAATAGCTAACTGGCGTTGTCAGATTTACCTAGGAGAGGGCGATGGGTTTTAAATACCTTGAAGAATGGGAAGCTTAATATTTATACATAATAAAACGTTGTTCTAGGTTGCCTTTAAACAAATTGAATAACTTTCATTAAAATTTTTCTTTATTACTATATATTTTCCTGATATATTCAAATTCAAGTGACAATTTTGGTAAATAGCAACCCCGCTGTTTACTGTGACATATTTTTCTAACCTGTTCGTTTGAAGCTTAATTTGGAGCATTTCTTAACAATTGTAGTGTTACCCTGATATATCTGTCTGACCTTGTCTAACATTATAGGCACCCATTCAGGGGTAATTTCAGGTTATATCGTAAATTATTTATTTTTTATTTGGCTATAACTCAGAATTTACTGAACCAATTAAGTTCAAGTTTGGTAGAGAGAACCACTGATACGATCTCTAGGTGTACAGTTTTAGTTTTATACTTCTAGTAATTTAAAAGATATTGCGTTTTCTAAAAGTTCTTCACATTTTTCTCTGCAAGTATGTGAGTGTCAAAACTGTCTAATGAACTCATCCACGCTATTAATAAAATGAAGGGAATTGCCAATTTTGGTTTCGATTGGCGACGTATTTTTTGAGCTATCGGTTGAATACATTTGGGTTCTAGGGGCCCTAATTTGCGCTCATTTGAAAAATTTGAAAAGTTTTTCGAAAATCTTATTATCGATACCTCTCTATTGGTGAATTTTCTTAATGAAAATTCACTAACAATATGCGTTACGAGGAAAAAAGTATGCAATGTTTGATACATGATTGTAAAGGTGACTATCGTAAAGTCGAATATGTACGGTTTTAATTGTTTTTTTATGGTCCATATAATTTACTTGTTTAGTACAAATTGAAACATGATTCTTTAGGTGGTAGTTATCAAGAAACAGTAGATACAAACCAGATATATAACTAAAAATAATTTTATTTCTTACATAGCACAAACACCAAATATATTTGCCAATAAAGTGTTCAAATCGAAAAGAATACATCTTCATCCTTTCGTTATACCTACCCATCTTTTGCTCAACCTGCACTTGAGTCTTCTCGTTTTTGTAACCGAAGATAACATGCTTCGCACACTGCGATTATATGCGCTCCACAAATACATTGCTTACAATTCTTACAGATGCTTTTGGTCAACCTGGTCGTCCGTGATGTGGAAGATACACCACAGCGGCTACGCTTTGTTAGAATTACTATATCTTCTGGAGCCACCGGTCCCGCTTGGTCATCGGGTTGTTCTATTGGTCTGAATCTTCTAAGACCTTCAGAAAGACAATGCGGAAGCCTTTTGCGATGAGACTTATTTTTTCTAGTTGTGCTAAGCTAAGGCTAATTCATGACTGAGATTCCGAAGAAAAAAAATCGAAGTCGCATATGTTCCTGTCCATTGCCGGGAAAAGCTTGGGCATTGATGCCTGCAATGTTCAACATAGCAAAAAGACCATAATAACCAAAGTTAAAAGATACTTACACGTTATCTCGCAATGTATCAATATTTTTTATTTTTTATTTCAACAACACACCACGAGGGCTTATAGCCTAAATACTATCGTACCGTGGGTGTCGACAAGGAGGAAAGAGGCAAGTCGTTAATTCTGGACTTGAAGGTTTGGAGGTTCGGGGGAGAAGGAAAAACATGTGCCGGCAAGGAATTCCACAACTTGGACGTCCTCAGGACAAAAGAGCGGGCATAACAAGATGTTCTGTGTTTGGTGACCTGGACAGTAAAAGGGTGCATTCGCTCTGTTCCCCTGGTAGATCTGTTGGGGGCAGCAGGTGGAGGAACTATGGAAGAAAGCTACTTTGAGCAGTGCCCGTGCAGATATCTATAAAAGAGAGAGATGTCACCAACGGCACGTCGGTGGGCAAGGAAAGGCAGCCTTTGGGTGAGGGTAGAGTCACCGATGAGACGTATAGCTCTCTTCTGAATGGAGTCCAGGATAATGAGTGTAGAAGCGGCAGCAGCACCCCAGATGTGAGAGCAGTATTCGAGGTTTGGTCTTATTTGTGAAGTATATAAGGTATAGAAATTAGCTGCTGAAAAGTATTTGCCAGCCCGGAAGAGGAAACCTAATTTCTTAGCAGCCACTTCTGCAATTGATGTGACATGTTGATGTCAATTGAGATTTCGATCCACAGAAATTCCAATAAGTGAAAAGGACTCATTACTTTGAATAACTTGGTTGTTTATTGTGATGGGTCTAGGGCTGGTGTATCTCTTATGAGAAAGAAAGCAAGACTGTGATTGGGTGGGGTTGAATTGTACAAGATTTCTACTTCCTCAGTCTAGTATTTTTTGGAGATCCACGGAGACAGAACCCTCCATGAATCTGCGATACTCATCTAATTGGGGTAAAAAGACAGGCTTAGAATATTGTATATTTGAGTGGAGGGTGCTATCGTCCGCGTAACTGTGAATTGGGTTAGATGTGCTAGAGAGGAGGTCATTGATGTGGAGAAGAAAGAAAGTAGGGGCTAAAGCTGAACATTGAGGAACTCCTGCATTAATTGGATACAATTTAGAGGAATTTCCATCCACGACAACAGAAATGTTCCGGTTGGAGAGGAAATTTGCTGTCCACATACAGAGTTTTGGTGGTAGGCCATAGGCCGGTAGTTTATCAAGTAGCGCTGCGTGCCAAACCTGCTCGAATGCTTTGGATATGTCTAGAGCAACAATCTGGGATTCACCGTGTAGTTCCATAGACTTGTTCCAAGAATGGGTGACAAAGGAAAGGAGGTCGGCAGTTGATCTGCGCTGACGGATACAATACGCTAGCAGTTAAATATATCCAATCAACAAAGCGGTGCGAATACTACTAAGAGGTAGCTCAAGGCGTCAGAGGAAGGTACTATCAAGGCAAAGTCTCTCCATTTTCGCGCATCAAAATAGTACTAAAAATTGCCGTGCTTGTACCACTTTGATACACACGCGACCGACGAAGGGTTAACATAAAGAAAAATTCAGTACACAGCAAGTGCGTTATAGTAGTTGCCGATATCTCTATTATCAAAAAAAAATGTAATGTCGTGTTCTAGCTCCTTTTGAGAAAAATGCCCAAAACTAAATTTTCTATGAAACTGAAAATTAAAATTTGGTATATCTAGGTAGGTACTGAGTCTCTTTAAAAGAAACGTGTATTACCAATTTCATTAAAGTTACGAAAGCTTTCCAGGAGATAGCTTGATTCATATTTGGAAAATGAAAGTATCTGCTAAACTATAAACGTGGCAGATAGCAGCAGCAGTGGTGGGGAGGCCAACGCCAAGCAAGTAGGCCACAATGAGCCCTTTTTGCCAACCCCAGCAACCATGCTCTACTCTTCCTCGGTTCCGTCGCCAAACTGCCTCAACCTCTAAATGAAGGCCGTGATGGTATTCAATTGGAGGGTACTTACCTGATTCCTCTGCAGAGTCCTCGATCCGAACAATTCTGCTCGAAGACTCCCAAAAGCCTCGCATTCACACAGGTAGTGGTAGGACGTTTCTTTATCCTTGCCGCATTCCTGGCAAATGGGATCCCTCTCTACCCCTATCAATGTGAGGTGTCTTCTGAGGGCGCAGTGGCCTGTCAGCACCCCAAGGATGCGGCGAAGCGTAGGTCGACTCCTACCGAGTAGCCAGACAGCTTTATCTCTGTCCGGCCCCTCCACGAAGTCCCTCGTCTGCCTACAGCCACCAACCGACCCCCAGTTCCTCTCAATTGCTTCCTCTGTCCACATGTCTAAGGCGACATAACGTCTTCCTGCTTATGCCTATTGTAGGCTCCGGGCCACAGAACGGCCGCCGGGAACCAAGTCTAGCGAGACTATTCGCCACCTCAGTCCCCGCTACGCCACAGTGTCCCGAAACCCATATGAGTTGCACCTCCTTTGTCCTGGATAGTCCTTTGAGGGCGTCAGCGCTCTCCTAATCCAGTGTTGACCTGATTCTGGCCGCGCAGATTGCTTGGAGGACCGCCTGGCTATCCGAGCAAATGTATACACATTTCTCGGGGCTCCTCCTCACATCCTGTCTATTGGCCACAGACAGGATAGCGTAGATCTCTGTTCCAAATGCCGTGGTATATGCGCCCATAGCATAACTCTCGCGCACCACCAGGCCTTCGATGTATATTCCTGCCCCGGAGGATTGTTGATCGTCCAGCCGCGATCCGTCGGTGAAACAGACCAGGCTTTCGGGCTGGAATGCAACCTTGTTTTCCCTCCACTGATCCCTACTGGGGATCCTGAGGGTATATGACCTAGTCAACCTAATATCGTCCTCGGCATCCCGTACCCTGATGGCGGAAATCGGAATTTCCTTTTCCACCTCCTTGGCTACTCTTGCATGCCCTATTACTGCTCCGTCTCCGCACCAGTTTCCAGAGTTTCGCATTCTAAGAAGCGACGCCATAGCCTCCCTTCTGATACAGATGGGAAGCGGTGGCAGTATCAGCAAGACCTCTAGCGCTGCTGAGGGTGTCGTCCTCATAGCGCCTGTTATACCAAGGATTGCCAGCCTTTGGAGTTTGGCCAGCTTCCTGCTGGTAGTCTGTGTGGCAGGTATGTTTCGTTATTAATCGCCTGGAGAATTTCGTCTTAGTCAACCTAATGGAACCGGTTTTTCCAACAGCTAAAAATGTAAAAAAAAAACAAATTCTCTATTAGTGAATGTTCTTAATAAAGATCCAATAATATTGACAATAACAAAATGGCTGCTGCTGAAAATTATAATTTTAGAGTCAAAAGTGACAAAGCTCTTGAGTCTTTTAAGCAACAATAAGATGTTGTTCCAGACGTAAAAAATCTGGACACTGGTTTCTACCAAATATTAAAGTGAAGCTAAACATAATGTTACATGCGTTGCAGGGGAAACGAACCCGGGCCTGCGTGCGATGCGATCATTCTACCACTAAACCACATATGTGCTAATAGATTGTGTATTTACGTGGTACTTGACGGCAGCTTGCTGCCCCAGGAAATTATATATTTTATCTTAAAATTTCTGTAACAGATAATTAGAGAATTTATTGAATTGTGACTTGAAACACATTCGACGACTGTTTAGATCTTAGATGTCTTATTTTAAAGTTTAAGTTGAAAGATAAAAGAACACACCATTTTAAATATTAATAACTTGGATGAGTTCGTTAGCCAGCCCGAGCGGACCAAAAATTATTTTTATAGAGACGTGGGTCCATTTTGTTTACAATATTCATTTCATTTTTTCGTATTTTCTCATATTCTTATAATATGAAATTTACGAGATCATGGCTTGGCAAAAACGTCATAGTTTCTCAATAAAATCGATAGTTCCTTAAATAATTATTATTTATTGCCATCCTTAAACCTTGATCTTTTCACCATATGCTAAATTTTCAGTCCAAAATTTTAACATTGATTGAATCACACACTTAAAAACAATCACATGTTAACTTTTCAATGTCATGTCATCTGTCATTGACACGTCATTATTTTTGACAAATGATTTCAAGGATTCTTGGGATTTTTGTGGCCGATATTTATTGATCGCTAGTTCCGATAGTATGTTTTAGGCATGTTATTTGTATTGTTTGGCTATCGTTGATATATTAATGTATGATTTTTTTTATTTCTTTTATTTCAACAACATACCACGAGGGCTTACATCCTAAATACTATCGTACCGTGGGTTTCGACAGGGAGGAAAGAGGCAACTTGCTAATTCTGGACTTGAAGGTTTGGAGGTTCGAGGGAGAAGGAAAAACATGTGCCAGCAAGGAATTCCACAACTTGGAAGTCCTCGGGACAAAACAGCGGGCATAACAAGATGTTTGGTGACCTGGACAGTAAAAGAGTGCATTCGCTCTGTTCCCCTGGTAGATATGTTGCGGACAGCAGGTGGAGGAACTATGGAAGAAAGCTCCTCTGAGCAGTGCCCGTGCAGATATCTATAAAAGAGAGAGAGGTCACCAACGGCACGTCGGTAGACAAGGGATGGCAACCTTTGGGTAAGGGTAGGGTTACCGATGAGACGTATAGATCTCTTCTGAATGGAGTCCTGAAGAGCGAGTGTAGAAGCGGCAGTGGCACCCTAGATGTGGGAGCAGTATTCGAGGTTCGGTCTTATTTGTGAAGTATATAAGGTATAGAGATTGGCTGGTGAAAAGGATTTGCGAGCCCGGAAGAGGAAACCTAATTTATTAGCAGCCGCTTCTGCAATTGATGCTACATGTTGGTGCCAATTGAGATTTCGATGCACATAAATGCCAACAAGGACTCATTACTTTGAATAACTTGGTTGTTTATTGTGATGGGTCTAGGGCAGGTGTATCTCTTATGTGATTTGGTGGGGTTGAATTGTACAAGATTTCTACTTCCCCAGTCTAATATTTTTTGGAGATCCACGTAGACAGAACCCTTCATGAGTCTGCGATCTTCATCAAATTGGGCTAAAGAGACAGGCTTAGAATATTGTATATTTGAGTGGAGGGTGCTGTCGTCCGCGTATTTGTGAACTGAGTTGGATGTGCTAGAAATGAGGTCATTGATGTGGAGAAGATACAAAGTAGGGGCTAAAGCTGAATCTTGAGGAACTCCTGCATTAATTGGATACAATTTTAAGGAATGGCCATCCACGACAACAGAAATGCTCCGGTTGGAGAGGAAATTTGCTGTCCACGTACATATTTTTTTTTGGTAGGCCATAGGCCGGTAGTTTATTAAGCAGCGCTGCGTGCCAGACCTGGTCGAATGCTTTGGATATGTCTAGAACGACAATCTGGGATTCACCGTGTAGTTCTATAGACTTGTTCCAAGAATGGGTGACAAAGGAAAGGAGGTCGGCGCTGACGGAATCCATACTGCCTGTCGTGGATTAGACTGTGTTTTCAAGAAATTTTAGTAGCTCGGTCTTTATATACTTTTCCATCACTTTAGAGACTACTGAAAGGAGAGAAATAGGCTTATGGTAATGAATTAATCTACGCATGGCAGCTAACTACCCTCTCTTTATCAGGCATTGGACGTTAACCACTTAAACCAGACTGATCCTCCACAATGATCGAATTATCCTCTGAGAAAATCTCAAGCTGTTTCTTGACAACTATCTCTAGTATATTCTCATGTACCTATAGGAACGGTGTTGATAGGTCTACATCCGTTCTGAGAGCCTCAGTGGTTCAGGGGCAAGAACGTGTGCCTCTGAACCGAAGGGTACTGGGTTCGATCCTTGGGTACTCCGTTCACTTTTTCAGTACAAACTGTAACATTAACATCAACCGAGGTTATGACATTGTATTTGAGCAAGTTTGATGTCTGCACGTTCCGCCCTTCGGAGGGGGCGTAAAGCCGTTGGTCCCGTGTCCATGCGATGTTGGGCATGTTAAACATCCCTACCCTTCTTACAGAAAGGTAGGGGTTCGGCAAAATTTCCAGGATCGTGAGGTGAAACTGCTCCCTGGCGTCGGTGATTGGCCACAGTCGCGGAAATAGGCCGACGTTAAAGAAGCAAAACACACACACACATACATTCGTTCTGTAAACAGAAATTCATAACTTTTCGAACATGTATGATCCTCCAGAATGAGCGAATTATCCTCTCAGAAAGTGTCAATCTGTTTCTTAACAACTATCTCTAGTACTTTCTCATATACCTATGTTTTTCCCTTAGGACTTGTCCGCGGCCTTGTCGCCCCGATAGCACTGCAACATTTGGTTGATCGTGCATACCCTTAGTCTTACTCCACCCATTCCAAAATCACTGTGCCTTGAACTAGTCTGCACAGCGATTGGTAGGGTGAAGTTTTATATTGCTCTGTCTCCGGTCTAGACTGACCGTAGATCAGTTGTCTTTTGCGGTCCAGAGCTTTACACTCGCACAAGATGTGCTGGGCTAATTCGTCCCCCTCGCCGCATAGTCTGCATGCGAGGTCCCCTTCGAACCGCCCCATTTTATGCAGGTGTTTCTTGACGGCCATGTGCCCCGTCAAGAGACCTGTTGTGTTTCTTAGCTGTCCTCTGCTAAGATTTAGCAGCTCCACGGCTCTCTTTGAACTTGGTTCGTCAATTATTGACTTCCCATGTCTGAGCACTGGGCAGTCTGCCCAGTACACCTTGTGTTGGTTTCTGACCCAGGACTTAATGGCTCCCCTGGCAGTGCTCTTTGTCACGCCCAGAGCTGTTTCTGGTCCCATAAATGGTTCTGCTGACCCCCTCTTTGCGAGACTGTCAGCTTCTTCATTGCCTTTGACCTCATTCTGCCCAGCCAGGTCGCTCGTCTCGTCTCGGCACTCACTCAACAGCAAGGAATTTACCCGTGGGATACTTGGTGCCTTAAGGGTTGCCTGGCTGTCTGCGGCTATGACGATCCGCTTGTTGGTGTAGCCCCTCCTCTTGTTCTCCCGGCCTGAAACACCGTTGCATGGGCTCCGAGGGGAATACTATGACTTATCATCGGTCCTTCCGAGTACACACCTGTCCTCGTCCCACGCTCCCCGCCGGATCCGTCCGTGAACCAGACGAGCGCGTCCCGTGGTATGCCCGGCGTTGCCTCCCGCCAAGCCTCGCGGTCGGGGATTTCCACTGTAGAGTTGTTTTCCCTGCAGATTCGCCGGCTCGCGAAGTCTGACCTCATTTCAAGCATGGGCTCCTTCACGATCTCCTGAATTTTGCAGTGGCCCCTGAAGCCTGGGTTGATCTTCAGTCTACCATTGCAGGCTAGTTTGCATAGTCCTAGCCTGGCCTCCCCCATAATAAGTAAGTGTAGGGGTCAGATCCAGCAACACCTCCATGGTGGCTGTTGGGGTTAAAGACATGGCCCCTGTGATGCCTAGGCAAGCCTTCCTTTGTATCTTGCCTAGTTTTTGTTTGGAACTGGATTGTGTCACTTTAGGCCACCAGACCGGTGCCGCGTGTGTTAACGATGGTCTGACCACCCTTGTGTACAGCCAGTGGGCCATACTAGGTCTTAGTCCCCACGTTTTTCCATATAGCCGCCTATTGACGGCTAAGGTTATAACTGCCTTACGCAGTATTTTTCCATATACCTATAGGAACGGTTTTGATAGGTCTGAATTCGATGTGTAAACAGAATTTCGTAACTTTTCGAACATGTGTGATCCCCAAAATGAGCGAATTATTCTCGCAGCAAGTCTAGCGGTTTCTTAGCAAATATCTCTAGTACTTTTCATATACCTATAGGAACGGTGTTGATACGTCTGAATTCGTTGTGTAAACCGAAAATCACAACTTTTCGAACATGTGTGATAGCCGAAGTCTTCTAATCGTCTGGAAATACACGGTAATCTAGAGAGCAGTTGATATCGTCAAGAAATCTGTTTCCCACAACCTCAAAATAGTCACGAAGAATTTTAGTATACTTCTGGACTTTTCTTGTATCAGGAATATTTCTCTAATTTCACCAAAAATTTCCAGTTTACAATTCAGAACAATACATCTCTGTAAATGAGCAGATGTGTAATACCAGGACAACAACCTGGCAGGCCAGTGATGTGATTGTTTTCAGATGCATCATGCTCTGCCCAAAAAGACCTATGTCAACTAATCAGTACAAAAATAAATCCCTGGATTTCTGTTGCCGGGATTACCTATCATACCTGGCTGATTGATATTACTGAAAATATTTATATTATTCCATTCTTACCCCGCATGTCTACTTCGGCTTTACTAAGAATTAAAGTTCAGTTCTTTTCATTCCCCACATTTTCTTTTATATAATAACGTATGCGTTTGAAAGGAGCAGATGTTGTGAGTCAACTGGCTTTTGGAAGGCCCGTGCCACATGCCATGCGAGTTTCAGAATGATCCATCATTAAGATTTTAATTTTACCTCACTTTTTATAATGTCCCCCTTTAATGAGTTTAACCATTTTAATAATGATCGCCTTTCCCTAAAACTTTTTTGTTTAGGCTTTCTAGAGATGTTGTTTTCTATATATAAAATGCTGTTTTATATACAGGGTGATTCACGGTAAATAGTACATTGGGATTTTATGACAAAGAAATCATCGACTCGTCCTGCAAATTTGATTATTTTGTAAACAAGCATGCTCAGATTATTTTCGAAAATGCGACGTTGCAACTTCTACCAAAAAGTAGTACGAACTTTGACATTGTCAATAGAAGATCCTGCATATCATCTCATTACTAGAATCTTTATATAATCCCTAACAACTTTAAGTGAATTAAAAAAAAATTACTAATGAGGAAATCTGTGTGCCTTCCTTTTGCAAGTGGCTTGGATAAGTTCGTTCGAAAATCGGACCAGTTTTTCATGGAAAATTTTGGGATTTCTTTCAGAAAATTTTTATATCTCCGAAAATAACAAAGCAATGGCAATAAAATTTGGTATTTAGGTTTACACTTAATAGTGTAATTTTGGCACGTAGGGTAAGCGTAATCGCTTACCCTGCGTGCCAACATTCAGATCTAAAAGTTGAAAGGAAAAAAATTATAGGCATTGCAAAAAAATTGGGTGCCAATGATGACCAGAGAAATGGACAAAACGAAAATATTTTGTCTGGATAACATGATCTATTGTGTACTACAGACAAAGATTAAGTTTTTCTGATGCAAAAAGGTCAAGAAATAACGGAAAAATTACTTTGAAAATTGTATACTTTTCTTTTAAAAATGGCAAAGTCGCGATTTGATTCCTCCAAGTGTTCCAATTTTGAGATCTAGAACCCAAAACAAATGCAAAAATTATTTTCTCCATAAAGTGCAGCAAAAATATAGGGTATTCCATTTGAAATAAATGAAATAATCTGCTTTCAATGCGCCGGTAATAAAACTTAAATTTTTGAACGTCCTGTAGATTTTTTTTATATTTCAACAACACACCACGAGTGCTTACAGCCTAAATACTATCGTACCGTGGGTGCCAACAAGGAGGAAAGAGGCAACTTGTTAATTCTGGACTTTAAGGTTTGGAGGTTCGGAGGAGAAGGAAAAACATGTGCCGGCAAGGAATTTCAAAACTTGGAAGTCCTCGGGAGAAAAGAGCGGGCATAACAAGATGTTCTATGTCTGTTGACCTAGACAGTAAAAGGGTGCATTCGCTCTGTTACCCTGGTAGATCTGTTGGGGGCATCAGGTGGAGGAACTATGGAAGAAAGTGTCTTTGAGCAGTGCCCGTGTAGATATCTATAAAAGAGAGAGACACACACACACACAGAGAGAGAGAGAGAGAAAGATGTTACCAACGGCACGTCGGTGGGCAAGGGATGGCAGCCTTTGGGTGAGGGTAGGGTCACCGATGAGACTCATATCTCTCTTCTGAATGGAGTCCAGGATAGAGAGTGTAGAAGCGGCAGCGGCACCCCAGATGTGGGAGCAGTATTCGAGGTTTGGACTTATTTGTAAAGTATGTAAGGTATAAAGATTAGCTGCTGAAAAGTATTTGCGATCCCGGAAGAGGAAACCTAATTTCTTAGCAGCCGCTTCTGCAATTAATGTGACATGTTGGTGCCAATTAAGATTTCGATCCACAGAAATGCCAACAAGTGAAAGGGACTCATTACTTTGAATAACTTGGTTGATCATTGTGATGGGTCTAGGGCTGGTGTATCTCTTATGGCATAGAAAGCAAGACTGAGATTTGGTGGAGTTGAATTGTACAAGATTTTTACTTCCCCAGTCTAATATTTTTTGGAGATCCACAGAGACAGAACCCTCCATGAGCCTGCGTTTCTCATCTAATTGGGCTTAAGAGACAGGCTTATAATATTGTATATTTGAGTGGAGGGTGCTGTCGTCCGCGTAACTGTGAACTGGGTTAGATGTGCTAGAGAGGAGGTTATTGATGTGGAGAAGAAACCAAGTAGGGCTAAAGCTGAACCTTGAGGGACTCCTGCATTAATTGGATACAGTTTAGAGGAATGGCCATCCACGTCAACAGAAATGATCCTGTTGGAGAGGAATTTTGCTGTCAAGGTACAGAGTTTCGGTGATAGGCCAAGGGCCGAAAGTTTATTAAGCAGCGCTGCGTGCCAGACCTGGTCGAATGCTTTGGATATGTCCAGAGCGACAATCTGGGATTCACCGTGTAGTTCCAAAGACTTGTTTCAAATTACAAAGGAAAGGAGGTCGGCAGTTGATCTGCGCTGACGGAATCCATACTGCCTGTCGTGGATTAGACTGTGTTTTTCAAGAAATTTTAGTAATTCTGTGTTTATGTACTTTTCCATCATTTTAGAGACGACTGAAAGGGATTAAATAGGCCTGTAGTTGCTAGGAAGTGCTTTGGATCCTTCCTTGGGGACGGGTTGTACTCGAGCAGTTTTCTAGTTACTAGGGAATATGCCACTATTGTAAGATATCTGAAACAGACGAGTCAGGACATGAGCAAGTTCGGGTGCGCATTTTTTGGTATTTTCTGGTATTAAGAGAAGATAGCATCTTTCGTACTTTTTTAGTTTTGAAAATGATATCAGTCATTTTATGCGCGACATTGGAGACTGTTGGCGGTTGAACATTTGGATGTGGGTTGAGAGTAGAATTGCCGGCGAACAACGAGGCAAAAGTTCAGCCTTGGCCAGGGCGGTAGAAACAATTTCATCCCCTGAAACAAGAGGTGGCAACGTGCTCTTGCAGAAGTTATTCCCAATAGATTTAGCAAGAGTCCAGAAGGGTTTGCTGCCGTTGAACCTTTAGAGGACTTTGTGTTTGATGTGGTTAATAAACAAGTTTTTGCCTCGGAAAGAATGCGGACATAGCGGTTTCTTGCGTCGTTAAATGCTTGACGGTTTTCTTGACTGGGATTGTGTAGAAGCGTTTTGTGAGCTTTGACCTTTTCAAGTCTGGCCTTGTCACAGGATTTAGAGAACCAGTTCGTTTGAGTGGCTGAAGAGGTTAACTGTGTACGTGGAATAAATAGCTCCATGCCAGCTTGTATAATTTCGGTGACGTTTTGTGAGATATCAGAGGGGCCAAGATGCGAGAAGCAGACAGACGCCCATAGAAATGAGGAAAAGTAATCCCGCATTTCGTCCCAGTTCGCGGAGTTGTAGTGCCAAACGATACTTAGGTGTGATCACTGTGTGACCCCGGGTTGCATTGCGCAGGAAGCGGTGACCATGCCGTGGTATGAGCGACCAAGTGGGGCGGTGACTGATGTCTTATAGCATTCAGGTTTTGTAGTAAGAAGGAGATCCAAGAGATCTGAGCTGTGTGTTGGGATGGTAGGTCGCTGAACCATATTGGCTAAAAAATTGCTGACTGCAAAGGCCTCCGCTGCTCTCCTTTTTGTTGTTTAATTCTGTAGGTGCAAATTTGAATAATTAATTAAATAAATAAATAAATATTACATATTCACATCTACCCATTATCTAGGTTTACAATTATATTATTACTAAATAAAATTTAAATTATCCATTCTGTGGTAATTAATCCAAAAACACAACAGATATTTTATAATTGCAATAGTAGGTAAGACGTTTCATTTGTATTTCAACTTGCGTTATGTTTTAAAGATATCAGCAAGATTTAAACCAACGCAAGTGACATAATATCAGGACACCTATATTATTCTTAATAGGGATGTGTGTATGTGGAAGACGACATGCCTTTAGCGGTAGCTAAAATAAAAGAAGAAAGGCAGCAGGTGGCAATTGGTGCTGATGATGGTAGAAGACAGGAAACACGTGCCTATATAACAGCAGGACAGAAAGGCAGATGAACATACACTTACGGACACCACCTTGACTATTTAATATCTTCATGATGTTTAAATGACCACATTATCTTATAGTGGCCCTTCCTCTTCGTCCCACCATGTAGGAATAACAAACCTGCAGGTTGCGGGCTGTTTTAAACAGAGACAGACAGAAAAACAGACAAGAAAGATATGTTCCCCAGGAACACTTGCTATATATGGACGTAATATTCAAGAAGGGCATGTAATCAGATATTATAATTTGGTCATTATCAAAATCTAAACGCGAAACCGCCTTCTCGTCGTAGTAGTGACTGCCTTCAGCAGTTATTAGAGAATTTTCGTAGAAACAAGGCTCAGAATGCTCAAGAAACACGAGAAAAAATACCTTGAAATTTATTTTTCTTCTAAAAATGTTAAAGTGACGATTTAACACGTCAAAACTGATTAGTGTAAACAATAGTTCTGGGAATGGTGTATGGAAAATATTAAATGCTATGTGTTTGACAAACTCCTAGATTACTGTTTTAGGTGTTCATTTGATAAAATATTTGCAAAAAATTGATTTAAGATAGACATTATTTGTTATTCTAAAGCATAAGTCTACATATGAGCTTAAAACCCGCTTATTACAACAGATCTTTCAATGCTCCGATAGCCCAGTTCGATAGCTGATAGCCCAGCCGAGCGCGGTTTTGTTACCTATTCTCAAAGATGACGGGGGATCAAACCCAGCGTCTGAAATTTCTTTTGGCGAATTTAAAAAAAAATCGCTAATGGGGAGATCTGTGTTTATATATATATATATATATATATATATATATATATATATATATATATATATATATATATATATATATATATATATACAACTCAAAAAAAAATGAACCGATCTTGATCAAATTTGGTGAGTACCTTCCTTTTGCAAGTTGCTTGGATAAGTTCGTTATCCAGGAAAGTCGGAGCAGGTTTTAAGTCTCCAGCTTTAAAGAAAAATAAGTTATGGGCAGTTAAAGAAACAAATTTTGGAGTTTTCCTCAAAAAGTCAATCTCGCAATCTGAAACGTCAAAATTAGCAATGTTTAGGCAAAGAGCGTGAAACAAATACGGATTGTGAAAAGAAAATGTTGCAAGAGAACCCTTAAGTTTCAGCTTCAACCATAATCGCACTTCATTTTACTAAAATGTTTACAGAAAATTCATTTCAAATGGACCCTTTCTCTGATGCTTTGGCTGTCGGTTTAATTAAGTTGAGGCTTTCGCTGTAGGTTTAGTGGAGTTTATGGTTTAACGGTGTATAATTTTTAGCTAATTTTCGTAGAACACATTCGTTAATTCTTTTTTGCATTTTTTATCGAAATATGATGTATATTTGTAAGAAACACATCTGGACGCAGTAAGTGCGTTTTGGTAGCGAATTTTCATTAAATCCTTCAAATTTCAATAACTCAATTTACTATTAATGTAAGGTTTGTTGCCTAGGAAACCAACATTTAAGTTTATTTTCGGAAAATTTTTGTACATTTTCAAACAAAAAGTAATTTTGATAAACTATAGTGTTAGCGAGTTTTTATCGCTAATGAGGAGATCTATATATATATATATATATATATATATATATATATATATATATATATATATATATATATATATATATATATATATATATATATATATATCCGGAAATAACAAAGTAAGGGCAATCGCGTTTAGTACGCCTGTTTGTATTATAAAGAGTGAACCACCTGCCAAAACTTAGGTCTCTAAGTTTAAAGACAAAAAAGTTATGGGCAATTAAAAAAATGTTGGAGTTTTCATCAAAACGTCAAAATCGCGATTTGAAACGTCAAAATTGGCAATGTTTAGACAAAGAACGTGAAACAAATACGGATTGTGCAAAGAAAATGTTGCAAGAAGAGTGTTCTGCGAACCCTTAAGTTTCAGCTTCAACTGTCATTGCCCTTCATTTTGCTAAAATATTTACAGAAAATTCATTCAAATACACCCTTTCTCTGATGCTTTGGCTGTCTGTTAAATTAAGTTGATGCTTTCGCTGTAGGTTTAGTGAAGTTTATGGTTTAATGGTCTATAATTTTTAGCTAATTTTCGTAGAAAAAATTCGTTAATGCTTTTTTGCATTTTTATCGAAATATGATGTATGTTTGTAAGAAACAAATTTGGACGCAGTAAGTGCGTTTTTGTAGCAAATTTTCATTAAATCCTTCAAATTTTAATAACTCAATTTGCTACTAACGTAAGGTTTGTTGGATAGAAAACCAACATTTAAGTTTATTTTCGGAAAATGTTTGTACATTTTCAAACAAAAAGTAATTTTGATAAAATATAGTGTTAGTGAATTAAAAAAAAATACCGCTAATGAGGATATCTGTGTTTATGTATACAGGGTGCTTCACGGTGAGTGGCCTATTAGACGTTTCTGGAGAACTACATCTATTTAAATTCTGAAAATCTGTATCCGCACGTTTTTGATATTGATCTTTCTAACTAAAATATTTTAAATTAGCCTGCACTTCCGGTTATACCGGAACACCCTGTATATTATTAGGGCCACTTTATAACAACACATTTGGGCTAGTTCCACCGTTTCGGATTTATTCGCCATTTTGTAGAAAAAGTTACGATTGGAGCGCTTTAGAAAAATTCCGATATCTCTAAAGACATGCGAGACAGAAGCATGTGGTTTTCACTATACCATAGAGCATAAAAATTCCTACATACTGTTATAAACATAATACTATTTTAAGATAACTGTTATTTATAACATACATTTGAATTTGAAAATTTTAAATCAGAGATAACTTGTTTTTTTTTAATGGAACGGTACCCATATGTCCCCAGCTTCTGATTCGGCGTTAAATTCCCTATCTTCTAAGTATACCCTATACCTATCTCATAGTTTTCTTAGAAAATTGATTTGAAAATAGTCATTGTTAGCAGGGCGGTGTCATTTTTTTGTACGTAACAAAAAAAATACAGTAGAAACAAAAATATTTCATATTCAAGTAAAAATTATAATAAATAAATATTGTTACTGTGTTTGAAAATTATGTATTTAATATATTTTTAAAAAATTTAAAAAAATTTCTAAGGAGAACAACATTGATATTATTACCTTACACAATCTTATAAATCCTATAAGTATTATTACAACACGAGTAACAAAACAACTCACACCTTCTAAACTAGTAACTGCTCAAAATGTTGTCCATTAGCACTCAAACATTTTAATATTCGTGTCGTAATGCCGGTAGTGGTTGCTGAGAGAATCTCATTCCTATCTAACTCTTCAAACGCCCTTCTTACTCTGATCTCTAATTCTTCACGTGAATTGACGGGCGTTTCATATACTTTGGTTTTTATCTTTCCCCAAAGATGGAAATCAAGCGGGGTAAGATCTGGACTTCTTGCGGGCCATATCCAGGGAGCGCACTTTCCAATCCATCTATCTTCAAATAGATCGTCGAGTGTGTTAGATATGTCTCGTGCAGAGCGAGCAGGAGCTCCGTCATGTTGATACCAACAAGTTACATATTCTGATAATGGTAAATTGTCTAAAAAGTCTGTAACTATTGTTCTTAATATTTCCATATAACGATTAGAAGTTAAGGTTCCATCATAAATATGATATTAAAAGTTATTACCTTTCAATAAACAAAACACATTGAAACTAAATTTTACTTGAAATCCCCTTTCCCTAATAGCGCGAGGGTTTTGATTTGCCCAAACATGACTGTTATGTCTATTGAAAACTCCTTCATGAGAAAATTTTGATTCATCAGCCCATATAATTTTTTTTAAGAAGTCATCATCTCCTTGAATATGAATTAACATCGTTTCACAAAACTGGACCCTCTTACTAGCATCTTCTGGATGTAGAGCTTGCACTAAGGTAAACTTATAGTTGTGCATTTTGTGCTTCCACAAGATTCTTTCCACAGAGGAGTAAGGAATACCTATGTCGTTCATTGAAGTGTAAATAGAGGCATGTGGATATGCTTCAAAATAAGCCAGGACAGTTATTTTGTTATCTTCATCTCTGGTCACTGGACTGGGATTCACTTTGGGCGTTTTAAAAGTACCAAATTCTAGGAAATTTGTCTCAATCCTTCTAAACTTCTTTTCACTCATCGGTGGCAGATTAGGATTTAACTCATTAAACCTTCTACATTTTCTACTAATAATTCGGTTACATTCTCCATGGATGTAAAATAAATTCAAATAATCTGCACTTGAATAATGATTTTCAATCTTAACTGTGAACATTAGTACATTGACATTTATCGAATAATTTAGAATGACAAGTATGTAATATAAATTGTTCATCATGGCACACTTGCCTTAACGTTGACGTTCAACCATAGTATAAGGAAAAATTATGATGTGTTATGTTTTTGAATGTCTCTAAATACCTCAAAAACTGTCCTTTTTAGCTATAGTAAATACTCAATATAGGTCGGATAGTTATCAAAAAAGGAATCGGTTGGAACTGCAAGTTACTGTATGTCACTTTTAAAATAAGACACTCATTAAAGGCAGAAGTAGTCAAAGGTTGGCGCTACCCCGCTGACCATGAATATTTTCAAATCAATTTTCAAAGAAAACTATAAGAGATAGGTATAGGGTATACTTAGAAGACAGGGAATTTAACGCCGAATCAGATGCTGGGGACATATGGGTACCCTTCCATTAAAAAAAATCAATTTATCTCTGATTGAAAATTTTCAAATTCAAATGTATTTTATAAATAACAGTTATCTTAAAATCGTATTGTGTTTATAACAATATGTAGAAATTTTTACGCTCTATTGGATAGTAAAAACCGCAGACTTCTGTCTTGCATGTCTTTAAAGATATCGGAATTTTTCTAAAGCGCTCTTATCGTAACTTTTTCTACAAAATGGCGAATAAATCCGAAACGGTACGAACTAGCCCGAATATGTTGTCATAAAGTGGCCCTTAAATTGAACGTGTAATTCAAAACGCTAATAATATACAGTTCCATTTAAAAAAACAAAGTTTGTGTCGACTTCTGGTATAACCGGAAGTTCAGGCTAATTGAAAATATTTTAGTTAGAAATATCAATATGAAAAACGTGCGGATACAAATTTTCAGAATTTAAATAGATGTAGTTCTCCAGAAACGTCTAGTAGGCCATTCACCGTGAAGCACCCTGTATATATATATATATATATATATATATATATATATATATATATATATATATATATATATATATATATATATATATATATCACACCGATAACTCAAAAAATAATGGACCGATTTTGATAAAATTTTGCGAGAACCTTTCTTTTGCAAGTGGGTTGAATAAGTTTGTTAGGCAGGAAAATCGGCCCTGGTTTTCCCGGACAATTTTCTGTTTTCTTTATAAAAAGAATTATATCTCCGGAAATAACAAAGTAATTGTATTATAAAGAGTGAACCACCTAGCAAAACTTAGGTCTCTAAGTTTAAAGATATAAAATTTATGGGCACTTAAAGAAAAAAATGTTGGAGTTTTCCTCAAAACGTCAAAATCGCGATTTCAAACGTCAAAATTGGCAATGTTTAGGCAAAGAACGTGAAACAAATACGGATTGTGCATAGAAAATGTTGCAAGAAGAGTGTTTTGCGAACACTTAAGTTTCAGCTTCAACTGTCATTGCCCTTCATTTTGTTAAAATGTTTACAGAAAATGCATTTCAAAAAGACCCTTTCTCTGATGCTTTGGCTGTCGGTGTAATTAAGTTGATGCTTTCGCTGTAGGTAGAACTCCTTGTTCTTGGTTCTAATCTAACGAGCATTTTAGTGGCATAATTGACATTTTACTCATTTAGTACTTTTATTAAATAATGCTTATTAGCTTTGAGGTTATTTCAACCAATATGGACGCAAAATGTGTTATTAAGCTTGATTATATCGATAAATACCTTCTAACTAAAGTGGCGTCCTTTAGTATCAATCAGGTTTTGCAATCTTGGTCTGAAATTCACAAAATATTTTGGTATTCTGTGTTTGTCTGGTCGTCAGTGGCACCAATAATTTTTTTCTTTAAATGGCTATAACTCTTGTTTTCACTTAGATACCTAGGGTGTGGTATGTGCTTAACCTTAATAATATAAAATCGCGTACCAAATTTGGTGGCCATAGCTTTGTTATTTCCGGAGATACCAATTTTGTTACTTTTATTTCTGTGATAACCTATCTTATCTGCTCTAGTTTGTTTGCAGTAAAGATAATATTATCTTTAGATTTTTATTGATTGCTGAATCTTGAATTACAGCATACTAAGATAAAAGTTATCGTTCTTTCAGTTTTGCAGGATTCTTTGTTGTATGAAACGGTTCATATCTATAATAAAATAACGGGACATTTTTATATGAGTCCGAGCCTGATGGTGGTTTCATGTTTAGATAATGGCGCCTCCTTCGAACGCAAGGTGCATCACATGGTTAATTATTCACATCTGCTGTACACATCCTCATAATTTCACCCCAATCTTACAATGATTCGAAAGTGCTTTAATTAATATAGATCACATTTCAATGTATCGTAAAATCAGTTGTAGGATAAGATGTAAATATACACAGTGACTAAGAAAAAGGTTCTTACTTTTATTTACTTATTTATCTATTTATTGATTGAATTTATTGATTTATTAGTGAATTTTCTTTAAAAAATTCAATAATGAGGAGATCTCTACTTTTGAATTTTGAAAAAATTTCTTCAAATGAGCGCTAAATAGGCTCCCTGGAACACATATCCGGGGTCAATTTTTATATGTTTATGTTTATGTATATATATATATATATATATATATATATATATATATATATATATATATATATATATATATATATATATATATATATATATATATATATATATATATATATATATATATATATATATATATATATATATATATATATATATATATATATATATATATATATATATATATATATATATATATATATATATATATACATAAACATAAACATATAAAAATTGACCCCGGATATGTGTTCCAGGGAGCCTATTTAGCGCTCATTTGAAGAAATTTTTTCAAAATTCAAAAGTAGAGATCTCCTCATTATTGAATTTTTTAAAGAAAATTCACTAATAAATCAATAAATTCAATCAATAAATAGATAAATAAGTAAATAAAAGTAAGAACCTTTTTCTTAGTCACTGTGTATATTTACATCTTATCCTACAACTGATTTTACGATACATTGAAATGTGATCTATATTAATTAAAGCACTTTCGAATCATTGTAAGATTGGGGTGAAATTATGAGGATGTGTACAGCAGATGTGAATAATTAACCATGTGATGCACCTTGCGTTCGAAGGAGGCGCCATTATCTAAACATGAAACCACCATCAGGCTCGGACTCATATAAAAATGTCCCGTTATTTTATTATAGATATGAACCGTTTCATACAACAAAGAATCCTGCAAAACTGAAAGAACGATAACTTTTATCTTAGTATGCTGTAATTCAAGATTCAGCAATCAATAAAAATCTAAAGATAATATTATCTTTACTGCAAACAAACTAGAGCAGATAAGATAGGTTATCACAGAAATAAAAGTAACAAAATTGGTATCTCCGGAAATAACAAAGCTATGGCCACCAAATTTGGTACGCGATTTTATATTATTAAGGTTAAGCACATACCACACCCTAGGTATCTAAGTGAAAACAAGAGTTATAGCCATTTAAAGAAAAAAATTATTGGTGCCACTGACGACCAGACAAACACAGAATACCAAAATATTTTGTGAATTTCAGACCAAGATTGCAAAACCTGATTGATACTAAAGGACGCCACTTTAGTTAGAAGGTATTTATCGATATAATCAAGCTTAATAACACATTTTGCGTCCATATTGGTTGAAATAACCTCAAAGCTAATAAGCATTATTTAATAAAAGTACTAAATGAGTAAAATGTCAATTATGCCACTAAAATGCTCGTTAGATTAGAACCAAGAACAAGGAGTTCTACCTACAGCGAAAGCATCAACTTAATTACACCGACAGCCAAAGCATCAGAGAAAGGGTCTTTTTGAAATGCATTTTCTGTAAACATTTTAACAAAATGAAGGGCAATGACAGTTGAAGCTGAAACTTAAGTGTTCGCAAAACACTCTTCTTGCAACATTTTCTATGCACAATCCGTATTTGTTTCACGTTCTTTGCCTAAACATTGCCAATTTTGACGTTTGAAATCGCGATTTTGACGTTTTGAGGAAAACTCCAACATTTTTTTCTTTAAGTGCCCATAAATTTTATATCTTTAAACTTAGAGACCTAAGTTTTGCTAGGTGGTTCACTCTTTATAATACAATTACTTTGTTATTTCCGGAGATATAATTCTTTTTATAAAGAAAACAGAAAATTGTCCGGGAAAACCAGGGCCGATTTTCCTGCCTAACAAACTTATTCAACCCACTTGCAAAAGAAAGGTTCTCGCAAAATTTTATCAAAATCGGTCCATTATTTTTTGAGTTATCGGTGTGATATATATATATATATATATATATATATATATATATATATATATATATATATATATATATATATATATATATATACAGGGTGCTTCACGGTGAATGGCCTACTAGACGTTTCTGGAGAACTACATCTATTTAAATTCTGAAAATTTGTATCCGCACGTTTTTCATATTGATATTTCTAACTAAAATATTTTCAATTAGCCTGAACTTCCGGTTATACCAGAAGTCGACACAAACTTTGTTTTTTTAAATGGAACACCCTGTATATTATTAGCGTTTTGAATTACACGTTCAATTTAAGGGCCACTTTATGACAACATATTCGGGCTAGTTCGTATATATATATATATATATATATATATATATATATATATATATATATATATATATATATACATATATATATATATATATATATATATATATATATATATATATATATATATATATATATATATATGTATATATATATATATATATATATATATATATATATATATATATATATATATATCACAACGATAACTCAAAAAATAATGGACCGATGTTGATTCAATTTGGTGAGTACCGTCCTTTTTCAAGTAGATGGGATAAGTTCATTAACAAGGAAAAGCAGCCCAGGTTTTTCCGGAAAATGTTGTTTTCATTCGAAAAAAAATTAGATCGCCGGAAATAACAATGTAAGGGCAACCAAATTTGAGCGCAGGTTTATATCATTATATGTAAATCACTTACCAAAATTTAGCTTTGAAAGTTGAAAGACAAATAAGTTATAGGCATTTAAAGAAAAATAAATTGGGGTTTTCCTCAAAACGTCAAAGTCGCGATTTAAAACGTCAAAATTGGCCACATTTAGGCAAAAAACCTGAAACTAATACGAGCTATGGAAAGGAAATGTCTCAGGAAGAATATTTTACAAAGCCTGAAGTCTTAGCTTCGTCATTTTACTAAAATGTTTCCAGACAATTCATTTCAAATACACCCTTTCTCTGATGCTTTGGCAGTAGTCTTAGCTATAGAGCTTTTCGTTTAGTGGTATATAATTTTTGTCGAAAAATCAATGAAGCTCAATATATCCGTTATTATACAAGATGCGAAAAAAATTGTATACATTAATTATAGGGTGTCCTGAGCTACATCTTAAAAAATTATTTCTACAATCACAGGCTGGCCCATAAGACGTTGATGATACAAATTTTCTTTTTTTTCAATCGTACACGCCTTATGTAATTGCATTTTTGCATTTTCCATCGAAATATAATGCATGTTTGTACGAAAAGAAATTCGGGAAGCAGCAAGTGCGTTATGGTAACAAATTTTCATTAAATGCTTCAAATTTGAATAGCTCAATTTGCTATTAACCTATAAGGTTGACCAGAAACCAGTTTTTTCAAGAAAACCTTAAGTTTACTTTTGAAAATTTTTGTGCATTTTCTAACAATAAAGCTATTTTGATGAAACGTGGCACATTGTTTTTACTATATAGGTGATATTGGTAACCAAATTTGATGCCTGCTTTCTTAAAAGACACAAATATTTGCTATTAAAAACATTTTCATGAAAAATCCCTACCATCACGCACTTGCTGCGTCCAGACTTTTTTATTTATTTATGTAATCAAAGGTTTTACAGAAAGTTTTAGTCATAGGATCAATAATTAACGACATGTACAGTGTGGTCCAAATTGGAGACTGTTGATAGGAAATACCATGTAAGTCTAGATGTATTCTCACCATAATTAGAACCGCAGACCGGTTTCGCTCTAATTAGAATTATTTGACGTTGTGTCCAAATCTAACAGTTCTCGCGACAAAATAGTTTTTTAAGCAAATAGTAATGTTATAACGGAAATATAAGTATAAAGTAAATGCTTTAAGGCGATAACCTTGAACTCAGGCTCCCTCTTTGTTAGGTAACTGCAGGGAACATACCAATTGAAATTCGTTTTATTTAGACTGTGTAATTGTTGAAGGGTACAAAAAAACCAACAAGTTAAATTGTGTTCAGGTGTTCGCACGTGAAATATAAAATTATAACAAGGGGGAAGGAAATAGGGCGTGCCAAAAACTGTACAATGCAAGAAAGAACAGTGGCGGCTTCTGCATATTTTCATGCAAGGTTAGCAAACTTGAACACTTCGAAAAAGTTCCCGACGCAGCAAGTGCGTTATGGTAGTGAATTTTCATTAAATGCCTCCAATTTTAATAACTCAATTTTCTATAAACTTAGAAAGCTGAATTTTGGAATGTAGTAAGGTCCGTCTCAAGGCAACATATTCACCAAATTTCATTTAAATAGCTTTGTAACTTTAGGAGAAACAAATTTTTTTCGAAATAAAACTCAAAATTTTCCAGGAAAACCTCGTTCGATTTCCCTGGCTAACAAACTCATCCAAGCTATTAATAAAAGAAAGGTATTTGCCGAGTTTTATCGAGATTCGTTAATAACTTTTTGAGTTATCGGTTGGATATATATATATATATATATATATATATATATATATATATATATATATATATATATATATATATACAGTGTGTCCCAAACTCATTGGGAATGTATTGCTATATCCGTTATTATTAGAGATAGGGAGAAAGTTAAATTAGCAATATTTTGTAGAATTTCATGATCGTTCCAAATATGACTTGTAGTTTGCCCTGTCTCTTTCCATTTTAGAGTTATTTTGAAAAAACCAAAATTTGTCGATTTATTTTTTCTTCAATATCTAAGTAGGCGCTGTTCTGACATGTCTAAGACTTGCACATTATCAGGACACTTTTTACAGAATAATCTTTTTGTGCTATTCTCAACTTTGGATTGTCATTTGTTTTTGAGCTACAGGTATCACCGTTTGTTTTTATTATGGCAGCCAAATTGGATTTTTTGCTCATGTTATAGCCTGTGAAATGATCCTTCCAATAATGTACAACATGCTTGAGAAATCTTGTAATTGCACTGACAATTTTGAGAAAAACCGTTTTGAGGATAGTAGGCTATGAAATCCAATACCAGAAAACAAATGACAAAAAAAAGTGTTCAAAAAGCAGTATGCCATGGAGTCTAACAATAGACTTCTACTTTTAATATAATTTTCCGTAATGATTCATGATAAAAAATAGGAACTTTGAGCACACCAATGAATCGGCCCATTATTACAAATGATATTTTACATTACAACATTATCCTAAAAAATTGTTATAATTTAATTAAATAGCTAAACCTAGTAACTAAATTTACTAACAGAACTCAATAAAAAGCAGATTAATTATATACGAAAATTGTTTAATTTTTAAACGTAAGTCAACTGAAAAGCAAAAGAAGAAAACTTGCTATAGATATAACACTCTCGCGACAATTAAGAATACTGTCATTCTTAATTATCTGAACAATTTGAGGTGTATTTAACACCTTGCTTAAAATTTTGTAGTAAATAGTTTGTTTCCTGTTTATTTTAAGTATAATTCAACAATATGTTCAGTAATGAAGAATATTTTGACATGTTGACATGTTATATTCGTTCTAACAGAAATACTGAACCAGCTGCAAATTCATATAAAGACAACTACCCAGAAAGACGACAACCAAACACCAAAATATTTCGCAGGATAGTGACCAATCTATTGAACGACGGTAGCTTCCACGCAAAGAAACTACCAATGCGTAGAAATGAAGAAAGAAATAATGCCGTCTTACAGGGTTCAAACGAAAACCCTCCGCAATCTATTCGGTTTCATGGTCAACAAATTGAAGTTCAAAAAAAAAAAAAACGGTACACCGTGTATTAAAACAAAGTCATTACCATCCATACAAACCTACAATCCTACATGGCCTAAATGTTGACCATTACCCTAAGCGACTTCAATTCTGCAGATGAACATTTTCATTTGAAAATAATATGGACTGATGAATCCAGATTTACAAATTGTGGTGTGTATAATCGCCATAATAGGCATTATTGGGCAAATGAAAATCACCATCTAAAGGAAGAAAGACGATTGCAAGACAGATTTGGTATTAATGTTTGTTGCGGCTTATTAGGTAAAAAAACTGTTATTTTTACTTGTAGATTAGACAGTTAATTTAAAAAAATTCAGGTAACTTCTTTGTTGGTCCGTTCTTTTTTGAAAATAATTTAACTGGGGAAAGATATCTTAATCTATTGAGAAATGATATCTTACCAACAATTAGAAGAGTTCGTGATAATTTAGATGAGATTTGGTACCAACAAGACGGTTGTCCAGCTCACAATGCTAGGATCGTCAAGGAATTTTTGTACCAAATTTTTAATAATCGTGTCATTTGTAACAATGAGCCGGTTCATTGGTGTGCTCGAAGTCCTGATATAACACCCATGGATTTTTATTTTTGGGGTACTCTGAAGAGTGATGTGTATAAATTCGATCCACCACAAAATATCAATGAATTACGAAACAGAATCACGGAAGCTATAAATTATATTAACCAAACCAAAACACTCTTACCAGAGTTTGCAGGCATGTTTCAAAAAGATGTATAAAATGCATTGAACAAAACGATGGCCATATTGAACAATTTTGTATTTAGTGTATTTTTCAGTTTCTATTTAATTATTTGTCAAGTTCCGTTTCTAATTGTGTTGTTTTGTGGAGTTTAAGTTTCTATTTGTTATTGCCGGTTTTCGTTATTAAACTGTTTCACATAATATTACCTAGCATTATTACCTAATTAAGTATTGTAAATTAAATCACAATATTTTTTTATCGTGAATTATTATGAAAAATTATGCTAAAAGTAGAAGTCTATTGTTATAGTCCATGGCCTACTGCTTTTTGAACACTTTTTTTTTGTCATTTCTTTTCTGGTATTGAATTTCATAGGCTACTATCCTCAAAACGGTTTTTCTCAAAATTGTCAGTGCAATTACAATATTTCTCAAGCATGTTTTACATCATTGGAAAGCTCTTTTACAGGCTATCATATGAGCAAAAAATCCAGGATGGCTGCCATAATAAAAACAAACTTTGATACGTGTATCCCAAAAACAAATGACAATCCAAAGTTGAGAATCGCACAAAAAGATTACTCTGTAAAAAGTGTTCTGATAATGTGCAAGTCTTAGACATGTCAGATCAACGCATACTTAGATATTGAAGAAAAAAGAAATCGACAAATTTGTTTTTTTTTTCAAAATAATTCAAAAAGGAAAAAAGACAGGGCAAAATACAAGCTATATCTGGAACGAGCATGAAATTGTACAAAATATTGCTAATTTAACCGTCTCCCTAGATCTAATAATAACGGAGATAGCAATACATTCCCATCCAGTTTGGGACACACTGTACAGTGATGAAAATAATAGTATGTCTTGATGATGCGTTATATTTATGAATTATGAATGAACAATATTGTTGAGGAATTGATGATTTTTTTATATACAGTTATTCCTAAAACGTGTTATCGATATTGGATTATTTTATTTATTAATAATAATGTTTCAATGTAGATTCAGTGCTGGTCCTTCATAGTAGAACTAATGGGTCACCTAAATCTTAGTACCCGATAGAAGACCCAAAGAAATTCATATATTATATTGAAATCAAAGATCAAGTAACTCTGCAGCACTGGTGAAGTACCTGGCCAGTGGTGTATGTGCTGGCTAACAGACCGTTTACTGTCTGCTGGCCAGAGTTTCTATAGTTACCAATCCAGCATGCTTGCAAGCACTTCTCCAACAATGCAAGTGTAGAGTTTCAGCCATGGTGCCAATATTGGTCCAGCATTATAGGCTGGCTGGGATAATAACGGAATAATAAAGAGTCAAAACGCCAAACTTGGGCTATATAAAACTACGAAGAGTAGACGTTTCTGAATTAACATTTGCTGATGGTGTGTTAATTATACCAAACAGCTAAAAGAAAATATAACATAACATCGACGTGTGAAATCAAATTGTAATTATATACAGTATATTCTTAATAGATTCTTGAAAAACACAGTCCAATCCACGACAGGCAGTATGGATTCCGTCAGCGCAAATCAACTGCCGACCTCCTTTCCTTTGTGACCCATTCTTGGAACACAAAACTCTGTACGTGGACAGCAAATTTCCTCTCCAACCGGAGCATTTCTGTTGTCGTGGATGGCCATTCCTCTAAACTGTATCCAATTAATGCAGGAGTTCCTCAAGGTTCAGCTTTAGCCCCTACTTTGTTTCTTCTCCACATCAATGACCTCCTCTCTAACACATCCAACCCAGTTCACAGTTACACGGACGACAGCACCCTCCACTCCAATATACAATATTCTAAGCCTGTCTTTGTAGCCCAACAAGATGAGGATCGCAGACTCAGGGAGGGTTCTATCTCCGTGGATCTCCATAAAACATTAGACTAGGGAAGTAGAAATCTTGTACAATTCAACCCCACCAAATCACAGTCTTACTTTCTTTCTCATAAGAGATACACCAGCTTTAGACCCATCACAATAAACAACCAAGTTATTCAAAGTAATGAGTCATTTTCACTTGTTGGCATCTCTGTGGATCGAAATCTCAATTGGCACCAACATGTCACATCAATTGCAGAAGCGGCTGCTAAGAAACTAGGTTTCCCATTCCGGGCCCGCAAATACTTTTCACCAGCTAATATCTATACCTTACTTCACAAATAAGACCAAACCTCGAATATTGCTCCCACATCTGGGGTGCTGCTGCCGCTTCTACAGTCGCTATCCTGGACTCCATTCAGAAGAGAGCTATACGTCTCATCGGTGACCCTACCCTCACCCAAAGGCTGCCATCCCTTGCCCACCGACGTGCCGTTGGTGACATCTCTCTCTTATATATATCTACACGGGCACTGCTCAGAGGAGCTTTCTTCCATAGTTCCTCCACCTGCTGCCCCCAACAGATCTACCAGGGGAACAGAGCGAATGCACTCTTTTACTGTCCAGGTCACCAGACATAGAACATCTTGTTATGCCCGCTCTTTTGTCCCGAGGACTTCCAAGTTGTGGAATTCCTTGCCGGCACATGTTTTCCTTCTCCCCCGAACCTACAAACCTTCAAGTCCAGAATTAACAAGTTGCCTCTTTCCTCCTTGTCGACACCCACGGTACGATAGTATTTAGGCTGTAAGCTCTCGTGGTGTGTTGTTGAAATTAAAAAAAAAGATGTCAATTTTTCTACTTAAACCTTTATTTCCTAGTGGTTTCATAGTGAAACCACAAGTTTAAGATTTTTTAGCAACATTCCCAGTGGGCTCTGCCTGAAACCCCTATTGTACCTGTTCTCCATATGTGCTCCCCACTTATCATATTTCAGTTTATTTGATCTGGAGTTATACATAGCTTAGTGGTTCATGTGTTGTTGTTCTGTGTACATGTGCTTTGAGTTTATTAGTAAAATATAACAATTTTAGTGTCGTTTGTAATGGCAGCTGAGTTTTTTATAAATATAATATTAAAATAGGATGATTTTAAGTTATCTTCCGCATACGTATTTTATTTCACAATGTTTATATTTACAAAAAATTATGATGGTTACAGACTGAAACCACTAGGAGACTAGATATACATTTTTTTTATTTCAGAGAAAAACATGTACACATTGAAAGAGCTGGAGGAAATGGCTCTCCAAGATTTATTTACACTCTTAGATGAAATTCCCACTGATTGTGAATCTGACGTGGAGAGTGACGAGGGGATATTAGTGAGGACAATTTATTTGACATTAATAACTTGCCTATAATTTTTGAAGATGAACAGCTTATTAAATAAAACAATGTAACAAATTTTCATAAAGAAAATGTCATTATTGATGATAACTTCTGGGAGGAAGAAGACAGCATTCCCTTGTCTGTGCTTAGGGCCAGAGAATTAGCAAAAAAAACAAACTATTTGGACCTAGTCAACAGATTATTGTAATGCCAATTACAAGGAGTTTAGAGAGGAAGTGGGTCCCCGATACTCAGATGATTTGGAAACGCCTGTAGATGTATTTTTGCATCTCTTTCCCAGAGCATTGATTGATAAGATCGTATTCCAGACCAACTTATATGCCCTTAAGAAACGTGGAGGTGACTCTTCATATACACCAACTAACCCCAAGGAATTAAAAACGTTCATTTGTATAAACATCTTGATGGGGATAAAAAAATTACCGAGTTATTGTGACTACTGGTTGGCAATGCCGAAACTAAGAGACCCCTATATAAGGTCAGCAACGACAAGAGATATGTTTGCCGGAATTTTGGGAAAGGTACATTTAGCCGACAATTCAGTAATGCCCAAACGCGGCTCTCCAGGTTACCATAAGTTATATGAAGTTCGTCCGTTTTTTTCCCCCAGGGCCCGTCCGCGGCCTTGCCGTCCCGATAGCACTGCAACCTTTGGTTGGTTGTGCATACCCTTAGTCTTACTCCACCCATTCCAAAATCACTGTGCCTTGAACTAGTCTGCACAGCGATTGGTAGGGTGAAGTTTTATATTGCTCTGTCTCCGGACACTCGCACAAGATGTGCTGGGCTGACTCCTCCCCCTCGCCGCAGAGTCTGCATGCGAGGTCCCCTTCGAACCGCCCCATTTTATGCAGATGTTTCTTGACGGCCATGTGTCCCGTCAAGAGACCTGTTGTGTTTCTGAGCTGTCCTCTGCTAAGATTTAGCTTTTTAAACTGGGCCCGTCAATTCTTGACCTCCCATGTCTGAGCCCTGGACAGTCCGCCCAGTACACCTTGTGTTGGTTTCTGACCCAGGACTTAATGGCTCCCCTGTCAGTGCTCCTTGTCATGCTCAGAGCCGGTTCTGGTTCCATAAATGGTTCTGCTGACCCCCCTTTCGCGAGATTATCAGCTTCTTCATTGCCTTTGACCCCCGAGTGACCCGGCACCCAGATGAGGGTGACCTGATTCTGCCCAGCCAGGTCGCTCGTCTCGTCTCGGCACTCACTCACCAGCCAGGAATTTACCCGTGGGTTACTTATTGCCTTATGGGCTGCCTGGCTTTCTGTAGCTATGAGGATCCGCTTGCTGGTGTAGCCCCTCCTCTTGTTCTCCCGCACACAGAGCAGGATGGCGTACATCTCGGCCTGAAACACCGTTGCATGGGCTCCGAGGGAAATACTATGATTTACCCTCGGTCCTTCCGAGTAAATACCTGCCCCTGTCCCACGCTCCCCGCCGGATCCGTCCGTGAATCAGACGAGCGCGTCCCGTGGTATGCCCGGCGTCTCCTCCCGCCATGCTTCGCAGTCGGGGATTTCCACTGTAAAGTTGGTTTCCCTGCACACTCGCGGGCTCGCGAAGTCTGACCTCATTTCAAGTATGGGCTCCTTCACGATCTCCTGAATTTTGCAGTGGCCCCTGAAGCCTGGGTTGATCTTCAGTCTACCATTGAAGGCTAGTCTGTATAGTCATAGCCTGGCCTCCCCCATAATAACTAAGTGTGTGTGTGTGGAGGGGGGTGCAGATCCAGCAATACCTCCATGGCGGCTGTTGAAGTTGAAGACATGGCACCTGTGATTCCTAGGCAAGCCATCCTTTGGATCTTGCCTAGTTTTTGTTTGGCACTGGATTGTGTCACCTTAGGCCACCAGACCAGTGCCGCGTATGTTAACGATGGTCTGACCACCCTTGTGTATAGCCAGTGGGCCATACTAGATCTTTAAGTTCGTCCGCTACTGGACACACTGTCTGAAACTTTTAAAACCTCATATAGTCCCTCAAAAAATCAATGAATTGATGAATTCATGATTCTCTTCAAGGGCCGTAGCTTTTTAAAGCAATATATGACCCTCAAGCACATCAAGCGAGGGTACAAAGTTTGGCTACGAGCTGACGATTGTAGATATGTTTGCCAATTTCAAATATACGCTGAAAAAAACTAATAATTTACCCGAGAAGGATTTGGGCTATAGGGTAGTTTTATATCTCACTCGAGATTTGGTTGGTAAAGGATACCACATCTATTTCGATATATTTTTTTAAATACGTGAGATTACAAAAATATCTCTTGGCAGATTTTATCCACGCTTGTGGCACAGTAAGAGTCAATAGAAAGGATCTTCCCACTAATATAAAAAGTGATAAAGAACTGGAAACAATCTGACCGGAGAGTCAGCAAAGATGGACTTGCATTTATAAAGTAGCGAGACCGAAAGCTCGTTTTCTTTTTCTTGGAAACCATCATAATCCTTCATCTGAGACAACTGTCACCCGTAAACAAAAAGATGGGAGTTTACAAACGGTAGCATGTCCAATAATGGTTAGCGACTATAATAAACATATGGGATATGTAGATAAAGCTGACATGTTAAAATCCATATACGAAATAGACCGAAAATCAAAAAAATGGTGGCACAGAATAATGTGGTATTTTATAGATGCACAGAATAATGTGGTTTTTTATAGATTTATGTATTGTTAATTCTTTTATTTTATTCAAACAAAAGGCGCAGTCTGCTGTACCAAATCTAAATATATTTAGGGTAGCAATTGCGTCAGCATTGATAGGAACAGGTATGAAGGCAAAATCACGACAGAACTCTCCTGCGGCAAATCATTTCAAGCCTGTGGTGCCCTATGAAATTCCCTTAGAAGAGTCTTCACACATGCCGCAACACGACACATCCAGAAGATGTGCATATTGTCGTACAAGTAAAGAACCGCACAGAACCAGATGGATGTGTACTACCTGTAACGTTGGTTTATGCCTTTCGGATAAAAATAAATGTTTTTTATTATTTCATAAAAAATAATTTCATATTTCTAAAATAAAGATTTTTTAAGCCACCAAAAATAGTTTGTAATTTAAACTCGCCATGCTTTAGTTTTCTAGTGGTTACATACTGAAACCATAGTATAAATAAAATTTAAAACAAAAAAATATATGGACTTACTTTATCTGCTCTAGGAGCCCTAAGGAACGCTACTTTAAAATTGTTGTCTCACATTTTTGAAAAACAAAATTGCCGGGAACAAATGGTTAAGACGATTTGCTAAACACTACGTGAAACGTATGTCACTTTGACAAACGTTTTAAAAGGCCAAAAAAACACCCGTTATATCTAGGAGATTCCTCGGTTCCCTTGACGCACCGCCACTGTTCCAAGGCAAGGGTCACCGGTATCCAAAATAGGGTGAGCAAGGGAGGCAGGGCATTATGTTCTAAATGAATGAAGCTCGCCGAGTATTAAATTTTACGGGGCCATTATGACTAAAGCAATGAATATTAAGCAATTTAGAGAGAAAGAGAAGAGAGTTCACGAATGAATTGGGTGAATTTAATTTGATTGCATTTGTTCTGGTCCTTATATGGAGAACTGAAGGCATGTACATTATACATGCGTAAATAGGTTTCAATAAATAGATGGCGTGTATGAATTTAGTAAAATTTAGAGACAGGAGCTGTTTAATGGGGTAAGAGGTGTTCTGGGTTCATGGTTTCGGGTAATATCGCATAAGATACACTTTACTGCAGCTTAATTGTTTGCACATTGCTTTTTCACAAGTACACGCCAAGTAAATGATGGTAACGCATTTTTCTCATATGAACCAATTTTTTTAAGACGATTCACATTGAGAAAATTGCGACGTTTGAATTTTGGCAAACTTTTTTCAAATGTCTGCGACCTAGGTTCCTTAGAAACTAGTTCTGGAGTTGGTTTCAAAATTATATATATATATATATATATATATATATATATATATATATATATATATATATATATATATATATATATATATATATATATATATATATATTAGTGGCGTGCGGTCCATGGAAGCAAGGAAAGCATTCCTTCCCTTATAATAACGACCACATACCTACTTAAAAATATTTTGTATTAAACCGCATTATTTAAAATCTATTTTGTATTTTAAATATTAAATTTCAAATTCTAAAACTAATGTATCTATTACAATTTTTAAATCGCAAGCTTACACATAATTATTTATTCTGCATCATACTGTACTTGTATATGCGCTCTGCGCTCTTGGCAAGGACGTCGTCCCAGTAAACCGACCGCCAACCAACAGCATGAACCTGATACTACGAGAGTGGACGCAATGACTTCAGTTAAATACACGTAGCCAGCAGGCCACATAATTAGAAACCCTTGATGTTCGACGCAATGTACGTATATTTCAACATGTAGAACGTGTTGGAAGACTCGATGCACGTACAACGTGAATGTCGTTGATTATTTCGTAGAAATAAGCAGTTGACTAAGTTAAATACATTGGCATTTTATGATTATTAATATGGCTGCTACTACATCAGCTTTTAACAGCGGCGTCGATGGGGGCAGGAATTTACAAACTTTACGAACAAGTGATAATAATAACTGTGATTGTGTCGTGTGTTTTTTGATAACCAAAGGATTTTCAGCTTTATCGTTTGCTGAAAAACTTGCTATTAGTAATAAAGGTAGGCTGAAACCTACTCTAAAAAACTTAAATACAAGAATTAAAACATGTATTCGACATTTTAACGCAGAAAAAACTTATAAACAATATAAATGGTTAACAGGAATAAACTGTTTTGTTGGCCTGGTAGTCTATTTGTGACTGAAAAGGGAGTGTGGAATAAAAGTGGGTTTTCCGACTTGAATAATCTACATAAAGTAGTAAAAAGACATGTTATGTCTAAAGCGCATTTACAGACCATTTTAAAATTAAGTGTCTTTAATACAAACGCGAATTGAACACGGCGTTGACAAGCAGATAGAAATTAGTCATCGCCAACACAATGAACTGGTTGATAAAAACAGAAACATATTAAAAAGACTTATTGATGTTGTGTGTTTTCTTGGTCAGCATGAATTAGGGTTCAGAGGTCATGACAAAATAACTACATCTGCAAATAGAGGAAACTTTCAAGACCTAGTTTCTTTAATAGCCAAATACGACATTTGTTTAAAAAATCACTTGGAACAGTCTAACGTTTTTCGCGGGACATCAAATCGCATTCAAGATGACTTAGTTGCGGCTGCTGCCATTATTATTTTAAACAGAATTATATCTGAAATTAAACAGACTCGTTTCATTGCTATTGTTCTAGATGAAACAACCGACGTAACTAATTTAAGTCAACTATCTGTAGTAATACGCTATGTAAAAATGGATGGGAGCAAGAAAGATTTTTAGGCTTTAAAAATGTGACAGAAGATCGTACCGCAAACGCTCTATATAAAATTGTGCGTAATATTATGAAAGATATTGAGGAGACTGATAATAAATTAATTGCCCAAAGCTATGATGGGGCTACTGTTATAGCCGGACATTTAGGAGGTCTTCAAGCTAAAATGCGGGAAACGTTTTCCAGTGCTCTATTTGTACACTGTTGTGCTCATAAATTAAATTTAATTTTATCCCATAAATCATATTAAAGAATGTAAGGTGTTTTTTGCTACCCTAAGTGGAATGGCTGCCTTTTTTCCAAATCTATGAAGCGCACACAAGCCTTAGACTCAATTGTTAAAAAAACGTTTACCCAAAGTAGCTGCAACCCGATGGAACTACAACGGCAGACTTGTGTGAACTATATTTATTTGAACACCGTGAATCGTTAATTGAACTTTTTGAAAACATAATAGAAAATAGCAAAAATTGGGATGCAGAAACAATAAATAGTTCTAGAGGATTTTTGGATGGTTTGAAGAGAGACTTTAATTTTAATTTTTTACTTAATATATTTTCGGAAATATTTCCGTTTTCAGATAATGTATTTAACATATTACAATGTAAAACAAATGACATTGGTTTTTGCCTGAAGAAAATTGGTGAATTTAAATCCATTATAATTCAAAAAAGAATGAATTTGATAAGTTCTGGAAAAAACAATGGAATTAAGAAAAGTGAGCCACGAAGAAAGCGTCTGCGCACTGATAATGTGGGAGACCTTCAAGCTTCTTATCGCTGCCTTTTCTAACTGACCTTACCTGAAATTTCTTGAATTGTGTAATTTTGGAGGATTTGTAGGGATACCTTTCCCAGAAGATTCATTCAAATCATTATTCCACCACTATGGACATTATTTTGACAAAGCCTTATTACGATCAGAACTAACAGTCATTTATGAAACCGATGTTATTGACACAAAAACTAACGCGAGTGAACCTTTAACTTTCTTAAAAGAATCAAAATTGGAAAATGCATATTCTGAAGCGTTCAAATTATGTGAATTAGTATTAACAATTTCTGCTACTAGTGCGTCTGTAGAACGAAATTGTTCTACATTGAAACGTATCAAGAGTTTTGTTAGGAATTCAACAGGACAGGAAAGGCGTTCCCAAATTTCAATTTTGTCAATTGAAAATAACTTCGTCGAGGAAATGTACCAGAATCCACAGTTTTATGACATTATTAACGAATTTGCCAAAAACGACAGAAGAATTGAGTTACACTACAAATAGGTAAGTTTCTGAAAATTGCTTCCCTTATTTAAAATGTCACCGCACGCCCCTTATATATATATATATATATATATATATATATATATATATATATATATATATATATTTATATAGGGTTCCCCAAAAGTCGTAAAGCAAACGTCACACGAAGACAGGCTAGCTCAAGCCCTTTCAGAAAAACTCTATATGATCATATCAAAAACTTTACGGTTTTCAAGATATTGACAATTTTATTAAAATTGACAAATTTTAAGGCATTTTGTACCGCCAGATGCAGAAAAAACATTTCCACAATGTGATTTTTGTGCATGTTAATCCTCAATAATGGCTTTATCGAATCAATCTGAATTATTTTGTATTATGATTCAGAAAATCTGAAGAAAAAAATTAAAAACCAGACTTTTCTTCATCAATTTTTTTAAATTTGGAATAAACCTCCAAACTTAAAAAAATAGTAAAATTTACTGGCTCATAATTTTGAAAATTTCCCTGTTTTATGAAGATTCACTAAGACTGAAAATAACTCTGTCGTCACTGAAGTCAATGTATTTCGTCATGATTGCAGGTTCTTGGGGTTACGTATTATGTCATTTCATGTGATCCTTTCCGGTAATTTTATTTCCAGCACTTGTCCTGAAAACATGCAGGTTTCCTTAAAATGGTTAGCAGTATATTCTAGCTGAATACTTATACATCATAGTTATTAGTTTCTCACACATGTCTTCTTTTACAATTCGCATTTCTAGATGTTGCAGATGCCATTTTATGTATAAAAACTAAATGATAAATGTATAGACATTGGTGTGAACTAATGTCGTTTGGTGTTGTAAGAGATTTATGTGTTTAATTGTTGTGAATTGTGAATTATTGTGTTATAAAATGTGTCCGTGTCCAATGAAAAGATTGATACACTATTCCCGCGGTTTGCTCGTACTTCTCATAAATCTATCAAAGCTTGTAAACGATACGGAATATCGCTTTCGCCTCTACCTCCACTTCACCTCTGTACTAACATCCACCTTTCATCACTGATCGCTTGTGATGAATCGTTTTAATCTACATTCTCTTGTTTCATAACCACCAATCAAATACGGGAATTAGGGATTATGCAGCACTGTAAAAGGATACCGATTTGATAAATCAAATCATTTACAAAAAATACAATGTAAACAGTGAACCAAAAAATCAGTAACTAAAATTATTAAAATCAAGCAAGAAAATCTAACAAGAATATTATAAGAGTTTGTTATTTCCAGAGTTAAAAGGAATAATACTAATACCAGGACGAGCATTAAATTACATCACCTGATTGCCACCATCAATAGCCAAGAGAGTTGTTTTTTATCCCTAGTTTTCTCCACACGGTTTCCTCCTTGCTATACCGTGTGTACTTGGAAGCTGCTGTGGAAGCCTGGAACCGACAAATAACGAGACACGCCTGACTTAAGGCGGACTTGTTGTATATATATATATATATATATATATATATATATATATATATATATATATATATATATATATATATATATATATATATATATATATATATATTATATACACGCTGGCGCATTGAAAACGAAACAGACCGTCAATTTTAATATTGAGGGGGACATCTTCTGACATAAAACTTAACTTCGTCACATCAACCCCTTAAGGGTGGTGATAACAACCCTTATATTTTAAATAGGGAACATGGGTCGAGTGTTGAAAGTTCTTTCTTTTCTGGATTCAGCACAGTAAGTTTTTTCGAAGTTTCATCAACTCGTCTAAAAATGATTCACAGTTGGAATTGCAAGAACATATTTCATTCATTGTGATAAGAAATGCTCTAATTAGTCAATTTTTCGTTAAAAAAAAACTAAAAAACAAAACAAAACGTTCAAAAATGTTTATTCAGTTCTGTAAGTGTTCAAATTGTTGACCACCAACTTCCATACAAAAGTACAAATTTTGTTCAAAACGAGCTCTGACATTCTGGAGCATTTGTGGAGTAATTGGACAGCATTCTTCAACAATGCGTCGTCGTAATTCTTCCAAAGACTCCGGTTCTGTTGCGTAAATTCTACTCTTTAAATGGCCCCATAGAAAGAAGTCTAAAGGAGTTAAATCCGGTGATCTAGGGGGCCACTCAATAGCACCTCTACGCCCAATCCATTGCTCTGGAAACTCTGTTCAAAAACTTTCTCACACATTGTGAAAAATGCGGAGGAGCTTCATCTTGTTGAAACACTAATTGATTTTCTTGATAGAGATCATCATTTTCAACAATCACAATTAGTAGAGGGTATACGATATCTTCTAGTAACTCCAAATACGTGTCGCTACTCAAATTGCCATCAAGAAAAATTGGTCCGATTAAACGGCCTCCATAAATGCCAGACATTCAATTTCTGTGGAGTTTGAGTGTGGACTTCGTGAAAATTTCTTGCATTATTATCTGCCCAATAACGACAATTATGACTCTACAGTCAGAGTTTAATAAAAACGTACACTCGCCTAAAAAACAGATATTGAACAGATGCACCTCTCTTAATTCCTCTCAGATACTTCATATCGATCGCTTGTATTCTATTCTTGTTTACTACCCAACTTTCACATCCATGTAACAAGGTAGGCTTTTAAATACTGTTCAATATACAGTTGTTTTTGTTCCCTCTGATATCTGTCTATTCCCCATAAATCCGTTGTTCAGTATAGCTCTTTTGTATGTTGTATTCTTTCCTGCATTTCCGCTTCGTTTTCTCCATCCTGTTGTATTCTCACTTCAAGTACTTAAAAAAATTTGTTTGTTCTATTACTATATTATCCAGTATCACCGTTGCTGCTGCATTGTTTTATCCTATCACCATTATTTTGGATTTTTATATGTTTATTTTTAAATTCATCTCTTTTAATGCTCGATTCCATACCTGTAGATTTTGTTGTAGTACAACTTGTTTTTTTTTGCACAAATCACAAGGTCACCGGCAAAGGCACATTCTGTCAACGTTAGTGTTTCCGTGTTTGTGTATCTCACTATTCGTTTCTTTATTTTGCCTTTTACCTCCTTCATTACATCATCCAATACTATGTTGAACGCAGTCGGGCTTAACACACCCCCTTGTCTTAATCGCTCCTTAGTCTTAAATTCCTCTGAACTCATATTATTTGTTTGCACGTATAATTTCTAGTGTTCTGGTATATACTGGTTTTGCTCTTAGCGAGTATTCTGTCCACCCCTCTTCTTTCTAAACTATCCCATATTAACTTTCCCGAGATACTTGCAAATCCCTTCTCGATGTCTACGAAGGCCGAATATATGTTATCGTTTAGGGTTTTTTCTATCATCTGTTTTATAGCAAATATATGATCCTGTACACCTCTACCCTTTCTAAAACCACTCTGTGGTTCTTCCAGCTGTCAGCCTTTTACTACCTTTAGTCTGTTATATAATACTCTTTCATACACTTTCAGTAATGTGCTCGACATTTTTATTTCTCTATAATTCTTGCATTATTGTTTGCTACCCTTTTTATGCATATGCACTATAACTCCTATCTCCCAGTGTTTCGGTATTTGACTTCGTTCTACAGCCTTATTTAGAATAATAGTTGAAACCTCCACTCCTTCACTTCCTAAATCCAAGAGCATTTTAGAAGTGATTTCTTCATGCGTTGAAGATGCCTTTCCAGCTTCTTCACCGCATCTCTAACCTAATCCTTCTGAATTTCCATCACCCCACTTTGTTCTTCAGGTTCTCTATGTTGGTTTTCGTAACTTACTTCATTAATCTCCACTGGTACTACTTGTTCCATTTTAAGTGCGTCCTCAAAATACTCCCTCCAACGTGTTACTATATCTTCGTCTCTATCCAGTAGCTGTCCTCTTTGGATAATCTGCTTTTGTATCTGTATTGCTTGCGTTTCGCAGTGTTTTCAGCATTTTATTGAAAAGCCATGGGTGCCATGGTGATCTCGTTCCATGCTGTCTCTAAACTCGTTCCAAGATTTTTGTTTCGCAATTTTTACAATCTACTTTACTTTGTTGCTCTGTTGCTTGTACGCTTCCTAGCTTTGATTAGTTTTATTACTTAAATACATTTTCAACTTTTGTTTTTTTTAATCTCCCTCTTTATTTCTTCATTCCACCATCTTGTTTGCTTTTTGTTTGGTCGTGTCATTGACACCCACAGAATAATTTTGTTATTTTTATCAACGTATCTTTCAATAACTTTCATAAATCCTCCAAGGTAAATCTTGACCCTTTACTCTGATTTTTGCCATTTCTTTTTCAGATTCTGTTGCATATTTTTGAGCAATTTCTAGGTTTCTCCGTTTGTTTTTTCATATTAAAGTCTTCTTCAAATTTGTTTTTGCATCTCTGCCGGCTGATACCGTATTTTTTGCTCCAATTTATATCTCCGGCTTCATCGGATAGTGGTCTGTGTACAGTTCCGCTCCTCTCTGAACCCTTGTGTCTTTGGTCTCGCTTTTCAAGTCCTTATTACCGATTGCACAATCAATTATGCATCTTTCGCTTCTACTCCCTACTTTGCTGGTGTACGTGTGGATGTCTCTGTTCTTAAAATGTGTTTGTTCTAGATCCCAAAAATGACTAAAGCCTGTTAGGCATTTTGCAAGAAAAAAACAAATATCTCTATCGATTTAGGCACATCTGTAACCCACAAATCACAGGTTTCATTATCGTAACTTATATCGAGTGTTCACAACTTGAGTGCGGAAAATTTAAAAAGGTCTAGACGCAGCAAGTGCGTTATGGTAGTGGATTTTCATAAAAGTGTTTTTAATAACAAATATGTCCTTTTTTAAAATAAAGCAGGAATTAAATTTGCTTAACAGTATAACCTATATAGTGGAAACATTGTACCATATTTCAATTAAATTTATTTCATCAGAATGGCTTTATTGTTTGAAAATGTACAACAGTTTTCCGAAAATAAACTTAAAATGTTCCCGAAAAAATCGTTCCTGGCCAACAAACGTTAGGCTATTGATATTCGAAACTTTAATAAAAATTCGCTATCATAATGCACTTTCTGCGTTCAGTTAAAATTGAAATCGGTTGTAAAGCCACGGGAAAAGTCTACGGCTGTATTAAGTATGGAATGGATTTACTAAGTTAGGGCAATAACAAACAACCAGATGTGCTATTCAAATTGAATTATTAAGTCTTAAAAGTTTTCATCTCATTCTAATTGGATTTGTCAAACAAAAACTTGCTAAAAATTTGATTGGAATTACACAATCTGATCAAATAACGGTAAAATGAAATAAGACTTTAAAAAAAAGTGAAGTCACTAATTGTGATTAGAACGCGTGTTACTATTAAATCAACCTCTCGGCCATTCTTGTCATAACAGATGTATCTACTAACAGGTATATACTTTTTGTATAGGTTTGATTATTTACACAATACACTTGTTGTTTAAGCTTGATTTTTTTCTCAATTTTACCGAAATGAAGGAAAATGACGGCTGAGACACACATCTAGGAGCTTGTTAGTCATTTTGTGCCCTATTTTTAATTTACAAAGCGCTAATGCGTACTAATCTACGACTACCAGAATTGTCAATTTTGACAACTTTTTTTTAATCAGAGGCTTGTAATTTATTTGCCTTTTAACCTGGAGATCTAACAAAGTTGGCGTCATCAGAAGATGAAAAATTATATTTTTCATCTTACTTATATGTTTCCGTATTTATTACTCGTATGAAACCTCTGTATAAGATATGAGGATGATATTGTGTGAATTGATACACTAGGTGACTCTTAAGCCATTGGAAATCTAATATTTGCAAGATACTTAGTAGGGTTTACACAGGGCACTCCAAAAAATCGAGCTTTTTCATTTTTTGCACTCAAGTTGTGAACACTCGATATAAATTACGATATTAAAACTTGGGATTTGTGGCTTACAGAAGTGCCTAAATAGATAGAGATATTTGTTTTTTTTTTTTCGTTTTGGGGTCTTATTTGTTATCGTAGTAGGCTATGTAAAAAGCGAATCTTAAAATATTGCATACCAGGATGTGGAGATTTGGAGTAATTTATTTAAAGAATTATTTTTTAAAAATCGGCCGACCCGTTATGAAATAATGAATTGTCGCCACTTAAAGTGAAGCACACTATATATAACCATATAAAAATTAAAATTGACGCCGTATATAGGTTCTAGGGGTTCCAGTTTGCGCTCACTCAAAGAAATTTTTTTAAGCTCAAAACTCGCGTTCTTCTTAATAGTGAATTTTTCTATACGAAAATTTGCTAAAATTTTACATTTTTGTACTGCATTGTTTGTAAATTGTGTAACCAAATTTCTGTAAGGCGATACTTTTTTTTAGTAAGGTATGAACATTTGTAGTAAAAGAAGACGTATTATCAAGAAGGACAACCGTCTTTATCGAAAGGGAATATGCAAATAAGTGTTTGTCAGTTTGTAGACTGACTTTGAGAGTGTGGTGAGAGGAAATGGGGGCCGGTGGCTCTTACTCCCTGTCCATTTACATGTGTCTACATGAAGTCCAGCGGGTCAGGCGGATTGGAAGACCACTAAACTATTAAACTAGTTAACTGACCAGCTCCTGCCTCTAATCCTGTCACTGTCCTGTGCCAGGACATGGCAAGACACCTCTCTAGCTGTCCGATAGTGATAATACACCCGCCCGCATAATCACCAAATACGGTTCAATAGAATAGCTGTGTTACCGTCTGCACAATTTGTTTGATTATGTGGTTTGAAATTATTATTTAGGTATAGATATTTTCAGTTAGTTATTTATATCGTAAAATCTTTGGTTTCTTTTTTGTGAAAACTTATATAGAGACACATATAATATATAAGCCTTCCCATTTAGCACCAATTATATTACGAATATCTGTAATACGTGTTTTTACATGCTTTTTACGTCACAGCTAGGGTTGCCAACATTTCTTCGGGGAAATAGAGTATTTTTCAAACTAAGCTATAAAAAAATATAGTACATTTCAAAAAAATATAGTATTTCATGGAAAAAAGAAAAAATAGACAAAGTTATATTTGTTACTTATTTATTTTTACAAAAACTATATTTTTCTGCACTTCTTGCATTTTTTTACATTTTTTTGTCAAAAAGAAATATGTCATATGCTTTATCACATTGAATTTTTAAATTAATGTAAATCTAAAGCTCATTTTTAGTGAATTTTTTTAAAAAAAATTCACTAATGAGGAGATACCGACTTTTGAATTTTGAAAAAATTTCCTTAAAGGAGTGCTAATTACGCCCTCTAGAATTTTGTATGATTATATATATATATATATATATATATATATATATATATATATATATATATATATATATATATATATATATATATATATATCACACCGATAACTAAAAAAATAATGGTCCGATTTTGATTAAATTTGGCATATACCTTCCTTTTGCAAGTGGCTTGGGTAAGTTCGTTAGCCAGGAAAATCTGCCCAAATTTTCCTGGACAATTTTGTGTTCTCTTTCTCAGGAAATAACAAGACAAGGGCAACCAAATTTGGTATCCAGGTTTACATCGTTATAGGTAAATTATGTACCAAAATTAAGCTCTGTAGGTGAAAAGGCAAAAAAGTTAGAGGCATTTAAAGAAAAATAAATTGGGGTTTTCCTCAAAACGTCAATTACGCGATTTAAAACTTCAAAATTGGCAACATTTAGGCAAAGGACCTGAATCTAATACGTGCTATGGAAAGAAAATGTTTCAAGAAGAATGTTTTACAAACCCTGAGGTCTTAGTTTCAACAGTCATTGTCCTTCATTCCACTAAAATATTTCCAGAAAATTCATTTCAAATACACCCTTTCTCTGATTCTTGGCAGTAGTCTTAGCTATATAGTTTATCGTTTACTGGTATATAATTTTTGTCGAATTTTCGTGAAAAATTATTAAAGTTCAATATATCTGTTATTATACAATTATATGAAAAAAAAATTATAGATTAATTATAGGGTATCTTGAGCTACATCCTAAAAATTATTTCTACAATCACATGCTGGCCCATAAGTCGTTGGTGATACAATCTTTTTTTTTTTTTTTTTTTTAGTCGAACACGCCTTATGTTATTGCGTTTTTGCATTTTCCATCGAAATATAATGCATGTTTGTAAGAAAAGAAATTCTGGACGCAGCAAGTGCGCTATGGTAGCGAATTTTGAATAAATACTTCACATTTGAATAGCTCAATTTGCTATTAATCTACAAGGTTGACAAATAAACAAGTTTTTTCTGGAATACTTTAAGTTTACTTTCGGAAATTTTTCTACATTTTCAAACAAAAAAGTTAGTTTGAAGAAACATGGCACATTGTTTTTACCATGTACGTTATACTGGTAACTAAATTTGATGCCTGCTTTCTTAAAGAAACACACACATATTTTTTATTAAAAACATTTTAATAAAAATTCGCTACCATAACGCACTTGCTGCGTCCAAACTTTTTTTATTAATGATATACTACTTCTGTTTTTTTTCTTCTCGCCATTTCGAATTCATAACTGAAAATATCCTTTCTGTGAATGCCGAATGGTCACCAGGAAGCATTTCCTGGACAGGGTGTACATGGTATGGGTGCAGAAGCTGTCGCTTCAGTAAACGAATGACTGCTGTTTTTGGAATTCCCATTTGGTGCTCCAACAGCCTCGTATTAATGCTGGGATTCTCATTTACGATATACAATACTTGCTCTTCTTCACGAAGACGGCGGACGTTAGAATTACGGCCAGCATTAGGTCTGTGCACACTTAGCATTCCAGTGTCACTTAGCCGTCTTTCGATAGACGCAAATATTCTGTGACCAGGAGTTCGCCTACTTGAACATTTCTCCCTGTAGACTTGCACACTTTTGCTAAAGTTATGTTGGCATAAATCTAACATTAAGAGCATATCTACTTGCTCAGAAAAACTATAAACATGAGCCATATTCCTAAAAATTACCTTATTAATTTGTCACTTTGGCAAATACTATTAATGCAATAATAAGCTGAAGTGTCAAAATACGCATATCAAACTAATTTCCATAGTTACAGGATTAAATTATTTAAGTATCGTTTCATGCAACTATCAGTGGTTAGCTTAATACCATTTTGCGCAAAAACTAAAAGAGTAAGCAAAATTTTACAATAGCGACAAAAATTTGAAAAAAGATCGGTACCTTGGAAAAAAAATGAACGTGTTATTTATCTAACGGCCAGAGAAATAAATACGATAAAAAAAGTTAGGGGTGGGGGTAGTTTACACCCTTGCAGATGTGCAATTGCGCTAGTTGTCATAACGGCTAAACCACTTGCTCATTACAATATTTCTGTGAAATTTGATTATGATCGGATTACCTGTTTAGGACAAAAATAGAAAAAAAAATAATAAGTTTGAAGCCCTCTGGCGGCTAAACGGTGCAACTTTGTATAGAGGTGAGTTGATCTTAATCGACCTAATTTTGGCTGAAAAATATGTGGTAGGTCGGTTGTACATTGAATTCCGAGACACCATACATGTTTCAAAAATGATGGTCTATGTTACAGATACACATTCACCACAAAAAATAAGACTATTTTTTCATATAAACATGGATCCGCAAATGCTTACTTTTTTAAATACAGCGTGTTAAAGTTATTTGTTTTTGTCAATTTTTCACGAATAAGTCCGAGTCAAATTAAAATTTTGGCGTGAAAATTGGCATGTGGGCGTTTTCGAGGGCAAGAAAGTTAAATATGTTATTGTTAATAACACTGCTGGTAGTGGGCGCCACCTGTAAGATAATGCTTGCATTCAATTGGCTATAATTTTTTGACACCCAGTAATATCGACCTACCGTATAGCTACATTGCAGCCCTTATCAATTGTAAGCACAAAATGTATACTTGATTTAAATCTCTCAGACACACCATTTTCGAGATATTTCAATTTTTGAATATCGATATCGCTCAAAAATTAATTCTGCGACAAATCATAGGAATACATTTTTCACCTTTTAATTGCTATCAGCATGTATAAACTTAATTTTTTCTAGTTAAATATTAATATCTTACCAGAAAAAAGAACTGACAAGACACAATCAAGGAGATAAAATAAAAAGCCATGATAACAAACTTTGAACAAACCATTTAACAAAGTGGTTTCCATCGTTACGGGACGTGACTTTACTACATTTGACTTTTACTTTACCAACAATGAACTAACAGACATGCATGTTATGTATTTACGGGCTTTTGGTAACTGTTATGAGGCGAAACGACTGTATGAAGAAGCCTTCCCAAATCGGAGAATTCCAGACAGAAGGATGTTTCAACGGACTGACATCCGTCGGCGAGAAACAGGTATATACTAACATTATCTAATACATCGATCTGTCTCTTTCGAATATAGTATTTCTTTTTTACCAGGTACCCTTAAGAAAGTTACTGCTGATCGAGGCAGACCACGAAGTGCACGAAATCCTGATTTTGAAGAGGCTGTTTTGGATGAAATTGAACAAAATCCAAAAATAAGTACTAGGGAAATGGCCAGTCATCTGGGAGCATCCAATGCAACGATATGGCGAGTTCTTCACGAGCAACAATTGTGTCCATATCACATCCAACGTGTGCAGGCACTATCGCCTGAAAGATATTTTATACCTGGACTACAATTTGGCAAAGGTTTCTTTAACATAATAATGTAGAGAACTTGTTGAATTGTGTATTGTTCACTGACGGGTCTGGATTTAGGCGCGACGGGATCGTCAATTTTCGTAACAGCCATATTTGGGCTGACGAAAATCCCCACGCAGTTTTTGAAAGGCATCATCAGCAGCAATTTTCCTTAAATGTATGGGCTGGAATTGTAGGGTGTAATTTGACAATGCCAATTTTTTTACCTCATAGACTTAATGCTACAACGTATCTTGAATTCCTGAAAAACCAACTAAATGAGTTAGTAGAGAATGTACCTCTTGACATAAGACATAACCTGTGGTTTATGCATGACAGAGCCCCTCCACATTTCGCCCTAAATGTCAGAAATTACCTAAGCAATACTTTTGGACGCAGATGGATCGGACGCGGTGGACCTCAGCCATGGCCGGCTCGATCCCCTGATTTAAATCCTATGGACTTTTATTTATGGGGGGCATCTCAAAAGTATTGTTTATGAAGCAAATGTTGAAAATGTTGATGATCTGCAGCAAAGAATTGTACTTGGATGCGAACAAAATAGAAATACACCAGAAATATTTCACGGAGTACGACGTTGTATGCTCCGCAGAATACGAAAGTGTATTGAAGTGGAGGGTGGTTATTTTGAACATTTATTGTAGTCAGGTCATATCATAAAATTTTATAAACTTTTTTATTTGTTGTTAAAATTTGCAGACAATACAATTAATTACTTGAGAAAAATTAATTTTTGAGCGACATCGGCATAAAAAAAATTAAATATCTCGAAAATGGTGTGTCTGAGAGATTTGGATCAAATACACATTTTTGCTTACAATTGATAAGGGCTGCCATGTAGCTATACGTAAGTCGATATTACTGGGTGCCAAAAAATTATAGCCAATTGAATGCAAGCATAGTCTTACAGGTGGCGCCCTCCACCAGCAGTGTTATTAGCAAAAACAGATTTAAGTTTCTTGCTCTCGAAAACCCCCGGATGCCAACTTTCACGCCAAAATTTTAATTTGACAAAAACAAATAATTTTAACACGCTGTATTTAAAAAACCAAGCATTTGCAGACCCATGTTTATATGAAAAGATAGTCTTATTTTTTTTTGTGCTGAATGTGCACCTGTAACAGACCATCATTTTTGAAACAGCCTGTGTATGTATATATATATATAATATGTAGATAAAAATATAAAAATTTGAATGAACCTCCGAAATAGGTTTCATAAGCTCTATTCGCGCTTAGTCCAAAAAAAATTCAAAAAATCGAAAATCTTTACCTTTCTTTAAGCAAAATTTCTTTTATAAAACTTCGCAAAAAAATAAAGTAAGTAGAATCTTATTATGTAAACAGCTGTATATAAATAGGTAAAGTAAGAACGTTAAGAAATATGTCCTGGCGGTTATTGGTATAACTTCTTAACGAGGCGTGTTACGATTGGTATTTTTACCAGGTACCGATAATAAAAGTCAGCAGAGTGTATAGAGAAGTTATCTACCCCCTGGAGTCCACCACAAACACAAACTTTACCTGAACCTATGCGCACTTTGTCACTTCACACCACGACTTCGGCTCTTTCCAGTCTCTACTAAAAGATTTGAATATTCCACAAGGAGATCCTGGAACTGCAACTCATTTAAGTCGCTCTCTTCTTTCAAATTTAGTTTCAAATAAAAGTATTTAAAAGTTGTAGCTCCAAGAACTCGAACAATGTCCTCTTTCTGTCATCCGCGAAAACGGTAAACGACAGGTGCAAATTTAAATAGACGTGTCGATTGTCTCACAAATGGTTTATTTACAGCCGCTGTATTTCAGATCAGCATCTGACTATTTACTTCGCCAAGGTTATACGCAATTTGAAATGCATATAGTAAAACTCTGCAACAAAAGTAAGTAGCCTTGATAAGCTCAGTCTATTAACTCTTCTATTAGTAAATTTTCTTTTAAAAAAATTCATTAATCAGAAGATCCTGACTGTTGAATTTTGAAAAAATTTCTTCAAATGAGCGCTAATTAGGCCCCCCAGAACACATATCCGGGGGTCAGTTTCAATTTTTATATGTTTATATATATATATATATATATATATATATATATATATATATATATATATATATATATATATATATATATATATATATATATATATATATATTCTTAAAAAATTGTGGGAAAGCCGTCAGTTGCAAAATAAAACTCTTTATTAAAAGCCGAGCTTTCGGAAAAGTTTATTCCATTCTCAAGGCTACAACATGGAAAGGAAAAAGTTTTCAATTTACTTAGGAAAAATATAAAAGTTTTAAAATACTTACATCTAACGTGAGTTTTACTATAACTAATTATGAAAATACAAACATGAAAAAAACCGTTTTTTAAAATTTGACTGAAGTCGGAAAGTGCCAAACTGACATATGAAGCTAACAATTGTCTATTTGAATTTGTTTTTTGTTTTTGTCTAGGAAATATAAATAGGGGTAGTGATTTCTAAAATTATTATCTTTCTTTAAGTTTATTAAATTGTCGTTAAAAGTAATTTCAAATTCTTCTAAACACATTCTTTTATTACTTAAGGTTTCACAGTGTAAAATAGAAACATCACTAAAATTTATATTGTGGCCAGTGTCGAGATTATGTTCAGACAATGCGCAAGTTCTTTTTTGTAATCACTACCCCTATTTATATTTCCTAGACAAAAACAAAAAACAAATTCAAATAGACAATTGTTAGCTTCATATGTCAGTTTGGCACTTTCCGACTTCAGTCAAATTTTAAAAAACGGTTTTTTTCATGTTTGTATTTTCATAATTAGTTATAGTAAAACTCACGTTAGATGTAAGTATTTTAAAACTTTTATATTTTTCCTAAGTAAATTGAAAACTTTTTCCTTTCCATGTTGTAGCCTTGAGAATGGAATAAACTTTTCCGAAAGCTCGGCTTTTAATAAAGAGTTTTATTTTGCAACTGACGGCTTTCCCACAATTTTTTAAGAAAATAACACTATTACCGTCACGTAAACTTAATACTATATATATATATATATATATATATATATATATATATATATATATATATATATATATATATATATATATATATATATATATATATATATATATGTATGTATGTATCACACCGATAACTCAAGAAATAATGGGCCGATTTTAATTAAATTTGGTGAATACCTTCCTTTTACAAATGGCTTGGATAAGTTCGTTAGCCAGGAAAATCGGCCCCGGTTTTCCCGAAAAATTTTGTGTTTTCTTTAAAATATATATATATATCTCCGGAATTAACAAAGTAAGGGCAACCAAATTTGGTCATCCTCATAGGCAAGCTATGTACCAAAATTTAGCTCTGTAAGTCAAAAGACAAAAAAGTTATAGGCATTTGAAGAAAAATAAATTGGGGTTTTCCGCAAAACGTCAAAGTTTCGATTTAAAATGTCAAAATTGGCAACAGTTAGGCAAAGAACTTGAATCTAATACGGGCTATAGGAATAAAATGTCTCAAGAAGAATGTTTTACAAACCCTGAAGTGTTAGTTTCAACCGTCATTGTCGTTCATTTTAATAAACTATTTCCAGACAATTCATTTCAAATAGTCCTTTTCTCTAAAGTAGCCTTAGTTATAGAGTTTATCGTTTAATGGTATATAATTTTTGTAGAATTTTTGTAAAAAATCAATAAAGCTCAATATATCTGTTATTATACAGGATATGAAAAAAAATGTATATATTAATTATAGGGGGTCTTGAGCTACATCTGAAAAAATATTTCTACAATCACAGGGTGGTCCATACAAATTTTCTTTTTTTTTAAATCAAACACCCCTTATGTTATTGCATTTTTGCATTTTCCATCGAAATATAATGCATGTTTGTAAGAAAATAAATGCTGGACGCAGTAAGTGCGTTATGGTAGCGAATTTTGATCAAATGCTTCATATTTGAATAGCTCAGTTTGCTATTAACTTATAAAGTTGACCAAGAAACCGGTTTTTTCGGGAACATTTTAAGTTTACTTTAGGAATTTTTTGTACATTTTCAAACAATAAAGTTATTTTGATGAAACATGGCACATTGTTTTTACTATATAGGTTATACTGGTAGCCAAATTTTAGGCCTGCTTTCTTAAAAAAACACACATATTTGCTAATAAAAAATATTTTAATGAAAATTCACTACCATAACGCACTTGCTGCATCCAGAGTTTTTTTTTGTGGCGAGATGTCACATAAAAAATTAAAATAATAATAACTCAATACAAATACATGTTTTCTTATGAAATGCCTGTATTTCATAATTAAAAGATTATTACACTTGGTCAATACTACTTTTATAACCCTTACAGTCCAGGAGGTAACAATTGGAACTTCATAATTTATAATCATAAAACGCACTTCGTTGCTGTTTACTCTTGAATGGTACAAATGTGAATAATCCTAAGCACGTGTTTAAAACTGCGCAACGTTTGCGTCGTAGTATTCATTTGTTCTGCTAAGGAGTGAACGTAGTTTTTTATTGTCATGGCAACTAAGAGTTAGTATATGTTTTTTTTATATTTCAACAACACACCACGAGGGCTTAGAGCCTAAATACTATCGTCCGTGGGTGTCGACAAGGAGGAAAGAGGCAACTTGTTAATTCTGGACTTGATGGTTTGGAGGTTCGGAGGGGAAGGAAAACCATGTGCCGGCAAGGAATTCCACAACTTAGAAGTCCTTGGGACAAAAGAGCGGGCATAACAAGATGTTCTATGTCTGGTGACCTGGACAGTAAAAGGATGCATTCGCTCTGTTCCCCTGGTAGATCTGTTGGGGGCCGCAGGTGGAGGAACTATGGAAGAAAGCTCCTCTGAGAAGTGCCCGTGCAGATACCTATAAAAGACAGAGAGGTCACCAACGCCACGTCGGTAGGCAAGGGATGGCAGCCTATGGGTGAGGATAGGGTCACCGATGAGACGTATAGCTCTCTTCCAAATGGAGTCCAGGATAGCGAGTGTAGAAGCGGTAGCGGCACCCCACACGTGGGAGCAGTATTCGAGGTTTGTCCTTATTTGTGAAGTATATAATGTATAGAGATTAGCTGGTGAAAAGTATTTGCGAGCCCGGAAGAGGAAACCTAATTTCTTAGCAGCCGCTTCTGCAATTGATGTGACATGTTGGTGCCAATTGAGATTTCGATCCACAGATATGCTAACAAGTGAAAAGGACTCATTATTTTAAATAACTTGGTTGTTCATTGTGATGGGTCTAGGGCTGGTGTATCTCTTGTGGGATAGAAAGCAAGACTGAGATGTGGTGAGGTTGAATTGTGCAAGATTTCTACTTCCCCAGTCTAACATTTTTTGGAGATCCACGGAGACAGAACCCTCTATGAGTCTGCGATCCTCATCTAAGTGGGCTCAAGAGACAGGCTTAGAATATTGTATATTTGAGTGGAGGGTGTTGTCGTCCGCGTAACTGTGAACTGGGTTGGATGTGCTAGAGAGGAGGTCATTGATGTGCAGAAGAAACAAAGTAGTGGCTAAAGCTGAACCTTGAGGGACTCCTGCATTAATTGGATACAGTTTAGAGGAATGGCCATCCATGACAACAGAAATGCTTCGGTTGGAGAGGAAATTTGCTGTCCAGGTACAGAGTTTTGGTGGTAGGCCATAGGCCGGAAGTTTATTAAGCAGCACTATGTGCCAGACCTGGTCGAATGCTTTGGAAATGTTTAGAGCGACAATCTGGGATTCACCGTGTAGTTCCATAGACTTGTTCCAAGAATGTCTGACAAAGGAAAGGAGGTCGGCAGTTGATCTGCGCTGACGGAATCCATACTGCCTGGATTAGACTGTGTTTTTCAAGAAATGTTAGTAATTCGGTGTTTATATACTTTTCCTTCCCTTTAGAGACGACTGTGTGACCTCGGGTTGCATTGCGCAGGAAGCATTGACCACGCCGTTGTCTGAGCGACCAAGGGAGGCGGTGACTGATGTCTTATAGCATTCAGGTTTTGTAGTAATAATGAGATCCAAGGGATTTGAGCTGTGTGTTGGAATGCCAGGAAAGTAAGTAGGTTGCTGAGCCTTATTGGCTAAAGAATTGCTGAAAGCAAAGGCCTCCGCTGCTCTCCCTTGTGGATCGGTTTTCGAAAATCCTAGCCATTCCTTATTATGGACATTGAAGTCACCAAGAATAGTGACCTCGAAGGAAGGATATATAGAAATCAGATGGTCGGTTTTTTTCAGAAAGGTAGTCGAAGAGCTGGACAAAGTTGTTGCCAGAAGGTGACCGTATAAGTACACTTGGAGAACCCTAATCACCACAACACATTTTAAAACACCCGGCGATCGTTTCACTAGCCAAGTTGGAGTCTTCAGAGGATGAATAATTCAATTATTATTCTAGTAATTAATAAAAACATAATTATATATATATATATATATATATATATATATATATATATATATATATATATATATATATATATATATATATATATTCTCATACAAAACAAGATAATATCAGCATGTTCTCACAATATGAGAACATTCTTTTTTTTTAGAATATTTGCTTTGGAATGTTCTAATAACATTTATGGAATTTCTAACTGCATCTTGAATATTCATTACATTCATTCAATCACATCCTAAGAAAATTCTTCATCAATATACTGAGAATATTTGAACAGATGATTACTCAGAATATAGTATAATATAGAATCGGTATAGTGGTGGTAATTATAATAGTAACTATTTTGGACGTTTAATTCTGTTACCTGTTATATGTTAAACACATTAGAAAATTGTATATTTAGGCACTTCCCTTCTTTAGGCATAGAGCGCATGTCCGTGCCAGTTCCGATAAAAGAAGGGAAGATGGCCGATAGACGTAAATATAAATTAATTTCAACATGAATGGTGTGAGGTCGATGTTGTATAAACATAATTAATTAAAAATAATAATGTGACATGAACCCAGAGAACAGTGTGTAATTGCAAACATAAATACAGAGTACAGAAGCAACTGAAACATGGTGTCAGATTATCAAGAACTAAAACGCAACCAGTAAAAAAACAAGTTTTAAAGATTCTCTTGTAGTTGACACCGACAAAGGGTTCGCCAATTTTCCCTGAGACTGGATCATATTACGAATTAGGTACACATACATTGGATAATATATATTAAAAAAAATTGTTGTTCAATAGTAACTCATAAACCATTACCACCGTTTGATGTGGATGGACTGGAACTTCGGTCTAAATGAAAACAAAAGTTTAATATATTTCTGAAAGCCTCAGGAAAACACAATTCAAATGATGATATGAATATAGCGCCACTTTTACACATGAAGCGAGGTTAGATATCTTAAATACTTTTCCAGTAGATAAAACAAATAAGCTGGAAGATGTTCTCGGTTGTTTGATGAAGCCAAAGATAAATATTACTACGGCAACTTTAAAATTTTATATCAAAAAGAAAACCAGACCATTTACTCGTCTTTTGTAGGTTATGTTATGAATGTATATGTATAATTATAAAAACCCATATGCAGATTGAAAGACACATTAATTCTGAGCCTTTACGACAAGCAAGTACAAGAAAGGATTATAAGGGAAACTGATTTACGCTATCAAAAGTGTAAGAATACTGCAAATCTATAGAATTGTCTAAGCAACATCTCAGGCTTTTGACTCATGTGGAAAAAGATAATCGTGCGAGAAGTATCACTATAAAGTGCAGAAAATGTGGACCTTAACAAATGGTAGGAAGATGCCCTGTGTACAATAAAACTTGAAATTTATGGAATACGTAATCGCTTTGCCAAGGTATGCTTTTACAACCAGAATATCCAAGCTGTTGGTGACAAACAGTGGGCATCAGGATATCGAGATTTTAGAAATCAAAATCAAGTTTGCGAGAGCACAGCTGAGACCAACCATACAAGGGAAGTGTCAAAAAGTGTTATCATCGATGATTTTCAGTTGTAGTTTTTGTAAGTGCAAGTTAGTGTGATTTTGTGGGATATTCTGTCCAAATTAGTTGTATTCTATTAAGATATAAGTACTATTACGTAATGCAATTTCTTTAATGCCACACTGAAACCGTAGGATCAATAGTATAGCCAAATTTCAAGTTACTTCAGTGGGGTAACCTGGAATATTCATCTCGGAAACTTTGTATTTGGCTATTAAATTTTCTGGTAACTCGAAGAACTGTATCTTTATTTATTTTATTTTTATGTTATTGAAATTTTAATTGTTTTATTATTATTATTCTCAAACATTGCCTTGAGTTTGTTATAAGTACATACTTTATCTGAATAAATATGCAATACTCCAATTGTTGACTTATTAAGTATCTAAACGTGAGTTTAGAGGCGTGTGTAGCCACTGGAATGATGGTAACCTACACAATGGTGAGTAATTTAAGTTCAAATTCTAACATATATGGCGAGTTGGGCTTGCTTATATGAAACTATTTACAAGGCTAGTTATAAATGGAGGAAAACTAGTAAAATTTGAAGATAAACAAAATATTTCATAGCTCTCAATTACCTAATTTTTGTGTCATTAAAAAATGTACACAGGGTACTTCGCATAAGAACCGACGCAGAGCAGGGGCTACACCAACAAGCGGATCGTCATAGCCACAGACAGCCAGGCAGACCTTAAGGCCCTAAGAATCCCACGGGTAAATTCCTGGCTGGTGAGTGAGTGCCGAGACGAGACGAGCGACCTGGCTGGGCAGAATGAGGCAACCCTCATCTGGGTGCCGGGTCACTCGTGGGTCAAAGGCAATGAATAAGCTGACACTCTCGCGAAGAGACGGTCAGCACAACCATTTAAGGGACCAGAACCGGCTCTGGACGTGACAAAGAGCACTGGCAGGGGAGCCATTAAGTCCTGGGTCAGAAACCAACACAAGGTGTACTGATCAGACTGTCCAGGGCTCAGACATGGAAAGTCAATAATTTACGAACCCAGTTCAAAGAAAGCTGTGGAGCTGCTAAGTCTTAGCAGAGGGCAGCTTAGAAACATAAGAGGTCTCTTGACGGGACACATGGCCGTCAAGAAACACCTGCATAAAATGAGGGGGACCTTGCATGCAGATCCTGCGGCGAGGGGGAGGAATCAGCCCAGCACATATTGTTACGAGTGTAAAGCTCTGGACCGCAAAAGACGACTGATCTACGGTCGGTCTAGACCGGAGACAGAGCATTATAAAACTTCACCCTACCAATCGCTGTGCAGACTAGTTCAAGGCACAGTGATTCTGGAATGCGTGGAGTAAAAAGACTAAGGGCATGCACAATAAGCCAAAGGTTGCAGTGCTATCGGGCCGTCAAAGCCGCGGACAAGCCCTGGGAGAGAAAAAAGGGGGCATGTAGGTAGACCTAAAATATGGTGATTTAACGCAACTTTCCCCATTACTAAGTTGCACCTCTGAGAAGTTATAGGCCTTCCAAGTGGGATTTCAAATTTCGAGAAAATCAATATCTGCGTAATAATTTAACTTTGAAAAATCAAATTTGGTACACATTCTGAGTATACCAGTAGCATTAATCGATGGTAAGTAGAGCAATTGGGGCATTTGAAAGGGTTGAATAGGTTGAACGCCATTATAAATGCCCACTTCTCAGGGAGGCAACTTATAGTATACGGGTGCGTTAAATCACCTTCTTTTAGGTTCCTTAATACATACCCCTGTTGGTTTTGATGCGAAATACCCTGTATATCTAAAAAAAAGGCAATGTTCCCATAAGGATATGTGTGGACATTTTGAAAAGATTCATTGAATTGTTCGTGGGACCTTTTCAGAGCATACTGGAAGCTCCTAAGAATATTATAAATAACATTCTAAGAACCTTATTAGTATGACAAAATCTGCCCAATTGTCACGTTCATAGAGTCCTATGAATATATTTGTATCCTGTGAGAATGTTCTGGGGATGTTTCAGTATTATTTCGAAACATTTCTGGTATATTCTCAGAATGTGTCTGTGCTGTCTGGGTTATAATAAATAATAAAAATAAAAAATAATTCAATTATTCATCCTCTGATGGCGCTCAATTGGTTAGTGAAACGATCATCAGGTGGTTTAAAATGTGTCGTGGTGATTTGGGTTCTGTAAGTGTACAGATCAGTGCTCATCACAGGTTCCAATACTCACTTAGTGTATTATACCTGTTATACTTCCACCAGACTAAGTGAGTGGTGGACGTGCCGCCACCTAGTAGCGGAACCAAGTCGTATGTTGTCACGCCAGCTCCAAATAACACAGTGTTAAAAAAATAGAGACTGTATACAATTAACAATTTAGAAAATTGTCAGCCCTGGCCCATTTCTACCCTGATAAGCCTTGCATACTTCCACCAGATTTTGTCTTTTATTAAACAAACGACATACTTGGAATTAGAAACATTTTTATGAAAATTTACTTCCACAACGGACTTGCTACGTCCAGACTTGTATTAAGTTTTATATGTTCACTACATATAAGAAGACAAATATTTTCTTGGCACTGGTATCTATCTACAAAACATACAATAAATAAGCACATGGGTGCATAGGTAGCCAAGGGGGTACAGCGGGTACACAAACACATTCGTAGAGGATGTAGTTGAACATGTGTATGTTGGTACACCTGGCGGTGGCAGCTGGGCCGACAGCCGGCACACGGGACACCCAGACAAAAGAACATCGCCTAAGCCTATAGACCCTGCATCAGCCCATACCCGATCACCGAGCCACCTTTACTTACATGCACCTTGATTGGTTAGTTGTTCCAGATCAATGTCTTCAAGATATCGTACAGGACGTCCCAAATAAAACATAAATGTATTGGTCACGGAAATATTAAACTAACAGATCGGTGGCCGCGGCTCTTCATAAAATAAATTTTACTCGTAAGTCTCGACGGAGCAAATGTGTTATGACATTTTTAGATTTCACGGAACATTCTGGAACTTTTTTTAAAACGTATCTTTCATTTATGTTAAGCCGTTTGGAAATAAAAAATATTTTTTAAGAAGTTTGGCAACAAACATCTCAATAAAAAAATGTTTTATTTTCAACCGGCATAGCAGGAATCGTGATTTTTCGGTGGTTGTTTCTTATTAGGTTGCCATATCATAAACTGTTATGCGAATAAAGTTGATGTATACATGCTGTACACAATATAATATACTTTTTGGAGAACACTAAAATGCAAGTTATGCGGAAATTTTAAACGGAACACACTGTATTCTATAGTGAAACTCGAAGGATCAGTTAATGCTCTATCTAAAAGTATAATGTAATGTTATACATATTTTTATCGATTTTGGACTTATTAGCAAAAAAAAAACAGAATAATACTAAAAGTAGCAAGCAAGAAACAACAATTTATTTGATTACTTCATGCAAAAAGTTTTGTTTTATCTACTTGTTGAATATGATACGACTTTAAAATCAAATAATCAGGTAGCGATAACTTAGCATTCACTAAAAAATTATCTAAAAGCTATAACTACAACTACTGCCAAAGCATAAGAGAAAGTGTCCATTCAAAAATGAATTTTCTGGAAATTTTTAGTAAAATCTAGGACAATTACGGTTGAAGCTAAAACTTAAGAGTTTGTAAAACACTTTTTTTGCGACATTTTCTCTACATGCCTCGTATTCGTTTCAGGTTATTTGCCAAAATTTTGCCAGTTTTAACGTTTCCAACCGCGACTTTGACGTTTTAAGAGGAAAATCTCTTTTTTTTTAAATGCCACTTTTTTGGATTTTAACTTACATATCTTGGCACACAGTTTGCTTTTTAGTGAATCTTTATTAAAAAAATTCCCTACTAATTTAGAGTTTCATATGAGAGCGAGTTTGGGCCCCTAGAACCTGAAACCAAAGTCAGTTTGAATTTTTATATATATATATATATATATATATATATATATATATATATATATATATATATATATATATATATATATATATATATATATATATACATACAGTGTGGCCCATTTTAAGTGGAAACACCCCTGTAACTTTTGCATTTATAACGCGATCTTTTTTAGCGAGATCTCAAAAGATAGAAAATAAAAAAGTCACAGATTCCGTGAAAATTGGTTCCTATGCTATTCTATCGCGGCCTCCTAAAACTATTTTCATGTCAGCATTTGTAAACTTTTTTCTTCGAGTTTTGAGATGTTTTTCTTGACTTTCATAGTTCCCTTGTAATAGTTATTTTTTTTAATAATATTTGGTAGGTAGCAGTTTTGGAGAACAGGGAATCCCGTGGCGTACTTGCTTTTTTCCATAAACGTTTTTTAATATTTTGACATAAAAAATAGTTTTAGTAGGCCGTGATTGAATGGCATAGAAAACAATTTTCACATGATATAATATAGACTTCTCCATTTTCTATCTTTTGAGGTCTCGTTAAAAAAATCGCGTTATAAATACAAGTTACAGGGGTGTTTCCATAAGAGAAGGGTCACACAAATAAACCTCTCCGAAATGATTAACACTTCTTCTTTTTTTTATGAAATTTGGCATATATCTATTTTGAGGGATGCCGAATGAAGCGGCGTACTTATTTTTTCCCCTAGAAATGGTCTTAAACATTTTCCCCATATCTTGACATAGAAAAACTGCATTAGTACGCCTTGGTCAGGTGACATAGAGAACAACGTGCCAAATTGGAGTACCTGAGTTGAATAATCGTTAAAATAACGACATTTACAAGCTGCAGGTGAATTTTTTTAAATAAAATTCAAAATACCTTTAAAACAAAGCAGTGCAACTAAAAATATACTTCTACAAATTAGACTCCAAATTAGACTCCAAATTTAAAAAAAGGTTCAAAAGTTAAGAAACCTACAGCGTGTTCTATTTTTAAAAGTATGTTTGCTTTTTCCTGCAAATATGGGACATCCTGTATAATCAAAAATAATTTTAGAACGTGCAGCCTCTGATTCTCTATAATTTTTGTAATTACATTTTTTTTGTATTGTCAATAATAACATTAATATTGAGCTTTATCGCAGAAATGCGCCTCCCTATATATATACAGGCTGGTCCTCCGGGAGGTCCCACGATCGATTGCGGGAAAACTATCAATAGGAAAAACCTGAAAATTGGATATTACACTAAAGTCGTTGGGGGCCACAGGTTAAAAATATTTTCAAGATGGCGGCACTTCCGGTTATACCGGAAGTAGATGTCAATTCGCTTATTTTAAATGGAACACCCTATATTTTATTGCAGTTTCGGATTTTATAATACACTCTGAACACTTTTTGTAAATAATGTTCTATACCTATCTTCAACCGTCCAGAAGATATTTAGACTTTAAGATAAAATTTGACATTTATGGCCAGTCATAAAGATACCGATATTTTTATAATAAGAACATATTTCGTTATGATTTTTAGAATTCTTCTGAAAGATATTTCACTTCATCTATTTCCACATCGAGACTAACGATAGAGTATACAGAGTGTCCAAAAAAAAATTCTTGAATTTTGCAATGAGAAATTGCAAAAATCTCGCGATTTTCAAATTGCAACACCCTTTTTTTATAACACTATCGTGTTAAGGTCAAAAAATCACTGATACTTTGTATGTAATTACCTATACCTAAATCGAACGGTTTTCATTTAATTTTGAAAAAACTCATTTCAAAGCCTGATAATTTGATAAATTTCTTACCATAAGCGTTAGACATGGAAAATAAATTGCCGAGTGTGTTTCTATGGAAACTTTGACAGTTTGTTGATTAACTAGCTAATAATGGCACGGTTAAACGACACACACGAAGATTATTTAAATTTTATTTACTATTTATGGACAATGTAATAAAGTAATTTCGCGAACGTGTGATACATTTGCTGATAGATATCCAGATAAACAGAAACCGTCAAACGAATAGTAGACAATTTCAAAAACTGCGGATTTGTCAAGAAAAAGGTGCAGGGGGCTAAACCCGTTGTTGACAACGAACAAATCGAGACAGCAATTTTTAGGTATCTTGCCATATAACCTTATATAAACCCATCAAACAGATAATAGAAAATTAAAAAAAAACAATTCACACACAACATGGACTGAATAAATGAAACAAAAATTAACGTCCTAAGTGTTCAAATTGACGACCTCTGGCGTGAAGACATTTTTCACACTTACGTGTCAATCCCTCAAGTGTGGCCCTTCTTATTTAATCCGGATCCAATTCACGAAATGATTCTCGAACCCGCTGCATGCAATCTTCTTTAGTAGAAACTGCAGTTTTGTAGATTTTATTTTTTATAGTACCCCATATAAAAAAATCGAGAACAGATAAGTCAGGCGATTGAGGCGGCCAAAGGTGTGGCCCATTGTTGGCAATCCATTGGTCAGCAAATAGAGATTGTAAAATATTGTTAACCAGGTGACTATTATGAGGAGGGGCCCCATCATGTTGGTAAAATATTCGCCTATATTCATTCAATGAAAGGTTGCCCAAATAAGTTACTTCCAAATTTTGCAAAATTTCTAACTAACGCTCACCTACAAGTAAATAAATAAAGTATTTTATGAATTTCGGATTAATTGTCACCATTCAAATTATCGTCGTACATTTCTAGGGCAACAACGCCGTCATTCCTTATAGCACAATAAACATTAAACTGCCAGCTTTCTTCAAAATGTCCTTCCCTAGAAGGATGAACATTGGTGTCACTCCAATAGTGAGAATTACGACGATTGAAAAGTCCATTCTTTGAAAATGTTGCTGAATTCGTCCATGTGATGTTATCTAGAAACAGCTCTTTTTCTTGGAATCGCATTAAAATAAATTCACAGAATTCAACCTTTCTTGAAAAATCAGTTTCCTTTAAATGTTGCACAACTGAACAAGCATAAGGATGGAACTTATCTTTTCGTAAACTTCGTAGAACGGATGTTTTGACAATCCTAACTCCAGTGCTACTTGCCTCGTTGACTTTGTAGGGTATGCGGCAAAATATCTGCTTGCTGTCTCAATTTGTTCGTTGTCAATAACGGGTTTAGCCCTCTGCAACATTTTCTTGACAGATCCGCAGTTTTGAAATTGTCTACTATTCGTTTGACGGTTTTACGTGACGGTTTCTGTTTATCTGGATATCTATCAGCAAATGTATCACACGTTCGCGAAATTACTTTATTACATTCTCCTTAAATAGTAAATAAATTTAAATAATCTTCCTGTGTGTAATTTAACCGTGCCATTATTAGCTAGTTAATCAACAAACTGTTGAAGTTTCCGTAGAAACACACTCGGCAATTTATTTTCCATGGCTAACGCCTATGGTAGGAAATTTATCAAAATATCATTCGTTGAAATGAGTATTTTCAAAATTAAATGAAAACCGTTTGATTTAGTTATAGGTAATTACATACAAAGTATCAGTGATTTTTTGAGCTTAACACGATAGTGTTATAAAAAAAGGGGGTTCCAATTTGAAAATCGCGAGATTTGTGCAATTTCTCATTGCAAAATTCAAGAATTTTTTTTGGAGACTCTGTATACTCTATCGTTAGTCTCGATGTGGAAATAGATGAAGTGAAATATCTTTCAGAAGAATTCTAAAAATCATAACGAAATATGTTCTTATTATAAAAATATCGGTATCTTTATGACTGGCCATAACTGTCAAATTTTATCTTAAAGTCTAAATATCTTCTGGACGGTTGATGATAGGTATAGAACATTATTTACAAAAAGTGTTCAGAGTGTATTATAAAATCCGAAACTGCAATAAAATATAGGGTGTTCTATTTAAAATAAGCGAATTGACATCTACTTCCGGTAGAACCGGAAGTGCCGCCATCTTGAAAATATTTTTTAACCTGTGGCCCCCAACGACTTTAGTGTAATATCCAATTTTCAGGTTTTTCCTATTGATAGTTTTCCCGCAATCGATCGTGGGACCTCCCGGAGGACCACCCTGTATATATATATATATATATATATATATATATATATATATATATATATATATATATATATATATATATATATATATATATATATATATATATATATATATATATATATATATATATATATATGTATGTATGTATGTATTTTTCAAACTGACCTTGGATATGGGTTCTAGTGGGCCTAATTCGCGCTCATTTGAAAACATTTTCCGAATATCTTACCATTGCTGACTCTCTATTAGTGAATTTTCGTAATGAAAATTCACTAATAGAGCGATTCTGTTTATTGTTTGATTACAAATTCATTAAGTACTAAACAATTTCGCTGATTTCCTACTGCAATTGTTACAATCACAGTTGAATGAGGACTCATTTACAATTGATTGTCTTGCCTTTTCCGTGTCCAGTGTCCGGGGTCCAGGGTCCTTTATCTTCCAGCTAACGACTCATTTCCTATCTCCCAGGATCACCGGAAATCAGCCAGGATTTCCTCTCCCTTCTCTTACAGCAGACACGATGTTCCTGTCCTATCCTATCCTATAAACTATCCTGAGCTCTTTGCTAACTTTTTATCACTACCTATACAATTACATGAAAGTTCTAGACTCAGCAAGTGCGTTATGGTAGTGCATTTTCATAAGAATAATATATACTATACTATATTAGTGACCTAGCCTTATATTAAAAGTTATAAAAAATTACTTTATTTAATAAGAACAGTAAAAAACAAGAACAAGAAGGGCAAGCAAAAACATGACCTCTAAGAAGGAACATCAAAAAATTCCTGTCATTCATGCATTGAGGGTGATTGTATGCATGCCGAAGAACCCACAAGAGAAAGAGCGTTTCTGCCCCTTCACCCAAAAACACGGGGGTTTCTCCTTCCCCTTGTGCATGCATACAACTATTTTCAAAGCATAAAGCACAAGAAACATGTCGTGGGAGCAACCTCGCAGGAAAGTTACGGGACCAGGGGCGTACGTGGGTGTTTTGCGAGTAGACAGGGTTTAAAGGAGGTATTGCTGCAAAATATGAAAAACGAATCTTTTCAGAGTCCGAATAGGTGTTTTCTTTAGCATTTTACGCTCATATTTCCTCCCCGCCCAGCACACCTATTCATTCGTGGTCCCCTAACTTTTTTGGGGGTGATTTGCAACCAATTTTTCTTGCGGCTTGTGCACTCAAGGAGGGGTACTAAGCTAGTTTCTGAAAAAATATTCTAAAAACCCTTCATGCACTAAGCTGGAAATTTACCGAGATTATATTCCACTTCGTCGCCTATGTCTTTTTCAGATAATTTAAAATGCAGCACTAAATTAAATAGATTCACTTGCATTTTAAAGAATTTTATTTCAAAAAATTCACTAATAGAAGAAGTATCGTGTTACTTTGCAAAAATGTTTTTAAATGAGCACGAACTAGAACCCCTAGAACCGATATCCGGGGTCAGTTTCAATTTCTATATGTTTATATATATATATATATATATATATATATATATATATATATATATATATATATATATATATATATATATATCCGCACGATAACTAAAAAAGTGACTAACTGATTTGCATGAAACTCGGCAAAAAATTTTCTCTTCTTAATGGCTTGGATGAGTTCGTTAGCGAAGAAAATCGGAGAAGGTTTTTCGGGAAAATTTTAAGTTTCCTTTCGAAAAAAAATGTATGTCCAGAAATTACAAATCCATTTTGATGAAATTTTGTGAACATGTTGCCCTGTAAAAGGCCTTACTCGATACCAAAATTAAACTTTCTTGGTTTATAGAAAATTGAGTTATTTAAATTTGAAGCATTTAATGAAAATTCGCAACCATACCCCACTTGCTGCGTCCCGAACTTTTTCTTATTTTTATATTACATATATAAGCACAAGATAAGTATAATTAAGAGGGGCGCTTAATTAATATTGTGGCGACACAAACTTGAAAAGTAGAGACGTTATTAGAGCGCGTTAACTGTCATAAACTTGATTTCATCATCCTTTTACAGTAGTGTTCTGATCATAAAAAAATAATTTTAACTGTATGAACACAAAAATTAGTTATAGATATTTATTAAATCTATTAAAAAGAATTGTGATTTGTCAAGAGGTTATGAGATGTATTTAAACGTCAAACTCACTGTACCGCAGCATAATATTATTATGTTGGGACTGTACTCACCCCATATCTCTCTAGTAATTGTATCATGTCTAAAACCTACATTTGAAGCTAAATTTCAAATTTGATATTGACAATTGAGAATAAATGACATTGCCACAGAATGACAAATGACAGCGGAGCTCCAGCACGCACGCAGTCTAACAACGTTGTCAGATAGAGTAAATTAGCATTAGAAGGATAAACTAAAAATCATGAGAAATGAGTAATTCGAAATTTGCAGCTTTAAAGTACAGCTATGGGTTATGTGAATTTTCTTTAAAAAAAGTTCAATAATTAGGAGATCTCGACTTTTGAATTTTGAAAAAATTTCTTCAAATGAGCGCTAATTAGGCCTCCTAGAACACATATCCGGGGTCAGTTTCGATTTTATATATATATATATATATATATATATATATATATATATATATATATATATATATATATATATATATATATATATATATATATATATATAGGTATCACACTGATAATTCAAAAAATTATGGGCCGATTTTGACAAAATTTGGTGAATACCTTCCTTTTCTAAGTGGCTTGGATAAGTTTGTTAGCCAGGAAAATCGGCCAAGGTTTTCCCGGAAAATGTTGTGTTTCCTTTAGAAAAAAAATTCATATCTCCGGAAATAACAAATTAAGGGCAACCAAATTTGGTACATCGTTTTATATCGCTATAGGTAAATTACCTACCAAAATTTAGCACTGTAAGTCAAATGATAAAAGTTATGGGCATTTAAATAAAAATAAATTGGGGTTTTCCTAAAAACGTCAAAGTGACAATTTAAAACGTCAAAATTCGCAACATTTAGGCAATGAATTTCAATCTAATACGGGCTATGGAAAGAAAATGTTTAACAAACCCTGAAGTCTTAGTTTCAATCGTCATTGCCCTTCATTTTACTAAAATGTTTCCAGAAAATTCATTTCAAATAGACCCTTCCTCTGATGCTTGGCAGTAGTTTTAACTATAGAGTTTATCGTTTAATGGTATATAACTTTTGTCGAATTTTCGTAAAAAATCAGTAAAGCTCAATATATGAGCTTTTCTACAAGATATGAAAAAAAATTGTATACATTAATTATAGGGTGTCTTGAGCTACATCTTAAAAATATTTCTACAATCACAGGGTGTCCCATAAGTCGTTGGTGATACAAATAATTTTTTTTAGTCGAAAACGTCTTATATTTTTGCATTTTCCATCGAAATATAATGCATGTTTGTAAGTAAAGGAATTCTGGGCGCAGCAAGTGCATTATGGTAGCGAATTTTGATTAAATGCTTCATATTTAAAAAGCTCAATTTGCTATTAACCCATAAGGTTGAGCAAGAAACGGATTTTTACGGTTACACTTTAAGTTTACTTTCGGAAATTTTTGTACGTTTTTAAACAATAAAGTAATTTTGATGAAACATGGCACATTGTTTTAACTGTATAGGTTATACTGGTAATCAATTTTGATGCCTGTTTTCTGAAAAAAAAACACATATTTGATATTAAAAACATGTTTATGAAAATTCACTATCATAACACACTTGCTGCGTCCCGAACTTGTTCTTAACTATCTGATAAAACTAAATTTTATAAAATGTATGCTTTATTATCAGTAGTGCTAAAACTTTGAGATGTTTATACATGACAGATATAACTACAAGAAATCTCTGAAGATTTGGCAACCCAGGTAAGAAACAGCTACATCTTGACATCTTGCAATGATTGTAACTTACATTGTTTATATTTTTATATGCGATTTATTTAAATAGCATATCAGTACAGGTAACTTCATCTGTCCCTGTCCAAAATTGTAGATATTGCATTACAGAACTCGAAGTGAAGTCGAGGATTATGTTGTTATTAATTTCGAATAACTTATAAAAATTTTTTGACCAAAAGACTAGGCAAATTTTTCTGTAAAAAACAATCGGTTTTCGCAATTTTTTGTGTATTTCTGTAGGAATCCTTGTTTGTAAGGTATTCGTTAAATTTTTGTAGTTAATAAAAACACAGGTTATATATATTTTAAAAACAAAAAGGAAGAGACATTGTATTTATTTATCCAGCAACGCGGCGAGGCAGCTTATTTTGTGATAAAGTTTGTCGAGTACGAAATATGAGAGATTTATACATCAGGGAATCCACTACATAATCTGCAAATAGTTAAATAGAAAACCTAGCACGTTTCCTGCATTGCATACTACCCTGGTTACTTTTGTTTCCTTTTATCCTATCATTTTAATTAGAATTTTTCTTTAGCGCCCCGAGAAAACAGTTTTGCATTTTATTCGAAATCTGTTCATATCTGAAAAACCTTCATAACAGCCTGTTGAGATAAAGTGCATTGTGTATTAACGTTGAAGTAGTCAAAAGAAGGTTTCAATGTCATTTTTTTTAATCATTATTTCAACAACACACCACAAGGGCTCACAGCCTAAATACTATCGTATTGTATCGTGGGTGCCGGCAAGAATGAAAGAGGCAACTTGTTAACTCTGGACTTGAATGTTTGGAGGTTCGAAGGAGAAAAAAACATGTACGGCAAAGAATTTCACAACTTGGCAGTCCTCGGGACAAAAGAGCGGACATAACAAGATGTTCTATGTCTGGCGACCTGAACAGTAAAAGGGTGCATTCGCTCTGTTCCCCTGGTAGATCTGTTGGGGGCAGCAGGTGAAGGAACTATGGAAGAAAGCTCCTCTGAGCAGTGCCCGTGCAGATATCTATAAAAGAGAGAAAAGTCACCAACGGCAGGTCGGTGGGCAAGGGATGGCAGCTTTTGGGTGAGGGTATGGGTCACCGATGAGACGTATAGCTCTCTTCTGAATGGAGTCAAGGATAGCGAGTGTAGAAGCGGCAGCGGCACACCAGATGTGGGAGAAGTATTCGCGGGTTGGCCTTATTTGTGAAGTATATAAGCTATAGATTTTCTGGTGAAAAGTATTTGCGAGCCCGGAAGAGGAAACCTAATTTCTTAGCAGCCGCTTCTGCAATTGATGTGACATGTTGGGGCCAATTAATATTTCGAGCCACAGAAATTCCAACAAGTGAAAAGGACTCATTACTTTAAATAACTTTGTTGTTCATTGTGATGGGTCTAGGGCTGGTGTATCTCTTATGAGATCGAAAGCAAGACTGAGATCTAGTGGAGTTGAATTGTACACGAATATTGTATATTTGAGTGGAGGGTGTTGTCGTCCGCGTAACTGTGAACTGGGTTGGATGTGCTAGAGAGGAAGTCATTGATGTGGAGAAGAAACAAAGTAGGGGCTAAAGCTGAACCTTGAGGGACTCCCGCTTTAATTGGATACAGTTTAGAGGAATCACCATCCACGACAATAGAAGTGCTCCCGATGGAAAGGAAATTTGCTGTCCAGGTGGAGAGTTTTGGTGGTAGGCCATAGGCCGGAAGTTTATTAAGCGGCGCTACGTGCCAGACCTGTTAGAATGCTTTGGATATGTCTAGAGCGACAATTTGGGATTCACCGTGTAGTTCCATAGACTTGTTCCAATAATGGCTGACAAAGGGAAAGACGTCGGCAGTTGATCTGCGCTGACGGAATCCATACTACCTGTCGTGGATTAGACTGTGTTTTTCAAGAAATTTTAGTAATTCTGTGTTTATATACGTTTCCATCACTTTATAGACGACTGAAAGGAGAGAAATAGGCCTGTAGTTGCTGGGAAGCGCTTTGGATCCTTTCTTGGGGATGGGTTGTACTCGAGCAGTTTTCCAGTTACTAGGGAATATGCCTTTATTATAAGATATCTGAAACAGACGAGTCAGGATAGTAGCAAGTTCTGGTGCGCATTTTTTGAGAACAATTGCTGGGATCTCGCCAAGGCCAGAGGCATTCCTGGTATTAAGAGAAGAGAGCATCTTCCCTACCATTTTAGTTTTGAAAATGATATCCGTCATTTTATGCGCGACATTGGGGACTGTTGGTGGTTAAACATTTGGAGGTGGGTTGGGAGTAGAATTGCGGGCGAACAACGAGGCAAAAAGTCCAACCTTGCCCAGGGCGGTAGAAATATTTTCATCCCCAGAAACAAGAGTTGGGAATGTGCTCTTGCAGAAATTATTCCCAATAGATTTAGCAAGGGTAGTGTAACATTCCAATATATATATATATATATATATATATATATATATATATATATATATATATATATATATATATATATAAAATTTATTATTATCGTTATACAATGCATCTGACAAATAAGCTATAAAATGTATTTATAATGTAGGTATACGTCCGTAGTTACTATGCAACATCTTTAATCTATAAACCTTGATATCGCCCAGCATTTTTGTCACCTCTTAAAACGGACAAACGAGCCATAAAACTCCTGTATAGGATACCTACAAGGCACTGTGTATAGGACAGCCTGTATGTGAGATTGTGTTTTGAGAAAGTTTTTGAAACTTAACAAAGCTAAAACTTAAACAAAAAGAGAGCAAACGGCAAGGATCAGGGTAGCGAGAACATTAGCTTACTCTGTGTGTATTTATGTCCGGTAATGAATCTACCGATTTGGGTGTTGGATGTTAAACTATGGCAGAGTTACACTCAGGAAATTGCGACTATTATATTAACAGTAAATTCCAAACTTTTCACACTAATCTCTGTCAAAGGTTCTGTTCAAAATGTTAAATGTGTGTCACTTGGAGAAATCTAAGGGCTCTGTTAGACTGTTTCCGCTTCACGTTCTGAAATATGGTCCGGCAAAAGGGACAAAGCGGACTTGCCGTTGCCGAGGAGAAGTTTGGGACAAGAAATGGGCACTATTCACCACTTCATAGCTCAAGTTTACCCTTTCATTCTATATCAGGGTCAACGGTAATGATAAAACTATGAGGATTTATGTTTTTACAAATTTTATGAAGTCTTTAAAAACTTGCTATAATTGTGTTATAGTAGCGTATTAAGCTAAAAAAAATTTAAAACCAGAATCACTGTATTTTTTTATTGAACTGTCTATAAAAGGTAAAGGTTATGTTTTTATAACACATCATGAATTTGATTCCAGTGCAACAACATGCATTTTGATTCGCTTAAGATGCCATAAGAATCATCCCTCATCTTCTTCTTCTTCTTCTTCGTGTGCCGTCTCCTCTTAGAAGGTCGGCTATCATCATGGCTACTATCACTTTTGATGCTGCACCTCTGAACAACTCAACGGAACTACAGTTGTACCATTTTCTAAGGTTATTTAGCCAGGAAATGCGTCTTCTTCCTCCGCTTCTCTTTCCCTGTATCTTTCCCTGCATAATATTCTGCAACAATACATATTTATCTCCTCTCAACGCGTGGCCCAGATATTGCAGCTTCCTTATTTTAATTGTGTTCAATATTTCTTTTTCTTTTCTCATTCTTCCCAGTACCTGCTCATTTGTTACTATGTCTACCCAACTTATCCTCAAGATCATTCTATATAACCACATCTCAAATGCCTCCAGTCGATCACTTATATATTTCTTTAACGTCCATGATTCCATCCCATATAGCAACACCGAGAAAACGTAGCATCTCAATATTCTGACTCTAAGTTGTAAGTTAAGATCTCTACTGCATAACATGCTTCTCATTCTGTTAAATATGGTTCTGGCTTGTCCAATTCTTGATCTAATTTCTTCATCGTACTCATTATTTTCATTGACAGTTGTTCCGAGGTACCTGTACTTACTGACTTTCTCTACGAGTTCTCCGTTTATCCATAGGTTTTCCTGTTGCTGAACTGATTTTGTAATGGTCATAAATTTGGTCTTTTTGATATTTAAGGTAAGTCCGCTCTCCTCGCTACTCGTCACTACTTGATCTACTAAGCTCTGTAAATCTTCTAGTGTTTCGGCAATGAGTATGGTGTCGTCTGCATACCGGATATTGTTAATGGGTATTCCGTTGACCTTTACTCCTATTGTTGTTTCTTCCAGCGCTTTTTAAATGATTTCTTCCGAGTAAAGATTAAATATTAGCGGCGACAGTACACATCCTTGCCTTACACCACGTTGTATTTTTACTTCTTCTGAGAGTTCATTGTCCACCTTATTATTAACCGTCTGGCTGTAGTATAAATTATTTATTATTCTAATATCTTTCATGTCGATATTTTTACTTTTAAGTAACTGAATGAGGTGGTTGTGGCGGACTCTATCAAATGCTTTGTTGTAGTCAAGGAAACAGACATACATCGGCTGATTGATGTTCATGCATCTTTGAGTCAACACATTGAAGGCAAACAAGGCTTCTCTTGTTCCCATTGCATTTCTGAAGCCAAATTGGGTTTCGCTAATATCTTGTTCTAATTTCCTAAAAATTCTCTGGTGTATTATCTTTAGGAATATTTTGAGAGCATGACTCATTAGACTGATGGTTCGATGGTCACTACATTCTTTTGCATTCACATCTTTTGGTAATGTAATGAAGGTCGATCTAAGCCATTCGCGGGGAATAATTCCTGTGTTGTATATTGTGTTAAATAGTTCCACCAATATGCCTATTTGATCTTCTGTGATTAGTTTAATTATTTCTGCTGGAATTACGTCGGGTCCTTGAGCTTTATTAGACTTTGCCATTTTTACCGCGTGCATTACCTCTTCCTTTGTTATTGTTGGGCCCAAATCTCCTTCTGTGTCTTCCTCTACCATTTCTTGTTGTCTGTCATCGTCGAATAGTTCCTGGATATACTCCTTCCATCTTGCCAGCTTCCCTGCAGTGTCTGGGATTATGTTGCCATTTTTTTACCAGACAGCTCCCTAATTTTTTTACAGAGGTTAAGATAATCGTGTTTCATTGTCAAATCTTCTATCTCCGCACATTTTTCTCTGTACCACTTTTCTTTGGCTTCACGTATACTTTTTCTTATCTCATTATGTATATGGTTATATGCATTTTTGCTATATTTTTGTACGTTCTTCTTTCTTCCATTAGTTTTAAAACTTCGTCAGTTATCCATGGTTTTTGTTTGTGAACAGTATTTTTTTGTTTGCAGTAACTCTTTTGTTGAAGTGGTTATCGTGGTTTTGATGGTATCCCATATTATGTTTGGATCTTCATTCGGTTCAGCTCTGATCTTACTTAGTTCGTTGTTAATATTCTTGGTCAATTGTCCTCTCATTATTGGGCTTTTAAAGTTTAAGGTTTGTAGATGTTTTTTGTTTTGTTGGGAATTTGGCTTCTTCAGTCCCTCAGTCCGATATTATTCAACATCTATACACAAAGCTCGCATAAAATGTGGAGCTCTGAAGTAAGTTGTCTGCAATACGCTGATGATCTATGCATAGGTGTAAAAAAAGACTCATACCAAGAATGCATCCTGGTCTTAAGACATACCGTCTTCGTATTGAAAATGTGGACTGAAGAAGGAGGATTCACGTTAAGTAAGGAGAAAACCGCAAGAGATTTGCTTAGGTAAAAACCGCAGAAATCCGCAATTGATATATGTATCTCTTTAATCAATACCGTTAAAGAGTGTAATGTTTTGGTAGGAAACCACTCGTCTATTGAAGCTCATTGCGCAGGACATAAGAGACTTGATGGCAACATTGACGTCTTGAAAGTCTATATCTTCGGTTTGAAGATTAACTTCCGAGTATTTTAATTTTAAACATATCAGACTGTATAATTGTGTTTTCTTTTGGCATTAAAATTAATTGTGTATCAATAATTTAAAAAAAAATTGCTAAGATTTATACGATCGAAATTCTTGTACATTTTTTGTGATTTAAGTTTGTAGTGATTTAAAAGCTAAAGCAAAATAATAACGAAATAGTTCGTGGCCACAGAATTGCACTTAGGTATAACTTATAAACGCAAAGTAAGAGCAGACCTTTTTTTTTGAGCAATATAAATCATTTAAATTGTGTTTAAAAGTCATATCTCCGGAAATAACAAAGTAAGGGCAACCAAATTTGGTTTACGTCATGATAGGTAAATTACCTACAAAAATTTAGCTCTGTAGGTTAAAAGATAAAAAAGTTATAGGCATTTTAAGAAAAATAAATTGAGATTTTCCTCAAAACGTCAAAGTCGCGATTTGAAACGTCAAAATTGGCAATGTTTAGGCAAAAAACGTAAAACAAATACGGATTCTGAGAATAAAATGCTGCAAGGGGAGTGTTCCACGAACCCTTAAGTTTCAGCTTCAACCATCATGCCTTTCATTTTACTACAATATTTACAGAAAACTCATTTCTAAGAGACCCTTTCTCTGATGCTTTGGCTGTCGGTTTAGTTAAGTTGATGCTTTCGCTGTAGGTTTAGTTAAATTGATGGTTTAACCATCTATAATTTTTAGTTAATTTTCGTAGAACAAATTCGTTAATGCATTTTTGCATTTTTTTTCAAAATATGATGCATGTTTGTAGAAAAAAAATCTGGACGCAGTAAGTGCGTTTTGGTAGCGAATTTTCGTTAAATCCTTCAAATTTCAATGACCCAATTTGCTATTAACGTAAGGTTTGTTGGATATTAAACCAACATTTAAGTTTATTTTCGGAAATTTTTTATACATTTTCAAACAATAAGTAATTTTGATAAAATATAGTTCATTGTTTCTACTACATAGGCTATACCGGTAATCAGATTGATGCTTGCTCGTATTTGCTATTAATAACTTTTTTTTTTAATCGAACACGCCTTATGTTATTGCATTTTTGCATTTTCCATCGAAATATAATGCATGTTTGTAAAAAAAGAAATTCTGGACGGAGAAAATGCGGTATGGTAGCGAATTTTCATTAAATGCTTTAAATCTGAATATCTTAATTTGCTATTAACCTATAAGGTTGACCAAGAAACCGTTTTTTTCGGGAACATTTTAAATTTACTTTCGGAAAATTTTGAACATTTTCAAACAAGAAAGTAATTTTGATTAAACACGGCACATTGTTTCTACTATATAGGTTATTCTGGTAACCAAATTTGCCATATTTGATATTAAAAACAATTTTATGAAAATTCGCTATCATAACGCACTTGCTGCGTCCCGCGCATTTTTATTTTTTATCGTGCATATTGTACAGGTGCTCCAAAAATTTACCGAGTATTCTGTAAACTAAAAGTAAAAAAAAGTAAGTATAAATTAGATATCTTTTTAAATTTTTGACCGCGCACAGGGGCCTAGTTGGCGCTCGTTAGAAGAAAATCTTTAAAATTCGAGAGCCTCTATCTTCTCATTGGCAAATTTTTCTACAAAAATTCGAATTAGTCCTACTTATTTATTGGCATAAGGAGCCGCTTAAATACTGATAATACATAACTTAACGTTTTTCTAAGAGCATCAGTGGTCCAGTGGTGAGAACGTCTGCCTCTGGATCCAAGGGCACTGGGATCGGTTCCCGGGGTTCCCCTTTTACATCCTCAAAATTGAACACCAACCGACGTTGTGCCATTCCGTTTGAGCAAGTTGAATTCGAAGGGGGCGTAAAGTCGCCGGTTCCGTGTATCATGCGATATTGAGCAGTTCGGCAAAATTTCCAGGATACTGAGGTAGTAGTAGTAGCAGTGATGGGGAGGCCAACGCCGAGAAAGTAGGACACAATGGGCCCTTTTTGCCAACCCCAGCAACCATGCTCTACTCCCCCTCGGTTCCGTCGCTAAATCGCCTCGACCTCAAAATGAAGGCCTTGGCGGTCTTCAATTGGACGGTACTTACCTGATTCCTCTGCAGAGTCCTCGATCCGATCAATTATGTTCGAAGACTCCCAAAAGCCTCGCATTCACACAGGTAGTGGTAGGACGTTTGTTCAACCTCGCCGCATTCCTGGCAAATGGGATGCCTCTCTACACCTATAAATGTGAGGTGTCTTCTAAGGGCGCAGTGGCCTGTCAGCACTCCCAGGATGTGGCGAAGCGTAGGTCGACCCCTATCGAGTAGCCAGACAGCTTTATCTCTATCCGGCCCCTCCACGAAGTCCCTCGCCTGCCTACAGCCACCAACCGACCTCCAGTGCCTTTCCATTGCTTCTTCCTTCCATCTGTCTAAGGCGACAGAGACCGTCTTCCTACTTATGCCTATCGCAGGATCCGGGCCACATAACGTCCGCCGGGAACCAAGCCTTGCGAGATTATTCGCTACCTCATTCCCCGCCATGCCACAGTGTCCCAGAACCCACACCAGTTGCACCTCCTTTGTCTTGGCTAGTCCTCTGAGGGCGTCAGCGCACTCCTGAACTAGTGTTGACCTGATTCTGGCCGCGCAGACTGCCCGGAGGACCGCCTGGCTATTTGAGAAAATGTACACACATTTCTCGGGGCTCCTCCTCACACCCTGTCTATTGGACACATACAGGATAGCGTACACCTGTTTCGAATGCCGTGGTATATGCGCCGAGAGCATAAGTCTCGCGCACCCCCAGGCCCTCGATGTATATTCCTGCTCCGGAAAATTGTTGATCCTCCAGCCGCGTTCCGTCGGTGAAACAGACCAGGCTTGCGGGCTGGAATTCAACCTGATTTTCCCTCCACTGATCCCTACTGGGCATCCTGAGGGTATTGGCTCTTAAGGTAGAAACGTAAGTTTTGGAGCATACTAAGACCTCTATCGGAGCAATATGTCTACCTAATTTCATTAAAATAGCTTTGTTCTTTTCCGAGATACAAAATTGAAAACAATTTGCTATAGCCTCCTTTCTAATACAGATGGGAAGCGGTGGCAGCATCAACAAGACCTCTAGCGAGGCTGAGGGTATCGTCATTAATAAACGTTTTTCTAAGAGCCTCAGTGGTCCAGTGATGAGAACGTCCGCCTCTGGATCCAAGGGTATTGGAATCGGTTCCCGGGGTTCCCTTTTACGTCCTCAAAATTTAACATCAACCGACGTTGTGCCATTCCGTTTGAGCAAGTTGAATTCGAAGGAAGCGTAGAGTCGCCGGTTCCGTATATCATGCGATGTTGAGCAGTTCGGCAAAATTTCCAGGATACTGAGCAGGGGCGTCTCTTGACCAAAATGTTCGGGTGTGCGGTAACGAGTTGCTGTTAGTGGTGGTTTTAAAAATTATGAACACCAAATGTACATATATATATATATATATATATATATATATATATATATATATATATATATATATATATATATATATATTGTACCTTTATGGGAATAATACGTAGATAAATAAATTTATTTCCCACTGCAACACTAACAAATTAAAAAGTCGCTTAAAACTTTAAAACACGAAAATAACATGGAATTATTAACAAGCTCTTCTCTTTACACAAATTTGTGTTAGCGATAGCACTGTCCGGAACGGGGTGAAAACTGAAAACATTAAAAGTAGTTCAATGTTAATATGGTACTAAATAATAAAATGTGTAAAAAGCCTGGATGCAGCAAGTGCGTTATGGTAGTGAATTTTCATAGAAATGATCTGGCAAAAAATATTTTATTATAACTTTTTTTCTTGCAACATAGAAATCTAATTTTGGTGTATAGTTTAACTTTTATATCGTAAACCTACCTACCAAATTTGGTTATCTTATATTTTTTATTTTTTGAGATACAATTTTTTTTCGAATGAAAACTCAAAATTTTCCCGGACAACCTCGTCCGATTTTCCTGACTAACGAACTTATTCAAGCCATTTACAGAAGAAAGGTACATGCCAAATTTTATCAAAATCGGCCGATTATATTTTGAGTTATCGGTGTGATACCTATGTATATATATATATATATATATATATATATATATATATATATATATATATATATATATATATATAGTTTAAAGTTTATTGTTATATAAATAGTACAAAGCATCTTACAAATAAGTCTAAACTTGTGGCTGCAAATGATGCAATTTTGACTAAATTTAAATCTAAATGTCAATTGTTCTAAAGTTCTGTCATCTGATTTCTAATCTCCAAAATGACCTCACCTCATTATGTACCATTACAATTTCTAGAAATATGGATGGTACTTGAAATCAGTTTCTTCATTTTAATAAAAAATTTCTATATTTTAAAACTTGACAAATTAAATTCTACAACTTTTTCAACAGAAACATTATATATATATATATATATATATATATATATATATATATATATATATATATATATATATATATATATATATATATATATTGAAACTGTCCCCGGATATGGGTTCTAGGGATTCTAGGGGTCCTAGTTCGCGCTCATTTGCAAACAATTTTTCAAAATTCAAAAGTCGAGCTCTCCCCATTAGTGAATTTTTTTACGAAAATTTACTAAAATGTATTATAGTCTTTGATTCTAGAATACTGTGGTCTCTGCAAGCGCAGTCGTAATGTTTGTAAATAATGCTATCACAACGTTTGTTAGTCCGGCGTTTCATTCATTTGTCTTGAGCGGTATTTTTACCGCTCACTGCAGTGTTAAAATCAATGGTATTTTCCTCACTATTTTAAACACATGGGTGGGGGACTGTATTGTATACCAATACAGCTCTATCGACTGAAGTGTTCGAAAATATCAACGCACACCTAACCCGAATTCATTCCCAGTTGCTATTGACCTACTCATATTCTCTGAATGAAGACGTGGTACCTACTTCATTCCAAGTCACTATTAACCGACTATTTATGAAATCAAATAAGTAAATTAAATCGATTGTCATAAAATATGTAGTGTATTAAGACTGAGGGAAAAAGAAATAAAACATATTTAACTGTGCACATTTTAATTATATTTTAGGGTGTGCGGCGCACACCTAGCTCACTAGGAGAAATCGCCACTGATACTGAGGTAAAACTGTGTGGGTTATTGTCCATAGTCGCGGAAATATACCGACGTAAAAGAGAGGAAAAAACGTTTTGCTACAGTAAAGCACATGTCGCATTGGAACTTTTTAAGCTTAACCTGCAATTTAAAAAATATTCAATTGTCTTATAACCAAAATCCTATTATATTAGACTGTCTAAAAAACGTCAGCAAAAATGTCTCTAACTTAATATAATATTCCAGGTAATCTCGATTATGATTATTCTATAATGGATATCGGTAGAAGCGGCTGGTGGCCTAAGAGAAAATAAAAGGAGAGATTGAGAAACTAAATGTATAAGCCGAATTAGCGATAAGCTCATTAGACTTGGCCCGGGACTCATCAAAAACTTTGTAACTGTATCCAGAAACGCATCACCTAGCCCTATCTCTCCTCCCACCGCTTCCTATTAACCCACCAACTTTCAACTAATTACCAACCACCAGAAATTATTTGTATAAAACTTCAAAATTCCTGAATATGATTTAACTTTATTCGCAATTATTAGATATTCCAGGCAGGGTTGTAACTGACTGAAAACAATCGCAGAGCACTTACAAATTCAAGATACAATTGTTGACGGCGATATTTTGCTTTAGGAACACATCAAGACAAATAATGCGTTATTCTGCCTCTATATTAATAAATGTATCGGTTATTTGAGAAACATTATATAACCACTAATAAGTACACTTTGAGACCCCAAATCACCACAACACATATTTCAGAGACCTTACGATCGGTTCGTTGACCATGTCAACATCTTCAGCGGAAGAAAAATTCTAAAATTAAAACAACTAGCTACAGTGTATTTATATCGCGTCTAGGTAAACGAACTAGTCCGAAGTAAAATTGTCGTCGAAGACACATCGTTTGTTTATTGTGTAGTGAAACTACGAGGTCGAAGACCTGCTTTAATCTTCTGGTCGGCAAATTTATGAGCCCTTGTCTAATATAAGCATAATAGGCTTAAAAGGAAAGGTACACGAATTATTTAACGAATCGGCAACGTCCCTTTTTATCTAGAAACTTACTATGTGGATATTGGAGCAAGCCGACAAGCACATCTGGCGAGACAAACACCATAATCTCCGCTCCTCTTTTTTATAATAACTAACCCGGGTGTTTGGCTCACAATATTCACTCTAACAAAGTATAAATAATTCAACCTAAATACTACATAAAAACTATATTTATATTGATTTAAATTCTTCGTAAAAACAATATTTATATTGACTTCATAGATACAAAGAAAATGAAAGGGTCTTTAACTCGAGACAAACGTAGAGATTAGTATATGTATAGACCGGCCGAGTTATTGACAGTAATTTATTATTCTACCAGACAAATTAGGAATGTTTAAGTGGTCAAATGCAAAGTGAAAATAAAGGGCTTGAAATTAAAGGTGCCGCACGATTCAATTAAGTTTTGTTCTTAATCGACCTTGACATAAAAATACTTTCTAATGAATCAAGCATAGTTTGATGTCTAACATTTTTGACAAGTTTCAAATTTTCTTTGTCAATGTGGTGATTATTATCCCATACATGTTGTGCCACACACGATTTGTCCACCATACCATATCGTAAATGTGCGAGATATTCACAAAATATGGTGGCTGTGTTTGTCCTAGTTTGACCCACGTATTTAAGATTGCAATCTTTGCAACTTATCTCATAAATACCGACCATTTTAGTGGCTTTGTCTTTGTCTTTCGTATTACCGAACGAATTTTTTAAATTACTTTTCGTCGAAAAAGTCAAATGTAAATCGGCTTTCTTAAAAATACTTTCAAAACCCTTTGTGATTCGTGGTTTCATAAGGTAAACACACAAATTGTTGCCCTATTTTATCTTTCTTAAATGTCGTACATTCAGATATCATTTTCTTTGTTCTATGTTTGTTAACTAATTTGTCTATTAAACCATCAGAGTTACCGTTATATCTCGCCACATTTTTTATGTATTTTAATTCTGTATTAAATCTGTTTTTACTCAACGAAAATTTGATCAATCTATTTATTAAGAAATTTAAACTAGCCGTTTACATACTTACAAAATTTGGCCGAAATTTTTTTCGGTAGTACTTTTTGAGTTATCGATTGGATATATATATATATATATATATATATATATATATATATATATAATTTTATAAGATGCAGCTCAAGACATCCTATAATTAACGTATGCAACGTTATCTCCTATCTTGTATAATAACAATTATATTGAGCTTTACCGTAGAAATGCGTCACCCTGTATATATGTAAACATATAAAAACTGAAGCTAAACCCGGATATGGATATTAGGTGCCTAGTTTGTGCTCATTTGAAGAAATCTTTTTAAAATTCAAAAGTCGCGATCTCCTCGTTAACGAATTTTTTCCACGAAAATTAGCTAAGAATTATAAAGAGTTAAACCAGAAACTTAACTAAACAGCCAAAGTATCAGAGAAAGTATCTATTTGAAATAAATTTTCTGTGAATATTTTAGCAAAATGAAGGACAATGACGGTTGAATCTGAAACTTCTTGTAACATTTCTTTACATAGGCCGTATATATATATATATATATATATATATATATATATATATATATATATATATATATATATATATATATATATATATATATATATATATATATATATATATATATATATATATAGTTTGTCCCAAACTGGATGGGAATGTATTGCTATCTCCGTTATTATTAGAGATAGGGAGACGGTTAAATTAGCAATGTTCTGTAGAATTTGATGATCGTTTTAAATGTGAAAGGTTTTTGCCCTGCCTCGTTTCCTTTTCGAGTTATTTTGAAGAAATCAAAATTTGTCGATTTCTTTTTTCTTCAATATCTAAGTAGGCGGTGATCTGACATGTCTAAGACTTGCACATTGTCAGGACACTTTTTACAGAGCAATATTTTTGTGCTATTCTCAACTTTGGATTGTCATTTGTTTTTGGGCTACAGGTATCCGCGTATGTTTTTATTATGGCAGCCATATTGGATTTTTTGCTCATGTGATAGCCTGTGAAAAGAGCTTTCCAATGATGTACAACATAAGTACACTTGGAGAACCCAAATCACCACAGCACATATTTTAAAGACGTTACGATCGTTTCGCGGACAACGTCAGCGTCATCAGAGGATGAAAAAGTTCTAAATTAAAATCAACCGCTACTGTGTATTTATATCACATCTAGGTAACGAACTAATTCGAAGTAAAAGTTGCAATCGACGACCATCGTTTGTCTAGTGTGTCAATATTTGAACGGGCGAGGTCGAAGAACTACTTTAGTCTTCTGGTTGACAAATTTATGAGATTTTATCTAATCTAAGGATAATGGGCTTAAAATGAAAGGTACCGAGATATTTAAGGAAGCAACACATTTTAGTGGTTCGTTAATTTTCTCCAGGAGTTAACATTTCAATCAGCTTGTGCTTTCTGTAAAGTACTTATTCACTCTTGCTCCAATTTTAGATGTAGAAAAAAATATAACGCATAAGAGAAAATGGGATAAAGTCGGAGAAAATGTGGAAAGGTAAGAAACCCTAGCGCAACCCTTCATCATAAACAACAGGAAAGTCAGGGAGGCAAATGAATGGTGGAAAATATAAGAGAAATAAGACATATAGCGTCATTAGTAAAGTTTTCTAGACCACGGAGTTGTGCTGAAACAATCATATTTTCTTTCAGCTTTATGAAAAAGTATTTCAGCACTTTCCTAACTTCTGATCCAATTACAGTTGGAAAGTGTTTTCTTTCTGCACACTTCCCCAACAAAATATAATATACACGTATATCCACTATATGTCGAGAAGTGGTGGGAGCATTTTATAATCCAATAAATGGACGGCTTATATAAGTATCGTATAATAAAAATAATGAAACAAAGTTTAGGTGGGGATAGGGCTTGATCTACACTTTATCGTATTCAATAATTAACTTCATGATCGTCACAGTCACAAAGCGTAGTCGCGCTCTCGTCGCTACCATGATTCTGTATGTACAGCACATGTTTTATTTCACAATAACTTTTTCACGTTATTAAATGCGTTAGATTTTCCAGGAGTTTTCTCTACATCTAAGTAGTAGTTTTAATCCGCCCTGAGAAAGCCCACTGTTTTATTTTTTATTAACCCTTAACATCCTAGCGTTACATATATGCAACGCATATCCAAAGCATTCGACCAGGTTTGGCACGCAGCGCTGCTTAATAAACTTCCGGACTATGGCCTACCACCAAAACTCTGTACTTGGACAGCAAATTTTCTCTCCAACCGGAGCATTTCTGTTGTCGTGGATGGCCATTCCTTCAAACTGTATCCAATTAATGCAGGAGTTCCTCAAGGTTCAGCTTTAGCCCCTACTTTGTTTCTTCTCCACATCAATGACCTCCTCTCTAGCACATCCAACCCAGTTCACAGTTACGCGGACGTTACTCAAATATACATTATTCTAAGCCTGTCTCTTTAGCCCAATTAGATGAGGATCGCAGACTCATGGAGGATTCTATCTCTGTCGATCTCAAAAAAATATTAGACTGGGGAAGTAGAAATCTTGTACAATTCAACCCCACCAAATCTCAGTCTTGTTTTCCATCTCATAAGAGATACACCAGCCCTAGACCCATCACAATGAAAAATCAAGTTATTCAAAGTAATGAGTCCTTTTCACTTGTTCGCATTTCTGTGGATCGAAATCTCAATTGGCACCAACATGTCACATCAATTGCAGAAGCGGCTGCTAAGAAATTAGGTTTCCTCACAAATACTTTTCACCAGCTAACCTCTATACCTTATATACTTCACAAATAACGCCTAACCTCGAATACTGCTCCCACATCTGGCGTGCCTCTGCCGCTTCTACACTCGCTATCCTGGACTGCATTCAGAAGAGAGATATACGTCTCATCGGTAAAACAACCCTCACCCAAAGGCTGCCATCCCTTGCCCACCGACGTGCCGTTGGTGACCTCTCTCTCTCTCTCTCTCTCTCTTTTATAGGTATCTGCACGGGCACTGTTCAGAGAAGCTTTCTTCCGTAGTTCCTCCACCTGCTGCACCCAACAGATCTACAAGGGGAACAGAGCGAATGCACCCTTTTACTGTCCAGGTCACCAGACATAGAACATCTTGTTGTGCCCGCTCATTTGTCCCGAGGACTTCCAAGTTGTGGAATTCCTTGCCGGCATATGTTTTTCCTTCTCCCCCGAACCTTCAAGTCCAGAATTAATAAGTTTCCTTTTTCCTCCTTGTCGATACCCACGGTACGATAGTATTTGGGCTGTAAGACCTCGTGGTGTGTTGTTGAAATATTTAAAAAAACATTGTTTTATTATTGGATGCCTTTGTTCCGTACGTATGGCCTTATAAAAACGCTTGTTTTAGTGAATTTTTATTTTAAAAAAATCACTATTAAAGAGGTATCGATGGTGAGACTTTGCAAAAATTTTTGCAAATGAGCGCGTACTAGGACCCCTAGAACCCACATCCGGGGTCAGTTTCAATTTTTATATGTTTATATATATATATATATATATATATATATATATATATATATATATATATATATATATATATATATGTATACGTCTGATAACTCAATAAATAATAAACCGATTTCGATGAAACTTGGCAAGTGGCTTTCTTTTATTGATGGCTTGGATGAGTTCGTTAGCCAGAAAAATCGGACGGTGTTTTCCGGAAAAATTTTGAGTTTTCCTTCGAAAAAAAATTTTTTCTTCGAAAGTAACAAAGCTGTTTTAATGAAATTTACTATATATGTTTCCTTGGGAGAGATCTTACTACATACTGAAATTCAACTTTCTAGGTTTATAAAAAATTGAGTTAATCAAATGTTAAATTTTCTTTTGAAAAATTTTTTTTTGTCCGAAAATTACAAAGTTATTTTAATGAAATTTGGTAGATATCTTGCGTTAGGAGAGACCTTACTACACCAAAATTAAACTCTCTAGTTTATATAAAATTGAGTTATTCAAATTTGAAGCATTTAATATTTAACATGAAGTTTTTACCACGGAAATCGTAGAAACGACGAGACGATTTTCACGTCTCTAGTATCAGGATCACATAAGAGGATAGGCAGTGGCAGTGTTTAAAACTAATGTTGTACATGCTAGTTTGTTATTCTGCAGATGATGTTTTCAATTTGTTTTCAATATATGGTGAATGTAACAGGATAGTTGAGACAACAGTTCGAACATTTAACAACAGATTCTTTTATTTGGATCCAATGAATATAACAAAATTCAGCAGAATTAAAAGTAAGTCGTCAAGTCATGGAATAATACTGACACGACGCGTTGTTAAACGTTTCAAAATTGAAGACAATGAAATGAATGAAATTATAGTTCTTGCATATTTTGAAGCATGTCTACAAGGTTCGTTAAGAAGTAGGTCTCAAGATTTGGGTTTATCTATCTTGGCAATACACAGAATATGGAGAAAGCACAATATGCATGTATAATTAGTGAATTTTTATTAGAAAAATTCCCTAATAAAGAGGTATCGATGGTGAGACTTTGCAAAAATTCTTTCAAACGAGTGCGAACTAGGATCCCTAGAACCCATATCCGGGGTCAGTTTCAATTTATATATATATATATATATATATATATATATATATATATATATATATATATATATATATATATATATATATATATATATATATATATATATATATATATATATATTATGTGTGTGTGTGTGTGTGTATCCGTCTGATAACTCAAAAAATAATTAGCCGATTTCTATGAAACTTGGCAAGTGCCTTTGTTTTATAAATGGCTTGGATGAGTTCGTTAGCCAGAAAAATCTAACGGGCTTTTCCGGGAAAATTTTTAGTTTTCTTTCGAATTTTTTTTTTTCTCCGAGAGTAACAAAGCTTTTTTAATGAAATTTACTATATATATTGTCTCAGGAGAGATCTTACTACTTACCAAAATTCAACTTTCCTAGTTAAGAGAAAATTGTGTTATTTAAATGTTAAATTTTATTTCGAAAAAAAATTTTTTCTCCGAAAAGTACAAAGTTATTTTAATGAAATTTTGTGGATATCTTTCCTTAGGAAAGACCTTACTACGTATTAAAAATAAACTCTCTAAGTTTATAGAAAGCTGAGTTATTTAAATTTGAAGCATTTAATAAAAATTCACTACCATGACGCACTTGCTGCGTCCCGAGTTTTTTTTCCTGTAACGCAGAGGCTGCGAAGGAGAAAGCAGGCATTTGTGAATCCGAGTTGTCCCTAAATCTGTATTTAATTTTTGTTGCACGATATAACCAATATTAAAATTTATGTAGAATGCCCAAAATTTCTAGATGAATTTTACAAACGCCCAATATAGTAATTGTTAATAACTCATTTGTCAATCTTATTGTCGCCAACTACACCAGTATACCACCCAATGGAGCGTTGGAGTGTGGAGAGAGCCCGAGGGAGTTAAAAGTCGTCAGAAACTTGAGCATAGGAGGGAAGGTCCTCAACTACGTCTTAATAGCTGCTGCCTAATAACAGTTCATAGTCTCTACCACCCCCTTACCCTACCTCTAGGCCGGGTTCACTCCAACTCTTCCTCGACAGCCCGGAGATGATTTTGCATAGTGAAATAATCATATTCAAATATGATTAGTTCTGATTGTAGCTGCCACAGTCACTTCATAATTGAGTTAGTGAAGAGACAGAGAGATAGAGACAAAGAGAGAGCGGTTCGGTAATTAAGCGCTTGTGTCTTCAAAAATCTATTCCTATTGCAGGACAGGACTAGCAGAAGGAAACTTATAACTTATAAAATGTTAGGCTTATTGGGTTGCTTATTAATGAATTTTCTTTTAAAAAAAAATCACTATTGAGGAGATCCCGACTTTTGAATTTTGAAAAGTTTCTTCAAATGCGCGCGAATTGGGCCCCCTAGAACCCATATCCAGGGTCAGTTTCACTTTTAGTGAATTTTCATTAAGAAAATTCACTAATAGAGAGGTATCGATGGTGAGACTTTGGGAACATTTCTTCAAAAGAGCGCGAATTATGGCCCCTGCAACCCATTTCCATGGTCAGCTAAAATGTATATATATATATATATATATATATATATATATATATATATATATATATATATATATATATATATATATACAGGGTGGCGCACTGAAAACGAAACAGACGGATTTGCGTCCAGATATTTTTTTTAAGAAACGCTGAAACACGTCAATTTTAATATTGAGCGGGACATGTTTTGACATAAAACTCAACTTTGTTACATCAACCCCTTAAGGGTGGTGATAACAACCCTTATATTTTAAATAGGGAACATAGGTCGAGTGTTACATCACTTGAAAGCTCTTTCTTTTCTGAACTCAGGAAACTAATTTTTCTGGAAGTTTTAGCAACTCGTTTAAAAATGATTCACAGTTGTGTTGCAAGAACGTGTTTCATTCATTGTGATAAGAAATGCACTAATTAGTCAATTTTTCGTTAAAAAAAAAACCAAACGTTCAAAAATGTTTATTCAGTTAATTAAGTGTTCAAATTGTTGACCACCAGCTTCCATACAAAAGTACAAATTTTGTTCAAAACGAGCTCTGACATTCTGGAGCATTTGTGGAGTTATTAGATGGCATTCTTCAACAATGCGTCGTCGTAATTCTTCCAGAGACTCCGGTTCTGTTGCGAAAATTCTACTCTTTAAATGGCCCCATAGAAAGAAGTCTAAAGGAGTTAAATCCGGTGATCTAGGGGCCACGCAATAGCACCTCTACGTCCAATCCATTGCTCTGGAAACTCTATGTTCAAAAACTCCCCAACACGTTGTAAAAATGCGGAGGAGCCCCATCTTGTTGAAACACTAATTGGTTTTCTTGATAGCGATCATAATTTTCAACAATGTCAATTAGTAGAGGGTAAACGATATCTTCCAGTAACTCCAAATACGTTTTGCCACTCAAATTGTCATCGAGAAAAATTGGTCCGATTAAACGATCTCCAAAAATGCAGACATTCAATTTCTGTGGAGTTTGAGTGTGGATGTCGTGAAAATTTCTTGGATTATTATCTGTCCAATAATGACAATTATGACGATTGACTCTAGAGTTTAATAAAAACATACACTCGTCTGAAAACAGATATTGAACAGAAAGTTCTCGTTATCAGCTATTCGTGCAGTCATAACTTCACAAAACTCCAGCCGCCGATCAAAATCATCTTCACTCAGTTGTTGTACAAGATCAATTTTATACGGGTGAAATTTATGATGCTTCAATATTCGCTGAATAGTTCAGGATCCCGTTTTTTTGTTGGCTACTGAACCACTTTGTCGAAACTTTGCAACTAACTCAAAAATGTATTTTCTGTTAACATGTCTGTTCGGATGTCGTTTATTAAACAAATTTGCGGTACGGTTGGCACAGTCATTGTTTTTGAAAAAAAAAGAATAATTATTTCAACTCTTTCTTCTACAGAATACACCATTGTGAAATTAATTTTCGGTAGTACTATCAAGTATCAAACCGACCGATAAACTGAAATAATAAACCGCATTTCTCCCATTCCGATAAGAAATGTTCTGATAGTCAATTTGCTGTTTACAAACCAACAAAACATTCTCTATCAGCACATTTCTTATCGGAATGAGTGACATGCGTTTTTTGCATCTTCAACTGTGAATAACTTTTAAACGAGTTGACAAAAGTTCCAAAATATTTGTGTGCTGAATTCAGAAAAGAAAGAGATTTCAAATTATGTAACACTCGACTAATGTTCCCTATTTGAAATATAAGGGTTGTTATCACGACGATCGAGGGGTTGATGTAACAAAGTTGAGTTTTATGTTAAAACATGTCCCCCTCAATACTAAAAATGACGTGTTTCAGCGTTTCTTAAAAAAAATATTCTCTGGATGCAAATCGGTCTGTTTCGTTTTCAATGCGCCACCCTATATCTAACCAACCGATAACTCAAAAAATACTTTACTGATTTGGACCATATTTGAGAATTACCCTTATTTTGTTAATAGCTTGAATGAGTTCTTTCATCAGATCTTAACGCCCAATTGTTCTTAACAAAAAAATAAAAAAATATTTTTTAAAACGCAATATCTCTCAAATTCTTAAAGTGATTAAAAAGAAAATTTAGAAATTAAAAGAACGTAGACAGACATGGTTCTGTACCAATTTTCAAGTCTTCGATCAAAGAAAAATAATGTTGTTCGAAATTGAAATTAAAATAATCCTCGACATCACTTCAAATTCGGTAATGCAATATATACAATGCTGGACAAAGACAGATGATGTTACCTGTACGGCTATGACATTAAAATAAATGATCGATAAAAATCCAAACATTGGAAGTTACAAGTATCATTGCAACAAGCCAGAACGTTAGCACAAAATGTTATATATGGAGACATTTGTACAATTAACTAACAATTTTGTAGATGTCAGACCTGGCCCGTCTCTTTTGTAATACCGGGACAATGTTTGCTTTCAAAAGCGCTGAATTTTAGCATGAGTCAATGTTCTCTGAAACCATCAAAAGCTGCTGAAAAAATGAGAACGATACTGATATATAAGTTATTAGATCCATCATTTTTATTATAGATGATTTCGCAGGTTAGTTTTTTAGTGAGTTTAGTAAATAGCACATTCTGTATTTCTCATATTGTACGTTTCAAACAGGTACAGTTCCGCTTAAAATTAAACATACTTACGTTTGTTAAGCGTCTAACCCTATCGAGCTTAATTTAAAAGTTGCTTGCTTTCGACGTCGACCGAATTTTAGTGAAGTCTTGGGCAAACCTCAAATTCATACACACGCGAATTGCGAAATAGCCGCGAAACGTATGCCTATTGGTTTATTTAAAATAATATCGTAAAATTTTTGTTTTCTATTAGATTTTCTATATTATTTTACAAATTTTTGTGTGCCCACAGACACGATCTAAATGTCGTCTCTACTTTTAAGTTTGTGTAGCCCCAATGTTAATTAACGGCCCCCCTTTATTATACTTACTTATATTTTGCTTATATATGTAATATAAAAATAAAAAAGGAGTGAAACAGCAAATGAATTTATTTACTTTAGTATTCGATATTATATGAAAAAGACATTATAGGCGACAATGCGGAATGTAATTTTGGTAAATTTATAGTTTACTGCAAGGAGGGTTTTTCATTATTGTTTCAGAACCCTGCTGAGAACCTCTCTTGGATGCACAAGCCACAAGGCAAATTTGGTGCAAACAACCCCTAAGAAACTTAAGAGACCAGGAATTAATAGGGTTGCTGGGCGGGGAGGAAATATGAGCGGAAAATGATAAAAAAATATTTAGTCGGACTTTAAAAGGATGAGTTTTTCACATTTTGCAGCAATAATTCCCTTAAACCCTGTCTACCCCGAACAACACCCATATTCGCCCAGGTCCAGTAACTTTCTTGGGGGTTGCTCCCAAGAATTTTTTCATGTGCTTTATGATTTGAAGGTAATTTCATGTATGGACAAGGAGAAGGAGAACACTCCGTGTTTTTGGGTGAGGGGTAGAAACCCTCTTCGTCCTGGGGTTCTTCTTTCCCTTTTGCACGCATACAATCACCCTCAATGCAAGCAACACAGAAATATTTTTATGTTCAGCTTTCTAGTGTATTTTTTGTTGAGTATATTTTCTGTTTATCAACGGATCAACAGTTTTTACAGAAGCGTATAGAAATAACATTTTAATTCAAGTCGGTTCGAACTGCAAAATAAAAACTTTTAAGTAATAATTAAAATTAAATGGCTAATAAGTTAGGGGATCCAATTAGAAACTAAATTGTTAAATGCTAAATAAATTGTCTGCATTGTTTGGTAATTTGTTTAACTAGAAAACTTTGGTTAATAGAAATTAAGTTATTAACCTGAAATATCTTGTGGTTTCATTTCATATCAGATTACATAAGTTTAATAAAACTTTAAAGAACATTAGGTAACAGGTCTAAAAGGTAATAATTTTCACTAGATCCCCCTAAATCTCTGAAAATAGAGTCTACATAAATCCGAGGATCAAAAGGAGAAAACAATTAAGTAAATAAAAAAACTCTGGACGCAGCAAGTGCGTTATGGTAGTGAATTTTCATAAAATTGTTTTTATTGCAAATACCTATGTGTGTTTTCTTTTTAAGAAAGCAGGCATCAATTTTGGTTACCAGTATAACCTATATAGTAAAAACGATGTGCCATGTTTCATAAAAATAATTTTATTGTGTGAAAATGTACAAAAATTTCCAAAAGTAAACTTAAAGTGTTCCCGGAAAAACTCGTTTCTTGGTCAACCTTATAGGTTAATAGCTAATTGGGCCATTCAAATATGAAGCATTTGATCAAAATTCGCTACCATAACGCACTTGCTGCATCCAGAATTTATTTTCTTACAAACATGCATTATATCTCAATGGAAAATGCAAAAATGCAATAACATAAGGCGTGTTTGATTAAAAAAAAAAAGAAAATTTGTATCACCAACGACTTATGGGCCACTCTGTGATTGTAGAAATAGTTTTTTAAGATGTAGCTTAAGACACCCTATAATTAACATACACAAATTTTTTTCATATCTTGTATAATAACGGATATATTGAGCTTTATTGATTTCTTACGAAAATTCGACAAAAATTATATACCATTAAACGACAAACTCTATAGCTAAGACTACTGCCAAGCATCAGAGAAAGGGTCTATTTGAAATGAATTTTCTGGAAACATTTTAGCAAAATGAAGGACAGTGACGCTTAAATCTAAGACTTCAGGGTTTGTAAAACATCCTTCTTGAGACATTTGATTTCCATAGCCCGTATTAGATTCAAGTTATTTGCCTAAATGTTGCTGATTTGGACGTTTTAAATCGCAACTTTGACGTTTTGATGAAAACCCCAATTTATTTTTCTTTAAATGCCTATAACTTTTTTCTCTTTTGACCTATATAGCTAAATTATGGTAAGTAACATACATATAAGGATATAAACCGTCGTATCAAATTTAGATGCCCTCACTTTGTTAATTCCGGAGATATAAATTTTTTTCGAAAGAAAACACAAAATTTTCCGGAAGAACCTGGAAAGATTTTCCTGGCTAACGAACTTATCAAAGCCATTTGCAAAAGGAATTTATTCACCAAATTTAATCAAAATCGGCCCATTATTTTTTGAGTTATCGGTGTGATATATATATATATATATATATATATATATATATATATATATATATATATATATATATATATATATATATATATATATATATATATATATAAACATTTAAAAATTGAAACTGACCCCGGATATGTGTTGTGAGGGGCCTAATTAGCGCTCATTTGAAGAAATTATTTCAAAATTCAAGAGTCGGGATCTCCTCATTAGTGAATTTTTTTAAAGAAAATTCACTAAAACGTAAATTTATTCAATTTAATAATAAATACAAATCTGTTTAATATTGATTATAATTGTTAAAGAATAACAAAATTTTCATATATAGGTGTTCTAAAAGTGTCAGAATTTGAATTACAAATGAAGTTAAGTAATACTGATATATATAGATATATATATATATATATATATATATATATATATATATATATATATATATATATATTTGTGTGTGTGTGTGTGTGTGTGTGTGTTGCTACTAATAAATAGATGAAAAAACAAAATCTGTCTGGCTAAACGACAAGGATAACATTTTTTTAATCCATCTTTTGTACCTATGTAAAGCCTGATAAGCCTGATACATAAGCTCCCCACCAATCCCTAAAACTCTGCAGTTAACTTATGTCGGTTCTTTCAAGTTTCTTTGCCGGAATAAACTGAATTTTATTATTTTAATGGTAAATGAGGCAGCTTGATAACACGATGGGAAGTTAAATTGGCAGAATTTGAGTTATGAAGCTGAAATGCAAATTTAGACGAATGTGTAGATGGCTGGAGATTACTTCTTGATAAAGTTTATCGTGGGGGGCAGGCAACCGCAACATTCACTCGTCTCTTCTGCCGTTCCTGAACTCCTCCCGGTTAACTGGATCTCGGTCTGTTTTCATCCTAAATCATAAATCGTTGTTTTGATTGTATCTAAGTTCCGGAAGAGGATAAGTCGCTCGCGTCGCTGTCGCAGTTCCAACAACTTTTCACAACTTCCGTCGTAGCCGTGCTCAACAACTGCAGATAAAAGAATTATCTTTCTGCTGTTGTCTCGCATGGTCTAATCTCCTCTTGGTTGACTTACATTTGTTCGGTTTTTTATTGTAATTTGTGGAAAGTTGTCAGTTGAACAGGGTGATTTAATTTAGATTTTCCTGTGTTGCAGCCACTCTTGACTTAGAAAATGCTAGCAGCCCTCAGTTCCAAATTCATCAGGACGTATCAATGACTCCTACCAGAATTATTAAGAAGTTTTTAAAATTAAAAAAATCTTCATGAGAGCAAATTATGTTTATATATATATATATATATATATATATATATATATATATATATATATATATATATATATATACATAAATATATATATATATATATATATATATATATATATATATTCAAATATGGAAACCTAAGTAACCTAGAAACCTTTAGACCCCTTTCTCTAACACCAGCATTATCCAAAATCCTTGAATACATATTGAAAACAAAATTGCAATCTTATATGAGAAAACAGATGTTGTTGAGCAGCACCCAGCATGGATTTAGGAGTGGAAAATCCACCATAACTGCTCTGTCAGAAGTTTCACGAAAAATCACAGAGGCATTCAATAGTGGCAACATAGCTCAATGCATATACAGTGACCTGCAGAAGGCATTTGATTCCATGTCTTACGGAATGCTGTTAAAAAAAACTTGAACGCTGTGGAACAAGGGGACTGCCATTAGATTGATTTAAATCATATCTCAGCAACCGATACCAAAAGTCAAAATCGAATTCTATTCCAGCTGGAAACCGATAACATGTGGACTACCTCAGGGTTCACTGCTCGAGCCTTTGTTGTTTTCCATGTACTGCAATGACTTACTGCAAAATGTGACAGCAAGCACAGTTTTAGTGAATTTTCGTAGAAATATAAGTATATATATATATATATATATATATATATATATATATATATATATATATATATATATATATATTACATCTTACTTAGTATTGGAAGGCTGGCTACCATAGCCGTATTACTTTATAGGTGCATTTTCGCTGCAATTATTATGCCGTACTGACGAGCTCTAATTAGAGCGAAACCGGTCTACGGTTCTAATTGTGTATGAGAATGCAACTAGCCTTACATTCTTTGTCCCTATGTTAGGGTAGAGATAAGCCAGGGCTGACAATTCACTAAATTGTTAGTTGGCTGTATACAGTCTCTATTTTTTAACACCCTGTGTTATTTGTAGCTGCCGTGACAACATACTACTTGGTTCCGCAACGAGGTGGCGGCACGTGCATCGTGTCTTGCATCTCACTTAGTGACGTAACTCAGTTTTTTAAAATGGAATGGCTTGTATTTTGTGTTTCAGAAGTGAATGGCATGTTCTCTGCTTTAAGTTTTCTATGGCACTCCTTATACCTACTATACAGACTTTAGTTTTGGAAATAGTTACATTTATAATAGCATACCATTCTAATAACCGATCAGATTATGTGACTATTTAGCGAATTTCTTTTTATTTCAACAACACACCACGAGCGCTCACAGCCTGAATATAATCGTACTGTCGGTGTCGACAAGGAGGAGAGAGGCAACATGGTAATTCTGGACTTGAAGGTTTGGAGCTTCGGAGGAGAAGAAAAAACATGTGCCGGCAAGGAATTCCACAACTTGGAAGTCCTTGGGACAAAAGAGGGGACATAACAAGATGTTCTATGTCTGGTGACCTGGACAGTAAAATGGTACATTCGCTCTGTTCCCCTGGTAGAACTGTTGGGGACAGCAGGTGGGGGAACTATGGAAGAAAGCTCCTCTGAGCAGTGCCCGTGTAGATATCTGTAAAAGAGAGAGAGAGAGAGGTCACCAAAGGCACGTCAATGGGCAAGGGATGCCAGCCTTTGGGTGAGGGTATAGCTCTCTTCTGAATGAGTCCTGGTTAGCGAGCGTTGAAGCGGCAGCGGCACCCCAGATGTGGGACCGGATTCAAGGTTTGGCCTTATTGTGAAGTATATAAGGTATAGAAGTTAGCTGGTGAAAAGTATTTGCGAGCTCGGAAGAGGAAACCTAATTTCTTAGCAGCCGCTTATGCAATTGATGTGACATGTTGGTGCCAATTGGGATTTCGATCCACAGAAATGCCAACAAGTGAAAAGGACTCATTACTTTTAATAACTTGGTTGTTCATTGTGATGGGTCTAGGGCTGGTGTATCTCTTATGAGATAGAAGGCAAGACTGAGATTTGGTGGAGTTGAATTGTACAAGATTTCTACTTCCCCAGTCAAATATTTTTTAGAGATCCACCGAGACATAACCCTCCATGAGTCTGCAATCCTCATCTAATTGGGCTAAAGAGACTGGCTTAAAATTCTGTATATTTGAGTGGAGGGTGCTGTTGTCCGCGTAACTGTGAATTGGGTTGGATGTGCTAGAGAGGAGGTCATTGATGTGGAGAAGAAACAAAGTAGGGGCTAAAGCTGAACCTTGAGGGACTTCTGCATTAATTGGATACAGTTTAGAGGAATGGCCATCCACGACAACAGGAATTTTCCGGTTGGAGAGGAAATTTGCTGTCCAGGTATAGAGTTTTGGTAGTAGGCCATAGGCCGGAAGAAGAAAAAAGATTTTCGTAGAAAAATATTAAAGTATTTAAATTAACTCTGGTGCAAAAAAGGCAAGAAATAACTAGTTTGATTACTTACGTTTATATTTTCAAATATATAAATAGTTGATAAATTGTTTTCAAAAATGTGAAATGGAACTTTAAAGTGACAGACTTAAGTAATGTTCTTATTTCTGACAGCTTGTGAAATATGGGTCTTTACCACTTATATTTTTCTTTACTTCCACTGGTCCAAATTTCCGTGAAAAGGAAAAACAAAATTACATTTTCTTGTTTTCAATATTAATTAAAGATTAGATATATAATTTGAATTATAGTGAATTTTTATTAAAGAGAGAGAGAGAGAGAGAGAGAGATATATCGATGGTGAGACTTTGCAAACATTTTTTCAAATGAGCGCGACTTAAGACCCCCACAGTTTAAATTTTTATATGTTTATATATATATATATATATATATATATATATATATATATATATATATATATATATATACCTGATAACTCAAAAAAATAACAACTGATTTCGATGAAACTTTCCAAGTGCCTTTATTTTATTAATGGCTTGGATGAGTTCGTTAGCCAGGAAAATCGGACAGGGTTTTCCGGGAAAATTTTTTGTTTTCTTTCTAAAAAAAAATTTTTCTCCAAAAATAACAAACCTGTTTTAATGAAATTCATTATATATGTTTCGTTGAGAGAGACCTTACTACGTACCAAAATTCAACTTTCTAGGTTTAGAGAAAATTGAGTTATTCAAATTTTAAATTTTCTTTCTTAAACATTTTTTCTGCGAATATTACAAACTTATTTTAATGAAATTTTGTGGTTATCTTACCATAGGAGAGCCCTTACTACGTACCAAAATTAAACTTTCTAAGTTTATAGAAAATTTTGTTATTCAGATTTGAAGCATTTAATAAAAATTCACTACCATAACGCACTTGCTGCGTCCCAAACTTTTATATATTCTTTCAGCAAATTTTTGTGTGAAAAATAATAGTCTGTTTCCGCAGAAATTTGTTTGTTTTCGTAGAAATCATTGTTTGTAAGGTTTTTGTGAAATTTTGGTAATTAGTTAGAACTGCCTAATAAGTTATTGTAAAAAAATGTTTTCGGATTTTCACGAAAAAAAATTCATGCAATTTTTTTTCTTTTCAAGCTTCCTTAAAAAGCTTTCTATGAATAAATAGCGACTTGTGGCTATATGAACTTATTTAGCGCCTGATAACCAGATAACTAAGTTTCTGTAATGTAATGAAAACATTTTAATGAAAATTCACTACCATAAAACACTGGCTGCACGGGGACTCTTCTAAATATTTTAATAAAATTCAAATGACGTTTCTTCATTTCAATTGTATATTTTTAGGCGGTCTCTTATATAATTTCTGTACAGTGTCGCTGAAAAATAAGAGCTGTCTGGAATGCTAAAGGCCTTCTCTGATCTGTTTTGTGGATTGCTTAGAATATTGGAACTAAAGGAACAACTCCAGCATCATCGCCTGGATTCAGCATTATTTATTTATTTATTCAATGAAGACTCCTCAGTTCTCAGTTTCTCTTGTACTACTCGGTTTCTCGCTCGCTCTGACTTGAATACGAAAAACATTTACACTGTTTCCCCGATGCTGGTTTCTTTTTTTTGTAAGAAAAATTCAATTTTCTAACTCGATCCGTAATCAACCATCTAATTTCGTTACTACTTCTAATGACTATTGATTGGTTTTTGTCGGCGAGATATAAAACAAATGATAATTGAGGTGATTTTTTTTACTGGAACATATAATGTTTTTTCAACGCCCGCGTGGCGCAGGATGCTAGGTGTCAGCTTGCGAAGCGAGCGGTCCGCAGGGTTCGATTCCCGGGAGTGTCAGTTAATCTTGTCTGCACTAAGTGAAGATTGGAACCTTTGATGAGCACTGACAAGTACACTTGGAGAACCCAAATCACCACAACACATTTTAAAAAAGACCTGACGTTCGTTTCACTAACCAAGTTAGCGTCATCAGAGGATGAAACATTCTAACTATTTTAAAAACTAACATCACCTTATATACTGGATCTTAGGTAAAGGGACCGAACTCAGATGGGAAAATAGACGCACTGTCCCTACTAACTTGTCTAAAATGTGTCCATGTCTAGTAATTTTTAAAAGGTTCAACGACACCTAAATTAACATAGTTTGCTTTGTCGGAACTATCTGTATTATTATAAATTTGCCTGCCTTCATTTTCCCATCTTAGTTCGGTCCCTTTACCTAAGATCCGGCATATAAGGTGATGTTAGTTTTTAAAATAGTTAGAATTTTTCATCCTCTGATGACGCTAACTTGGTTAGTGAAACGATCGTTAAGTCTTTTGTAAAATGTGTTGTGTGATTTGGGTTCACCAAGTGTATTTGTAATCTTGTCTGGTAAATTTGAAATACCTGGTAAAGATTTGAAAAACAGTGCTAATGACCAAAAATACCACAACCTTTAAGAGTAACAATAATAAAAATAATAATATGCTTTTTGAGGTATTTCAAATAAAAAATCGCTTTCTAGTGACATCACGGTTTCAAGGCCTGGTGGCATAATAGTGATTTATGTACCAAGGGTATAAATAAATGTTTATGCCCCGAGAGCGACGAGGGCTTACACCTCTATTTATACCAGCGATGCATACAAACTTTTATGTCATACTAGTTCGTTATTGCATACATAATGTAGATTAGTATTTTAGTAACATTATTGTAATTTATTAACCGACTTAAAAAATGTCTGGACGCAGCAAGTGCATTATGAAAACGAATTTTCGTAAAAATGCTTTTAATGGCAAATATGTCTTGTTTTTAAAAGGACATTTGGATGGCAGTATAACCTATATATTAGTAACAATCTACCGTATTTCATTAAATAGCTTTTTTGTTTAAAAAAACAAACATTTTCCGAAAATAAACCTTAAAAGTTCCAGAAAAAAACTGCTCCGATTTTCGTGGCCAACGAACCTCTTTAAGCTGTTTGCACACCTGCCATGATATAATTATTGACAAACAGCTTGAGGACCAAAAGTGAAAAAAAAACACACAATTGCACAAATTTCTTTTACCGAAAATCATCATTTTTTTTACAGAAATTGCCTTCAGTAATGTTGCACTAAATTTATACTTTCCCAAAAATTTGACAACTTTTTTTACAATAACTTACTTAACATTTATTATTAATTACCAACATATCACAAAAATCTTACAAAAATAAGTTCCACAGAAACACTAAAAACATTTCTGCGAAAACTCTTAAAATTCAGCCACTATTTGAGTGTGTCCGTATACGGCAGCTCGAATTTTTCGACGAGTAATACAAACAAAAAGCTCCCTGAATGCGCCATTTCCATGGGGCTCCGCTAGCTTTTGATAAAAACGCCGTTTCACAATTTGTGATATGTGTTTGAAATATGTGCAAAAAACGCAGAAAGTTGCAAAAAAAATGATATAACTCTAAAACGATGAACGATATCAATTTTTTTTCTTACAAACATGCATTATAATTCGCTGGAAAACATAAATGCAATTAAATAAAGGGGTGTTCTATTAAATAAGGAAAGTGTGTATCACCAACGGCTTATGGGCCACGCTGTGATTGTCAAAATAAGTTTATAAGAGGCAGTTCGAGATACCCTATAATTAACGTATATGCTTTTTTGTCATATATTGTATAATAAGGGATATATTGAGCTTTGCCGTAGAAAAGCGTCACCCTGTATACGTGTAAACAGACAAAAACTGAAAATGACCCCATATATGGGTGTTTGGGGTTCTAGTTCGCGCTCATTTGAAGAAATCTTTTTAAAATTCATTAGTCGCGGTCTTGTCGATAACGAATTTTTTCTACGAAAATTTGCTAAAATATAGACTATTAAACCATAAACTCTATAGCGGAAACTACTGCCGAAGCATCAGAAAGAGGGTCTATTTGAAATGGATTTTCTGAAAACATTTTAGTAAAATGAAGGAAAGTGATGGTTGAAGCTGAATCTTAAGGCTTTGTAAAACACACTTCTTACGACATATCGTCTACATAATCCGTGTTTATTCCAAATTCGTTGTCTGAAAATTGCAAATTTTGACGTTTTAAATCGCGACTTTCACGTTTGAAGAAGAAAAATTATCAAATTTTCAACATATTTTTTCTGCTACTTGACGTTTTTGCGTCAAGAGAACTAAACCGTTGGATGTAATATTCAATTGGTTTTGTTAATCACACAAAATATTTTGTTCTTATGCTTTCCTCTGATCACCAGTGGCACCCATTTTTTTTTCTTCAAATGCCTATAACTTTTTTTTCTTTCAACTTAGAGATCTAAATTTTGGCCATATTGAACAACATTCTATTTAGTGTATTTTTAAATTTCTATTTTATTATTTGTTGAGTCCCGTTCCTAATTGTGTTGTTTTGTGGAGTTTAAGTTTATATTTGTTATTGCTGGCTTTCGTTATTAAACTGTTTAACATAATATTACCTAGCATTATTATCTTATTAAGTATTGTAAATTAAATTACAATATTTTTTATCGTGAATCATTACGGAAAATTATGTTAAAAGTAGAAGTCTATTGTTAGACTCCACGGCCTACTGCTTTTTGAACACTTTTTTGTCATTTGTTTTCTGATATTGGATTTGATAGCCTACTATCCTCAAAACGGTTTTTCTCAAAAATGTCAGTGCAATTACAAGATTTCTCAAGCATGTTGTACATCATTGCAAAGCTCTTTTCACCGGCTATCACATAAGCAAAAAATACCATATGGCTGCCATAATAAAAACAAACGTTGATGCATGTAGCTCAAAACAAATGACAATCCAAAGTTGAGAATAGCAGAAAAAGATTACCTTGTAAAAAGTGTCCTGATAATGTGCACGTCTTAGACATGTCCAATCAGCGCCTACTTAGATATTGAAGGAAAAAAAAGAAATCGCCAAATTTTTTTTTCAAAATAACTGGAAAACGAAAAGAGGCAGGGCAAAATACAAGTTATCTTTGGAACGAGCATGAAATTCTACAGAACATTGGTAATTTAACCGTCTCCCTATCTCTAATAATAACGGAGATAGAAATACATTCCCATCCAGTTTGGGACACTATATATATATATATATATATATATATATATATATATATATATATATATATATATATATATATATATATATATATATACCGATCTCCCTAATAGTGAATTATTTTTTCGTTCTACGAAAAATTCCCTAAATTCCCTAAAAATAAAAGAAATTGTGATAAAATTTTAAAGTAGTGTGTAAGCTAACTTTTTCGTTTAGTATAAACTAAAATTTGTTTTGTTGGACTGTCTTTATAGTCATGTACATGCATATACGATATTCGTCTGTGAATAGCTGCGCACACAGGAAGCGGTAGAATGAGGTGAGGTAAAGGTTTTTGTGTCAGGACAAAGAAGTCCGGATCTTTGTTTTTAAGCCACCTGGTCCCTGGTTCTCGTTCTTAGTCATCTAAACAACTCTACATTAGAACTCGTTATATGTGCAGGTATACCAGGTGTCTAAATAAAACCAGTCACCTTGAATACGAACAGTTTATTTGTTGAAGTTATCCATTCCGCAACAAATTGTATAGATCTAAAAAGAATAAGTCTCTAATTTTCCTTCCAGTTGTTTCTTTCTAGTTGAGCACAGGGAGAATCAAACAAAATTAGCAGACATACAGTAACAGGCCAAAAAGGTACATCAGCAAGAGTCTTTAAAAATTGCGTCATGAACTTACTTCTATTTTATGTTCCATTTTTAAAGCAATGACTCTAAAATAAAAAAATAAGTCAGTGCCATGAGAATTTTGCCCATAGCCTTCATTTTATCATTTATTCAAGGGATAGAATAAATAAGCAGGGGCGTAGCAACCGGGGGTGCAAGGAGTTCGATGCACATGGGGCCACGAGCTAGAGGGACCCACGAGCCAAAGTGCAAATGGGGCCTTATTTATTACTTACCATTTTTATTTGTTTATTTTAAATTTTTTGTGTTAAGTAAAAGACACAGAAAAGGAAAAAATTCTGGACGGAGCAAGTGCGTTATGGTAGCGATTTTTTTTAAAAGTATTTTTAATAGCAAATGTCTTTCTTTGATGAAAGCAGGCATCAAACTTGGTTACCTATATAGTAGAAACAATGTACCATATTTCATCGAAATAACTTTATTGTTTGAAAATATATAAACATTTTTTAAAAGTTTGGATGCAGCAAGTGTGTGATGGAAGTGAATTTCCATAAAAATGTTTTTAATAGCAAATGCGAGCAGGCATCAATCTGATTACCGGTATAGCCTATGTAGTAGAAACAATGTACTAGATTTTATCAAAATTACTTATGGTTTGAAAATATACAACAATTTTTCGAAAATAAACTTAAATGTTGGTTTCCTAACCAACAAAACTTACGTTAATAGCAAATTGAGTTATTGAAATTTGAAGGATTTAATGAAAATTCGGTAAATTTGCAGATTAGCTCCCTAACGCTTTTCAAAAAATTGTTTTCAGAAACATTACTAGGACCCCACCTGGATGCACAACCCACAAGAAAAATTTCTTGTTCACACCCCTTCAAGATGCGAAAAAGACAGCTTCCAAGCCCGTTTTATTCGAATATTCTGCTCATATTTCCTTTTTACTACCTACCTCGCCCAGCACCCCTACTCACTCTTGGTCCCGTAACTTCCTTGGGGGGTGTGAACAAGAAATTTTTCTTGGGGTTTGTGGATCCAGGGGGGGCCGTAGGCAGGTTTCTGAAAACAGTTTTTTGAAAGGCGTTCGGGAGCTAAACTGCAAATTTACCGAAAATTCGCTACTAAAACGCACTTACTGCGTCCAGATTTTTTTCTTACAAACGCATCATATTTCGATAAAAATTGCAAAAATGCATTAACGAATTTGTTCTACGATAATTAGCTTAAAAAAATATAGACCATAAACTTCATTAAACCTACAACGAAAGCATCAACTTAACTAAACCGACAGCCAAAGCATCAGAGAAAGGGTCTATTTGAAATGAATTTTCTGTAAATATTTTAGCAAAATGAAGGGCAATGACGGTTGAATTTGAAACTTAAGGGTTTGCAGAACACTCTTCTTGCAACATTTTCTTTTCAAAATCCGTATTCGTTTCACGTTCTTTGCCTAAACATTGCCAATTTTGACATTTAAAATTGCGAGTTTGACGTTTTGAGGAAAACTCAAAAATTTGTTTCTTTAACTGCCCATAACCTTTTTGTTTCTTAAGCTAAAGACCTAAATGTTGATACAGAGTTCACTCTTTATAATACAAATACGCGTATCAAATTTTGTTGACCTTACTTTTTTATTTCCGGAGATATGATTTTTTTAGAAACAAACCAAAAATTTTCCGGGACAACCTGGGCCGATTTTCCTGGCTAACAAACTTATCCAAGCCACAAGCGACAGTCGCGTATTGTAGGTATAGTTAAGCCAACATTCAATGTGTCTATTGCATTTCGTTTTTTTTTACATGTAAAAAAAGAATTAATATAATATATTGAACAATTTGCGACCTCCTATTTCTAAATCTAGGAAAAAGACAATTAGGTCATGGAACACAGAAATTATAATAATAAGGTACATTGGTCCAGATGGTCTACCCAATAGATTAGTCAAAAATTTACCGAAAAAAGCCATCGTTCAATTTATGTATATCATAAATGCAATCCTACTTCTCTAATACTTCCCACAAAAGTGGAAAATAGCGCATATAGTATCAGTCCCAAAACCAGGCAAAGACCACACAGGCCCATTAAATTACCGACCTATAAGTCTTTTGAACATACTAGCAAAGATAACTGAAAAAATAATATTAAACAGACTAGACAAAATAGATAAAAAGAAACAAATTACTATAGATCAGCAGTTTGGTTTCAGATCCAAACACAACACCATCATGCAAGTAGCAGGAATTTCTAATGAAATAATTACTAACTTCAATAAAGGTAACAACACAGTGATGACGCTCCTGGGCATAAAAAAGGCGTTTGACAGTCTGGGTAAACGGCTTAATATTCAATCTGCTGAAACTCAAAATTCCATGCTACTTGATAAAACTTATTCACTAATACCTGAACCAAAGATCATTGCAGTAAAAATTGAAGGCATCATTTCAACAACGAAATCAGTAAAAAGGGGAGTCCCTCAGGGGTCAGTTCTTGGTCCCAAACTTTTTAACCTATTCATTAATGACATTCCAACTTTTCCCAAAACAAAACTTGCTCACTACGCAGACGACACTGCTGTCTACTGTCACTTATTTTGGGCTGCGGCCGCAAACGTGCAAAACCAAATACACTTGAATCTATTAAAAAAATTCTATGATAAATGGAAGATACTAACAAATGACGATAAAACAGAAACAATTGTATTTAGAAGAAAATTTACCAATAACATGGTTTTTAGCAAGCTTAAATTAGATAGTTGTGAAATCACACCAAAACCGCCTGTTAAATATCTTGGAATAACTTTAAATGCAAGACTCAATTTTCATCAAAATATCAGCCATCTTCTCAAAAAAGGACACGCTGCACTAAACTCACTCTATCCAATAATCGCTTCCCCGTCGACAACAATGGGGAACAAAATTCTTATTTATAAAACCCTACTAAGACCTATAATAACCTACGGAGCTCCAATATGGAGCAGCATATCTAACACCAAATATAGAAAACTCACAACATTTGAAAATAAGTGTCTCAGATTAATTACAGGTGGCAACAGATATACACACATAGCACACATGCTTAGGAAAACAAAAATCAGACCACTAAAAGACTTCATCATGACAATATCTGAACAATTTTATGTAAAACAAATAAGCGGTAGCAAATTAACAAAATACATAACACAGGCAAGAACCAACAACCCAAACCTTAATTTTAAACACAAACTTACGTATTCTCGTACCAAATTCTGGGGCAGTGCGGAAAATTGAATACTAAGTTACGATGAAACGATGCTTCTCACTAAGTGAAAATTATATATATATATATATATATATATATATATATATATATATATATATATATATATATATATATATATATGTATGTATGTAAGATTATAAAATGTAAATAATTTGTAAATACCTACTAGCATAATATACTAAAACATTGAATTACTCGAGGCAGGTTTAGGTTTTTTAGCTGCTTTTCCTGTCATAGTTTACAAAATATGTACATTAAATATAAACCAAAATTATACACATACAAAATTCTATAAACTCCCTTAAGATTGTTCTTAAATTAAATATATATATAGTTAAGTTAGAACGAAACCCTTTGGCCTAGTCGATCTCAACCAGTCATCATAAGGAAAGTGCAATGAACAACTTACTCAGCATATTAAGTTACCTCGCATGTGATAGTGTTTCTACCCAGCACGGAGTGTGTGATCTTGCTAGAGACATTATAATCATTATTACGGAAACATTAGACGTGTTCACTGTAATCTTCATTCGCTCCTGTAATTTATACAACACTTGTAAAATTCAGAGCATTTATATTATTATAAGTAATTAGTTATTGAAAGTAGTTTGCCTGTCTGTTTATATCTTAAATAAAACCTTTTTTAAAAGATTCCAATAAAATTGGAATACGTTATTGGCGCTGCTACCCGGATACCAGACGGCCTTAATTAACGCATAAAAGTTCAATTTAAGCGTCGGATTGTTTCAACAATTTGCTGGTATACGAAGAACCTCACTCATTCGCATCACAAGTGGTCCAGAAGTAAGAAGACTGGTACAGACAGTATGCTGAAATCCCTGTAAGTACTCCTTCCTTAATTTTTGATTGATTTACTTGTGTCCTTTTGTAATATTACTATTTAAGAAATTTTAACAGTCAGTCAAACACATATAATTTATTTCTTAGCTTGCTTAATTGAATAATCATTATTTAAAGTGATCAATTCAAAAATTATAGCTGAAAATATTTTTGTAACTAATCTCATATTGGGAAAAATATTTTTTCCGTGTTTTATTTTATTTTATGGTTGAAAGAGATAGATCTCCTATTAATTTTAAAATGACTCAACCAAACCAAACCAATTTACTTCACTCACAAAATGAACTTACGCAGATAGTGCAAGCGTCGGTTATGGTTCCACCCTATACAGGGGGTAGGAAACATTTAAATTATTTTTTAAACCAATGCGAATTATTTATAGAAACATATAGACAAGACGACAGTTCTCCTAATGCGTCACACATTAATTCAATGATTTTAGAATTTATAAAATCAAAAATTACAGGTGATGCTAGAGATGTCCTAATTAGTTTACCTGAACAGTCCTGGAGCTCTCTTAAAGAGAGTCTCAAGGCACAGTTTGCGGATGCTAGATCCGAAGACCTTTTGTTAAACGACTTGACTACTTGCTTCATGCAAAAAGCACATTCTTTTATAGATTATCATAATTTAATTAAAACTAAATTACAGTCTTTAGTAGAGCATATCAATTTACAGAATTTACCTACAGCAATTATTTTGTATAAAAAGCAATATTTTGAGAATCTGGCACTAAATACTTTCAAAGCAGGTATCATAGAGCCATACCATAGTTACTTAAGATTTGCACATATAACTTCTTTAGAAGCAGCTTTACTAGAATGCCATAAACATGATAATGAGCAAATGCAAGCGAATTTTTTAAATTCTTTAAGACAAAAACAACAATCATCTAATAAATATATTCCAAACCCTACTAGAACCCCATATAAAAATCAAAACTTTAACAATAACCCTTTTCAAAGAAACCCTCACAATTTTGCACAACCACAAAACATAATACCCCGTGTTAATCAAAGTAACCCAAATCCTAGAGCTAGTGGAAGTAATCAGAGACCAATAACCTATAACAGGCCTCAAGATATTTCACAACAAGGTCCAACCCCTATGTCGATATCTACTAGAAATACTAAACCTCCCTCAAGACCCTCTAGAATAAATAATTATTTTCAACAAAAATTTCCTAGAGCATTAGGTCATGAAGAACTTCATTTTCATGAAGACCCTCCTGAGCAGTTTATAAATGAATCGTACGAAAATTATGCCGACGATACAAATTTCGAAAATCAATTTTCAGATCAAGAATATTTTGACAATAATTTACAAGATGAGGATTTTCTCAAAGAAGCCTCGGAAGAACAGAATTCATAGATATAAATTATATATCAGGTGCCCCAAAACTCCCATTTATAGTGTGTCCATCTTTAAATATGAAAATTCTCCTGGATACGGGGGCATCGAACAGTGTTATTAACCCTAATGTTGCCGAATGTTTTAGCAAAAATTATTTTACTAATGACCCATTTATATTAAAATCTATAGCTGGTACAGTACAAGGTAATTATAGATTAATTTCCCCTATTTTAAAAGAATTTGGCATTAATAACAAAATTACATTCTGCGTCGCCGAATGGCATAATAGATTTGATGCTTTAATAGGTTCCTCATTATTTAGAGAATTAAAAGCAAAATTAGATTATGAAAACCAAGTTTTAAAAATCAATAACATCGAAATACCATTTTTTTTCGACTTGAATCCCGCGAATTTTAAACCATTCAAACAAATTTGTCGAGATACTATTAGAATTCCGGTAAATGTAGAGAATGGCTCCGTTCTGTTACCCGAAATGAATGAGTCAACCTTTAGCACCCAAAATTCAATTGCTTTAGCGTGTAATGGTATTTGTACGGTTCCTATAGAAAGAAAAACTCCAAATTTAATTCCAATAAATTTTTACGAGCCAATGGAAGTCGAACCAATTGTAGCTTATGACGTACAATCCCAGTTACCTAAAGAAAACAAAGATGATACTTATATCGATTTGTCTAGCCTTATAAGAACATCTCATCTTAATGATGAAGAAAAAGGAAAACTACTACTTTTATGTAAAAAATATAAAGACATTTTTTATAACGAAAATTCGGATTTAACGTTTACACACACAGTTAAACATCATATAAGAACACGAGATGAAACTCCCATTCATGTAAAGTCATATAGATACCCTTTTCATCTAAAAAACGAGATTCAGTCCCAAATTCAAAAACTTTTAGATAATAAAATAATTCGCCCTTCCATCTCGCCCTATTCAGCTCCGGTGTGGATCATCCCCAAGAAAATCGATTCTAGCGGTAAACGCAAATGGAGACTTGTTATAGACTATAGAAAACTAAATGCCAATACTATAGATGACAAGTACCCTTTACCACGCATAGAGGAAATATTGGACAATCTCGGAAAATGCACATATTTTAGCACTATTGATCTTGCTCAAGGGTTCCATCAGATAGAACTCACACCAGAGAGTATTGAAAAAACTGCCTTTACCGTTAACAATGGGCATTATGAGTACCTTCGGGTCCCGTTCGGATTGAAGAACGCGCCGAGCAGTTTTGAACGCATGATCGATAATATTTTCCGGGAATACTTGCATAAATTTTGTTTCGTCTACATGGACGATATCGTAATTTTCTCTAAGTCCATCCAAGAACATCTTATACACATAAAACAAGTTTTCCAAAAACTAAGGGAAGTAAATTTAAAGGTACAACTTGATAAGTGTGAATTTTTGCGTAAAGAGGTAGCTTTTCTCGGACATGTGATATCACGGGACGGGATAAGACCGAATCCCAATAAAATTGTGGCTATTCGAAACTACCCTCTTCCGAAAAATCAGAAGCAGATAAAATCCTTCTTAGGTTTGATTGGATATTACCGAAGATTTATAAAAAATTTCGCAAAAATCGTCCATCCATTAACGAAACGCCTCAAAAAAGACACTCCTATGAACATAGATGATCCCCTATACATCCAAGCTTTCGAGCATGCAAAAGAACTAATTTCTAACTCCCCTATTCTTGCTTACCCTGACTTTGAAAAAGAATTCTATTTAACGACCGATGCTAGCAACACAGCAATCGGAGCGGTTTTGTCCCAAGAACAAAAGCCTATCGCTTTTTATTCCAGAGCTCTCAATAGTGCAGAGAAAAATTATTCCACCATCGAAAAAGAGTTACTTGCTATTGTAACAGCCTGCAAACATTTTCGCCCTTATTTATTTGGCAGAAAATTCAGCATCGAAACCGATCACAAACCCCTAGTTTGGCTTTTCTCTATCAAAGAACCGAACTCTAGACTAGTAAAATGGCGTCTTAAACTAGAGGAATTCGAATATGATATTAAATACAAAAAAGGAAAGGACAACGTTGTTGCCGATGCCCTTTCGCGAATTCCGACTCAAGAAATTAACGCTATTGAAGATGACTCCTTAGACCTTATGTCACTACTAAATAACGCTGAAGATTTGCAAGAACTTACCGACGAAGATTTACAAAGTCTTGGCATAGAATTACCCATTTCGAGAGATCCCGAAACAGACGCTACCGTGCACTCTTCTCAGGAACACCCTGTAGGTGTTATACCATTGACAGAAAAACCACTTAACATTTACTCGCACCAAGTTATTTTCAAATATGGTCAAAAACATTCTATACAAAAACAAAAGATATTTAAAACTAAGGAAAGAACGATTGTTCATATTTTACAGATACAAAAACATCGTGAAATAGAACGCTTTATGAAAGAATATCTTAACCCTAACGCTCTTACTGCATTTTATTTTTTGAATGAAGAATTAATGTTAGAAACTATAAATTACGTAAGAAACAATCTAAATTCCTCGATTAAATTAGTAAGGTGTGATAAAATGCTTAAAGACATAGAAAACCATTTAGATCAACAAGCGCTTATCATAGATTATCATAAGTCGAATCATAATGGCGTTAACGAAACGTTTAATCATTTCAGAAACGAATATTATTGGCCCAAGATGAAAGATCACATAAACGATATTATTAACAAATGTGAAACTTGTTTAAAAGGTAAATACGAACGAAATCCATATAAGGTTCCTTTCCAAGGCCCTTTGGTTGCGAAAAGACCCTTTGAGGTCATACATATTGATACCTTTTCTTTTAATAATTATAAGTTCCTTACGATTATTGATCTTTTTAGCAAATATGCCCAAGCATATTTTATAAAAGACGGAACCGGTCTTACTATAGTTAAAAAGTTAAGACACTATTTTACGCACCATAATTACGCTTTAAGGGTAGTTTGCGACCCCGGTAAGGAATTCGATAATAATGTACTAAAAGAATACCTAAAGACCTTTAAAATACAACTACACGTTACGTCCCCTCAGAATCCAAATTCAAATTCACCCATTGAGAGATTTCACTCAACACTCATCGAGAAAGTAAGATGTTTATTAATAGATAATCCTAAAGAAGATATTTTAGAACTAGTAACTACCGCACTTATAATTTATAATCAATCAATACACTCCACAACAGGCTATACACCTTTTCACCTCCTATATGGACCCTTTGATAAATTAGATCCTATAGATCCCACAGCTACAGTTTATGAGGAATATAATTCCAAAAGACTTAAAGAAATCATCCCCTTTTATGATCAGATATATAAGAAAACTAAAGAAAAATTAAGCAAAAATTTAGAAAAATTAAATGAAGCGCGAGAAAATGTACCCATTATAAATGAAGAAAAACTAGCTATAAAAACTCCTCGAGTGAAAAAACTAGATTCCCCTTACAAAATTCACAAAAATGTAAAACAAAAAGGTATAAAAATTAGTCTACCCCTTAGCAGAAAGAAACAAGCACACGTTAGTAATGTAAAACGAGTAAGGAAAAAATTTGTGTTTCAGAACGATACTAGCGCTCCTGGTACGTCCGATCCCGGCCCTTCAAATTCATCCCGCTAAAACTAATGGATATTTTAAAGACCCGATAGGTGTCGCTAAAATAATCAATCATTTTCATCGAATCTATTTTTATTTCAACCTTACTTTATTGGAAGAAAATTATCAAAATTGTATCAGAAATAGAGAATTGCTTAGTAAACATTCTTACCCCTATCAACAAATAATCAATAAGCAAATAAACGATATCGAAAATGAACTTTCTAAATTAACTCACTCTCGTAACAAAAGAGGTCTAATTAACGGTCTAGGATCTGTGATCAAAACAATAACAGGTAATCTCGATCAGGACGATCTCAAAGAAATTAACAAAAATTTAGATTTGTTATTTTCAAATCAAAATGGACTTATGTCACAAGTTTCCGACTTGGTATCTTTTGCTTCTCTAATAACTGATAGATTTGAACAGGAACAAGACGTGATCAATAAAAACCTTGATCTCATTAAACAATATTTTAAAGAGCTTAAGGAGTTTCAACATCAGATAGGTTTATACAGCTTCCAAAAATCTCTAAATGATAATCTTTTGGAGCACATAAAAATCCTTCAGAGAACAATTAGTCTTGCTTTTAATGGCCTTACTAATATAGAGATTTTCACTTCTCGTGATTTGACCCACATAAGTGACCATTTAAAACTAATCTATAGCAATGCTGAACTGATAAGCTTTGACCGCAATCACATATTTAAAATTTTAGAATTTACTCAACTTAATTTAATTGCATTTAGGGACACTATTGTATGTCAATTAAAAATCCCGATTTTACATCCGACCTCTGGCTCCTATTACCACATTATACCTGTCCCTTACCAAAATACCCTTCTTGTACCTCCGAGCTCTTATTACTTAGAGACTCCCGATAAGAACTTGTGGACCAAAGAACACTGCCCTAGAATTGAAGAAGCTATAATATGCAAAGATGAATTCTTCGAAGAAGACTGTTTCCTAAACCAGCTCAAGAACTGCACCCTTGCCAAAGTAATCAACCAATTTTCATACTCAGTGCAGCTCTACAATGGCAACGTCCTGGCAATAACCAATCAACCTCAAGAGTTCACAGAACAGTGCCCACAAAGTTTGAAAAGACATCGTTTAGAAGAAACCAGCGTGCTAACTGCCGTAGCCGAATGCAGAATAATAATCAATGGAAATACCTATGAAGACACCCATCAAAATATAACCTGGGAACAAGAAACATTGATTCCCCTCGATAAATCAATAGCGACGATCCAATATAGACCAATACATCTCAAGGACAACGTCAAGCTAAAGCAACATCTTCAGAAGGTTCACTCTACCCGTATACACCCACTGGTACACAGCACCCATATAGGAATAACCATCTTTATCATTTTGTTTCTTATGATAATAGCAATAATAGGTTACAGAAGAAGAAGCAGTTTACCAAAAATCAAACATAATCGAAAGAACGAGGGCGTTCTTGTATCTGATGATGGAGGAGTTAAGTTAGAACGAAACCCTTTGGCCTAGTCGATCTCAACCAGTCATCATAAGGAAAGTGCAATGAACAACTTACTCAGCATATTAAGTTACCTCGCATGTGATAGTGTTTCTACCCAGCACGGAGTGTGTGATCTTGCTAGAGACATTATAATCATTATTACGGAAACATTAGACGTGTTCACTGTAATCTTCATTCGCTCCTGTAATTTATACAACACTTGTAAAATTCAGAGCATTTATATTATTATAAGTAATTAGTTATTGAAAGTAGTTTGCCTGTCTGTTTATATCTTAAATAAAACCTTTTTTAAAAGATTCCAATAAAATTGGAATACGTTATTATATATATATATATATATATATATATATATATATATATATATATATATATATATATATATATATATATATATATATCCTGGCAAGTTATTTCATCGGGCATTTCACTTTTATTTATTAATTTTGAAAATACAGAATACATTTTAACAAAAAAAAATAATTTTGGCTAATTTTGATTATCATAAAAATAAAACAACTTTTATTTGAAACATTTTTTCGAATAAGGCACAAACAGACAAAAAAAATAATTAAAATGACATTTAGAATTTAAAATGACTCAAAATTTTGAATGATACAAGGAGTAGGGAAGGGCCCCTGAATCCCAGCGGCACACAGGCCCACAAAGGTCTTGCTACGCTACTGTAAATAAGCGTTCAAATGTGAGAATCTAGAATGATCTTCAATTGATTACTCACTAAAAATAATTTACCTTATTATTCATTATAAGCTTCTTGGCATTTTACATACGAGTATTGCTAAAATTTGTGGAAATTTAGTTTTCCTCTATTGAATTAAAAGTCCCAATACGTTTGGGATCGGACTCATTGCTTATATTTTAAATGATAACTGCTTTACCTAATTAACTGCTTTTACGCTTTTCTGTCCTGGCTAAATTGTGCGACGTAGGTCTATTGAATTCCAATTTTTTTTTCATGGTGTGTCGTGTTTGTGTGATGTCTCTTCTCCCCCAATATTTCGTTCTGCGCCTTCTTCAGTAGCGGCTCGTGCCTTAATGCATTGGGGGTGCGCAAGAAAAAAAGTTCGGGATGCAGCAAGTGTGCTATGGTAGCGAATTTTTATTAAATGCCTCAAATTTGAATAACTCAAGTTTATACGAACTTAGAAAGTTGAATTTTGGTTTATAGTAGGGCCTTACCCAGGGCAACATATCCACCAAATTTCATCAAAATAGATTTGTAACTTTCGGAGAAAAAGATTATTTTAAAACAAAACTCAAAATTTTCCCGAAAAACCTTATCCGAGTTTCCTGACTAACAAACTCATCCAAGCCATTAATAAATGAAAGGCACTTGCCGAGTTTCATCGAAATCAGTTGCTTATTTTTTGAGTTATCGCTTGGATACATATATATATATATATATATATATATATATATATATATATATATATATATATATATATATATATATATATATATATATATATATATATAACATATAAAAATTGAAACTGACCCCGGATATGGGTTCTAGGGGACCTAGTTCGCGCCCATTTGAAAAAAATTTTGCAAAGTCTCTCCATCGATACCTTCTATTAGTGAATTTTTTAAATGAAAATTCACCAGAAATGAAGGGCTCGCCTATTTTTTCCCCGAAAATGTTTTATATAAAAACCTACTTACTAAACTAACTAAACTTAATAATTATTAACTATAGTTTTCCTTCAGTAAGTTATAGGTTATCGTAGTTAAAAAGTCCCTTAAAAAGTTAACATTTAACTTTATAATATTATCCACTGAATTAATCACAGTATCACAATTATTTTGTCCACTTATTAAGCAACCCGAAGTAGCAGCCATCATATTAATAATAATTGTCTTGTTAGAACATGTAAACAACAACGAAATGATCTAATTAAAATCAATCCGACGCGCAGCACTACACGAAAATTACTAAACACAGACACGCTCTGCCAAAATTCCACTTCACACTGCAACAAGTGTGGAATAGGGCGCACACCAGATTGCTTATTCTGTCGTTTTCGACGATCATACTCAATCATTTCGCATTGAAGTATCGCATTTCCTCAAGAGCGCCGAAAAATACACACCGCCGGGCGACTGATGTATATATGGATATTTGGATATGGATGTATATAACGATAACGTCGGAACCAACCATTAACACTATACTTATTCTGATGCTGTATTAATGACTGCCGTCTCTGCGATCCTCGATCCTCGATATACTAATTTTCTTTGTTAAATGCAGGAATGCGGGAGATGAAAAAGCAAATAAAAATTTATTAAAATATAGCATAGCAAAAAGATTATTCTTTTTCCACGGCAGGCGGCAGTGCGCGCGCACGGACTCACATATTGAGGAGCCGCCCCTGGCTTTCATATTCTGCACAATTTTATGACGTCGGTCAATCGAATTCCTATAAAAAATTATAGGATTGTGCAACCACATTTTGCAATTTGGAATCAAAAATTTGATTAATTTTAAACAGGCGTGCTCATTTGATATCGATAAATTTATAGACTTTAATATAGACATGGAAGGAACAACGTTTTTCTGTACTTTCTGGAAAATTAATATCTGAATGTTTATTCGCTCGTGTTGGATGGCATTATCTTTTTAAATGTAATGTTAGTCATTTTTTATTTTATTGTACAAGGAGTCTAATTATTCACGCTTCCTTTGACTTTCGTCGATCCTGGACCAAACAATTGAACTGGAGTCGCAGCCGGCTCAGATGTTCATGTTGAATAGCCCCAACCGCCTTTTCAAACATCCCTTATGCAAATATAAGATTTGAAAAGAACCATTATGCTTAAGAATTAAGAATCTGAATTGAAAGACACGGAGGCTGTGGACCTAGGAGACACATTATGTGATTTTAATGTGTGTAAAACGGAAGAGCGGCTACCGCAGAGATTACGTCACTGCTTGTTTTAGGCCGTTTGTCATATCTGCCATGTGTTCTAGTAACAAGCAAAAGTATACGTTGAAGTGGTAATTTTTTGATAGAATGCAAACCGAAAAGCGGGAAAAAACGTGCGAATGATCTAAAGACCGCTGTAATAAAATGCGACAACATATGCCCCCCTTTCATTAACTGTTTCATAAAAAGACAAGAAACAATGTACAAGGTAAAGGTATGTATATATATATATATATATATATATATATATATATATATATATATATATATATATATATATATATATATATATATATATATATATTATTATTATTATTACGGTATAAATATATATATATATATATATATATATATATATATATATATATAGTGTTTTTATTTTATTTCTTAAAACAAAAGGAGTGATCAACTTATTAAGAACTGGACAAATGAAATGAAACAAAAATTTTCAAAATACTGAGTATAATTAAGGCTAAATGAATTATGAATACAATAAAAGAAATGAAAATGAGAACACTTAAACAACAAAGCTGTCTAAAACGATACACTATTCTACTAATCTATCTAGCTAAATTGTACTTGTGAATTTATTTTAATTTAAAAAGGAATGTTTTTGTTTCTGTAGTATTCTTGTTTTATGTATAGTTACCACATTAACTGCTTATAATATTTGGAAGAAACAATACAAATTCTTATGAATGTCTCACCACAATTTTTCCTTGGCAATATTTATAATTTCGAACACCTTTTTTATCTTATTCTTCGGCCTTAATACTTCTATCTATAATCAAACTCTTTGCCTGATTCGCTAATATCTCCCAGTTCCCTGTACACCTTGTGTTGATCTTGATGTTATGTATGTGATGATGTAAAAGACTCACTTATGTCTTTTTTAGTGATGTTCTTCAATTTTTCTCGCTCTCTAAATTCTGTGTTTCTGCTTTCTGACCACGTGATGTATGTATAATAATATATGCCTTTTTTTTGGCTGATATTTTACTTCAAAACAATCTTCTAACTTTTTTCCTATTGACAACTTGTCATTCCCCTCACTTGATTTATTTTTTCCTACTACTAAGTCTTATTGTTATGGATACATAGTTGGTTAAAACGTTACAATTTTGCTTTCATTTCGTATGATAAATATGGGAATTACCAACTGAAAACTATATTGAAGCTTTTTTTATAAAACTGATTTTTTCCAGATCTAAAGGCTCGCAATTTTACCTATGGATTCATATTGTATAATTTTCAAAATGATTCCATTTTTGTGTATTTAAAATTTATATTATTGTTACTTGTCGTCTAGCAACAGACTCTACCTCAACAAATTTATTTAACCAGGTATAATTCCCCTTACATCCACCAAAATTCTTTTTTATTTTATTTGTTTGTTTTTACTATCCTAAGAATGAATTACCGACGAACATTTTTCAAAAACTATGATATCATAGCAATATATATATATATATATATATATATATATATATATATATATATATATATATATATATATATATATTCATTAACCCTTTAATGACCAGGTCTACTCTTTTTAAAATCTGTTGTTTTTTTTTGCCTAAAGCTTATTAAAGATGATTAAAAAAATATATAATGAGGTTAGATTTTAGTTAAAAAACAAAACATTTATGAAAAAAATGTGGGACTCAAAAGTACCGACAGTATCTTACAGGTTACGGACAAGTTCTCAAAAGTACCAATAGGAATAAAACACTAAAATTATGCTGTTATCAAATATTTTTTGCAATATTATTTTTTATATATACAGGGTGTTTAAAAAATACGGGGCGATGTTTAAGGGGTTGATTTTCCAGGTCATTTTATGAAAAAAAGTTCCCATAAACATAGGTGCTAAAATGCATTGTTTCCAAGATACAAGGTGTTTGAAATTTGGCAGCGTTGTTTGTGGTAATAATGGGCTGATTTGGCCCTAATTAGATACAGATTGTTAAGTCCATTGGCGTTAGGGGGGGGGGGGGTGTCACCTCAACAAAATTTAGTGACATAAAAATGTACGCCACTGACTGCAATATGATTTGTATAATATTTTGAGATAAAGAAACTAAAAATACAAGTTTTTTGTCTCCGCATATTGAATCGTTTACACGATAAAAAATAAAAACCTTCTTATGGCATGTCCATTTATCATACAGAAAATCACAAACACGAACAATAATTTTTGTTGAGGTGTCCCCCCTAATGCCAATGGACTTAACAATCTTTATCTAAGTAGGGCCAAATCAGCCCATTATTACTACAAACAACGCTGCCAAATTTCAGAGCAAGCGGTGAAGAGATATTTGAATTATTTTTAAAAAAAATCGTTATTTTACAAAAAAAATTAACACCTTGTATCTTGGAAACAATGCATTTTAGCACCTATGTTTATGGGAACTTTTTTTCATAAAATGACCTGGAAAGTCAACCCCTTAAATATTGCCCCGTCTTTTTTAAACATTCTGTATATTTCAACAACACACCACAAGTGCTTACAGCCTAAATACTAGCATTCAGGTTTTGTAGTAAGAAGGGTATCCAAGGGATTTGAGCTGTGTGTTGAGATTTGAGGAAAGTAAGTAGGTTGCTAAACCATACTGGCTAAAGAATTGCTGACTGCAAAGGCCTCCGCTGCTCTCCCTTGTGGATCGGTTTATGAAGATCCTATCCATTCCTTATTATGGACATTGAAGTCACCAAGAATAGTGACCTAGGAGGAAGGATATTCAGAAATCAGATAGTTGGTTTTTCAGAAAGGTATTCAAAGAGCTGGACAAAGTTGTTGTCAGAAGGTGACCGGTAAAGGCAACAGATGAATTAAGTTGCAGCCCTGAGAGAGAGTTTCATCCAAAGTATGTCTTTTCTTCCAGCTTCTAAATTGGGGAGTCTGGTGCAGGGTAGATTGCTACGGACGTATGCGCACACGCCTCCATGCAATCCAAAGGATGTAAGGAGCTCATACCCGGGAAATTAAGGTGACTAGTGGCTGTTTTATCACTGATTGTCGCTCTAGACATATAGCATTCGACCAGGTCTGTTACGCAACGCTGCTTAATAAACTTCCGGCCTATGGCCTACCACCAAAACTCTATACCTGGGCAGCAAATTTCCTCTCCAACCGGAGCATTTCTGTTGTCGTTGATGGCCGTTCCTCTAAACTGTATCCGATTAATATAGGAGTCCCTCAAGGTTCAGCTTTAGCCGATACTTGGTTTCTTCTCCACATCCAACCGCTAGCACATCCAACCCAGTTTACAGTTACGCGAACGACAGCACCCTGCACTCAAATGTACAATATTCTAAGCCTGTCTGTTTAGCCCAATTAGATGAGGATCGCAGACTCATGGAAGGTTTTGTCTCTATGGACCTCCAATCTTGTACAGGTCAACTCCACCAAATCTCAGTATTGCTTTCTATATCATAAGAGATACACCAGTCCCACACCCATCACAATGAACAACCAAGTTATTTAAAGTAATGAGTCCCTTTCATTTGTTGGCATTTTTGTAGATCGAAATCTGAATTGGCACCAACATGTCACATCAATTTCAGAAGCGGCTGCTAAGAAATTAGGGTTCCTCTTCCGTGCTCGCAAATACTTTTCACCAGCTAATTATATACCTTATATACTTCACAAATAAGGCCAAACTTCGAATACTGCTCCCACATCTAGGGTGCCGCGGCCGCTTCTACACTCACTATCCTGGACTCTATTCAGAAGAGAGCTATACGTCTCATCGATGACCCCACCCTCACCCAAAGACCACCCCTTGCCCACCGACGCGCCGTTGGTGACCTCTCTCTCTTTTATAGATATCTGCACGGGCACTGCTCAGGGGAGTTTTCTTCCATAGTTCCTCCACCTGCTGCCCCCAACAGATCTACCAGGGGATCACCCTTTTACTGTCCAGGTCACCAGACATATAACATCTTGTTATGCCCGCTCTTTTGTCCCGAGGACTTTCAAGTTGTGGAATTCCGTGCCGGCACAGGTTTTTCCTTCTCCTCCGAACCTCCAAACCTTCAAGTCCAGAATTAACAAGTTGCCTCTTTCCTCTTTGTCGACACCCACGGTAGTATTTAGGCTGTAAGCCCTCGTGGTGTGTTGTTGAAATATATAAAAAAATGTCAAACGATCGTTTAAAATGGGCTGTAAAAAATTCTAAATTTGTCATCCTCTAATGACTCCAGCTTGGTTAACGAACCGATCGGCTAAAATGTGTTGTGGTGATTTGGGTTCTCCAAGTGTACTTATCAGTGATAATCACAGGTTCGGATCTTCACTTAGTGTTGTTATATTTAATTGACATAAATATAAACTAACTCTTCCAAGAATTATAATTTCTATACTTTTAGTAAGTCCTAGCTTTCCTTCAAAATAGCACACCCAACATTTGTAATCAACACGCAGCCTCACATTCCGCAATCCATCATCATCGAGAAGGTATCGATGAGGGTGAAAGCTAGATGTAAAGCCGCAGGAGTTCATTATGATCATCATCACAGTAATCATCGTCATCGGTGGCTTGCTCGGGATGTCTTGTGTTGTGAAGGCGGTGCACGTCCACGGTTAATCGTATCACGAGTCACTAGAGGTCGCTCCACCACCGCCATTGCCTTGAATATTAATTATAATCTCCATCTATACTCCTTCAGGATAATGGAAACACCTGCCCTCTACTTTACACTTCAGTCCATACTTATACGGTTGTATTTTATCAACATATACAGAGTCTACCAAGAAACACGCTTGTTAGAAGTTTCAGTCCCTTCTCGACAGTGAAAGCTTTGTTTTATAGTAAAATCATGGTACACTGAGTGAAGATTGGAACCTGTGATCAGCACTGATAAGTACACTTGGAGAACTCAAATCACCACAACACATCTTATTAAAGACGTGACGATCGTTTCACTAATAAGGGAACAACGCGTCACCAGAGGATGAAAAATTCTAAACTGCTTACTACAAAACATCGCCCTTTATACTGATTTTTAAGAACCTCGGAGTTTTAGGGGTAAGAACGTGTGCCTCTGAACCGAAGGGTACTGAGTTCGATCCCAGGGTACTCCTTTCACTTTTTCAGTACAAACTGTAAAATTAACATCAATCGAGGTTCTGGCATTGTATTTGAGCAAGTTGAATGTCTGCACGTTCCGCCCTTCGGAGGGGGCGTAAGGCCGTTGGTTCCGTGTCCATGCGATGTTGGGCACGTTAAAGATCCTTACCCTCATTACAGAAAGTCAGGGGTTCGGCAAAATTTCCAGGATAGTGAGGTGACACTGCTCCCTGGCGTCGGTTATTGGCCATAGTCGCGGAAATAGGCCGACATTAAAGAAAAAAAACACACGCACACATACTGAGTTTTAGGTAGAGACCGATACCGAGAGGGAGACTAAATCGCAGGCAAATTTTGTGTGTATTGTATTTTTATTGCCGGACAATGTTTTTGAACTTTCTTTAGTTTTTTTTTTTTGTTTTTTATTTCAACAACACACCACGAGGGCCCACAGCCTAAATACTATCATACCGTGGGTGTCGACAAGGAGGAAAGAGGCAACTTGTTAATTCTGAACTTGAAGGTCTGGAGGTTCGGAGGAGAAGGAAAAAACATGTGCCGGCAAGGAATTCCACAACTTGAAAGTCCTAGGGACAAAAGAGCGGGCATAACAAGATGTTCTATGTCTGGTGACCTGGACAGTAAAAGGGTGCATTCGCTCTGTTGCCCTGGTTGATCTGTTGGGGGCAGCAGGTGGGGGAACTGTGGAAGAAAGCTCATCTGAGCAGTGCCCGTGCAGATATCTATAAAAGAGAGAGAGGTCACCAACGGCACGTCAGTGGACAAGGGATGGCAGCATTTGGGTGAGGGTAGGGTCACCAATGAGACGTATATCTCTCTTCTGAATGGAGTCCAGGATAGCGCGAGATAACAATAGCCAACTCATACAATGTATATAAGAAGTACAGATTCCGATTCAACACCCAAGGTCGCTGACGAATGGGTTAATTAAAAGCAGCGCAATAAGAAGAATATACTATTCATAAATGGGTAAACAACTAGACCTTCAATTCAGCAACCAGCCACCTGCTAGGATCACCTTCAAGACTGCAACTTAGGTGGAAACCGCCTCTCGGTCCACGCCCCACCAGAGACTATATATGGAAGTTACCAGACCACGGACGGACATTCCTACATTGTTATTGCTTGAGTCTCTTTTAAATTGTCATAATTTATATTTATCTTTTTTTTTATTATTCATAAGTAATTTATGTAACTATAATCAATAAATTCTTTTAAAAAGTCAAGTGTGTTAACAAGAAAGTTAACTGGCGCAGTCGCAACGGATAGTGCTGAAGAACCAAAAGTATATTGATTCTTTGCGTTTCAACGCTTAACAGCCAAAGAACCGATCAAGAGAGACGTCATGAAGACAGCAGCAATAGCATCGATTCTGTAAGTTGTTTGCTTCCTTTATTTCCTATATATATATATATATATATATATATATATATATATATATATATATATATATATATATATATATATATATATATATATACTGTATTTCCTCATATATTGATAATATTATATGTCTGATAGCGATACTGATAATTTAGAACATTTGGAATATAGATTAAGAAATATTAGTATTGGCGAAATTGATATTGTAGAACAACCCGATATAAATAATTCTAATTTAAATATGGCAAATCAATTCCAAGAGTTTTACCTTAAAGCAATCCCCGAATTTAACGGACAACCTGAAAATGTAGGGAACTTCTTAAAAGCTTGTGATCTAGTAATGAACCAATTCTATGATGCAGATAATCCAAATTTATATCTTAACCATTTCCTATTAAATTATATTCAAACGAAACTAATTGCACAAGCCAGGTTAATTATTAACACTAAAATTATAAACACATGGGTAGACTTAAGACGGGCAATTGTTGAGAACTTTACAGACCAGCGAGATGAAATTAGCTTACTAGGCGAATTATTGACACTGAAACAGAGACATAACGAGGATGCCTTAGCGTTCAGTAATCGTTGCAGACACATTGAACAATTACTCATCTCTAATTTAATATCTAATGAACGTAACGAGGGAATTTTAGGATTAAAACAAAACATGTACAGACAACAGACACTGAAAGCGTTTATCGGTGGATTAAAAAACCCTCTCGGTATGGTGGTCAGATCCACTCGACCGGACAGCATAGAACAAGCTTCAAAATTTATATTTTCCGAGGAAAATTATGAATATAGGGACAGATTATTACAACGGTCAAATTTCAACAATAATAACAATAACAGGCCAGACAAACAACAAAAACCAGTTTTCCAAAGAAATACCCCAAATTTTAACAATATTCAATTTCAAAAACCCTTCCAACAACAAAATTATCGTGCACCCTTTAACCATAATTCAAACAGACCCCAAATGTCTCACCCACAATTTCAGGGGAACCCTTCAAATCAATTCTCAATGAGAAGACCGACGTACAACCCTAATGACAATACTAGAAGATATCCACAGGCTATGGATGTCGGCAGTAACAACACGAGACATACTAATTTCAGCCGACAACAACCCTCACAAAATAGACGAAACAATTTTCCTTCCAACAATTTTCAAAAAAGACAAAATTTCATACCAGAAGAGATAAACTATAACGAAACGAATAATTCTTTTCCTTTCAATGAATTAGAAAGAAGACAACATTTCTTACCAGAAGAATTAAATTATGACGCAACATATAATGAACAATCACCCTCCGAATTATACGATGCACAGCATCAAAATTTTCCGATAACAGGGAGCTCAAAAACAGAACCGTAATAGATATTAATAATTTTAACACAATATCCCAATTACCCTACGTAATAATAAAAGAACTACCCGGAAAAATACTGCTCGACTCCGGTAGTACTAAGAGCCTGTTAAACCCGTCCATAGCATATAACAACTTTTATAATAAGATTTACAATCACCCGTTTTTAATTAAAAGTGCTCATGGTTATTCCAGCCATAATAATCGAGCCAGAATAATTTTAAACTCACTAACGGACAGTGAGCAAGAGTTTTGCCTATTTGAATTTAACAAAAATTTCGTAGCTCTTATTGGAATTGACTTTTTGATAAAAAATCAAGCGAACATTGATTTTAAAAACCAGAGACTCAATTTAAAAAATCGAAGCATTAAGATAAACTTCCCTCATACAAGGGATCATGAAGATAAGATGGGTAGTAATAGTAGTAGCAATAACAATCGGATAAGTAGGCTCATCAAAGCAAATGATGAAATGAATCACCTTAACGTAAGTAATACAATAGACAGAAGCATTATTGCACTTGAACTCGAACTAGGAAAGCGTAATCAGCCATTAAATGATGACGATGGAAGGTTACAACAAGTAACAAATGACCTAGGAGAAACGTTCACCCACACCAAAGCTAAACGGGATCAAGTTTCATTAAACACATATGAATATCGTCGAAATAAAAATGTGAGTGATACGAGGACGATACAAAAAGATATAACGGATCAAATTGAAAATAAAGCGAATATGATATCAAATAATTCTTACTATCACCAGAATTATAATAATAATTATACGGGGAGTGTACAAAAAAATATTACAGATCAAATTAGGATAAATCACTTAAATAACCAGGAGAAAGAAATTTTAATTGATTTATGTACAGAATTTCAAGATATTTTTGCAAAAGAAAATGAACCACTGACGCATACAAACGTCATTAAACACAAAATTAGACTAAAAGACGATATACCAATAAACGCCAAACTATATAGATACCCATATATTCACAAACCAGAAGTAGACAAACAAATTAACGAAATGCTAAATCAAAGGATAATTAGGAACAGTCATAGCGCTTATAATAGTCCAATATGGGTGATCCCAAAAAAAGCAGATGCCAGCGGCAAACAAAAATGGCGGATCGTCGTGGATTACCGCAAGTTAAATGAGAAGACTATACCTGATAGACACCCTATACCAAAAATCGAAGAGATACTGGATAAACTCGGGCGTGCACAATATTTTTCGACCATAGACTTAATTTCGGGCTACCACCAGATTGAAATGGACCCAAATGACATTGAAAAAACGGCGTTTAGCACTGATACAGGCCATTATGAGTACCTCAGGATGTCGTTCGGACTTTCAGGGGCGCCTGCTACATTTACCCGACTGATGCAACACGTTTTAAACGGTTTAATAGGAAAAACATGCTTAGTATACATGGATGACGTGATAGTGTTCTCGACATCATTACAAGAACATATCGAAAAATTAAGATTAGTATTCGAACGATTTAGACAAAATAATCTGAAAATACAGCTAGACAAAAGCGACTTTCTGCAAAAAGAAGCGGAATTCCTCGGGCATATAGTGACGCCAGAAGGCATCAAGCCTAATCCAAAGAAACTAGACGCCATAAGAAAATTCCCAATACCCAAGACACCAAAAGAAATTAAATCATTCCTAGGACTTATAGGCTACTACAGGAAATTTATAGAAAACTTTGCGCATGTCACAAAACCACTAACTAAATGTTTAAAGAAAAACGTAACAATCAACATTAACGACGGAGAATACATAAATGCCTTTAATACATGTAAAGACATATTGATGAATTCACCAGTATTAATACCTCCAGATTTTTCAAAGGAGTTCATTTTAACAACAGATGCATCAAACGTGGCAATCGCAGGGATTTTAAGCCAAGGAGATCCGAAATCAGACCAACCAATAGCTTACGCAAGCCGAACGTTAAATGAAACAGAATCTAGATACAGCACAATAGAAAAAGAACTACTGGCCATAGTTTGGGCCACAAACTACTTTAGACCCTATCTATACGGCAGGAAATTCACAATATATACAGACCATAAACCATTAAAATGGCTATTCTCCCTGAAACAACCCAACTCAAAATTATTAAGGTGGAGACTCAAACTAGAAGAGTACGATTTCAAAATAGAATATAAAAAAGGTAAATTAAATAATGCAGCGGACGCACTTTCGAGAGTAGAGATAAACCCCTTAGATGTAGATAACCAATCAATGTTAAACAATGTAGACGAAAATGACGACGTTATAACCATAAGCGACGGAGAAACAAGAAATTCCAACGCAGATTCTTATTCCGCGCCGGGCATGCCAATCTTAGAAGAAGAAATAATCAACAGTAAAACAAACCAGATATTCTTTAAAAATGCTGATACCCCGGAGATTTTATCACTCAGAAAGGACAAAAGGAATTTTATTCACGCCACATTCAATTTAAACGAGCCAAATCAAATAGAACAATTTATCAAAGAATATTGCCTACCACAGAGAAAATATTACTGTCTATTTGTAAATGAACGAGATTATGAAATGGTAAGTTCGGCAATTAATCAAAAATTTAATAACGTAGACTCACCTATATTTTATAGATGTTTAGAAACTAGAGAAGAAATAAATAGTGAAGAAGAACTCCAAGAGAGAATAGTTCTATTTCACGAGGGAAAGAGCAATCATCGAGGCGCTGATGAGACCTATTTACGAATGAAACGCAAATACTATTTTCCGAATTTAAAGCGAAAAATAGAAGAGTTTATAAAAAGTTGCGAGTTATGTAAAACATGTAAATACAACAGAAATCCGGCGCAAATTTCACTAGAACACACACCCACACCATCTAGGCCTTTAGAAATCTTACACCTAGACACCTTCCAAATTGAAACGTCTCAATTTCTAACAGTATTCGACCCCTTTAGTAAATTCGGGCAAGCATTTCCGATAAAAAGTAAAAATGCAACAGAAATCTCCAAGAACTTAATTAAATACTTTTCCCAATACGGAAGCTGTAAAACAATAATTTCGGACGCAGGGACTGAATTCTCAAATATATTAATAAAAGAGCTATTAAAAGCTTACCAAATTGAATTACATGTGACAACACCGCAAAATCCGATGTCAAACGGACCGATAGAAAGATTTCACAGTACGATAATTGAGCACTATAGATTATTTAAAACAAAATTTAAAGAAATGAAACCAATTGACTTAATGCCTTATTGTATTTTCGCATATAACTCCTCCATACACTCGCAAACCTTAAAACCACCTTTTGAGCTAATATTCGGATATACACCTGAATTATTTAATTATGACCCAGAAGTAATTATCACCCAAGAATATAACACGAGACATAAAGACTTAATGAAAATTATATACGAAGTCATTCAAGACCGAATCGAAAACTCAAAATACAAAACGTTACAACGGACGAATAAAAATACTAACCAACCTTTTAAAGAAGGAGACATAGTATACAAAAAGATTCCTCCAGGATTTCACAAAAAACACAAAAACCCTTTTACTGGACCTTATTCAATAATTTCCCTGATTGAACATAATAAAGCCATAATACTAAATCACAGAACTGACGAACAGACAATCACCCATTTACGCAATCTTCGCCTTGCAGGTTCATCCCCTTCACCAGAGTAAAACCACAATTAGAAGACCTAACAGACAATCCAGGCATACTGCCACGCAAACTGGGACAAGCCTTTTCAGAAAACGATAAATGGAGAATGATTCATATACATGACCTAAGACAACTATACGACGACTTTAACAGACTAAAAACTTACTTTGACAACATAATAAGCGTAATGAATGCAGAATACAAATTAGAATACAAAAATTTTATTTTAACAATCAATTTCACCATCAGCAATATTGATGACACATTTTATCGAATATTTCCAAGAACGATTAGGAACAAAAGAGGTATAATAAACGGACTAGGATCGATATTCAAATCAATAACTGGGAACTTAGATGCAGATGACGGCGACAGAATATATAAAGCTCTTGAAATTTTGAGGAAAGATCAAAATCAAGTACATCAACTTTTTAGTTCACAGACATCCCTAATGATAGATGCTATAACAGAGTTCAATAAAACAATAGACAACCTGAACCATAACCAAGAAGCCATAGTAGCGAGAATAAACGATTTGGAATATACAATATATAGTCTAAAAAGTGACCAACTAACAAATTTTCATAGAGTAAAACATTTGGAATTACTCACTCAAATCAGTTATTTGTTAAATAATGTACTAAACATGATATTAACAACAGAAAATGCAATTACTTTTTCAAAATTGAACACGTATCATACGTCAATACTGAAACCGAAATTCATATCAAAAGAATTAGAGAATATTGAAAACCATATCTCAAAATCAAGATTAATAACAAAATCCGACATTTCACTTTATGAAAAAATATTTAACATAAAAACCGTTCAAATTGATTTTAAAATTATATTCCAAATAGATATACCCTTAGTAGACAAATCAGATTATATTTATTATCAATTGTATGCATTACCAGTCCCTAAAAATCCATATACCTTCAGAATGATTGTCCCTAGAACCAAGTACCTAATCCTTAGCAGCAAACACTACGCTTACAGAAACGAAAAGTGTAGGAATCTAAAAGACCAGACATACTTTTGTGAAAATGACAACCCGACAGCACTTAACGAAAACAACCCATGCGAAATTAAACTGATCAACTTCCAGAAACCGATAAACAATTGCAAGCAAGAACTTGTCAAAATAACAAAAACAACAGTCTCTAAATATGGCAATACCCAATACATAATAGTGGCACCCGAAGAAACGAAAATCAAACTTAGCTGCGAAGAAAATGAAGAAACCAAAATAATCAGCGGAACAAAACTGGCGACTCTGAAACCCAAATGCCAACTTATCATCAATAACGAAAGATTTAGTTCAGTACAAATGGCATCGGAAACACAACAATCATTCAATCTCCCAAACATCGAATTGGTAACAAATAAAGCACCCATATTCCCAGACAAATTACCAGAACTAAAATTAGAAAATGTCCAACTGCACGACTTGAACAATATCAAATCCCAGTTACAATCCATCAATGGCAAAATTCCAGGAACCATCGATTTGCCCATATACCACCCTAGTGTATGGACAATTATACTATACATTGTGATAATAATAACAATAATCACAATAACTTCAAGATACTTCTGGCAAAAATCAAAAACGAAAACTGCTGACTCCAAACCAATTACTGGATTCCCGATGACTATTCGGAACGAACCATAGGCTTCGTTCTCTAAAGGATGGAGGAGATAACAATAGCCAACTCATACAATGTATATAAGAAGTACAGATTCCGATTCAACACCCAAGGTCGCTGACGAATGGGTTAATTAAAAGCAGCGCAATAAGAAGAATATACTATTCATAAATGGGTAAACAACTAGACCTTCAATTCAGCAACCAGCCACCTGCTAGGATCACCTTCAAGACTGCAACTTAGGTGGAAACCGCCTCTCGGTCCACGCCCCACCAGAGACTATATATGGAAGTTACCAGACCACGGACGGACATTCCTACATTGTTATTGCTTGAGTCTCTTTTAAATTGTCATAATCTATATTTATCTTTTTTTTTTATTATTCATAAGTAATTTATGTAACTATAATCAATAAATTCTTTTAAAAAGTCAAGTGTGTTAACAAGAAAGTTAACTCGCGTGTAGAAGCGGAAGCGGTACCCCAGATGTGGGAGCAGTGGCTAGTGGAACTTGCATTCCAAAGCTTTTCCCTAACACACACACACACACACAGCCACACACAGACTACATAGAATGAATACAATTAGTATGTAACACTGTACACATTAGTTTAGAGCACCAATAAATTCCTTCACCTTGGTTTTTTGTTTTATAACATCCACTAGTGCCTACTTTAATCTTGTCAGTGGGAGTATCTTAATAACATTAGGTAGAAAAGTGAGGAATTTGATTCCCAAGTAATTAAACATCTTCTTTGTTTTCTCCTTTTTGTGCAACCGTATTTTTATTTCATGCCTGCAGCTGGTATTGATGTTGCAAGCTTCACCATTCACTGGATATTTTGAATACATATACTGAAGAAGAATATCACTGGAGGGGTACCTAAGTATCCCATTGGCCTCGAACACATCAGGGCAGCTTTTTCTTGGACCTACGCACACAATGTCCTTATTGCTCTTTTTGCATGATAAACACATGTTCCGCTGCTGACGAGTTAACCCATATGAATGTTCCATATGATGGGTACTGTACTGTTCTTATGATGTCGATTGCTCTGGATAAGCCTCATGCGTCCATAGGTCGATCATATTTAACGTTTTAAAATGGATTGGTTTGACCAGGTAAGACATCTCCAGGCTGCTTCTAAGGACATAACAAAATTCGTATTTAGTAATTAGGTTTTCTTTTTCGTTGAGTAGATTTCATAAAAAGAAACAAAAATATAAATAGGAACAGCCATCTGAGAATAATTCACCAATAGCGACATACCAAAATTTAATTATGCTACAGAAAAGTGACTAATTTTATTGAACTGACACATGTATTTAGTATATAGCTGTTTTAGGGATTCTTACCTGACATGTTTGTCGATATACTCCATGTGTCATTATCCACACTCCAGACAACGAATTACTTAATTAAACCAAAAATCTAACAATTCAGGCTACAATAAGATTGTCCAATCTTTAAAACTTCCAGAAAAATAAATAGACATAGATCAAATAACAGCATATCAGAAATATAAACAACAATCCGTCATTATTCATTATTGCCGGGCGCTTTGTCACGAGTCAGTTCGCTGTTGGGGTTGGTGTTGCTATGTTGCTATTGGACGACGATGACATACGATCGAACACGAACACGAAAACGGGGGGTATTCAAATAAATGTTTACAAATTAAAACAAACTTTCAGAAACATTACAATTGTAACTGTACGTGAGCTTACAAATAGAGAAAAACAACAAGCCTGCAAAGGATATTACATTTGAAAGTTATTTGAAAGTTTCATTTGTAAGTTTGCATTGTTTTTTTTGGTTGCAAACATTTAGAAATGTTGCAAACTTAACTTGCCTAATGGTAAATTATCTAACGTTGCGGTAAGCATTTGTAAGTTACCATGCTTAGTGGGACGGTATGCCGTAAAGGGTTAACTCAAATAATTTGATAAAATTAGAACCGATTGAAATTTGCCTATAATCTTCAATATCTGCTTTATTACCAGCTTTGAGGTCAGAGAATCACTTCGATTGTCTCAAATATTTTAACTGAAGGTCACGCAAAAACACTAGAAACTGTTAGTGCTGAAATAGAAGTAAAGCTGATAATTGCAAACATAGGTAGCTCATTTAAATAGGAAGCCTTTTTCAACTATGTCTGTTATTCATTTGTTAAAAGACCATTTGTCACGTTCGCGTCTGAGTTCTGTGTGAAGGTGTTTTCCATTAATTATATGTAGGTTTGTGTTGTGTAAGTACTACGTAACCTAATTGTTCCAGTCCAGTTTCATTACAAGCACAAGAAGTGAACGTTTTAAATGCAAAACGTTAACGTTCTACTCACGCACCCGCGAACAACCCTTACATTCTCCCCGTTTTGATGGCTGATGGCGGGCACATTTAAATGCAAAACCTGCCTCGGCTAGCGAATGTCATCCAGTCTGTTCGTTCGTTTGTTAGCGTTTACTCTTTTAACTTTCTTAATTTTCTTGTGAAACATTACCATTTACCCCACACTCATTTATTTCTCCCTCATTCAGTGAGTTATACACATAGTACACTACTTTATTCTTAGTCTAATAACATTTTACAAATAAGAAAAACACCAGTTAGGAGCTCTTCTGTGGTAGTCGCCAGCCTGTAAAGCAAATTGGTGTAATTAATTGCTGTTGCCCTTACTTTGGAAAATCATTCCATACTAAAAAGTCTGGGCGCAGCAAGCGCGTTATGGAAGTGAATTTTCATTAAAATGTTTTTAATAGCAAATATGTCTTGTTCATGCAAGCAGTCATCAATTTGGCGACCGGTATAATCTATATAGTAGAAACAATGTACCATTTTTTATTTATTTTTATTAACAAAACACCACGAGGGCTTACAGTCTAAATACTATAGTACCGTGGGTGTCGACAAGGAGGAAAGAGGCAACTTGTTAATTCTGGACTTGAAGGTTTGGAGGTTCGGAGAAGGAAAAACATGTGCCGGCAAGGAATTCCACAACTTGGAAGTCCTCGGGACAAAAGAGCGGGCATAACACGATTTTCTATGTCTGGTGACCTAGACTGTAAAAGGGTGCATTCGCTCTGTTCCCCTAGTAGATATGTCGGAGGCAGCAGGTGGAGGAACTATGGAAGAAAGCTCCTCTGAGCAGTGCCGCTGCAGATATCTATAAAAGAGAGAGAGAGAGATAGGTCACCAACGGCACGTTGGTGGGCAAGCGACGGCAGCCTTTGGGTGAAGGCAGGGTCACCGATGAGACGTAGAGCTCTCTTCTGAATGGAGTCTAGGATAGCGAGTGTAGAAGCGACAGCAGCACCCCATTTGTGAAGTATATAAGGTAAAGAGATTAGCTGGTGAAAAGTATTTGCGAGCCCGGAAGAGAAAACTTAATTTCTTAGCAGCCGCTTCTGCAATTGACGTGACATATTGGTGCCAATTGAGATTTCGATTCACAGAAATGCCAACAAGTGAAAAGGACTCATTACTTTGAATAACTTGCTTGCTTATTGTGATGAGTCTAGGGCTGGTATATCTCTTATGAGAAAGAAAGCAAGACTGTGATTTGGTGGGGTTATATTGTACAATATTTGTACTTCCCCAGCCTAATATTTTTTAGAGATCCACGGAGATAGAACCATCCATGAGTATGCGAACCTCATCTAATTGGGCTAAAGAGACAGGCTTAGAATATTGTATATTTGAGTGGAGGGTGCTGTCGTCCGCGTAACTGTGAACTGGGTTGGATGTGCTAGAGAGGAGGTCATTGATGTGGAGAAGAAACAAAGTAGGGGCTAAAGCTGAACCTTGAGGAACTCCTGCATTAATTGGATACAGTTTAGAGGAATGGCCAACTACGACAACAGAAATGCTCCGGTTGGAGAGGAAATTTGCTGTCCGCGTACAGAGTTTTGGTGGAAGGCCATAGGCCGGTAGTTTATTAAGCAGCGCTGCGTGCCAGACCTGGTCGAATGCTTTGAATATGTCTAGAGCGACAATCTGGGATTCACCGTGTAGTTCCATAGACTTGTTCCATGAATGGGTGACAAAGGAAAGGAGGTCGGCAGTTGATCTGCGCTAACGGAATCTATACTGCCTGTCGTGGATTAGACTGGGCTTTTCAAGAAATTTTAGTAATTCGGTGTTTATATACTTTTCCATCACTTTAGAGACGACTAAAATGAGAAAAATAGGCCTGTAGTTGCTTGGAAGCGCTTTGGATCATTTCTTGGGGACGGGTTGTACTCGAGTAGTTTTCCAGTTACTAGGGAATATGCCTTTTGTAAGATGTCTGAAACAGACGAGTCAGGACTGGAGCAAGTTCTAGTGTGCATTTTTTGAGAACAATTGCTGGGATCTCGTCAAGGCCAGAGGCTTTTCTGGTATTAAGAGAAGAGAGCATCTTTCATACCTTTTTAGTTTTGAAAATGATATGCGTCATTTTATGCGCGACAGGGGGGACTTTTGGTGGTTGAACATTTGGAGGTGGGTTGAGAGTAGAATTGCCGGCGAACAACGAGGCAAAAAGTTCAGCCTTGCCCGGTAGAAACAATTTCATCCCCTGAGACAAGAGGTGGGAACGTGCTCTTGCAGAAATTATTCCCAATAGATTTAGCAAGAGTCCAGAAGGGTTTGTTGCCGTTGGAGCTTGAGAGGACATTGTTTTTGATGTGGTTATTAAACGAGTTTTTTGCCTCAGAAAGGTGAAATGTGGTATCAACACGATGGAGCGCCTCGACATTCAACAGGAGCTGTTAGAGTATTTTTAAACCATTATTTTGAAGCATCATGGATAGGTCGAGGTGGACCAACCCCTTGGCCAGCAAGATCTCCTGATCTTTCTAAAATAGATATCTTTTTGTGGGGTGACATTAAAGGTAAAGTGTATGCGAGTCCACCAACAACCAAGGAGGACATGCGCGCAAGGTTTTCAGAGCCTTTCAATGCTGTACGCAAAGCAACATTGTTGAAGGTGCAAAACAATTTAAGACAGAGATTATCCATATATCCATAATTACGGCTCCCAACTTGAACATTTGCTGCGTTGAATTGTTGTTGTTTATTTTGTGAATTTCAATTTAGCGTTCTTGTTGATTTAAACCTTGTTAATATATGCATTAAATGTTTTGCTCTTTTACATCACACACACTTTAGTTTTTTTGTGCAGTATGAATTAAGGATATCACGTAAACTATTTGGAAATGATATAAAATACAGGGTGTTGCATATTAACGTGAAGTATTTACTTGAATTTATATAAAAATGGCTAATTCCGTAATTGAGCCTTAAATTCTTTGCAACCGTTGAAAATAATGTGATCAGATCAAAGGCCATGTAAATGCGCATCTAAAAGCGTTCTAATATACAGGGCGTTGCATTTGAAATTTTCGAGAACATTTAAGTTTTGCGAAATTTAACACCCTGTATAGACAGGTTACATTAAGAATTAGCATGTTGCATTTTTTTATAGTGAGGAGTGTATACAATTAACTCCAGTGAATATGCAGCCAAAAAATTGTGCAGAATCGAAGTATTTACACACCAAACTAGGCCAATATTTTTAATAAACAAATGAATAACTCTAAAACGGTCAGGCCTAGACTAGGGATGGGCACATTTCTTAAAACATCGATGTTAACATCGATGTTTAACATCGAAACCTACTATCGATGGTGGGAAAAACATCGGCTGGAAAACATCGATGTTGGGAAACATCGATGTTTCAAAATAATTGTGAATTTACTAATTCTATAATTTTATGTTCTTTCGAGAAAAAAATAGTTTGTAGTTTTGTAGGCATTAGAAAATGGAAACATATTCCGATGCAGATTATGGCAGGTGCAAGTAATACAAAAAATAAGTGGTAAAAAAAATAAATAAATGTTTATTGTACTGCAATAAAATAAGAAAGAATGTGTAAAACAAAAATAGAAAAATTTAACTTCTAATGACTTTAATAATAAAAAGTAAACTTCAAATTTAATTCTAAACTGTTCATAACCCTGTTTAAATATATATATATATATATATATATATATATATATATATATATATATATATATATATATATATATATATATATATATATATATATATTATGTATATATTATATTATGTATATATTATATTATATAGAATTCACCAATATTAGTGATAATACTGATAATCTCACCATACAGTTTTATATACTCCAGTAATCTATATCAATGGACTGAAGGAATCATATTTTGCCCAAGTGTTCTCCAGTTAAACGGTTTCGTTCTTGCGTTGCTGTCTGTCCCGCTTTGGAAAAAAAAATTCTGCCGGTGCAGAAGTCGCCACTATGGACAAGAATTTTTTCGCGACAGGGTATAAATGGGGACATACATTTTTATTATCTGACCACTATTTCAGTGGATTCTCGGTAAGATTAATTAGAGGATTCTTTAAATACAAAGACATTTCGCTTAATTGTTCTTTCTCTTGTGAAGCACTCTTTTGAACTAACTGAGAATAATCCGCCCATATATTGCCCTTTGGGGTAACTATAATTATGTTAAAATTTTTACCAAACATCATTGTGACAATCTAGCTTACTTACCCGTGTCCTGTTTATTATTTGTCGTTTCCCTTTCTATTATTTCGCGATTGTGGTCATCATCTCCTTGCGTTTCTGCTAACAGTGATAACTGTTGTATTAGATTAACTGCTGCTGCACCATTATGAGGACTCTTAAAATAAATCTTTTTGAACCTCGGATCCAGCAAGATAGCCACGGCTAATTGTTGGACTTGTTCAACAGCAAAAAATCGTTTCCTACATTCTTGGAGAAGTGCTTCTTTTAGTGAAATACCTAAGGTGTCGTTTACATCACATTCAATGTGTGAAACTACTTTTTCCAAATTATACGTGAGAGAGATTACAAGACTCGAACTAATATACTTTTGACCACAAATTTCTGTTGTTACTGCTTCTAACGTCTTTAGAAGTTCAATGATTTTATTCAGTTCAAAAACTTCCTTGGCTGTAACCATTGTGGGGGAAGAAGGATGTCTGTTCACTATGGTATTTATGTATTCCCGCAGTTCAAGAAAACGATTAATCATGTAGTATGTGGAATTCCAGCGGGTGGACACCTCTTGTATAATTTTTTTTCAGGTTTATGGTCGCTTGTTTGTGCCTTCCGTAATTCATCAGCAGCTACTACTGAATGCCTAAACCACGTTACAATTGTTTTAATATAGATATAACTGATCACAATTCCGAAATAGATTTTATAGCTCTGTCAGCAACTAAATTTATTTGATGAGCGAAGCAATGAATGTGCCTTTTTTTGGAAAACGTTTCCTCAATAGCTTTTGTCATATTGGCCGCTCCATCCGTAACAACAGTAGTAACTTTAGTTTCTAGGATACCCCATTCCTCACATATACGTTTTAACACTCCTGAAATGTATTCGGCTGTATGCCGTTCATCTAAAAGATATACACCTAAGTCAACATGATTTATGGAATTTTTATCTTCAAAGTGCATAGTAACATCAATAAAACGTCTACATTGCATATCTGTCCATATATCTGTCGTCAAACAATAGCAAGACAATTTTTTTAATTTGCAAACGATATGCATTTGCAACAGGATTTGTGGGATACGTAACGATGTTTCGATGATTACAAGTAACATCGATGTTAAAAATATAACATCGAAATTACAACATCGATGTTTTAAACATCGATGTTCAATGGAAAACATCGATATTCCAAAAACATCGATGTTAGGTGCCCATCCCTAGCCTAGACCCATCATATGGGGTAGCAATTTGCTTGTCACGACACCACCTTTTTTAAAATGATATAAAATATAGGGTGATCTATTTAAAAAAGGTAAGTTTTGATCTGCCACGAAGAAAATTAACATCCTGTGTAAATTAAAATATTTTTGGATTACGCAGCTGATTGATAGGAACTCCTTTGAATTGAAACTTTTTGACAAAACCTAGTTTAATATGGAAAACTGGGCTTTTTCCGCGAAGTGGACCACCCTGTATATATTATATACATACATATATATATATATATATATATATATATATATATATATATATATATATATATATATATATATATATAAAATTGTTAAAGCTGCTTTTTTAGTTAACCTTTCAAACTACCCCTAATAGCTTTTATTACTATTTATTTATTGACATCATGGAGTTGTCGTGGAGGCAATCACCAGGCCCGGAGCGAAACTCGGCGGTCGGAATCGCCACAGGGATGTGGCTTTTCTGGGTAAATAACCAATCCTTTAGAGATTTGTGCTGGCGTTATTCCATTTTAGTCATTTGAGAGCCAGCGGCCGCGCTATTAAAAATAAACATAGACATATAAAAGAATTCCATCATCATCGTTCGAGATCCCCGAGGAAATTGCTATGGTCAACGACAAAATTGTATAAAAATATAATGCACTAAGTTGATAGCTATATACACTCCAATATTAGAAACTTTTGCTGATATCGCTGGTAGGCGTTTTAACTGATTAGGAGTCGAAATCTCTGATCTGAATCACTTTCAGTTGCCCTTACTATAAATTGATCATGAGCATTTTGATGGTGAAAACACAACGATTGTAACAATATGATGCTTCCACTTCGAACAAGAGAAAAGAGAAAACATTTTTTTTTACTTGATCTTAAAAATGGGGCCTTAGCCTTTTCAGTCCTAAGATAAAAATATCTTTTTAAAATGAAAAAGTCTGGACGCAGCAAGTGCGTTATGGTAGTGAATTTTCATAAAAATATTTTTAATGGCAAATATGTGTATTTAAAAAAAAAAAGCAGGCATCGAATGTGGTTACCAGTATAACCTATAAAGTAGAAACAATATTCCATGTTTCATAAAAATAACTTTATTGTTTGAAAATGTACAAAAATTTCTGAAAGTAAGCTTAAGGTGTTCCCGAAAAAAACTGGTTTCTTGGTCAACCTTATAGGTTAATAGCAAATTGAGCTATTCCAATTTGAAGCATTTAATGAAAATTCACTACCATAACGCACTTGCTGTGTCCCGAATTTCTTTTCTTACAAAGATGCATTATATTTCGATGGAAAATGGAAAACGCAAAAATTCAATAACATTAGGGGTGTTCGATTTAAAAAAAAATTGTATCACCAACGACTTATGGGCCATCCTGTGATTGTAGAAATAATTTTTTAAGGTGTAGCTCAAGACATTCTATGACTAATGTATACATTTTCTTTCGTATCTTGTATAATAACGGATATATAGAACTTTATTGATTTTTTACGACAATTCGACAAAAATTATATACCATTAAACGATAAACTCTATAGCTAAGACTACTGCCAAAGCATCAAAGTAAGGGTCTATTTGAAATGAATTTTCTAGAAATATTTTAGTAAAATGAAGGACACTGACAGTTGAAGCTAAGACTTTACGGCTTGTAGAACATTCTCCCTGACACATTTTCTTGCCATAGCCCGTATTAGTATCAGGTTCTTTGCCTAAATTTTGCCAAGTTTGACGTTTTAAATCGCGACTTTGACGTTTTGAGAAAAACCCCAATTTATTTTTTTAAATGCTTATAACGTTTTTGTCTTTAAACTTACAGAGCTACATTTTGGTAAGTAATTTACCTATAACGATATAAACCCGCCTACCAAATTTAGTTGCCCTGACTTAGTTTTTTCCGAAGATTTTTTTTTTCGAAAGAAAACACAACATGTTCCGGGAAAACCTGGGCCGCCTTTCCTGGGTAACGAACTTATCCAAATCACTTGCAAAAGGAAGGTATATAAAACCAAATTTAATCAAAATCGGCCCATTATTTTTTGAGTTGTCGGTTGTTTGTTGTTGTTAAAATGAATTAGATGGCCTCGGAAGCTCAAGTCCATTATTTCATTGATTGTTGTTGCCCTTACTTGGTGAAACTTGTCCATACTATATACAGACGTGGAGACTACTTCTCTGGCTTCACTGTTGGTTTTTGTAGGTGAAGGACGTAGCCAGCGCGTGAGCTAACTGGAACAAGTGGCCCTTCGAATTCTGGAAGTTCTAGGATGTTCTTCAATGCTTCTGTGACTATAGTTTCGCTGCTTGACAGCATTTTCAAACAGATTAAAATTGAATTAGTACGAAATCATGACAACTACAAATAAATATCTGTTGCTATGTTATGATATGATGTTTTGATCAAAAATTTTTTATCAAATTGAAACACAGATGACAGATGAGGTTTTCAAAATGTCTATGTGATGTATGTCAATATTTAACATAAAAACTAGAACTAGCCTATAATAACTATGATAACAGTTACAACAATAAAATAACTAAACAATAACAGTATAAAAGTAGTCTCTATACAACGAAAATATCGACATACATCAACTCATTATTTTATTACAACTTTTTTGAAATAATAGTTAAATTTATTTTCTTTGACATATTTAATTAGAAAGAAGAATATCCAAGAAAGGGGAATTCATTAAATCAGTTTGCTCGTTTAAAACAAGGTAGTTATTGTCGTGTGTGTGCCTTTTGACTTCTAAAGCTTCAAAAAAGTCTAGTTTACGTTTGTCATTATAAAAATGTAGTGGTTGTATGCGGTTATTTATTGTAGGTCTATGTTCAGTATCAATAATATGTTTTGCAAATGTAGATTTGTCAGCGTGGTTATTTCTAAATGCAGAAATATGTTCTTTGTATCGGGTGTTAAAATTTCTAGAAGTTTGACCTATGTAGATTGCGTTACAATGTGTACAAGCTAATTTATAAACTCCAGCTTTTGTCAGGAAGCAAGATTTTTCTTTCGCGTTAAATAACAAATCACGCGTCGTGTTGTAAGATTTAAAAGCTACCTTTGTATTTGTACAGGTGTTTAAAATTTTTGAAATGTTTTCTGAAATGGTTTCAAAATAAGTTATCGAAACGTATCTGTTGTTTTCTTTGTCTCTAATATTTGGATAAATTAAATTAATCGCAAATTTGTATTCTTTTCTCTCTATCATTTTATCTATTATTTTAACAGAGTAGCCATTATTAAATGCTGTTTGTTTAATTATTGAAATTTCTTTTTCAAAATTGTTTTGTGACATAGGTATTGAAAATGCACAATGTATCATAGAATGGTAGGCTGAGAGCTTTTGTGAAAAAGGGTGACATGAATCGTATGGTATGGTTGTGTCAGTGTAAGTTGGTTTTCTATATATTGAAAAGTCAAATGAATTATTTTCTAACTTTCTAATTGTTAAGTCTAAAAAATTTATACAACTGTTAGCTTTTTCTTCTAAAGTAAACTTAATATTTGTGTGAACGTTATTAATAAAATTTAAAAATTCATTTAATTCTGTATGACTACCTTGAAAACATGCTAAAATATCATCTACGTATCTGTACCAAAAGACTAAATTTTGGATATTCTTCTTTCTAATTAAATATGTCAAAGAAAATAAATTTAACTGAATTAGTACGAAATCATGACAACTACAAATAAATATCTGTTGCTATGTTATGATATGATGTTTTGATCAAAATTTTTTTATCAAATATATATATATATATATATATATATATATATATATATATATATATATATATATATATATATATATATATATATATATATATAAGCCACAGAAGTAGTCTCCACGTCTGTATATAGTCAAGTCCATTAGCCACAGATTTTTCTAATTCATGAGTTATCGGTGTGATACATATATATTTGGTGTAGGACTGTGAAACTATTTAGGATTCAACCTTCTAAATTGTGTTACATGATTATATGATACAGCACAAGTCGCATAAGACTTATTGTATTAACATAATGTATAATTTTTGCCAATAAACAATAATATATATATATATATATATATATATATATATATATATATATATATATATATATATATATATAGAGAGAGAGAGAGAGAGAGAGAGAAAATGAAACTGAAACTGACCCCGAATATGTGTTCTAGGGGGCCTAATTAGCGCTCATTTGAGGAATTTTTTTCAAAATTCAAAAGTCGAGTTCTCCTCACTAGTGAATTTTTTAAAGAAAATTCACTAAAAATATTGGTAGATCTAGATATATAAAAGCCTGGACGCAACAAACGCGTCATGGTAGTGAATTTTCATAGAAATTTGTTAATTAGTGTTTCCCTTACTTGGTAAAACCGTTCCGTTCTAAATACAGGCGGAGTTGCTATTTCGCTGGTTTCACAAAGGTTTGTTTTCTTCATTGTAGCCGGTTTCCCTGCTTGAGAGCATCATCAGACAGGAGAAAATGTAACTGATTTATACGGATTCATGATAACTCCAAATTAAAATCCATTGAGACGTTATGATGTTTTGATAAAAAAATTATTTAACAAATAAAAATAAACTAAAAATGACAGACAGCGTCTTTAAAATGTCTAAGTAATGTGTGTCAATATTTAACATGAAAATAGAATCAAATTATAACAATAATAACTATAACAATAAATACAACAATAATAATAATAACTAAACAATAAATTTGAAATGGCACCCTATCTTGTGTAACACCTCATTTTGGTTTAGACCTGGTAATTAAAACAAATGTACGGAACGCAGCAAGTGGGATATTGTAGTGAATTTTCATAAGAATAATATATCATAGTGATTTAGCCTTATATTAAAAGTTAGAAAACGTTATTTTGTTTAATTCTTCTTCTTCTTCTTCTTCAAGTGCCGTCTCCTCTTAGAAGGTTGGCTATCATCATGGCTATTCTCACTTTTGATGCAGCAGCTCTGTACAACTCAACGGAACTACAGTTGTACCATTTTCTCAGGTTATTTAACCAGGAAATGAGTCTTCTTCCTCTGCTTCTGTTTCCCTGTATCTTTCCCTGCATAATATTCTGCAACAATACATATTTCTCTCCTCTCATCACGTGGCCCAGCTTTCTTATTTTAATTGTGTTCAATATTTCTGTTTCTTTTCTCATTCTTCCCAGTACCTGCTCATTTGTTACTATGTCTACCCAACTTATCCTCAAGATCATTCTATATGACCACATCTAAAATGCATCCAGTCGATCACTTGTATCTTTCTTTAACGTCCATGATTCCATCCCATACAGCAGCACCGAGAAAACGTGGCATCTCAATATTATGACTCTAAGTTGTAAGTTAAGATCTCTACTGCATAACACACTTCTCATTCTGTTAAATATGGTTTTGGCTTGTCCAATTCATGATTTAATTTCTTCAGCGTTTTGTTTAATTAGGAACGGTAAAAAATAAGGTACACAAAACAAATATTTATACAGTAATTTGGATACAAAACTCAACAAAACAGTTGATAAACAGTAAATATGCTCAACAAAAAATACACTATAAGAGGAACATAAAAAGATTTCTGTGTTTCTTGCATTGAGGGTGATTGTAAGCTTGCAGAAGGGGAAGAAGAACCCACAGGACGAAGAGGGTTTCTGTCCCCCACCCAAAAACACGGGGGGTTCTCCTGCCCCTTGTCCATTCATAAAACTACCTTCAAAGCATAAAGCACATAAAAAATTTCTTGGGAGCAACCCCCAAGAAAGTTATTGTACCTGGGCGAATATGGGTGTTGTTCGGGCAGACAGGGTTTAAAGGAAGTATTGCTACAAAATGTGAAAAACGCATCTTTTCAAAGTCCGACTAAATGTTCTTTAGCATTTTCCGCTTAGATTTCCAGCCACCCTATTAATTCTTGGTCTCTTAAGTTTCTTTGGGGTTGTTGGCACCGAATTTGCCTTGTGGCTTGTGCATCCAAGGGGGGTTCTCAGCATGGTTCTGAAAAAAAAAATCTAAAAACCCTCCTTGCAGTAAACTGTAAACTTACCGAAATTACATTCCACATGGTCGCCTATAAGGTCTTTTTCAGATAATATCGAATAAATCACTAAAGTAAATAAATTGTCTTGCTGTTTCACTCCTTTTTTATTTTTATATTACATATATAAGCACAAGGTAAGTAAGTATAATAAACGAGGGCCTTTAATTAACATTGGGGCTACACAAACTTAAAAGTGGAGAGGACATTTAGATGTGTGCACACAAAAATTGGTAAAATAAATTAGAAAATCTAATAAAAAACAACACTTTACGATATTATTTTAAATAAACCAATAGGCATATGTTTCGCGGCTATTTCGCAATTTGCGAGTGTATGAATCTAGGTTTTATCCAAGACTACACTATAATCAGGTCGACGCCGAAAGCAAGTACCTTTTAAATTAAGCACAATAGGATTGGACGCTAAACAAACGTAGGTATGTCTAATGTTAAGGGGGACTGTACATGTTTGAAACGTACAGTATGAGAAATACAGAAAGTGCTATTTACTAAACTCACTAAAAACTAACCTGTGAAATCATCGATAATAAAAAAGATGGATCTAATAACTTATCTATTAGTACCGTTCTCATTTTTTGAGCAGGGTTTGATACTTGTAGAGAACATTGTCGCATGCTAAAACTTAGCGCTTTTGAAATCAAACATTGTCCCGGTATTATAAAAGAAATGGGCCAGGTCTGACATCCACAAAATTGTTAGTTGATTGTACAAATGTCTCCATCTATAACATTTTGTGCTATTGACCACATACTAACTAGTTCCGCACCGAAATGGCGTTCCTGTCTACGTTCTGGCATGTTGCAATAATACTTGTAGCTTCCATTGTTTAGATTTTTATCGACCATTTATTTAAATAGCATAGCAGTACAGGTAACATCATCTTGTCTTTGTCCAACATTGTAGATAATTTGAGGTGATGTCGAGGATTATTTTAATTTTAATTTCGAATAACATTATTTTTCTCTTATCAAAAGACTTGAAAATTAGTACAGAACAATGTGTGTCTATGTTCTTTTAAGTTGTAAATTTTTGTTTCAATCACTTGAGGAATTTGAGAGATATAGGGCTTTAAAAAATATTTGTTAATTTTTTGTTAAGAATAATTGGGCGTTGAGATCTGATGAACGAACTCATCCAAGCCATTAACAAAATAAGGGTAGTTCCCAAATATGGTCTATATATTTGTGTCAAACACTGCAAAAATTTCGTCGATATAACGAAACCAAACTCTAGAGTTTGGTTTCGTTATGACAACGATATGTTAATTATTTCGTTATGTCGTTATTTCATTATGTCGGCGATATTTTTGCAGTATTTGATACAAATATATGTAAGGTTGAAGAACTGAAAAACTAAATAGTCAATCTGATTCAATAAAATTTACCCACGAAATAGAAATCAACAAGAAACTTTCGTTTCTAGATGTACAAGTTATTAAAAATAAAAATAATGGCTCGCTTGAATTCCATGTCTACAGGAAGGAAACGGCCACTATTAGTTATATTCCTAACGACTCACATCATACGTTTGCACAAAAAACGGCTAGTTTAAATTTCCTAGTAAACAGACTGATAAAATTTCCGTTAAGTAAAAATAGATTTAATACAGAATTAAAGTATATAAAAAAACGTGGCGAGATATAACGGTTATTCGGATGGTTTAGTAGACAAATTGGTTAACAAACACAGAACAAAGAAAATGATATCTCAATGTACGACATTTAAGAAAGATAGAATTGAGAAAAAATTTGTGTGTCTACCTTATGAACCACGAATCACAAAGGGATTGGAAAGTATTTTTAAGAGAGCCGATTTACATTTGACTTTGTGGCGGTTGTTTCGACCGCAGTGTTTCCGTTAACACTACTCTATGTTTCTGCATAAATACTCTTGACAGTTAAACGTTGCGTTGCGTTATGCGACAGACAGCTGTCAAGAACTACGATATAAGAGACACCAGGCGATCTCTCTCGCTCTCCTCGCTACCAACCGCTATAGTAAACACACGGCCTCAACGCTCAGTACTCGTGTACTGTTGTAATTGTTATTTCATCATAAAGTGTATTATAGTTAAATGTATCATATAATTTATTCAGTTAGTGAAGTAATAAAGTTATGTTAAATGTTTACGTATGGATTTAATATCAACAAGTGCAATTAACATCCATATTGGTGACCCCGACGAAAAGTAATTTAAAAAAGTTGTTAGGTAATACGAAAGACAAAGACAAAGTCACTGAAATATCCGGTATTTATGAGATAAAATGCAAATATTGCAATCTTAAATACGTGGGTCAAACCAGGAGAAACATAGCCACCAGATTTCGTGAACATCTCGCACATTTACGATATGGTACTGTGGACAAATCGTGTGTGGCACAACATGTATGGGATAATAATCACCACATTGACAAAGAAAATTTGAAACTTGTCAATAAATGTTAGACATCAAACTATGCCTGATTCATTAGAAAGTATTTTTATGTCAAGGTAGATTAAGAACAAAACTTCATTGAATCGTGCGGCATCTTTAATTTCAAGCCCTTTATTTTCACTTTGCATTTGACCACTTAAACATTCCTAATTTGTCTGGGAGAATAATAAATTACTGTCAATAACTCGGCCGGTCTATACATATACTAATCTCTACGCTTGTTTCGACTTAAAGACCCTTTCGTTTTCTTTGTATCTATGAAGTCAATATTAATATTGTTTTTCCGAAGAATTAAAATCAATATAAATATTGTTTTTATGTAGAATGTTAGTTGAATTATTTATCCTGTGTTAAACTTAACATTGGGAGCCAAACACTCAGTTTGTTTTTTATTTAAAAAATGAGCGGATGTGATGGTGTCTGTTTCGCCAGATGTGCCTGTCGGCTTGCTCCAATATTCACATAGTAAATTTTTGGATCAAAACGAGCGTGTAGCTTCCTTAAATAACTCGGTACCTTTCTTTTTAATCCCATTATCCTTACATTAGATAAAAGCTCATAAATTTGTCGACCAGAAGATTAAAGCAGGTCTTCGACCTCGTAGGTTCACTACACAATAGACAAACGATGGTTCGTCGACGATAATTTTACTTCGGACTACTTCATTTACCTAGACGCGATATAAATACACTGTAGCTGTTTAGTTTAATTTTAGAATTTTTCATCCTCTGATGAAGTTGACATTGTCAACGAAACGATCGTAAGGTCTTTGAAATAAGTGTTATGGTGATTTGGGTTCTCCAAGTGTCCTTATGCCATACTATGTTATCTTCCTCGGCCTCCTCTGTCAAATAACATAGGCTGCTGAGAAGTTTTTTACAATCACGTACGCAATGCATAAGGGTTGGAGGAGTTTTATCGGATCCCTCGGAGATGCTGCAGGGCTTGCCGCAGGGATCTATACTTTCACCTCTTCTGTTTACGATATATACCCACAGGTTCCCTGATTGCCTTAAGCATATGAAAATACACATGTATTCTGACGATATTCAGGTCTACTGTTCATTTCCTAAAAATAAGTTGACAGAAGTGTTGATTGAGATCAACGAAGACCTGGAAAACTTAAGAAAGTTTTCAGAGATGCACTCCCTGCATTTGAATCCAAAAAAGACGAATGCAATAATTTTCGGTTACGAAAGACATGTACAGGAAATAAAAAACGATGTGGAGCTGAGGATGGGCATTGACATTATACCGATCGTAGAGTCGATTCGGAACTTAGGATTGGTAATGGATAACACCTTTAGATATCGCGCACATGTCTCGCGTTGTTTGAGTCGTGGATATGGCGGATTGAGACTTTTGTACCCTCACAGGCAATATATACCTACACAGATTAAAAAACACCTGTGTGAAACATTAGTGTTATCACAAATAAAATATTGTGCAGAAGTATTCTCATGCTGTTTGGATGTGGAGACTATGGGGAGGGTGCAGAGGCTTCAAAACGCCTGTTTAAGATATATCTATAACATTCGAAAATTTGAGCACATCTCCCATAAGCTCAGGGAGGCACAATGGCTGGACATGAGGGATAGATTTCTATTGCAGAGATCATGTTTCTACCATGGCATCATCAGAAAGGGGACGCCTTCTTACCTTTGTAGGAAAATTAGGTATCGCACCGATATACATAATGTGAATATCCGAAGAAAGGATCTTCTCTCTATACCAGCTTTCAAACTTGCTCTATATCGACGGTCTTTCTCATATGACGTCTGCGAGACTTATAATAAAATACCAAATCATATAAAAGAAATGACCATAAGTAAATTTAAGAAACACATGTTTCGGTGGATGTTTGATTAGCAGGTGTTAAATACAGGAGAAATAATATGTGAGTAAGTGGTGGGAGATTCTGGGTATGATTGCGCGAAAGTTTTATGCATACGTGCATATGGGGCTGTGTAGCGGTGTTGGAGTGCATGAAGGTAGATGTCTGAATGTATGTATGTGTGTGTGTGGGAGTCTTTACGTATGTTGTGGGAATGTTTTGAGCGTATGATGGGCGTGGGGGCTGGGTGGGTATGTGGGTGTGGGCAGGTGAGTGTATAAGTGTATGAGTGTGAGACTTTATGTGAGAGATTGGTAGTTTTTGGCTATGTGGGCGAGTGTTTTAAATGTACGTTGCGTACAGAGGCTGTGTAAGCAGTGAGCAGGTGTATGTGCATGGACACGTGAAGATAACACCTTGAATGTAAGACTATGTGAACGCGTGTGAAAGTATGGGTACGAGTGAGTGTCGCCCTGACATGGATCGCTTATAATTTACTCCGTTTTTTTCAAATTGGGTGTCAGAAAGGTAAATGGCTTGCCACTAATAATTTAATAGGGTTTAAGTGGTAGAACAGCAGATACTACGGTATCGGGCTGAACTTCGCCCTAATATTTGTTTTGTTTCAGTTAATATGGAAATTTACTTATTAGTGAATTTTTATTAAAAAAATTCACTAATAGAGAGGTATCGATGGTGAGACTTTGCAAAAATTCTTTCAAATGAGCGCGAATTAGGACCCCTAGAACCCATATCCGAGGTCAGTTTGAATTTTTATATGCTTATATATATATATATATATATATATATATATATATATATATATATATATATATATATATATATATATATATATATATATATATATATATATATATATATGTATCCGTCTGATAACTCAAAAAATAATTAACCGATTTAGATGAAACTCGGCAAGTGCCTTTCTTTTATTAATGGCTTGGATGAGTTCGTTGGCCAGGAAAATCGGACGGGGTTTTCCGGGAAAATTTTGAGTTTTCTTTCAAAAAAATTTTTTTTTTCCGAAAATTTCGATAAAATTTGGTCTATATATTGCTTTGGGAAATACCTAACTATGTGCCAAAATTCAGCTTTCTAGGGTTACAGAAAATTGAGCTATTCAAATTTGAAACATGTTTAAATCATAAGTGTGTGGTTGCTGTTGGTTATTTATATTTCTATTGACCGCAGCTTCAAAATCTCGTATTATTCAATGACTTTGTAGTTCTCATTCTCACTTTTATTGACTAACATTTCAATTCTTGGTCTCAATGGTTTTATATTTTCACGTTTGACCAGTAGATGTCGCTCACTGTAAACATTGTTATTAAGGCGGTCCAAGTCGCAGATAGAGGTTCCATCGCAGTTGCAGTAAGATCCTCCATGCCAGTTCGATGCAGATGAGATTTATATCTACCGTGGTTAAATCTCATTCTAATTATGGTAGTTGAAGTTTTTCTTGGTAAATTGAGATCTTTAATTTGATTTTCTAAAGACAATTGCGAGTAGAGCAAGCTATCTCTGTTATTTGATTTTAGTGAATTTTTATTTTTAAAAAAATCACTAATAGAGAGGTATCGACGGTGAGACTTTGCAAAAAAATTTTCAAATGAGCGCGAACTAGGACCCCTAGAACCCATATCCGAGGTCAGTTTCAATTTTTATGTTTATATATATATATATATATATATATATATATATATATATATATATATATATATATATATATATATATATATATATATATATCCGTCTGATAACTCGAAAAATAATTAACCGATTTCAATAAAACTCGGCAAGTGCCTTTCTTTTAATAAGGGCTTGGATGAGTTCGTTAGCCAGGAAAATCAGACGGGGTTTTCCGGGAAAATTTTGAGTTTTATTTCAAAAAAAAAATTTTTTCTCCGAAAATAACAAAGCTGTTTTAATGAAATTTACATGTATTGCCTTGGGATAGACCTTACTAAGTAACAAAATTTAACTTTCTCAATTTATCAAAAATTGAGTTATTAAAATTTTATATTTTCTTTCAAAAAATTTTTTTTCTTCAAAATTTACAGTTATTTTAATGAAATTTGGTGGATATCTTGTCCTAAGAAAGACCTTACTACATACCAAAATTAAATTTTCTAAGTTTATAGAAAAATTTGTTATTCAAATTTGAAGCATTTAATAAAAATTCACTACCATAACGCACTTGCTGCGTCCAGAGTTTTTTGTATATGCTCATGTGAAAGACGACAAGACAAATAAAGGAATTATTATTATTATTATTATTATTATTATTATTATTATATCAAATAGAAATCGCGACATCTTATTTATGATTAAAATATAACAACTCCCTTCTTCATCTTGTCGTTTCTTACGCCATCTACATTGGTACAGAACAAATGTCAGTCATTTACAAAAACAAAACCTCCTGTCACCGTCAACAGATCTGAGACAGGCATTCAAGTGCAGCAAGGGAAATTAAATGATAAACTGGCTCTGCCGCCGCTATTCCGCTATTACTCTCCGCATCCCCTTTCCTACCCTCTTTCATCCGCCAAATAAACCGGAGTAATTTAGATTTGTCTCCAGTTATTCTCAAATACCACTTCATAAATATCTCGACTCTTTCAGAAGAAAATAGAGCAGCTCATTTGAAAGTCAATTAGAATGGAAACTGGCAATTCGTTTGGTAGTGTTTCACTAGGGCACTGGGAGACTGGGAGTTGCCAACAGTGAATAAGGATATCTATGATCTGTAGTGATGGGAGAAACTGTTATATTGCTTTAACAGGTCGCAACTGTTACTGTTATTTAGAAATAACAGTTCAATATAACAGGTTGACAATAACAGTGTGAACTATGAATTATTAAGAATTTCACGTAGACGTAGTAACAGTATCTGAACCCGTCCAGTGGTGTAGTTGGGTAATGTTTAAAATAAAAAATATTCTTGTATTATGTTTAAAACAATTAATTGATTTTTTATTTAAAAAATGATGGAGGTTTTTTTTTGTGGGTATTCATCACTAATAATAATTTGGTAAAAAATGCAACAATGCAGAATTTTCTTTACTAATTAAGTATTAGTTAAGCATTGAGCTTGAAAACCTCTATAGCCATCTTTTCCTTGAAAATGAGACTTATATGAAATACATGAATTATTGTAAGCAAAAATAAAATAAATATATTTTTTTTAAATTAAAACTAATTTTTTTCTCTACCTATAGGGTGAAGTGTGTCTGGTTTCAACTATACCGGGTACAGGGAATATTTTTATAATTTCATTAAAATTGCTACTGTTTCTGAGATTTTTTAAGTTTCAGCGATTTTTTATTTCGCAGTAGTAATAAAAAAAAGATGTTTAAAATCGGACCTATTTCTTAGATTTCCAAAGTGAAAAGTAAAAAGGAATATTGATTTATTAGTTACATAAGGCAAAGAAGAATAAGCAAAGAAACTACCTAATATAATATAATACCTAAGGACTCATGTTAAAGCATAACTGTACGTTTGTATACATATCAGTTTTTTCTTAAAACAAAAATGCCATCTGCATATCGAGTTATCTAATGAAGATTGAGTTTACGTCAACGACTGTGATAATTTTTTTATATACGCGGTGACCTGATTTTATTTTTACAGTGATATAGTTCATTTTTAATAATTTTCAGTTGCTACATATACAGCCTTTCACATATTGAAAAATTAAGAACGAATTTTTTAGCGACCATAAATGTCAGAAGTGAAGGAAACTTAGCTCACTTTTTACAAGCATGACTTGTAATATTAATAAAATGAGGTAATATAAAAGGTGTTCAATTTGAATAATGAAAGTTGATGGAGTTTCCGCAAAACCGGAAGCTCCAATATGCTGCACCTCTCATAAAATTTCGGTAAAGAAATTTGCCTTTATTCTGCAAATATGGTTCTTTATTACATTATGCTTTTATTTTTTGTTAGAAGGATCTCTAGTTACATTTTCGATTCTCGGTTCACCGCCGGCGAATCACCGGTCATCTTAATCAGTACGCTTTTAAAAACTGTGCAAACAACGAACCTCTTTTGCCTAGAAATGGAGATCCACTTAAATGGTGAAAATTTCATTCTTATGAATGTCCACATTTAAGTAAAATGGTGAAGGAGAAGTTTGGGACTGTCGCTACGTCTGTTCCGTGCGAAAGACTTTTTTCTAAAACAGGACAAATTTTAAGTGACCGCCGTAACAGACTTTCGTCGACCAAAGTCAGTCAAATAATGTTCATCAACAAAAACTCAGAACTTTAAAAGTGTTTTGTTAGAAAAGTATTTTTTAGTGTAAGAATTTTTCTCAAGAAAAAAAGAAACATCGTAGATTTTATTTACATTTTTCATATTGTGTTTATAAATTGTAAATATATGTGTGTGTTTTGTGTGAATCAACAACCTTTCAAAATTTAACAGTTTCATTGTACCGACGACCCTACGTTCCTAAAGTTGTGAACACACTAGTATAAAGAAGTATGTTATGAAGTAAAGTCCGCTCTATACTCTATACCCCATTCCCAGTCTCATGTCCATTCATCCTGTTATAACAGTTGCGGATGAAAACAGAAGTTGATTCATCGTAGCTAGTTGCAGTGCAACAGAAACAGATACGACTCTAGTTCTAGTGTAAAGCGCAACAGCATCCCCTCCCCTGTACCTGTTATTTGTATATATCCATAACAGAGTGTTACTGTTGCGGCTCGACAACAGTTAAAAAAATAACAGACTGTTAAATAACAACCCATCACTAATGATCTGTATTTTCGGTAAGCATTAGTCTCTTATCAGACGTTTACAATATGCTTAATTTTTTTGTAGGCTTAATATAGCTTCCAGCGATTTATCATTCCAACATACAGTACCGTTTCACAATGCCCCTCTCCAATTATTCCTTCAAAGGATAAAAGTCTGGACGCAGCAAGTGCGTTATGGTAGATAATTTTTTTTTTAATATTTTCAATTGCAAATGTCTTTCTTTGATGAAAGCAGGCGGCAAACTTGGTTGCCTATATAGTAGAAACAATATACCATATTTCATCAGTATAACTTTATTGTTTGAAAATATATAAACATTTTTCAAAAGTCTGGATGCAGCAAGTGTGTTATGAAAATGAATTTTCATAAAAATATTTTTAATAGTAAATGCGAACAGGCATCAATCTGATTACCGGTATAGCCTATGTAGTAGAAACAATGTACTATATTTTATCAAAATTACTTATAATGGTCTGAAAATATACAAAAAATTTCCGAAAATAGACTTAGATGTTGGTTTACTAACCAACGAAGCTTACGTTAATAGCAAATTGAGTTATTGAAATTTGGAGGATTTAATGACAATTCGGTAAATTTTCAGATTAGCTCCCGAACGCTTTTCAAAAAATCGTTTTCAGAAATATTACTAGTACTCCACCTGGATGAACAAACAACAAGAAAGGACAAGGAAGAAAGAGGCAACTCGTTAACTCTGGACGAGAAGGTTTGGAGGTTCGGAGAAGAAGGAGAAACATGTGCCGGCAAGTAATTCCACAACTTGGAAGTCCTCGGGACAAAAGAGCGGGAATAACAAGATCTTCTATGTCGGTGGCCTGGACAGTAAAAGGGTGCATTCGCTCTGTTCCCCTGGTAGATCTGTTGGGGGCAGCAGGTGGAGGAACTATGGAAAAAGCTCCTCTGAGCAGTGCCTGTGCAGATAACTATAAAAGAGAGAGAGGTCACCAACGGCACGTCGGTGGGAAAGGGATCGCAGCCTTTGGGTGAATATAGGGTCACCGATATGGCGTATAGCTCTCTTCTGAATGGAGTCCAGGATAGCGAGTGTATAAGCGGCAGCGGCACCTCAGATGTGGGAGCAGTATTCGAGGTTTGGCCTTATTTGTGAAGTATATAAGGTATAGAGATTAGCTGGTGAAAAGTATTTGCGGGCCTGAAAGAGGAAACCTAATTTCTTAGCAGCCGCTTCTGCAATTGATGTGACATGTTGGTGCCAATTGAGATTTCGATCCACAGAAATGCCAACAAGTGAAAAGGACTTATTACTTCGAATAGGGCTGGTGTATCCCTTATGAGATAGAAAGCAAGACTGAGATTTGGTGGAGTTGAATTGTACAAGATTTTTAGTTCCCTAGTCTAATATTTGTTGGATATCCACAGAGACAGAATTGGGCTGAAGAGACAGGCTTAGAATATTGTATATTTGAGTGGAGGGTGCTGTCATCCGCGTAACTGTGAACTGGGTTGGATGGGCTAGAGAGGAGGTCATTGATGTGGAGAAGAAACAAAGTAAGGGCTAAAGCTGAACCTTGAGGGACTCCTGCATTAATTGGATACAGTTTAGAGGAATGGCCATCCACGACAAAAGAAATGCTCCGGTTGGAGAGTAAATTTGCTGTCCAGGTACAGAGTTTTGGTGGTAGGCCATAGGCCGGAAGTTTATTAAGCAGCGCTGCCTGTCAGACCTGGTCGAATGCTTTAGATATGTCTAGAGCGACAATCTGGGATTTACCGTTAAGTTCCATAAACTTGCTCCAAGAATGGGTGACAAAGGAAAGGAGGTCGGCCATTGATCTGTGCTGACGGAATCCATACTGCCTGTCGTGGATTAGACTGTGTTTTTCAAGAAATTTTAGTAATTCCGTGTTTGTATACTTTTCCATCATTTTAGAGACGACTGAAAGGAGAGAAATAGGCCTGTAGTTGCTAGGTAGCGCTTTGGATCCTTTCTTGGGGACGGGTTGTACTCGTGCAGTTTTCCAATTACTAGGGAATATGCCTCTATTGTAAGATGTCTGAAACAGACGAGTCAGGACAGGAGCAAATTCTAGTGCGCATTTTTGAGAACAATTGCTGGTATCTCGTCAAGGCAAGATGCTTTCCTGATATTAAGAGAAGAGAGCATATTTCGTACTTTTTTAGTTTTAATAATGATATCCGTCATTTTATGCGTGATATTGGAGACTGTTGGTGGTTGAACATTTGGAGGTGGGTTGAGAGTAGAATTACCTGCGAACAACGAGTTAAAAAGTTCAGCCTTGCCCAGGGCGGTAGAAACAATTTCATCCCCTGGAGCACGAGATGGGAACGTGCTCTTGCATAAATTATTCCCGATAGATTTAGCAAGAGTCCAGAAGGGTTTGCTGCCGTTGGAGCTTGAGAGGACTTTGTTTTTGATGTGGTTATTAAACGAGTTTTTTGCCTCAGAAAGAATGCGGGCATAGCGGTTTCTTGCGTCGTTAAACGCTTGACGGTTTACTTGACTGGGATTGTGTAGAATCGTTTTGTGAGCTTTGACCTTTTTAACTCTGGCTTTGTCACAGGATTTAGACAACCAGGGCTTTTGAGTGGCTGAAGAGGTTTTCTGTGTACGTGGAATAAATAATTCCATGCCATCTTGGATAATTTCGGTGACGTTTTGTGAGATATCAGAGTGGTCAGGATGAGAGAAGCAAACAGACGCCCATGGAAATGAGGAAAAGTAATCCCGTATTTTGTCCCAGTTCGCGGAGTTGTAGTTCCAAACGATACGTGGGTGTGAAGACTGTGTGACCTCGGCTTGCATTGCGTAGGAAACAGTGACTATGCCGTGGTCTGAGTGACTGATATCTTATAGCACTGCGCTACTAAATGATATGTGGCGCGATCAACACAAATTGTTATTGCGTCTCCAGTAGGTGTGTTAAGTATAGGTACTTTTGAGTATCGGTATTATTCGTTACTTATGTGAAGGGTGTCCGTTTTTTCCCTCAGGGCTCGTCCGCAGCCTTGCCGCCCCGGTAGCACTTTAACCAGAGTATCCGTTACTCAGTATTCGTTACCGTTACTTTATTCACTATGCGCATGCGTTCAAGCAACTGGTTATAGTAACTGCAGTCTCAAGATTGTTATTAGATATTTATTAGATGCCATTTAGCATGGTTGTTATTTTATTTTCTACAAATAAAATTTTGTATGGTAAAAAGGGACCGGGAACAAAAATTCTTACTAAAAACGGGGTAGGGCTTTAAAATTCTTGGAAACGCTGCCTTAGGCGACCCTTTATGAGATAACTGGCATTCTTTTCAATGTATTATACATAAAACTATGCGATACTGCATATACTACAGACAGTAAACGATCCCGGTGCTAAAAGTAAAGTTTAAACTTCTTTATTATCACAATATATCAGGGTTTTACACCCTGGCGGGCACTTAAAGTAAACTTTCTTGATAAAAGAAGCAAGTCATTTATGAGCAGGTCCCGCTACAGATATAATTAAAAGGCCATTTCACACTTTTACAGTGTAATAGAAGAGACAAAAGGAGGGGTGTTATTGGCCCTTCATTCGAGTTTCCAATTAAAAAAGTAACAGTCAATTGTTTTCCAGCTAATTATGTAAGTTAGAATACAGCAGCAACAAGAGCAACACCGGCGAGAGAGGAAAACATCTCGAAATTTAAAAAGTTCTTTAATTAAGACCGAAGAAAGGAATAATGAATGTAATATCGTTAAATGGAGAATGCACATTTGCTGCTCACTGATGAAAGTTAACTTGTTTCGCTTGTAAAAGTCCCTCTTTTAAGATTCTCTTTTTTATTTCTAAAGTTTTATCTCTTTTGGATTTACCATGCGACGCTTAAAATAAAGCGAACCAGTGTCGATCAAGTAACTTGAGTATTCAACGTGAGCGACTTTATTTGCGCGATATCCTTACAAAAATCTTGGTTTTATCACGCCATGCAAAGATTGTTTTGTAAATTGTTCAGAGCCTCGGTGGCTCAGTACGCTTCGAGTCACACCTTGTGACTCTTAACCGAAGGGTACTGGGTTCGATCCCAGGGTTATCCGTTCATTTTTTCGGTACATACTGTAACTTTAACATCAACCGAGGTTGCTGCATGATATTTGAGCAAGTTGAATGCCTGCTTGTTGCGCCCATCGGAGGAGGCGTAAAGCATTTGGTCCTGCGTCCATGCTATGTTGGGCCGGTTAATATCTCTAACCATCTTACAAAAAATCTCTGGACGCAGCAAGGGCGTTATGGTAGTGAATTTTCATTAAAATGTTTTTAATAGGAAATATAATTTTTTTTAAGAAAGCTTGCATCTAATTTGGTTACCAGTATAACCTATATAGGAGAAACAATGTGCCATATTTCATCAAAATAAGTTTATTGTTTGACAATATACAAAAATCTTCCGAAAATAAACCTAAAATGTGCCCAAAAAACTGGTTTCCTGACCAACGAACCTTAGGTTAATAGCAAATTAAGCTATCGAAAGAAACATTTTGTGAAAAATTGCTACCATAACGCAGTTGCTGAGTCCCGAATTTATTTTCTTACAAACATGCATTACCTTTCGATGGAAAATGCAAAAATTGTAATATTATAAGGCGTGTTCTATTAGAGAAAAAAATGCATCAGCAGCGACTTATGAGCCACCTGTGATTATAAAAATAACTTTATAAGATGCAGCTCCAGACATCGTTTAATTAACATATAAAAATTGTTTTCATATCTTGTATAATAATGGATATTTTGAGCTTTACCCTATAAATGCGTCACCCTGTATATATGAAAACAGATAAAAACTGAAACTAACCCGGATATGGGTTCTATGGGGCCTACTTCGCGCTCATTTAAAGAAATCTTTTCAAAATTCAAAAGTCACTAAAATTGTATTCAACTCTATGAGTAAAATTGTGATGGCCAAAAATAAATATGATTGTAAGAAGAAGAGCATGTCGACATTTGTATTACAAATGTCAGAAAACAAAAGAATTATTTACATGTCACTTTGAAAGTAGATCTGACATTTATCAAAATAATTTGTCAGTTGAATATGACATGTACTGTTGCCGTGAACTATCATTATGCACTATTGTATTACGCCTTATAAGAATCTTGTTGTTTTTTGGAGTACGAAAGCTTATTTTACTGTAAGAACATTTTTCCATCCCTTAACCTGAAATGGTTTTTGTTTCATTTAACGTTGTTTCATTATAGCGTCACAGTAGGTTTTAGAATCTAGAAATTATCTATTTTGTGTGAATTTTTTCGTTGCATACCTGAAACAAATTGTATTTTCCTTCAATTAAAAATGATAAATTTTAAGTAAATTCCTATATTTTCTGTGCCCAATGTGTTGAACGGATGCGAAACGGGAAAGGTAAATTTCATTTAAAGTTAAAATGACGAAGATAACTTTATTCCAGGTACGAGCGTTGTTTCCATTTTTTTAATATTAATAACATTTATAGATAAATGAGCAGATTAGCGTATTGTTCGTTTGTTGAAAAAAAAATCAGAAACATGCTTAGAGGAACCCCTTTATGCATTAACCATCAGACAAATGCTGTGATCTCAACTCCACAATACAGTTAAGAGACCTAAAGTCAATTTGAGGTTCTGTGCAAGGTAACCATGCTACAACGAAGCTACAAATGCAAACTGTAAAAACTCACCTTGCAGAAGTCCATAGAAAGGAGAAACTACTTACCAACACCGTTTCTCCATAAAAAACTTCCACATTGCACAATTGAAAAAAAAAACTCTACATAATAAGCGTAATCTGATTCCTTAAAATTAAATAAATAACTGAAACTGCTACCAAAGCATTACATAAAGAGTGTATTTTAAATTAATTTTCTGCAAATAATTAATAAATAAAGAACAACGAAGATTGTATAGCTGAAACTTAAGGCTTTTTAACTTCTTTTACAACATTTACGCTGCATAGCAGTTCATGTAAGTTCTCTATCTAGAACATGTCAATTTTGACGTTTAGAATCGCGACTTTTTTGACGTTTTAAAAATAAAACTTAAAAGCTTATAACTTTGTTTTATATAAACGCAGAGGTTCAAATTTTGGTGCATGTTTTTTTTTTATAATATTAACCCTCGCACCCAATATGGCTGCCCTAACTTTGTTATTTCCGGAGATATATAAATTTTTTCGAAAGAAAACGCAAAATGTTCAGGGAGAAACGAGTCATATTTTCCTGGCTAACGAACTTATCCAAGCCACTTGCGAAAGGAAGGTATTCACCAAATTTTATCAAAATCGGCGGATTATATATATATATATATATATATATATATATATATATATATATATATATATATATATATATATATATATATATATATATATATATATATATATATATATATATATATATAAACTTGTTTCTTCTCTACATCAATGACCTCCTCTCTAGCACATCCAACCCAGTTCACACTTACGTGGACGACAGCGCCCTCCACTCAAATATACAATATTCTAAGCCTGTCTCTTTAGCCCAATTAAATGAGGATCGCAGACTCATGAAGGGTTCTCTCTCTATGGATCTCAAAAAAATATTAGACTGGGGAAGTAGAAATCTTGTACAATTCAACTCCACCAAATCTCAGTCTTGCTTTCTATCTAATAATAGATACACTAGCCCTAGACTCATTACAATGAACAACAAAGTTATTCAAAGTAATTAGTACTTTTCACTTGTTGGCATTTCTGTGGGTCGAAATCTCAATCGACACCAACATGTCACATCAATTGCAGAAGCGGCTGCTAAGAAATTAGGTTTCCTCTTTCGGGTTCGCAAATACTTTTCACCAGCTAATCTCTATACCTTATATACTTTACAAATAAGGCCAAACCTCGAATACTGCTCCCACATCTGGGGTGCCGCTGCGGCTTCTACACTCGCTATCCTGGACTCCATTAAGAAGAGAGCTATACGTCTCATCGGTGAACCTACCCTCACCCAAAGGTTACTATCCCTTGCCCACCGACGTGCTGTTGGTGACTTCTCTCTCTTTTATAGATATCTGCACGGGCACTGCTCAGAGGAGCTTTCTTCCATAGTTCCTCCACCTGCTGCCCTCAACAGATCTACCAGAGGAACAGAGCGAATGCACCCTTTTACTGCCCAGGTCACCAGACATAGAATATCTTGTTATGCCCGCTCTTTTGTCCCGAGGACTTCCAAGTTGTTGAATTCCTTGCTGGCACATGTTTTTCCTTCTCCACCGAACCTCCAAACCTTCAAGTCCAGAACTAACAAGTTGCCTCTTTCCTCCTTGTAGACACCCACGGTACGATAGTATTTAGGCTGTAGGCCCTAGTGGTGTGCTGTTGAAATATATTTAAAAAAAAGATAAGTTGTCAGCTTGTTATTGACTATTTTTTCGAAGGTTTTTGCCAAAGTGAGTGTTAGGCTGATTTGTCTGTAGGTTTAATGATTTGTGGTATCGCCTTTTTTGTATGTCGGTTTTACATGTGTTTCTTTCATTTTCGATGGAAAAACTGATGTATGTGCTTCGTTCATTTTCGATTGAACTGATGTTGCCCTTACCTGGTGAAACCGTATTCAAATTCAGTAATCTCCAGACTTTTACATGCCAAATAAAAATTAATGTTTGCTTAAATGTATCTCCTTTCTGACACTTTAACCATTACTTTTATTTAAATTGCAGTACTGCCTTTTTACTTTTCTTATTACATAAAAAAGAATGTTAAAAAGACTGAGGATATTGAAATTATTTGTAATATTTTTATAAATTTGTTCATGAACGAATCAAAACTTTACACTCATTCGCATAGGTGCCTCGTATTCCTTTGCAAGCCGAGTAAGCGCGTGGAACAAATGATTTAATCAACAATAGCTCTCACCACAAAATGATATTCATATAACCTCTAGCAAAAGTTGCAGTACATTTCTCATTCCGTATGCCATAAAAAAAAACAAGCAACAACAAGCTTGCGAAAAACTAACGCAATTTGTCCCAGTAGTTCAGAACTGCATAGAACCGACCAACAAACGGCTCGACGACCAGCTACAGAATAAATTAGTGTCATTAACTAGAACTAGACCATTTCCAAGTTGAATTACTCATCGTCCTCGCAAACAGCACGTACAATAAGGGATACGCTTTTGTTTTCCCTAGTTACAGTCTACGGGTTACCGCGACTGGGGATATATTCCTCATCTTAGTCGCGGGACAGGTAAGTTATGAATGAGGTTGGCAACGCCGCCAGGTGACAAGGATAGATATAATTTCACGACAGTCGGATGGTAATTTATCATAAACCACATGATTTTCTTGCACTGGACAGAAGAGGGATGCGCAAAGATCTAGTGGCTTCGGTATCAGAAGTGGGACATATGAACACAAATATGCACACAGGAGCGGGATTACTGGTGCAGCCTGACTCCGTAAATTTATATGCTGACAATGATTGATGCTCTTATTGTTCTGTAAAAATTTGGTTTAATAAATCAGATATTTTTGAACGGAATGTTATGAGTATTTTGACATAATCAAAAACACGCAGAGAAATGCTTTGACATATTCTTCTATTACTACCCATCACAATGGTTCTATAAAGGAATGAGTACACCGCGAAGCCAAGGCTATATATCCTAACAACAATTTCACCGTGCACTTCTCTCCTGACACGCTATTTTCACTTTATCGTATTTAGTTAGTTAGTACTTAGGGTTCGTTTATTGAAAATAAAATACGTTATATTTTGTACTCAAAATATAATCAAGTTTCGCATTCAAGATAAATAATATTGCATATATTGGCCTTGTTAGTGTCTGTCAACCGCCCCCCGCTCCGTTGATTACTTGTCACAGATGTCAAGTTCGGCTGTGACAGAACTACGGCCACAAAGCATCACACAACATATCACCTTTTAAGAGATTATAACCAAATACTATATAATGACAATACAGGTACTTCTATGCTTTAGCATTGGTAATATTTGTGAGAAGCACACTAACGCCACCTCGCGTGAAGTACTGACAACTGAGCGAGAGATTTGAATTGTATATTTACCTGCATATTCTTAATTTAGACAATTGGTTTATTATAGATGAATATACAAACTTGTACATGGTAAAACAGTGAAAGTGTTCTCTGATTATATAGTTATAAATAGAATTTGTATCAACAATCAGCTTGAAACCTAAATGAATTCAGCATGAATAATTGTGCAAATTTCTCTTACCCATAATCTCATTTCATCATAGTACTACCTTGAAACCGCCAAACTACTATTTTAAGGGTACGTATAGGAATATACTGAGAGCTGTTTCTGACAATATTAAGTTGCAATCTGTACTTGCCTATAAATAATTGTTCTAGGTATAAATGGTAGCACAGTACTCAATTTCCTATATCTCTACATGAAAACTGTCTAATTAATCTAATATTCTGAAATATGTAACTAATATACTTAGTACATGATTACGAAATTGTGCATATTAAAGGTGGGACTAACCCTTACTTCGCATTTCCGCCCGCGAGCCTGGTCTGTTTTACCAACGGATCATGGCTGGAGGAGGGAATATACATCGATAGCTTGGGGGTGCGCAGGAGTTATGCTCTGGGCGCATATACCACGGCTTTCGAAACGGAGGTGTACGCTATCCTGCCTGTAGCTAATCTACAGGATGTGAGGATGTCCCTGAGACATGTGTATACATTTGCTCAGATAGTCAGTCGGTCCTCCGGGCAGTATGCGCGACCAGAATTCGATCAACGCTGGTTCAGGAGTGCGCTGACGCCCTAACGGGACTTCCCAGGACAAAGGAGGTGCAACTTGTGTGGGTTCCAGGACCCTGTGGCGTCGCGTGGAATGAAGTGGTGAATGATCTCGCAAGGCTTGTTTCACGGCGGCCGTTCTGTGACCCGGAGCCTCCCATAGGCATAAGTAGATGGGTGGTTTCCGACGACCTAGATAGGTGGACTGAGCAGGCCATGGAGAGCGACTGGAGGTCGGTCGGTGGCTGTAGGCAGGTGAAGGATTTCGTGGAGGCGCCGGACAGAGATAAGACTGTCTGGCTTCTCGGTAGGTTGTCCCATGTGGGCCTGGGGACTAACTAAAAGAATAGGTCCAAGGTAACTCCTGCCTGTCGTACGAGGCGACTACTCGGAGTCAAGCAGGTGGTAACGGACTTTTCCTTTACGTGGTAGCAAAGGCTTTTTTCACGCCGGAGGAGGTACCACCCCTTACATCAAGGGGGCGGTGATGTCCCAACGGGCGTTTTCGGTTCTGGTGTATGAGTCGGTTTCCCTTATAAGCAAAAATGATGATGGCTCTTCCTTGTACACAAGATTTCGGAGCTAAAATACCTCTCCATTCGGATCTCCTAGAGATGGGTGTACAGGGGGCGCCGGTATCAAGATTTACATATCCTTCTCGAATATATGTGGCCTAAATTCTAACCTGAATTCCGTCTACCATTTCATCCAGGCTAATAGGCCCCAACTCCCCTTCCTCACCGAAACCCAAATCAGTATCCAAAACAGCCACTAATCCCCTTAATTTCCCGGGGTATGAGTTCCCTACTTCCTTTAGATTGGATGGAGGCGTGTGCGCATACGTCCATAGCAATCTACCCTGCACTAGATTCCCCAATGTATAAGCTGGAAGAAAAGACATACTTTGGATGAGACTCTCTCTCTCTCAGGGCTGCAACTAAATTCATCTGTTGCATTTACCGGTCACCTTCTGACAACAACTATGTCCAATTCTTCGACTACCTTTCTGAAAAAACCGACCATCTGATTTTTGAATATCCTTTCTCCGAGGTCACCATTCTTGGTGACTTCAATGTCCATAATAAGGAATGGTTAGGATCTTCAAAAACCGATCCACAAGGGAGAGCAGCGGAGGCCTTTGCAGTCAACAATTCTTTAGCCAATATGGTTCAGCAACCTACTTACTTTCCTCGTATCCCAACAGACAGCTCAAATCCCTTGGATCTTCTTCCTACTACAAAACCTGAATGCTATAAGATATCAGTCACCGCCCCCCTTGGTCGCTCAGATCACGGCATGGTCACTGCTTCCTGCGCAATACAACCCGAGGTCTCACAATCAGCACACCCACGTATCCTTTGGCACTACAACTCCGTCAACTGCGACGAAATGCGGGATTACTTTTGCTCATTTCCATAGGCGTCTGTCTGCTTTTCTCCTCCTGACCCCTCTGATATCTTACAAAACGTCACCTAAATCATCCAAGCTAGGATGGTATTATTTATTACACGTACACAGAAAACCTTTTTAGTCACTAAAAAGCCCTGGTTCTCTAAATCCGGTGACAAGATCAGACCTAAAAAGGTCAAAGCTCACAAAACACTTCTACACAATCCCACTCACGAAAACCGTCAGGCATTTAACGACGCAAGAAACCGCTATGTCCGCATTATTTCTGAGTCAAAAAACTCGTTTAATAATCACATCAAAAACAAAGTCCTCTCAAGATCCAAAGGCAGCAAACCCTTCTGGACCCTTGCTAAATCTATTGGGACTAATTTCTGCAAGAGCACGTTCCCATCTCTTGTTTCAGGGGATGCAAATGTTTTTACCGCCTTGGGCAAGGCTGAACTTTTTCATCGTTGTTCGCCGGCAATTCTATTTTCAACCCACATCCAAATGTTCAACCACCAACAGTCCCCAATGTCGCGCATAAAAACGGATATTCTTTTCAAAACTGAATAGGTAAGAAAGATGCTCTCTTCTCTTAATACCAGAAAAGCCTCTGGCCTTGACGAGATCGCAGCAATTGTTCTCAAAAATACGCATCAGAACGTGCTCCTGTCCTGACTCGTCTGTTTCAGATATCTTACAATAGAAGCATATTCCCTAGTAACTGGAAAACTGCTCGAGTACCACCCGTCCCCAAGAAAGGATCTAAAGCGCTTCCTAGCAACTACAGGCCTATTTATTTCCTTTCAGTCGTCTCAAAAGTGATGGAAAAGTATATAAACACCGAATTACTAAAATTTCTTGAAAAACACAATCTAATCCACGAGAGGCAGAATGGATTCTGTCAGCGCAGATCAACTGCCGACCTCCTTTCCTTTGTCATCCATTCTTGGAGCAAGTCGATGGAACTACACAGTGAATCCCAGAATGTCGCTGTAGACATATCCAAAGCATTCGACGAGGTCTGGGACGTAGCGATGCCTAATAAACTTCCGGCCTATGGCCTACCACCAAAACTCTTTACCTGGACAGCAAATTTCCTCTCCAACCGAAGCATTTCTGTTGTCGTGGATAGCGATTCCTCTAAACTGTATCAAATTAATGCAGGAGTTCAGCTGTAGCCCCTACTTTGTTTCTTCTCCACATCAATGACTTCCTTTCTAGCATATCCAACCCAGTTCTCCTCCGAACCTCCAAACCTTCAGGGCCAGAATTAACAAGTTCCCTCTTTTCTCTTTGTCGACACCCACGCTACGATAACATTTAGACTGTAAGCCCTCGTGGTGTGCTGTTAAAAATAATTAAAAAAAGGAATCGTTCTGCGCTTCTATTAGGAATACATGGTGGTACATGAGGGTAAATATTACACAATAAATTATCTTCTGCGAACTGTACATATTGGCATAAAAGTGATTCTGAATTTGTCTTCTGCTTCAAATCATATTTACGTTTCGCCATCCTTTGGAAACCTATGAAATGTCTTTGATAGATTTAGCACGTTATAATTCGAACAATTATAGATTGCACACACCCAACCACTAACATGCATTGTAAAAAACACAGCTCAAACTTAATTATACACAGTTAAACACCAGCAATTGCTAGTGTTACACGTTCTCGAACGACGTAACATCAGTACTATCCGCTAGGGGCGCTGATATTTTTGAAACACGAAATCAGCCGGAGTGTCCTGTATTGTCATTATATAGTATTTGGTTTGCATATCAACACGTTCTCGAACGACGTAACATCAGTACTACCCGCTAGGGGCGCTGATATTCTTGAAACACGAAATCAGCCGGAGTGTCCTGTATTGTCATTATATAGTATTTGTTATAACTGACAGCTTTTTTTGACAACTATAGCTATAACCTATAAATTAAAAAAGAAACATTAAATTTCCAACTGATCATTCTAGAATGACGTCACTGAGTTTCTTCTTCGGCCCATTACATATCTTGTGAATCGCTCATTTGAGTGTGGTTAGTTCCTTTCTATTCAAAAGTTATCTAAAACGATACCATGTTTCAAGGGAGAGTCTCCTCATGAATTGGACAATTATAGGTCTTTAGTCACTAGTCTCTATTTCTCTAAAATTTTTGAACATCAGTCGTCTAAAACAATTGCATATTAAGCCAGCGTCATTATGGGTTCATATCCGGAAAGTCAACAGGTTTGGCCGTGGGTGACTTTTTGAGCAAAGTTCCTCATGCTTTGGAAGATCACGAGAATCCAGTCGGACTTTTCTGATATTTAAGTAGGGCTTTTGACTGTGTGAGTCACAACATTCTGCTGGATAGATTATGTGGATTGGAAGTGAGACGCAAGGCACATGACTTGATTGATTGTTGTCTGTCCGAACCATTTCAGTATATCGGGTTGTCTCACAGCGATTCTGTCGTGTCTCAACGCTATAAGTTAAACTGTTTTGAAAATCGTATTGGTGTCCCCCAGGGATCCGTGCTGAGACCATTTTTTTTTCGTTGTTTATATGAATAACTTGCTATAGGACATGCCTCCGTTAAATCTTACTCTGTATACTGATGACATAAAAGCTCTTTTCTCCAGTAGAACGCTCGAGGATTCACAGGCTTTGGCGGCCCATGTCCTTCCGGAGCTGAAGAGCTGGGTGTCCAACTCAGACATTTTAATTAATATTCCAAAACCAATCCTCTTGTGTTCCGTACTCCTCAGGTGGGAACTTTGGATATGGATCTACATTTATGTCATCAAACACTTGAAAAGAGGCTGTCCGTTAAGTTCTTTGGTCTGCAGCTTGACGATACATTCAGCTAGAGTTAACACTGCAGTTGTATTAGCAATAGAGTGAATAGCCTATGTTACCTTCTTCGGAATTAGAAGAGGTCATAGGCTATAACAACTTGAGAATATGTTATTTTGGATCTGTTGAGTCTCTAGTAACATATGGACCCATTTGTTGGGGCAACTATTTAAGTTACAGAAAGTATTTGTATCAGAAGCGTGCTGTGAGATGTTTAGTGAATGCTGGTTCCCTGGAATCCTGCTATCCATTATTCATAAAGCATAAAATTTTACCCTCGCCTTGCTTGTATACTTTACAACTTGTATTTACATTTGAGGAGCAGAGATGCAAAACGCATTTTGTCCAATATTGTAAATTTACAGGAAACATAAAAAAACTGTGGTAGCATAACTATCGATGCTATTTATATCGGATTTCTTTCTAAAAATAGAAAATAAATCAAAGATATTTGCTTTAAAAACTAACACAAGAAAGCTTACCCCTAAATTACTAACACAAAAAAAATAGTTAGGAGAAAATGCAATTTGAATGTCAATAGCGGAGAAACTGCCTTTTGCAAGTCTTTAGATTTTTTATCAGTACGTACAAACGACAACATAATTCTAAAACCCTATATAATAGCTAACAAGTGCTTTATTGAAGAAATCATAACATTTTTTTAACAGATATTAAAGAAAAAACGCTATTTTTAATTCTTATGCTCATTAATTAGGTAACTTTTAATACAAAATTTACTGCTTCTATGTCATCACATTCACACAACATTTCGGCGTTGTCATCGTCATTCAGATCATTTTCTTCATCGACGAATTCAGAAAAGATTGGAACCATCCAAGCCAATTCCGGATCCACACTACTCCAGTTTTCACCTGATAAAGAGATCCACAGCTTTTTGAAGCTGTCTATTTTTTTCTTTTTTCTTTTATGGCCCAGAGGTATATCAGGGATTTGAATTTGATCTAAACGTTTTCGTGGTTTTATAAGGGTTTCAGCCTTTTTGGATGTGTCGTCATTCCTGTATAAAATTTCTGTTTTTACTAAAATTTTATCACCAAGGTGTCCCCTTGTGATGTAAATTCTTTTACATTGACTTATTCCAGTCACTTTTTTTAAACATACTGATGCATTTTTAATGTCTTGCAAAAACCAATGATTGCCAAGTTGACGTATTTTGCCTACTTGAGAATAAAGTTGATAATATTTCTCAGGTGTCTTAATACTAATGTGACGCCTCAAAATTTTTTCGGCCCTGCCAAAAATTCTATCGGCAGGTAAATGTGAATGCATACGAACGGAAAATGTCAACGCTATAGTTCTAACTGTTTCTGGGGCAAATCTATAAAGCCATATTATTAGCATGTAGCTGTTCTTATTTTGCCCCCCACAACCATCCGCGAACAGTCGTAAACAGTTTATATCTGGGGAAAGTTATATTTTAATTAAAAAATGTAAAAGAGCAGACGACACTTCCACAACCCCTTTACCATATCGATGTTTCATCCATGAGTAAAATATTGCACTTTCGCCATTAGTTCTAGCGATACAAAAAAAGTATAGGGAAAGCTGTTGGGCATGAAATGCATCTTGTATTGGTACTTTGGGTAGTACTTGGATTTGCTGAAGATCGAAACAAAAAGATATTGTATTGGGCGGATCCTCTTTCATCATTTTGTGGAACTGCGCTGCTTTTATTCGGTGCACTTTCAATTCAGTTTGTAACTTTTGTATTTCATTTGCAACTTTTGTATTGTTTATTTGAATTACTGTTCTAACACAGAACCCGCACACATCCGTTGCAGGACTACCAAATCCTATGTTGAACTTATTATTAAACACCCTACTGAAGTATTTGTAGTTTACTTTTAGATTATCAGTAGCTTTTTCAATGTATAGATCACAAAGTTTAGAGATGCTGTACTCGGGAGGCAAGTATAATCTTTTGGATTTGTTTCTACCATAATGACTGTCTTTGCCTTTCAACTGCTTTATAAAATCCATAACTGCGAGTAATTTTTCACGAAATTTAGAAGACCGTTTGTCCACACCTCTTTTTTCTTCAACTGCTTCTCCATGTACTATTTTATAGAAAATTGTATTTAGTCTCCTTTGACCAACGTTGTAAATACCTCTAAACAACTTCTGACAAACCTGTAATTTTTTGTTATCAATGAACACCTGAAAAAAATGCCAAATTTTAATTATTTGCTATTATGCCTAATGAAAATGTCTTACATAGTACTTTACGGTAAAACAGTGAGATTTTCCTCCATCCTGTTTACGACTTCTTGAGCGCTTTGGATTTTCTATTGTCATCAAAGATGCTAATTTCTTGTCTTGCGTCGTTTTGCGTGTTTCAATAAAAAATGCATTTCACAGTCCTATTATAACAGATTTTGTTAATTTGTGGCAATTAAAGTTTTGGTCTTTATGGTCGCATCTGATTTCGAAATTCAGTAAGTCGGGATCCAAATTGGAATATCTGCAATTTGCCATAAACAATGTACTATATAAAATTAATAAAGGTACCTATAAGGTTTAGCAGTCAATAATAGTGATGGTACTTAACCTAGAAAATGGCTTAAACATACCTCACATTTTTTTTTGCGTTCTCTTGATGTAGAATTTAACTTCCTTTTTCTGCATCCACGATCAGTGTCTCCAACAATATGTTCTCCATCGATTTCGTGCATTATTGTAACAACAATAATGCACAACATATAAAACAGCATTGACAATATTATTACACACCTACTAAGAAGTAAGAACAGATGCTTACTGCTTTAAATCCCAATCAAAATGCAGTTTGTCCACAATTTGTGGTCATAACGTGATTCGTTTGTCTACTGTTGTTGGACAAAATGCGCTTTGTTTATCCAAGTAACATTCTAGTAAGGATTTAGATGAAAAATAATTCGGTTTGAATGACTTAGATAGACCTGATAGATAGAAATATGTATAAGGAAGCGAACGCCACCTATAGCTAAAATTATGAACTTTTGGACAAAATGCGTTTTGCATGACTGCTCCTCATTTATAACAACAGGAATACTTTTAAAAAGTAATGATTTCCATTGCTATGATACCCCTAACAGAAGTCAGTTTTGTACTTCTATTGGTAGACTTATATATGACAAAAAATTACCCTGATAATATAGGCGATAAAATCTATAACAGCCTGCCGCAAGACATCAGGGTGATTTCAAAATTCATAACTTTCAGAAACATTTTGATATCCTACCTTTTGGACAATTGCTTCTGTATTGTTGAGGAGTTTATGATTTCTACTAATGTACTTTAAACAAGGAGCTTTCTTATTGGATGTACTTCATTCCTTTCTGAAAGCATCCGTAATCAAATATCTTTCGTATAATTTTTAATTAAATGTCCTAACCAATAAAAATTTAAACACGTATGTTTCCGATTCAGCAGTTAAATTTAATGTTTTTTTTCAGCTGGAGAAAGTCAGTATGAGTGCAATAGGATAGATTATTTCACCAAGGAGGAGTACAGTCCAGATCCAAACGATTCAACTATGGCCATACCATGTAAGTAAGATTTTTGGTCGTAACGTACTTGTGATAATGAAAACAATTTGTCAGTTACCGTAAAACGAGGATACTTTGCAACACTTTTTGTTAAGAATTTATAAACCGTGTGAAAATTTCGTCTTATTGGTTAGATAAAAAGTTCGGGCCGTTAAGACAAGACACGGTCCATATCTATAGCTACTTGGCCTCTAATAGCGTAAAAGATAAAGTTGATTTCTTTGTCTAAATTTTTAGAGCTTAATGCTTCCAGTGTGAATCTTAGACAAAGGCTGTTGGGCAACAAGTATTATTATAAACGTGTGCCAAAACAATCAATTATATATTTATTCTTCTGTTTTCAGATACCGTGCAGAGATCGGTGGTGTTCTTCATAGCAGCAACACTCCTGCTTTGTGCGGCTTACACATGTTGCCTTATTGGTCAATGCATTAGACATAAAACTTTATACACCTTTATTTCTGGAGTCGTTTTTATTGTTACAGGTAAGCTTATGATAATAAAAATTATTATTAATATAATTATTAAATTATTGTTTAAACCAAGCTACCATATTCTGGATCACATATACAGGATGTTTCACTTTACCTGACTCTTACGAATGACGGTGACATCGAGGTGATTCTGGAAGTGCACATAAAAGTATCCATAGGCCCCTCGTGTACAATCTACAGAGTGAGAAAGATTTAGGGAATTTTTACAGGATCACATACCTCAAGCAACTTCAACACAGGAAGACCGTCATTTTACAAGACAGGGTTCCACAACACGGTTGATTGGAAATGCTTGGCTGGGAGTTTTACAACAAAGAGTCACTATGGCAACGATATATCGCAGAATACGTGCTTTTGGGTTTCGTTCATATAGACCATTTTTATGTATCCCACTGACACCTAGACATCGTGCTGCTCGGCTTAAGTGGTGTGACGGCAGAGCAAATTGAGATGGCGTAGGGAATTTTGTTGTGTTCTCTGACGCGTGCCGAATCTGTCTATGAGTCCATGATGGTCGCAGAATAGTCAGACGATTAGGGGTGAAGAAAGAAATTTAAAATTCGCTGTGGAACATCATACGGCATTTACGCGGGAAGGTGTTGGTAGTAGCAGTGGTGGGCGCCAAGCAAGTACGCCGCAATGGGCCCTTTTTGCCAACCCCAGCAACCCAGCAACCATGCTCTACACTTCCTCGGTTCCGTCGCCAAACCGCCTCGACCTCGAGATGAAGGATGTCGCGGTCTTCAATTTGACGGTACTTACCTGATTCCTCTGCAGAGTACTCCAACCGAACAATTCTGCTCGAAGACTCCCAAAAGCCTCGCGTTCACACAGGTAGTGGTAAGACGTTTCTTCATCCTCCCCGCATTCCTCTACGCCTATCAATGTGAGGCGTCTTCTAAGGGCGCAGTGGCCTGTCAGCACCCCAAAGATGCGGCGAAGCGTGAGTCGACTCCTACCGAGTACCAAACAATTTAATCTCTGTCTGGCCCCTACACGAAGTCCCTTGCCTGCCTACAGCCACCAACCGACCCACAGTGCCTCTCCATGGCCTCCGCAGTCCACCTGTCGAAGGCGACAGAGACCGTCTTCCTACTTATAACTATTGCAGGTTTCGGGTCACAGAATGGCCGCCGGAAACCAAGCCTTGCGAGATAATTTGCTAGCTCATTACCCGCTATGCCACAGTGTCCTCGAACCCACACCAGTTGCACCTCCTTTGTGCTGGTTAGTCCTTCAAGGGCGTCAGCGCACTCCTGAACCAGTGTACCTGATTCTGGCCACGCAGACTGCCCGGAGGAGCGCCAGGCTATCCGAGCAAATGTATACACATTTTTTTGGGCTCATCGTCACATCCTGTCTATTAGCCACAGACAGGATAGCGTACACTTCCGTTTCCAATGCCGTAGTATATGCGCCCAGAGCATAACTCTCGCGCACCCCCAGGCCCTCGATGTATACACCTGCCCCGGAGGATTGTTGATCCTCCAGCCGCGATCCGTCGGTAAAACAGACAAGGCTTGCGGGTTGGAATGCAACCTCATTTTCCCTCCACTGATCCCTACTGGGGATCCTGAGGGTATATGGCCTCGTCAACCTAATATCGTCCTCTGCATTCCGTACCTTGATGGCGGAAATCGGAATTTCTTTTCCACCTCCTTGGCGACTCCTGCATGCCCCATTACTGCTCCCTCTCCGCACCAGTTTCCAGAGTCACGCATTCTAAGATGCGACGCCATAGCCTCCCTTCTGATACATATGGGAAGCGGTGGCAGCATCAGCAAGACCTCTAGCGCGGCTGAGGGTGTCGTTCTCATAGCGACTGTGATACCCAGGATTGCCAGCCTTTGTAGTTTGGACAGCTCCCTGGTAGTGGTTTGGCTCACACTACACCACCAGACCAACGCCCCATAGAGGGTCCTCGTCCTGACGATCGCAGTGTAAATCCAATGAAGGATCCGATGGTTAAACCCTATCACTCGACGCAGCTGCCAGAGGGTCGTTACACCCTTCCTCACTACTCGTTCTATTTGCGACCCCCATGTTAGTTTGGAGTCCAGGACCGCCCCCAGATATTTGACCTCCCGCACTAAAGCTAAAAGTTTTCCAAACATCAGAGGCGCCCTGAACCCCTCCATATTCCTCTTCTTGGTGAATAGGATCACCTCTGTCTTCGCCGAGTTTACGAAGAGTCCCAGCTCACCGCACCACCTAACAATTATGCTGCAGGCAGCTTGCATGCACTTACAGACGACGCCGAGGAATTTGCCGGTGACTAAGACCCGCCCATCATCAGCGTACGCCTGGGCGTAGAAGCCATTCTCGGAGAGCCTCTCCAAGAGGCGGTCCATGACCAGACACCATTGATGAGGCGAAAGGCAGCTGCCCTGAGGACAACGGCCCGTCACCCCAACGTCCAGCCCCCGGCCCCTCAAGGTCAGCGAGACTCTCCTGTCCTCCAGCATGCTCGCCACTCAGCTTATTAGGGACCTCGGCGATCCCCTGTCCTGTAGGGCGGCACAGACAGTTTCCGTCCTTGCGAGGGTGTTAGTATGGGGTGTGATAACATACGGTAGCAGATCACATCTGGTTTTATTGACAGGAATTTGAATGCAAATGATTACATACGAAAAGTACTGCAGCCTGTTGCTCTGCCATACCTACGAGGGTTAATTCAACCCCCTTTTAACAAGACAACGCACGTCCTCATAGAACAAGAGTTACTGCAGGGTTCTTACAAAAAATAACGTCACTTATCTTCCATGGCCTTCTCGCTCCCCAGACTTGTCACCAAGCGAACATGTGGGGGGTATGATTGGCAATCGACGGGATAATTTACCCCAACCACCAAATAACCTAGTTGACCTTCCTCACGGAATTGAATAATCCTGTGATGACATTCGTCAGGATATCGTAAATAATTTAATTTCAAGCATGCCACGCAAAGTTATAGAATGCAGAGAAACCGCGGCAAACCCACTCATTATTAACTAATTTTGTTATTTTTTGATATTTTAGTTTGAAAATGTAATCTTTTTTGAGTTTGACTAAACACAGATAATATATAAACATTCTTAAAATTGATGGGTGTCCGGGTTTTTTAAATCAGAAAGATAATTCAGCATCGCGTAGAGGTACATTTCTAATAACCCATTTAGTTGATTTTGCGGGAATTTAAGAGAAGTTGTAGCATTAAGCCTGTAAAGTAAAAAAAAAATTGGTCCTATCATATTACACCCTACAATTCCAGCCCATACATTTAAGGAAAATTGCTGTTGATGATGCCTTTCAAAAACTGCGTGGGGATTTTCGTCAGCCCAAATATGGCTGTTACGAAAATTGACGATCCCGTCGCGCCTAAATCCAGACTCGTCAGTGAACAATACACAATTCAACAAGTTCTCTACATTATTATATTGAAGAAACCATTGGCAAAATTGTAGGCGAGGTATAAAATCTCTTCCAGGCGATAGTGCCTGCACACGTTGGATGTGATATGGACGCAATTGTTGCTCGTAAAGAACTCGCCATATCGTTGCATTGGATGCTCCCAGATGACTGGCCATTTCCCTAGTACTTATTTTTGGATTTTGTTCAGTTTCATCCACAACATTCAAAATCAACACTTCGTGGTCTGCCTCGATCAGCAGTAACTTTATTAAGGGTACCTCTTAAAAAAATACTATATTCGAAAGAGACAGATCGATGTATTAGATAATGTATGTATGTACCTGTTTCTCGCAGACGGATGTCAATCCGTTGAAGCATCCTTCTGTCTGGAATTCTCCGATTTAGGGAGGCTTCTTCATACAGTCGTTTCGCCTCATAACAGTTACCAAAAGCCCGTGAATACATAACATGCATGTATGTTAGTTCATTGTTGGTAAATACTTCCATATTTAATTAGAAAAATTACGGACAATATAGTTAATTACTTAAAAATGGTGAGTAGTCTCAAACGTAAAAGTCAAATGTAGTATATGTCACGACTAAAACGCAAAAGTCAAGTCCCGTAACGATGGAAACCACTTTGTTAAATGGTTTGTTCAAAGTTTGTTATCATGGCTTTTTATTTTATCTTCATGATTGTGTCTTGTCGGTTCTTTTTTCTGGTAAGATTTTAATATTTAACTAGAGAATAAGAAAATTAAGTTTATACATGCTGATAGCAATTAAAAGGTGAAAAATGTATTCCTATGATTTGTCACAGAATTAATTTTTGAGCGACATCGACATCCAAAAATGGAAATATCTCGAAAATGGTGTGTCTAAGAGATTTAAATCAACTTTACATTTTGTGCTTACAATTGATAAGGGCTGCAATGTAGCTATACTGTAGGTTGATATTACTGGGTGTCAAAAAATTATAGCCAATTGAATGCAAGCATAGTCTTACAGGTGGCGCCCTCTACCAGCAGTGTTATTAACAATAAAATATTTAACTTTTTTGCCCTTGAAAACCCCCACATGCCAATTTTCACGCCAAATTTTTAATTTGACTCGTACTTATTCGTGAAAAACTGACAAAAACAAATAACTTTGACACGCTGTATTTAAAAAACTAAGCATTTGCGGTCCCATGTTTATATGAAAAAATAGTCTTATTTTTTGTATTTTGTGCTGAATGTGCACCTGTAACATAGACCATAATTTTTGAAACACCCTGTATATAAAGTCTGTTGTGTCTTTTATGCCTAATTTAGATCCTAGAAAGGCGATGCTAAATTGTCTTTCTATAATGTAGGTTATACTTGAAAGAAAATTCTCTACAACTTTTTAAACAACTTTCCAAACCGATACATCAAAAGGTTAAGTGCGGTGATCTTATTAATCACCCTGTATTAAATAACTATACTACTGTACTAAATAAATTAACGTCGAAGATAATTCTAATGTTACTAACATGATAAGTACACTTGGAGAATCCAAATCACCACAGCAACTCTTTTTAAAGAACTGACGCTAACATATTTAGAACATTTGTTGAAATTGTACAACATAAGTGAAGAGGTGTCCAAAGAATATCTAACTTTAACAAACCTTTGTATAAACAAAATGTTTTTTAAATTTAACAATGCTTTTTTGAACAAACTGAAGGTACGGCAATGGGAAACCCACTCTCTCCACTCTCTCATTTTCATGAGTATATTTGAGACCAATTTAGAAAATGAAAGTGAGTATTTTCCTAGAGAATACTTTCGTTATGTGGACGATATTTTTGCAGTGTTTAACACAAACATGTCCAAATAGATGATTTTATTAAAGGACTGAACTATCAATTTGATTCAATAAAATTCACGCACGAACTATAAGTTAAGAGCAAACTTCCTTTTCTAGATGTACTAGTTATTAAAAATAATGACTATCTTGAATTCGATGTCAACAGGATGGAAACTACCACTCTAAGTTACATTCCAAATTACTCTCTTCATACGTTTGCGCAAAAAACGGCCAGTTTAAATTTCTTAGTAAATAGATTAATAACATTTCCCTTAAGTAAAAGTAGATATAGTATAGAATTAGAGTATATTAAAAAGTCTGGACGCAGCAAGTGCGTTATGGTAGTGAATTTTCATTAAAATGTTTTAATAACAAATATATGTGTTTTTTAAGAAAGCAGCCATCAGATGTGGTTACCAGTATAACCTATATAGTAAAAGTGTTACTTAAAAAATCCGTTTCTTGGTCAACCTTATAGGTTAATAGCAAATTGAGCTTTTCAAATATGAAGCATTTAATAAAAATTCGCTACCATAACGCACTTACTGCGTCCAAAATTTCTTTTCTTACAAACGTGCATTATATGTCGATGGAAAATGCAATAACATAAGGCGTGTTCGACTAAAAAAAAAGAAACTTTGCATCACCAAAGACTGTGATTGTAGAAATAATTTTTAAGATGTAGCTCAAGACACCCTATAATTAATGTATACATTTTTTTTCATATCTTGTATACTAACGGCTATTTGAACTTTATTGATTTTTTACGAAAATTCGACAAAAATTATATACCATTAAACGATAAACTCTATATCTAAGACTACTGCCGAACATCAGCGAAAAGGTCTATTTGAAATGAATTTTCTGGAAACATTTTAGTAAAATGGAGGGCAATGACGGTTGAAACTAAAACTTCAGGGTTTGTAAAACATTCTTCTTGAGACATTTTCTTTCCATATCCCGTATTAGATTCAAGTTCTTTGCCTAAATGTTGCCAATTTTGACGTGTTAAATTGCGACTTTTTGAGGAAAACTCCAATTTATTTTTTAAATGCTCATAACTTTTTTGCCTACAGAGCTAATTTTTGGTAGGTAATTTACTTACAGCAATATAAACCATTGTACCAAATTTGGTTGCTCTTACTTTGTTATTTCCTGAGATATTTTTTTTTCTAAAGAAATACAAAATTTTCCGGGAAAACCTCGTCCGATTTTCCTGGCTAACAAACTTATCCAAGACACTTGCAAAAGGAATGTACTTACCAAATTTAATCAAAATCGACCCATTATTTGAGTTATCGGTGTGATACATATACTAATTAATTTTTCCACTAAGCAATCCGAATATCCGTTATATTTAGCCACGTTTTAGGGAATTTTCTTTAAAAAAATTCACTAATGAGGATATATATATATATATATATATATATATATATATATATATATATATATATATATATATATATATATATATATATATATATATATATATACAGGCTGTTTCAAAAAACATGCACCATCGCTCGTGGGGCAATTCCTTACTAAAAAATAAGAAAAAAAGTTCCTGTGCACATAGGCCTGGAAACGCATACTTTTCAATATACAGGGAGTTGAATTTTAATTTTTTTTTAATTTTTTATAAATAATTTCAAAACCACTGGATTGATTTTAATGAAACTTGGAACTTGAAAGTGTATTATAAAGTGCATATTTTCAAGTGAGAATCTGCTTACAACTGCGTCAGTGGCGTGCGTACGGGGTAACTGTAAAAATTCATTTGGGGAAAAAATATGTGCGCCACTGTCTTTTTCCAATTTTGATACATCAGTTATGAAGCTTATTACATAAGCCACAAAAGCTACCTCTTGGTATTTTTTCGTTCAGGGTATCCCCTAGGAGATATGATTAATTTTATAAAAAGGGGCAAAGTACCGATTCGTCGGCGTAATAATAATAATAATAATAATATATGTTTACTGCAACCATAAGAATATGAAAAACAAAACATACAGTAAACATTACAGCAATAAACGTGCAAATAACTAACCTACGTAAAACTTATTGGTGATAAACATTGAAATGAATATTACAAACATTGATAAAAAATGATAAATAAAAAATAAAAATAAAAAATGAAAAAAGTAATCGTAAAGACACCATGATTTTTCCAAACTCTTGTTTTTTGTACATTACTCAATTGACTTTAATAACAAAGCTAAAGAAAATGTTGAAAGTGAACCACCATTAGCGTCGTTACAACTATTTAACCTTCTGCGCAAAGATCTTCTTACTCTTCTGCAAATATTTTGATCTTCTCTAATGCTGTCACATGCATATTCTATTCTTCCCAACAATTCTTCTCGTGTATTTACTGGTGTTTTATACACTATTTCTTTTAAATGACCCCACAAATAAAAATCGAGGGGATTCAGGTCCGGAGATCGAGGTGGCCATGACACCGGACCTCCACGACCAATCCATCGGTGACCGTATGTGTTGGCTAAATATGTTCTTACAACTGCTGCAAAATGTGCGGGCCATCATCATGCTGGAACCACATTGTACCATATCTCATAAAAAGCGGTAGTAACAACGGCAAATCATTTTGTAAAAAGTTCAAATATGATTCATGGTCAAGACGATTCGGTAGAACAACAGGACCAATTATGTGATTTTCAATAATAGCAGCCCAAATATTGATGGAAAATTGATACTGCGAATTTGCAACTCTTAGAGAGTGTGGGTTTTCATCGGCCCATGTATGTAAATTGTGAAAATTTACGATACCTTTTCGCGTAAATGACGCCTCATCAGTAAATAGTACACGTTTAGAAAAATGTCGTGCCTAAGTTTGTTTAAGAACCACTGACAAAACATTACCCTTGGTTGAAAGTCTCTAGGTAGAAGTTCCTGGACACGTGTAAAATGATAAGGATATAAACTTTGATCCTTCAGAGTTCTGTGAACTGATGATGCCGAAATATTACCCAGTTCGGTGGCAATAATTCTCGTACTTGTACTAGGATCACGTTCAACTCTATTTAATATTGCCTCTTCAACTCGTACAGTTCGGCGGTATCTTCTGCGTCCAGAGTCAGCTTTTAAAGGTTTTAAAGAACCAGTTTCTCTCAAATGTCTTACAATACGTGGGAAAATCTTTTTGTCAGGAATTCTTCTTTGCGGATAAGTTTCCTGATAAACTCGCACAGCTTGTCTAGCATTTTGCTTTGTTTGTCCATAAATTAACAACATATCAGTCAAATCCGCTGAAGTGTACTTAATGAAAACCATCTTGAGAGGAGGAAATAATATTAATGAGCAGCTCAGTATCAACAAATAACTAAAAACGAAAATACTGCACCGTATCAAAATTTAAAGAATAGCACGAAAACTTTTTTGACGCCTACAAAGCATTTCAAAATTGTAGAATTTAGAGAACTGTCAAAAATTATAGTTTCATGGCACTTTACGATTACTGTTTTCATTACTCCAACGAATCGGTACTTTGCCCCTTTTTATAAAATTAATCATATCTCCTAAGGGATACCCTGAACGAAAAAATACCAAGAGGCAGCTTTTGTGGCTTATGCAATAAGCTTCATAACTGATGTATTAGAATTGGAAAAAGACAGTGGCGCACATATTTTTCCCCAAATGAATTTTTACAGTTACCCCGTACGCACGCCACTGACGCAGTTGTAAGTAGATTCTCACTTGAAAATATGCACTTTCATAATACACTTTCAAGTTCCAAGTTTCATTAAAATCAATCCAGAGGTTTTGAAATTGTTTATAAAAAAATTTAAAAAAAATTAAAATTCAACTCCCTGTATATTGAAAACTATGCGTTTCCGGGCCCATGTGCACAGGAACTTTTTTTCTTATTTTTTAGTAAGGAATTGCCCCACGAGCGATGGTGCATGTTTTTTGAAACAGCCTGTATATATATATATATATATATATATATATATATATATATATATATATATATATATATATATATATATATATATATATATATAATTAGGTAACACAAAACTTAAGTTTCCATAAAAATATAACTTTATTTTAGGGAAACAATACAGTGTGTTACTATTCTAATAATATTAATATAAAATGGAAGTGAACAACCGACTGTTAACGCAACATCGTTTAGCAGTCGCAAGTAAAATATGCATACTAAGTAAAATGATTATTATACATTTTATAGTTTATTGTACTTTAAACTTAATAATTGAAACTAAGCAATGTCTGGTCAATGCCTTTCTCTATAACAGGGTCACTGTGAAATGTACTAATGTCACTTATAGAAGTTGGGTACATGGTGACGTATTTCCTCCACCGTTAGTCTTGAGCACGTCCTCGTGTTCAACTTGGGGTGATTTCTTCTTCTTTAGGAAGGGTGTCCATCTCTTTCTGGACCAAACCAATATAGTGATGATGATGACTACTATTATAAATGTGGTAACACCTATGTGACTTGTATGCAGCATTGGATGTAGTATCTTATGTCGTGGAGCTTCTGAAAGTTGTTGCTTCAATTTTTCAGCATTTTTCAGGTGAACTGGACTGAAGCGGACTTCGTATTTTTCTTCCTTGAGTGGTAAAATCAGGTCTGGAATCCATGTTATGTTGCCTGATACGTCTGTATATATCTCATCGTTTACTGTGATTTTACAGTTAGGCAGTGTGCTTACGATAGCATTTTGGTGTATTGTTTTTCTGTCGATTTTATTTGGACATTCTTCTATAACTTCGACTGATACATCTGTTGAGATGAGCACGTTGTTGTTTCGTATCTTGATGGACGTCGTGTAGCTATTGGTTACCTTTGCAGAAGGGCAACTCGAGGGTTGATTTAGTTGGCAACTTTCTTCTTGTGGTGGATTTGAACACACTATGGCTTCTGTTATTGATGGGCATCTTTCAGATGTCCATAAGTTTTGTTGGGCTATTTCCAAATAATATGAACTTGGGGGTATAAGGACTTTATGATTTTCTGGTAAGGGAATTATTTGAAAGTAGGAGCCTGGTGTAGGGTGTAAAATCGGGACCTTTAGTAAACAAATGATTGTGTCTCCTGCTGATACAACTATGAATTTAGTAAATTCAAAAATTTTAAATATGTGGTTTCTGTCAAAGTTAATTAATTCATTTTTGTTATAAATTAATTCAAGATGCTGTCTTATTTGTGTTAAATCCTTCCAGGTAAATATTTCAATGTTTGTAATTTCATTAAAGCTAAGAGATATAGTTCTTTGAATAATTTTGACACTTTCTAATAAATTTTGGGCTAATGAGATTTGATATTGAATGAAACTCCTTTTTTCCATGTTCGCTAGTTCACAAAATCTGTCAGCTATCATCTGAAGATTTTTGTTAATTATTTTTTGTTCTTCTACAAATCTTTCTGTAATTATATGTGCAAATGAATTTAGAGAGTCTAGTTGAGTCATCATTTCACCTTGATTTAAATATAAGGTGTTTAAATGTTTGTTTATTTTATCGAGATCATCTTGATCGAGATTTCCGGTTATGGTTTTGATCAGCGACCCTGCTCCGTTTATTAACCCGCGTTTCGTTCTGGAGTGTGTTAATTTCTCAAGTTCTAGGTTAATTTTGGAAACTTGGTCATTAAGCATCTGTACATATTCCTTGTTAATAGCAGTGCCATAATTTTCGTTAATTTTTATAGTATTGTTTGTCAACACCCGATAATTATTTTCTAAAACCGATACATTAAAATAAAAGTAGAAATTATGATAGTGATTAATTATTCTAGCTATACCTATATAATCTTTAAAGTATCCGTTAGTGGTTATGGGTTTAACTTCTAGTTGATGGACCTGGCTGAGGGCCATCATCAGGGGGATGATGTTCCTGCAAAGAAAATGTCTTTTTCACTCTTTTTACATTTTTCAAATGGGCTGTTTTCTTTTGGGAATCAGGTAAAAGTAATTTGTTTTGATTTACTTGAACTGGATTATGATAAATTTTATATAAAGGGTTAGTTTTCTTTACATAAGGTACTTTAATAGCTACTTGTTGAGTTTGTATTTGCGGTATCTCATTACGATTTTCATTTCTTTTTCTAAGAATAGTTTCTGACTTTTCTTTAGATTTTTTGTATATTTGATCGAAAAAGGGTAATATTTCTTTAAGTCTTCTATGGTTATATTCTTCATACAATGTTTTATGGGGGTCTATAGGTTCAAGTTTGTCATAAGGGCCGTAGAGAAGGGAAAAGGGACTATGACCTGTTAATGAGTGAACTGATTGATTGTATATTAAAATACAGGTTATCATAAGATCAATAGGTTTTTCTAACGGATTCTCCAACTTCATTGTTCTTAATTTTTCTAATATAGTTGAGTGAAGTCGTTCAACTGGGGAGTTTGAGTTTGGGTTTTGAGGAGTAGTTATGTGTAATTTTATGTTAAATAGGTCGCAGTATTCCTTAAGGGTTGCATTATCAAATTCTTTGCCAGAGTCACATACGAGGGTTGAAACGTAATTATGATGAGAGAAATAGTGTCTGAGTTTACTTAAAATCGTCAGAGCTGTTGTGTCTTTAATGTAATAAGCTTGTGCATATTTACTAAACAAGTCTATTATCGTAAGAAATTTATGGTTCTCAAAACTGAACACATCTGCATGAATTACTTCAAAAGGTCTTTTGGCTAACAAGGGTCCGGAAAAGGGTAATTTATAGGGTCGTCGCTCATATTTGGCTTGCAGACAAATGTCACATTTGTTTATAAAATCATTTATGGATTTTTTCATGTTAGGCCAATAGTAATTTAATTTAAGCTGTTCGTAAGTTTCGTTAATGCCATTGTGGTTATTTTGGTGGTAATTTTGAATAATTTGTTTCTGTACGGTAGTTGATGTAATATTTTCGACTTGTTTATTGCATTTTATTATTTTTACTGAACTGTTAAAAAGAGCTGAGGCTACTAACATAAATAATCTCTCGATTTCTTGGGTTTCGAATAAGATACCGTATACATTAGACGGATTGATTTTTTCTTTAAGAAAGGTGTTAAGTTGTTGTAGTTCATGACCTTCTTGTAAATATATTTTGATTTGTTTATTTTTAAAAAGGTTTGTAGTTATTTCACGTTTTTCCGATCCGTGATAAATTAAAATTTGATTTTTAAAATGATTGATTGGGCCTTCCGATATAGGTAAGCAAAATACAGGATTTTCTAAAGAAGTATGTTGGGTTTGAGATTCGCTATTATTCTGGTCAGGTTGAGGGTCGATTCCTAATTCTATAAGGTCGTTGTCGTCGAGAACTCTTAGTTCTGAAGGGTCCGCGTTGCCTAAAAGGGACACAAGATCTATATCATCTTCTACCGCATTGATTTCTGTTCTTGAAAGGGCGTCTGCTACAACGTTATCCTTTCCTTTTTTGTACTTTATTTCGTAGTCGAATTCTTCTAGTTTAAGCCTCCATTTAACTAAACGGGAATTTGGTTCTTTTATCGAAAAAAGCCAAACTAGAGGTTTATGGTCTGTTTCTATAGTAAATTTTCGTCCGAAAAGATAAGGTCTAAAATGTTTAGTGTTTTCCACTATTGATAGTAATTCCCTTTCAATAGTGCTATAATTTCGTTCAGCTGAATTAAGCGTTCTAGAGTAAAATGCGATAGGTTTATTGTCTTGAGACAATACGCCTCCTAACGCTATATTACTTGCGTCGGTTGTCAGATGAAATTCTTTATCAAAATTTGGATATGTTAGGACGGGTGAATTTATTATAAGTTCTTTAGCCTGCGAAAATGCATTGACGTATTCTGGATCATTAAAGTTAAGAGTAGAATCTTTCTTTAGACATTTTGTGAGGGGATAAACAATTTTGGCAAAGTTTTTTATGAAACGCCTGTAATAGCCAACAAGTCCTAAGAAAGCTTTTATTTGTTTTTGTGTTTTCGGAATAGGATAATTTTTTATGCATTCAATTTTGCTTGGATTTGGTTTTACGCCGTCAATTGTGATGACATGGCCTAGAAACTCAACTTCCTTTCTAAGAAACTCTGATTTATCTAGCTGTACCTTTAAGTTAACATCTTGTAATTTTTGAAATACTTGTTTAATGTGGATAAGGTGTTCCTGAAGGGATTTGGAGAATATTACGATGTCGTCCATATAGACAAAGCAGTTTTTGTACAGAAATTCTCTAAAAACGTTATCCATTACGCGTTGGAAGGTTAAGGGCGAACTCCGGAGACCAAAGGGCATTCTAACGTACTCGTAATGCCCATTGTTTACGCTAAAGGCTGTTTTCTCAATGCTTTCAGGGGTTAATTCGATCTGATGAAACCCTTGAGCTAAATAGAGAGTAGTAAAGTATGTACACTTTCCCAAGTTGTCTAAGATTTCCTCTATTCTAGGTAAGGGATATTTTTCGAGTATCGTTTTTTCGTTGAGTTTCCTGTAGTCAATGACTAATCGCCATTTTTTCTTTCCAGAGGAATCTAACTTTTTTGGGACAATCCAAACGGGCGAACAAAAAGCAGAGGTAGAGGGCCTAATAATTTTATTGTCTAATAATTTTTGAATTTCCTTCTGTATTTCAATTTTTAGGTGATATGGATACCTGTAAGATTTTACATGTATGGGGTCATTATCGCGAGTTCTAATATGATGTTTGATAGCATTTGTAAATGTAAGATCCGAGTTTTCGTGATAAAAAATATTTCGATATTGATGACATAATTTAAATAGTTTTTTTTTTCCTCAGAATTGAGATGGTCAGTTCTCAATTGTTGTCTCACGTCGACTTGAACTGAGTTGGGAAATTTAGGTGTTGCTTCAAAATTTTGGATGGGTTCTACTTCAATTTGTTCTGTAAAGTTAATTTCAGCGATTTGTGACTTATTTTTTACTGTACATGGTATAGAACAAAACCCAGATATAGCTTCAGCTATGGATTCTGGTATATGAACTAATTCATTTTCCATTTCTGGAATTAAAACTGTTCCATCTTCAATATTTACAGGTATTTGAATACGGGTAGTACAAGTTTGTGAAAAGGGTTGAAAATTTAGGGGATTTATTTCAAAATAAAAAGGTAATTCAATTTCTCCAAATTTTACGGTTCTTTTTTCATAATCTAGTTTGGTTTTTAATTTTTTAAAGTCTTCGGAACCTATAAGAGCATCAAACCTCTCATGCCATTTTATTACTCTAAATGAAAATGGAAAATTTATGCCGTATTCTTTTAACAGGGGGTATCTGACATTATCATTTCCTTTTGTAATTTTTCCTACAGATTTTACGGAAAAGGGCTTTTTGAAAATGTACTCTGAAAAAAATTCACATGCAGGGCCCGGATTTATTATGCTGTCTGAAGCTCCCGTGTCCAGAAGAATTTTCAAATTTAAAGATGGCAGGACCAAAAACGGTAATTTGGGTAGTGTCATAATATTGTTTATATCTAGGGTGACAAAGGATTTTCCGAGGCTTCTTCCTGAAAATCCAGATTTTCTGGCTCATTTCCGGAATAATCATTAAGGTTTTCGTTTTCGACACATTGCAAATAATATTCGGGTTGTAATTCGTCAGATACATAATCTGTCATTTCTTGATTCGGATATTCTAGATTACATATTTCCATGGGTGTAGTTTGATCAAATTGTCGATTTTGTCTTTGTGGGGGTGTCGAAAAAGTATTTTTTGTTCTGTTAAATACAGATGAATTTTGAGGCGGCTGATGGCGGAAAACTTGACTATTTGTTGGAGAAATTTTATTTTGTGGTAGAGCTCTCAAATTGGATATAGGTTTACTGGGGAAATTAGGTCTTTGTCGTAAAAAGGGTGGTTGTTGAAATCTATTTACGAAATTAATATTTTGTTGAGGTAACGGTCTTTTTGGTAAAGCAATTTTTTCTAAAAATGTTAGGGGTTGTTTTTGTGAAGAAGGATGTGATTTATTTCTTAAGCTATTTATGAAATCTGCTTGTTTTATTTCATTATCTATGCGGTGACACTCAAGTAAAGCCGTTTCTAAACTTGTTACATTTACTAGTCTTAAATGACTAAAATACGGTTCTAGTATGCCGACTTTAAATGATGTTACAGCCATTTCAGTAAAGTAATTTTTCTTATAAATTTTAATTTCGGTACCTAAATCCTGTAATTCGATATTCTCATAAAGTGCTTTCAATTTTTCTTTAATTTTGCTATGAAATTCTAAAACTGTTTGATTTTTTGTCATATAACAGGTAGTGAGGTCTGTTAACAAGAGATTTTCAGAGCGCGGGTCTGAATATTGTGCCATAAGGCCATTTTTAATATTTTCCCATGAACTAGTTTCTAGAGATAATAAAATATCTCGAGCATCTTGTACAATTTTTGATTTAATAAATTCGAGTATCATTCTATTGTGATGCTCAGCATTTTGTTCTGTACTCTCTTTTTTGTAATTTATAATAAACAGTTCGCATTGTCTAATAAAATAATTTAAATGTCTACAACCTCCACTGTATTCTGGGATCATCATAGATGCCTGAGATAACAAGGAGATGTCGCCTTTATTATGTGACATGATGACTAAAATAGTTTATTATTTTTTGTCGAGTTAATATTTTTCAGATATCGGGTATAATTAATTTTTAAACGTTATTTCAACTTAAATCTTCAAATAAGCTGATACACAGTATAAAAGTATTATTGCTAAATAGGTTTGTCTGATTTTAATTTATTAATAAAATATTAACGTAAGAACTCTTTAATATCTTAAAGTATTTCGAACCAAAATGGTTTGGAAATACGTGGGATTTAACATAAATAATTTTTGAAATATTTTGAAACAAAATGTTTGAAAATACGATAGCTAATACTAATTATTGATAAGGTATTTCGAAGCAAAAATGTGTGAAAAATACAGTAGATTTAATACTAATTATTGACAAGGTATTTCGAAGCAAAAATGCTTGAAAATACAGTAGATTTAATACTAATTATTGACAAGGTATTTCGAAGCAAAAATGCTTGAAAATACAAGAGATGCAATCATAAATTCACAGTGAAAGATAAAGGAAGGTACTCACAGGATATTCATCTCCTAACAGGCCTTCTTTTGGAGTTTTTCTGGAACTTGGATTACTTTTGGTCACTTGATGTTGATACAATGTTTGAAACTGGAGCGTTTGAAACACTGTTAATTTTTCGGTTCTTTAATGCCAAATAAATTATTGAAATAAACCGGCGATTATTATATTTAATGCCGTTTTGGCATCATGTTCATGCAGCGCCAATTAGGTAACACAAAACTTAAGTTTCCATAAAAATATAACTTTATTTTAGGGAAACAATACAGTGTGTTACTATTCTAATAATATTAATATAAAATGGAAGTGAACAAAGCAAGTAGATGTGAACTATATAAGTTTCAAATACCGACTGTTAACGCAACATCGTTTAGCAGTCGCAAGTAAAATATGCATACTAAGTAAAATGATTATTATACATTTTATAGTTTATTGTACTTTAAACTTAATAATTGAAACTAAGCAATGTCTGGTCAATGCCTTTCTCTATAACAGGGTCACTGTGAAATGTACTAATGTCACTTATAGAAGTTGGGTACATGGTGACGTATTTATATATATATATATATATATATATATATATATATATATATATATATATATATATATATATATATATATATATCGAAACTGACCCCGGATATGTGTTCTATGGTACCTAATTAGCGCTCATTTGAAGAATTCCATTTTTCAAAATTCGAAAGTCGGCATCTCCTCATTAGTGAATTTTTAAAAAGAAAATTCACTAAAACGTGGGTAAATATAGCGGATATTCGAAATGCTTAGTGGAAAAATTAATTAGTAGACACAGAACAAAGAAAATGTTTGCCTACCTTTTTAAACCGCATATCACAAGGGGTCTCGAGAGCATTTCTAAGAAAGCCGATTTGCAGATAACTTTCTCGACAAAGAATAATTTAAGAAACTGGTTAGGTAATACAAGATAAAGATAAAGCCACTGGAATGTCGGGTATCTATGAGATAGGTTGTAAAGTTTGTAATCCTAAATACGTTGAGCAGACTAAGAGAACCATTGAGACTAGGTTTCGTGAACATCTGGCACAGCTGAGATACGGCAGTGTAGCGTCATGCGTGGCACATTTGGAATAATAACCACCCCATTGATATAGAAAATCTGAAACTTATCAAAAATGTTAGACGGCCAGCGGAGCTAGATACGTATGAAAGTATTTATATTTCTAGGGAAATGAAACACAAAAGTTCCTTAAACCGAGCTCCGCTACTGGTTTGTAGTCGTCTGTTTGCGCTCTGTCTTTGATGCGGATAAACATTCCGAAACCTGTCAGGTAAAGTGAGATAGGAAGTTTAAAAACATGTTCCGGCAATTGAAATACAATCCACAGAACATTTGTAGTAAATAGTTAGAATTTTACATCCTCTGATGACGCCAACTTTGTTAGTGATGATCGTCGGGTCTTTAAAAATGTGTTGTGGTGATTAGGGTTCTCCAATTGTACTTATCACAGGTTCCAATCTTCACCTCGTTACTAACATGTTTGCGTTTCAGGTTTGGTAATGTTGTTTGGTTTGATAATGTACATAAGCGTGCTAAAAGCCGAAATAGGCAGCAAGCTGAGGCCGAGATATCATTTGGAACCACCAGCTTTCGTCTATTGGTATGGCTACTCATTCCTATTGTACATAATTGGACTTATCAGCTGTCAAGTAGCAGGAACATGTTGCATCTTCCTTTTCATACACAGAATGAGATATCGCTATCGATGTAGCAAAGCAGCGGCTGGATATCTTGGCGCTGCAGAAAAACCAGCAGGTCCATACAATCATCATCCACATCATCCACAAACTGTTGGAGGAGGAAGCACGGCAACAGCTGTGAACCACCTGCAGCCTCAGCACTACGTACATTACGACAATACCATGTATTATCCCTGCAGAAGGCACCCTCATGCGTATATTAACACCAACACCCTCATTCATTATAATACGCCGCCGCCTAGCATCAAAAGGTAAGTAGGTGAAGGTTTCCTGGATTGGATCACTCTTTGGTTTTTCTTTATTTGTAGACGAAGTAATAACTTTTGTCGAAAAATTTGTGCGAGAACAGTGGCCTCCATGCGTTTTGTTTACTTAAGATGAATAAGTATATTTCACAAGTTAGGTTAGGTTAGGTTTGTTTGTGAGTGGGCCATACCGGTCCCTCCACCGCGACCATAAGGTCTATTGTGGCTCACACTTAATAGTCTATATTTCGACCAACAAAGCCAGCCTCCTGCAGAGGTCGATAATCTTCGTGGGCGAAATTTGATGCAGATCCTCCGGAGCAGGCTTTATCTTGCCAAAGAGCAGGTATCTAGTCCTGTTCGTTGCCGGACAGGAACACAGTACGTGCTCTGCTGTCTCGTCACTCTCCATACACAGCCGGCACTCGGTCTCCTGACCGACTCCAATACGGTGCATGTGGTGACGCAAGCGGCAGTGTCCTGTATACAGGCCGACTAGAGTACTCAGTTGTTGTCTGTTTAACTCTAGAAGTTTCTTAGCCCTTGACTCAGACAGGCCATTTATGAAGGCCTTAGAGTGAGCTAATCCTGGAAGATTTTGCCAATACTGGATTGTCATTCTTTCTGTCCAGGTCTTTAAAGTGCGTTTTGCTGTGCATGATGTTATCGCCAGTACTGGTTCTGGTCCGACAAAGTCTCTCTGGGCACCACTCCTGGCAAGCGCGTCGGCCGCAACATTGCCATCATGGTCCGAGTGACCCGGTATCCAGACCAGCGACACCTCATTACAGCTGCCCAGTTCGTTAAGGGCAGATTTACAACTCCATACCGTTTTTGAATTACACCGGTAGGAACCAAGAGCCTCTATTGCAGCTTGGCTATCTGCATATATCTTTATCGATTTGTGTGTGCACTGGTTTTTTATACTTTCCCTTGCACACATCTCGATGGCATAATACACTTCTGCCTGGTGTATGGTTGCGTACTTGCCGAGGCTAGTTGATAGTCTAGCATCGGTGCTTCCCCCATATGCGCCGGCTCCTACTCCCATATTGAAAGACAGATCTCTACTGATCTTTGTAGGCATCAAGTCTGAGACCATTCCCAGAATTCCGTGACCCTCAATGTCATCGAGGAGTCCAGACCCTCCCAGACTGATTTCCTTCGGCATACTGTCAGCCGTTTGTTTTAGTCTGTACGTTGTCCACCTCGCCACCCTCTCCAACCATATGTGAAGAGGTGGAATATTAAGGAGGACCTCCAGAGCGGCTGATGGTGCGGTACTTATCGCTCCCGTTATCATCAGACAAGCTTGTCTCTGTAGATGAGCCAGTTTGGCCCTCGCGATACCACGATGATCCTTAGGCCACCAAACTATGGCTCCATATGTTATCATTGGTCTGATAACCACTACATAGAGCCAGTACATCTGTTGGGGGTTTATTTTCCAGTTGTTTCCACAGATTCTCCGGCATGTCCACAAGGACAGTCTAGCCCTGCGGATTACATTCTCTAACTGTATGTCCCAGTTGAGCTTCTTATCTAGGGTAACCCCCAGATATTTTGCTTGTTCCGAAAATGGAATCGTTTCCCCCATAAGAATCGGTGGTTTTAATTTGTTCAACCTTCTTCTTCTGGTAAATGGAACAATGGTCATTTTGCGGGAGTTCAGAGACATCTGTTCCCTCCGGCACCAATCATTCACTACATTTAGTGTCTCGTGAAGAGTACTTGCTAGTTCCTCCTCATATTTGCCCCTAACCATTATGACTAGATCATCAGCATACGCCTGGACCTCAACCTCCCACAGTCCGAGGATAGCCAGCAAATCGTCCACAAAGAGAGACCACAGCAGGGGGATAGAACTCCCCCTGAGGGCACCCCCTCTCAGCCCTGAAGCTGACCACCTCCCCCTGCAGCGAGGTAATAACGGTCCGATTGTGGAGCATGCTTTCGATCCAGCCACAAATGGTAGGTTCCACCCCGCTAGCGATAGTAGCTTCGTAGAGGGAGATGGGTAATGCATTGTTGAATGCTCCTTTATTGTCGAGAAATGCAGCCACCGCCACCTCCCCGTCATCCAGGGTGTGTGTGATCTTCTCGACGAGGTTATTGAGTGCTAACTCAGTAGATTTGCCAGTTTTGTAGGCATACTGGTGGGTATTAAGGGGGTTGTTGACTAAGATGCTCCCCCTAATGTGTCTGTCCAGTATTTTTTCCAATCCCTTCAAGAGGAATGATTTAATACTGAGAGGTCTCAGTGATGTGGGTAGGAGGTCATTACGTCCCAATTTGGGAATGTAAACCTCCCCTAATCACCGTCCAGCTGGATGGAATATAGTTCCAAGCCAGACTGGCTCTATACAGCCTGATTAGGAAAGGTAGGAGAATCTCCAGTCAATTTTGTAGAAGGACCGGTACCACCTCATCCTCCCCTGGCGCCTTGAATGGCTGGAAATGTTTCACAGCACACTCCACCGCCGAGGCCGTAACTATTCTCCGAGCAACCCCCCACTTCTCCCTCCGAGGGCGTTTAAATCGACCCTCGGCTGGCCGGACATCTTCGTTGCTCCGGATCAGATAATCTGGAAAGTATGTGTGTGTGCTAAGAGCTCTAACGTTTCTTTCCGTGATTCAGTAAAGGAGCCATCTGGTCGTTTTATCGATCCCAGTTCCTGGACACGGCCGCGTGAGAGAATTCTGTGGATTCTGGCGCTGCTGGGCAAATTAGAGATGTCCCCGCAGAACCTCCTCCAGGATTCCCTCTTAGCGTTTCTTATCTCTTTGTTATAATGTGCTAGAGCGGATTTATATTGTTCCCAGTTGCCTGTTGTCTTAGCACGATTGATTCATTATACAGTGAGGAGGAGGGATATTCAGAGTAGATAATGCCCACTCCCACCCCTCCAGTCACCTCACTAAACGACTTCCTGACAGCACCCTCTCGGGGCTTTTTTGCCCTCTGTTGTGGTGTGCAGCCGTCCGACCGGTGTCGCTTTCCGCTGACGGCGCCTTCAGTAGCGGCATCAGACACCTCGGGTCGTTTTATCGTACCCTCAGAGCCCTCAACCCCCACCCGAGCCCGTCGGGACCCGACTTCCGTTAGTACCTGACTCAAGGCGGTTGAATATGGCACCCAGGCCTTGAGCGGACGCCTAGGCTGTCTCCTTGCGGATCCAGGTAGTCGTTGTTTTTTCCTTCGCTCCTCCAAGTGGCGCACGGAAGATTTTAGGAGCTCCCGCCTCTCATCGGAGGACAGAGATTTGGAGGATAGGGAGAGGATGACCCTCGACCCCCCTCCATCGGTTTGGCGGTAAGAGAGGGGACAATCCCCATTTGTACCTCTATGTGTTCTCCAGTTGTCTGGAGATCGAGAGTATTATTACCCATCTCGTTTGGGTCTGTGTCTATCGTGTTCATATTCTGATCCCACGAGCAGCTACGGAGAATAGTGGTTAACCTCCATGGAAGAGCCCCGCATTCCATGGAGAGGCATTTATACACAGGGAGGTCGCCCGGTTTCCCTGGGGAGGATTACGTTAGGGGCAGAATTACCAACCTGCCAATGCCCGGCCATATCGACCAAAAACATCATCGCTTCGGCACCAACCCTCCAACGACCTTGCGATGTGGGTTTTTTATAGAGGTATCTCCTCGCAATGCCCGCCAGTTAAGGCAAGCATTCCCGGCCCTCCCAAGACATGCCTAGGTAGGGTTGCGGTATTGCCCTCCTCCTTTCTCAGCCGGGCTTGCGACCGTCCTTGGCGGAGTTATTTCACAAGTTAGTTAACTGAACAAAAAATATTTATTGTTAAAACCCCTGTTAGTTTTCCATTCGAGGACTCTTAAAATGGACCAGACTTCTTATTACCATAAATATCTCCATCATCAAATGAAAAGTAAGTCCCCACATAGAATACTGAAAATTAAATTGTCAATTCAACCCTCAACAGGCTGCCAATTATTAAAATAAAATTTTTGAAAAAACTATTACACTAATAATCAGTAATACCTTTTTTTGCAGTAAATAAGTTACTCAAACAGATGGGCAAAGTATATGATTTTAATGACTACACTGAATGTGTCAAAAAGTTCAATAATAAGATAGGCGACTTTCACAAATTTCATGACTTAGGATCTACTTAGCTATAAACTAAATATCACCACACCAAAACTTTATTTGTCAAACTCTGTGTAAGTTGATTTCATAGAGGGACACAAAAGGCTGTATCATAAAACTATTTTCAGGGGGAGTTTAGAGAATTAAACTTTTCACAGCAAAAGCTTTTCAAGAACGTGTTCCAAAGCCTATACAACGGGTCTCTCCAGGATGCATAGAAACATTGAGGAAATTAAATAATTTGTTGAAAACACTCAATGATGTTCTGGCAAGACCTGAAAGTTTATCAGAAATATCTTTAGATGATTAAGACTGAACATCTACTGTTAATTTTTATTATTGTCTATAGGCCGTTTCATTTAGATAATAACTAGTACTTTTGTTAATATTAATTCAAGACTGCTTACATTTGTTACAATAAATGTGATGTTCAGTTTTCAGTTAATTAATATTATCTTATATACCTATTATTATTATTATTATTATTATTATTATTATTATTATTATTATTATTATTATTATTATTATTATTATTATTATTATTATTATTATTATTATTATTATTATTATTATTATTATTATTATTATTATTATTATTATTATTATTATTGTTGTTGTTGTTGTTGTTGTTGTTATTATTGCCTCTTTTTTACCTCAGTTCTCTGTTATAGAACATGTGAGGTTTGTTAAACCAACAATAGGACCCATACATTAAACTTACATACATGAATACATATATACAGGCTGGCGCATTGAAAACGATTTGCGTCCAGAGAAAATTTTTTTAAGAAACGCTGAAACACGGCAATTTTAATATTGAGGGGGACATGTTTTGACATACAACTCAACTTTGTCACATCAACCCTTTAAGGGTGGTGATAACAACCCTTATATTTTAAATAGGCAACATGGGTCGAGTGTTACATCATTTGAAAGCTCTTTCTTTTCTGAATTCAGCACACTAACTTTTTTGGAAGTTTTATCAACTCGTTTAAAAATTATTCACAGTTGGAGTTGCAAGAACGTATTTCATTCATTGTGATAAGAAACGCACTAATTAGTCAATTTTTCGTTAAAAAAAACTAAAAAACAAAACCAAACGTTCAAACATGTTTATTCGGTTAAGTAAGTGGTCACATTGTTGACCACCAGCTTCCATACAAAAATACACATCTTGTTCAAAACGAGCTCTGACATTCTGGAGCATTTGTGGAGTTATTAGACAGCATTCTTCCACAATGCGTCGCTGTAATTCTTCCAGAGACTCCGGTTCCGTTGCGTAAATTCTACTCTTTAAATGTCCCCATAGAGAGAAGTCTAAAGGAATTAAATCCGGTGATCTAGGGGGCCACTCAATAATACCTCTACGCCCAATCCATTGTCCTGGAAACTCTCTGTTCAAAAACTCCCTAACACATTGTGAAAAATGCAAAGGAGCTCCATCTTGTTGAAACACGAATTGATTTTCTTGATAGCGATCATCATTTTCAACAATGTCAATTAGTAATAATGTAAACGATATCTTCTAGTAACTCCAAATACGTTTCGCCACTCAAATTGCGATCAAGAAAAATTGGTCCGATTAAACGGTCTCCAAAAATGCCAGTCCAGACATTCAATTTCTGTGGAGTTTGAGTGTGGACTTCGTGAAAATTTCTTGGAATATTATCTGCCCAATAACGACAACTATGACGACTGACTGTATAGTTTAATAAAAACCTACACTCGTCTGAAAAACAGATATTGAACAGAAAGTTCCCGTAATCAGCTATTCGTGCAGTCATAACTTCATAAAACTCCAGCCGCCGATCAAAATCATCTTCATTCAGTTGTTGTACAAGATGAGTTTTATACGGGTGAAATTTATGATGCTTCAATATTCGCTGAATAGTTCTTCTTTTGATGTTTGAAACAGTGGCCAATTTTCTCGTGCTCAAAGTTGGGTCTGCAATAATTTGTCCTAAAACTTCAATCTCAGTAGTCTCATTTCTAACCGGAAATTCACGTTCATGATCCCGTTTTTTGTTGGCCACTGAACCACTTTGTCGAAACTTTGCAACTAACTCCAAAATGTATTTTCTGTTAACATGTCTGTTTGGATGTCGTTCATTAAACAAATTTGCGGCACAGTCATCGTTTTTGAAAAAAAGAGTAATTATTTCAACTCTTTCTTCTACATAATACACCATTGTGAAATTAATTTTCGGTAGTACTATCAAGTATCAAACCGACCGATAAACTGAAATAATAAACCGCATTTCTCTGATTCCGAGAAATGTTCTGATAGTCAATTTTTTGTTTACAAACCAACAAAATATTAACTATCAGCACATTTCTTATCGGAATGAGTGAAATGGGTTTTTGCATCTTCAACTGTGAATAATTTTTAAACGAGTTGATAAAACTTCAAAAAAAAATTGTGTACTGAATTTAGAAAAGAAAGAACTTTCAAATGATGTAACACTCGACCCATGTTCCCTATTTAAAATATAAGGGTTGTTATCACCACCCTTAAGGGGTTGATGTGACAAAGTTGAGTTTTATGTCAAAACATGTCCCTCTCAATATTAAAATTGACTTGTTTCAGCGTTTCTTTAAAAAAAAATCTCTGTACGCAAATTGGTCTGTTTCGTTTTCAATGCGCCACTCTATATATCTAGCTCAGCTAAAAACGAGCAAAAATTGGTTTGCTGGCGATAGCAGAAGGATATTCAAAAATCTGCAATATCTCCAAAGTTTCTTATATGCAGATACGACATTCTGATAACGCGGTAGTACAGCCCCCGAACCGGCAAAATTTTACTAAGGTCATTTTATCGAAGTCTACTTTATTGATCTAAGGAATAGGTGGTTGGATTTTTTATTAATCTCCACGTAGCAAAACTTTTCTTAAGTGTACCAATACTTATTGAGAATAACCTGTTGTTAAATATTGCTTTCTTTATGCCGCTGCTTATAATTTTGTACGTTTCTCAATAAATTTCTGATTATAAATTAATTAAAATTATGTTTTCTTTTAGTCTAAGCTCAAGAGAGATATATTAACGATCTTGTTTTGTAGGTACTACTTTAGCAAGGATGAAGTCGCTACAGGCTCCCCATGCAGCATTCACCAGCAATCCAATAGAATTATGGGCAACTCCTTGAAGGATGTAGGTACACTCTACGATTTCCCTCCGCCCCCTACTATATCCTACCAGTTCCAAGAGCCGTTCAGCAGGGAGAATCTGCGAGCCCTCTCCAGAGACGTTACCACTAACACTGTCTCCACAACTGCCGATCTTAACGGTGAAGACTTTTTCAGTGGTAGCGACCACCCGTTCGATGACTTCTCCCCGAACAGCGCTCAGCACGAACATGAGTTCGTTACCTTCGACCTAGAACATCCGCTCCCACTCAGGAGTGCACCCAGTGTGCTCAGCATGAATGGCGGTGGGGTAGCACCACCTCCCCCTCCCTCCGTCACAGGGAGTCTTAGGAAAGCCATTTCTGGAGCTGGGCCACCTAAAGGCTTCGATACAGATAGTCTTAGAAGGACTACGCCAGTGTGATGTACACTGTGAATTAAGAAACAGCCACGTTATGCACCCGATTTAATGTGTAGTGAAATTGTTAGGAGAAACATTAAAAATTCAGTACTGTTAGTGCCGCCCCCAGTCACTGGAGTTATTACTTATCCTCTTACTGTACAAAATGTTGACGTAAACCATATTTTTTTAAAGCCAAGCAAGTTTCTTAATATTTTTTTTTACTTTTGGCATCTAAAACAACACAAGGTTCTATAATTCAGCTAAGTAGATCCAAGAGCTATAAACCCCGTGATAAAAAAAGTTTGATGGTGTCATTATCATAATTAAATTTAACATTCATTGCAGCATCAATTAAAAAAGCAGAGAATTAGATGGTGCAAAAACCGAACAATGCAATTTTTAGATAGTTGCCGGTGCTTCAAAAAATCGCTCTATTTTTCAAGAGGTGGGCAGTTTTCGTATATTTTTTATGTTACCACTTTAAATGCTTACCCGGAATGAGCTTCATCCAGGAAAAAAGTTAATGGGAAAAGTGGTCAAGTGGTACCTTATTTTAATGCGTGATGCAAGCAGGTGATTTTTTCATTTTAATTAATTTTCGTATATAATAAATTAATACAGGCAATAGAGAATTTGTTTCTGCATTAAAATACATGAGTTTTTTTGATAAATAGGTTCAGAATGACGTACTGAATGTAAAAACACAAAATCCTTACAGATTAGGAGGGCGGAAGTGCCGCCATTTTGAGAAAAACCGTTACCGTGCACTTTAGGCCAGTAGATAGGGAGCCACCTGGGTCCATCCCCTCCACTTTTTACTGCGCATGCGCGATGACGTCATGCGCATGCGCTGACCTGCGCAGACCTGTGACAGTTGACAGCTGACATGTCAGATTTGACAGGTGTCAAATGTCACTGACCTGACAGCTGTCAGCTGTCAGCTGTCAGCTAACCTGACAGCTGTCAACGTCAGCTGTCACCTGACCTGACATGTGTCAACGTCAAATGTCACCTGACCTGTCAGATGACGTCACAAGCATTCCAAGATGGCTGACCTGTCATAGACAGTCGCAAGCCGGGTTCTCTCTCTATGGAACTAACCTGAGATGACGTCACAAGCATTCCAAGATGGCTGACCTGTCATAGACAGTTGCAACTCCGGGGGTTCTCTCTATGGAACTAACCTGAGATGACGTCACAAGCGTTCCAAGATGTCTGACCTGTGTGTCCATAGATAGCCACAAGTCAGGTTAGGTATTAACTGTCTTGTGATGACGTAAGATGTTCCGTCTGACCTGTGTGTCCATAGATATCTACAAGTCAGGTCTCCATGTGTGTATTTGAAGAATACCATCTGTCTGTCTGATTGTTTATTAAGGTTATGTATGTATTTGTTTATTAAGGTTAGGTGTTCGTATACAGACTGATTACCAAGCCATTTTGATTGTTTATTAAGGTTATGTTTGTATTTGTTTATTAAGGTTATGTTTGTATTTGTTTATTAAGGTTATGTTCACACACGTGTTGATTACCAGTCATATGATTGTTTGTTAAGGTTATGTATTTGTTATTTGAATGCAAACAGAGATAATACAAGATTGTACTTACATACAACAAGAGACGTCAGCCTTCTTTCACAGCTTAATACACACACTACTGAACAGGTGTCTTCTGTGTTGAGGATACAGACAGACAACTGATTGCCATTGTTAAAGCTTGTATATGTTGTTTGAAAGGATATAACACACGTCATGACAGTTCGATGTCTTTGCCTAAACTGACAGATGCATGTGTAATAACACAGCTGTTTAACAACAGCTAGAGTGAGTAACAATGGTAACACACAACAAAAACAGACAGACAGACCATTGATTGTCAACAAGTATCATATAGAATCTTGTTGAAGCTTGTACACGTTGTTTGAAAGGATATAACACACACACACACTCGCATAGGTCATGCCAACACGAAGGCTTTGCTTAGACTGACAGACAGATGTATGTAATAACACACCGACAGACATACGACTATTTAACAACAGCTAGAGCGAGAGTTGAACAGTATAACGCTGGTTAACGTGGAGAGCAGTCATGTTCAAGCTACTCTTGAGTATCTGTGTTCTTTGTCTAAGTGCCTCCTGTGGAGAGGATGTAAGTGAAACAGACAGACAACTGGCCAACGATTATCTCATCAAATATGGTTATTTAAGCAGTAATATCACTAACAATGACCAGCTAACGATGTTAGAGAAGACAGAAGCTTTCACAGAGGCTTTAAACATGTTTCAAACGTTTTTCAGTTTACCCGAAAGTAACAATTTGACTAGTAGAGACATTGAACTGATGAAACGTAAACGATGTGGTGATGAAGATTTTTCACAGAGTTCATTATTAACAGTAAAACCTATATGGAAAAAGAAAACTTTGAAATGGTACATACATTATTCAGATCCTACAGTACTATTGCTAACACAAAAAGCATTCAAACAATGGGAACAACATATTAATTTGAATTTAGTGAGAACAAACAACTATGCGGAAGCCGACATACTTATAAGTTTTTGCGATGACCAACATTTTTACTTGAGAGGTGGGAAACCGTGTACATACCCAATTGGTGGTGATGTTTTAGGACACGCTTATTTTCCAAATGTTGCCAATACACCCATAGAGATCCACATAAGCAATAATCTCACGTGGAACCTTCAACTACACGCATCAAATGGCTCATCATACTATATGGTTATTCTACACGAACTGGGACACGGTTTAGGACTCAAACACTCCAACAATAAAAACTCTCTTATGTATCCACATGCTGGGGCCGGTATATCTGACGAAGATATTCAACGAATGCAGGAACTGTATGGGCAACGCTCTACAACAGCAATAACAACAACATCAACAACAACAACAACAACAACACAGCCTACATCAACCAAGACATCAAAGACTACAACAAAGACTACAACAAAGACTACAACAAAGACTACAACGAAACCTTCGATAAAACCAAAGGCTGTCGCTGTAAAATCTGAAACCAAAAACACTATGGACTTGTGTAATTATATAGACAAGATCAAACCGTTAGTCATTATAAACCACAACATGTATCTGTTTTATAAGAAATGGGTGTGGGTTGTCCCGTTGAACAATATGAAGGGGCCCTATCCGGAGGCAAAACTTGTGACAGATTGGTTGCCACATTTGAAAAATTTAAAAGAAATTAAACATATATATCAGAGACCTGGTGGTGAAGTGGTCATGTTTACAAATGACGAAACATTAAGCATTGTTGCGTTTCCTAGCATACAAGCTACATTTGTAGCCCCCTTCAATAATCTCACATATCTGAATACTTTGAGGTTTGACCGGATAAATGCAATGGTAAACACATATACAGGAAAAACCATTATATTTCATTCGGACAACATGTATGAAATCATCGGTGAGAAGGGAGCTAATTTCTATAGACTAGAAGCAGGTTATATAGACAAATTTTCTCCAGAATTTCCAGCTAACATTGATGGTGCATTCCGGTACACCAATGGACGGATATACATATTTCGTAAAAATAAATATTACGAATTTGATGAGTTTACCAATCAGGTCGTTACAATAGGCCGTAAAGATTTATCTATGTTTGGTATTCAATGCCCTACCCGCAGTCTATATGAGCAACTCAGTCTGCTATTACAAAAGATTCTCAGCTATACAAAGGATAACACTGACCACCAACAACCAGCAAATATTGAAGACTATAATGATTATATATAGTGTTTAACTTGTACAAAATATGTGTTTAACAGATCAAACAGCAGACACTTAGCTTAACATATTAATGTATGAAAATAAAAATATTTACCAGCATGTGTATGTGTTTTTATTCCTTCTCAACAAGACCACTGTTCTGTTTAAGACTGTCTAGAGCACACTGAACAGCAGTTCAATATATGAGTTAAATAACACTGTTGTAGGGGCCCCCTTGATGAGCAAACGGTATTCGTGTTTGGACTTGTCTAGAATACAGTCGTTAAAAGTATGACATCATCCACACACCTGTTCTGTTGTAATTTCCGTTGAATGACATCACCCCATTATTCGTGTTTGAACTTGTCTGTGTATCTGTTTAATATACGCAAGAGAGAGGCCCTCTTAAAGGTAAACAACCTGTCAGTTAATGACCTTGGCGAATGTTATCTTGTGTTATATCTGTTCAATCACCCCATTATTCGTGTTTGAGCTTGTCTAGTACAAACCGAGAGGATGACATCATCCATGTATTTTAGCCTAATATATAAATAAGTGAGTAAGTTCGGTTATATTATTAGTTGTTGTTGTACCATGTCGTTTAACAGTGTCTTATGGTATGGACACAAAAATAGATTGTTTGAAGAAGACTGTGAATTTGAATTAAAACAGTTGGTGTTAAAGATACAAGAAGAAGCCTTTATCGACGAACGCGATTCTGAAGGAGAAAATTATGAAGCCGGACATATAGTCGAGTTGTGTGACATATATTTAAGTGGGTTCTGCTCTACACAATTTTTTGCTTTGGCACTCGTTCGATACTGTACAGGAGCTCAGTTAAGTGAACCGTTTTTCAAGTATTTACCCGAAGAAGCAAAACATCAATACATACGTTATTACGATAAACAAACCGTCCACACAGAGGCTATTTAGTTTATACAACAGCCCGTGGTATACAGATGGAAACTAGAATGAATAGTGAGAACGACACCACAAAAGTTAGACTGTTAGTGTTACAGATACAAAAACAAGCTTATCGAGACGGGCGTAAGTCCGAAGCCGAAGAATATGAAAGTAGACATATGGTAGAGTTGTGTGACTTATATTTAAGTGGATTTTGTTCAACACAATATTTTGCTGTGGCACTCATTCAACACCAACCGGGGGCCCTGTTAAGTGAACCATTTTTTAAATATTTACCTAAAGAAGCAAAAAATCAATACAAATATTATTATGATGCTGATGAGGTCACACTCGAAACAACGAACATTGAAATTGAACCGCCCAGCGAGGAAGAACTCAAACAAGAAACACTCGAAACGATGAGAGAAGGGTTTAATAAAGAATTTGAGTTTTCAAGCTGTGATGACATCCACAAGGTTGCAGACCATCTAAACGATATATTAAAGCACAGTTCTAATTTAAATGATGATGATGCTGAACGTACTAAATCCATTAATTTTCTAACACGAAAACTTCACCGTACAGACGCCACAGACATGTTATATACAATTTGTAACGAATATTTCGACAGTCTTCCAACCAATGCTGATTGGGATAGATATGAGAACAAAGATTGTGTTGCTGTAGACATGTTTGTTAAAGTCTGGCAGAAATATCTGGATGATCATGCAGTGTAGCACGAAATATGTTAAAGTATTTAGTGATCGCAATAGATTTGTAAAATTTACCAGGAAACCACTCAGAACCATTCAACAGACGTTTGTGGTGGGGGAACAACAAAACCTACTTAACATGGTCAGCAAGCTTCAGTCTAAACTTAAACGAGTTTGTGTAAACATGTCTTGCGATTGTATTAACATGAATATGTCGGTGTCTGAGAGTGATAACAACGATAACGATTATGCCGTTGATGAAAACGATGGCCCTGATTTCACAGAACACCGAACACGACGAGTCTTATTTAACAAGTATCAAGCTGACGACAGGCTATTGATGGAAACCACTTTTAGTGTTCGACGATCCTTGAAATTGATTACAGGCATCAGTGCAAGAAACAACTTTACAAATGTTGTGAAATTTGTCAATCCGTTGGCTCTGAATGAAGAAAACCAATATTTGGCATTGGAAGAATGGGATTTTTACGATTTCCTAGACAACATACGTGAGCTGTATAGGAAATATCTTAAAGGACAAGACGAGCCAAATAGCTTTATAGTGCATCATCTTAATTACTGCCGCATAACCTATTCAAAGGTGCTAAGTGAAAAAGCCTTGTGTATCGATAACGGTTTCACATCTATGCATCTATTCTTAAACGAAGAGTGTGTAGAACAGCTGCTGAGACTTGAGGTGTTGGTTAAAGCAAGACTGAACTATCTGAAAGAATCTCAATTTACCTGGACTTACACGTGTTTTATGGAAAACATAGTGGAAATATTAAACGATCTGAGTAGATGGGATGCCAGTGTACCGCAAATCATACAAACTATAAAAACGTTACTCAACACTGTAACACCAGCATTTAAATATTACATGTTGGAGTGTTTGCACTACGCTCAAGAACAAGTATTGACAGACATCCACAACATTCGCCATGGTTCTTTTTAAATCAAGTTTCATCGTTCTATCAGCACTGTGTCAGAATGTGTTGTATATTCATAAGCCACCCAATGTAACAGAAGTACGAATTTGTTTCGACATCGATGACTGCATGATATGGTCAGCTCTTACAACAACAACATATCTACACAACGACGACCTAACCCCACTTGCAACATACAACATGTCAGCCAAAAGCCTGTCATCTGATGTGATACGTTACAAAGTTATGTTTCTGTTTGATAATGGTAGTCGGGGCGAGTCACCTGATTGGACCACTCTTGTGTTGACTAACACCCGACTGTTCACTTCAAAGTATATTTTTGTGTTTATATCAGCTGGCTTTCTTACATGTCTTACCATATTCATGTTGATGTATTTTTGTTTCAAATATAGCACTTATCTGCACATGTATCGCAAACTTGTTTGCTAATACAAATATATAAAATAAACACTTGTGTTTTATTTACTAGTTTTAAGGTTTGCTAAGGGGGTGTTACTAGAAAAACATATATATAATTTACAACTTTTTATTTCGGTAACAAGTTTACAACATACGAAAATAATAGCATACAATTATTGATGCTGCATATACAGCTTCTAGTGTATCCTGGTGAGTGATGCATGCACTTAGGAATGTCTGGCACCAACGCAGGACAATCAGTGTTTGTTTCTAAATTGATCACGTCCACACGGTAGCCACAAGTGAGCAGCATCTGTGTCAGAAATCTCTGTTTATTCTCGCCTTTTACATAGATTCTGTCCACCTGTTGTTCGACGATGTGTTTCATCAGGATATTTGGTAATTCTTCTAAATAAACAGTACCATAATTATAGTCGATACAGTGGTGACAGGCCTGCAGAAACTTGACTTGTTTGATTACATCAGCAGATAGAAAACGCATTGGTTGTGGTGGCTTAAACACATACTGTACAGTTTGATAACCATTATAAATTACTAGTTCTTTGGGTGTGAAGTCGGGGAGACAGAAACCCTGAGTGTCGACAACAACGAACCTCATCTTGATACTGCCCCAATTCACTATACTTCCGCATCAGCTTATATACACCTCTAGGTTGAGCAGTTGGGGGAACAGCGTTGTATGCCATACTCAGATGATAGAACGAACAACGTTAGAGAGTGGGGAGTATTCGATGATGCAATCATGTATAATTATGCAGAAACATTTAGTGTTATTGGGAAAGTTCTGGTTACTTTCCATTTCCAATTTGATATCGACAGTAGACGGTTTGATGGAATCCGTATACTTTGAACAATCAAACACAAACATGGGATATTTAGCGAAAGCTTTGTAATCCAACGTAGGCTGCGGTTCTCTACCGAGATATGCTCGTTGAAATTCAATCATGTTTTTATATGCTTCCAGATAATTTGCTTGCCCAAAGTTCAGATTCATACCCTCGGTCGGTATTTGTTTTGAATTCAGATGTAGTCTTATATCTCGAACGTCCACATGATCAAACTGATTAATATCTTTTCCTGGGTTGTGGTGTCGATCCGTTTGAAAGACTACGATAACGAAGCGAGGTCGTTCGGTGTTTGATGAGGTCTTTACAGACCACAAGTCTTTGATTGAATTACTTACATTCGGTAATTCGTACATCTCCCATTTTCTAAACGGTATAAGAATCTTTTTATCTTGAGCGATCGATTGCAACAGCTGCTGTTGTATCACATCGCTGGGGTGTATGTGTTTGACTTGCAAAGCCATATGTTCAATATTAAACTTTATAGCTTTGTCAGCGCCTGCTACACTGCTCAGAATATAGCAATTTCTATCGTTCTGACCGCGTGTTAAGCGTACCAACAAACGACTGAAAAGTACTTTTCTGTAATCTTTGAAAATATTACACAGATAGCTGAGCGGTAGGCAATAGCAAAATCTGTTGTTTTTCACCATGGTGTTCCTTTCGTTCGGATGCCAGCCGGCAGGAATGAGAGCTCGTGCTTCATCGCTGTTGGCTTGTAATAATGTTCGTACTGCTGTAACGATGCCTGGGTTTCTAACATGTTCGATAATCTGATTACACATCTCAACAGCCACAGAGGAGAACAAATGAGCTGCAGCATTCGCTGTTACCGACACATCACCAGTTGTACCTGTTGTCTCAGTGGAACCGCTGATCAGGAGAGCTGCCGAAGACCAATCGTAAAACACATCTTGTTGATTGATGGCAAACTCACATGTGTCGTTGTAATCAAACGATCTGGTTTGCGGGGCGTACGTGTGTACTTCTTCTCCCTTGATGGATTCGTCGTGAACGGGGTCTGCGAAGATATGTAGTTTGTTTGACATCGTAACCCAATGATTGTAGAAACTGTACGTTCTCTTCGGATAGAACCGTCTGTGATGCAGACAACAACGATACTGACCGATGTTGCTCGTCGACACCTGTATTTATAACTAACATACCACCGGTGTCTTGTTCAGCTGTAATATAACGATGATCTCTTCACCTTGAAAGTTCACAGGCACTGCATTCTGATCGATGATGTTTACATTTATATGGGCGATGATACGTGTGTTGACGGGTAGAAACAGTTTACTGTGGGGGTTGATGTCAATTGCGTAGCCAGGATCAACCATCGGAGCAAACTCGTATAGTGTGTGTGAGGGTTTGCCTTCGTGGTAAGATCCGCTTACTATGTTACACTCCAAACGGATCGTTTTCACTTTAACAATCTCCACTGGTAAATCGGATGCATGCAACACATCCTTAATAAGAGATCTAGTTGAGGAAAAACCCAAGAGAGGAGCTATTGAGGCGTCCCTTGTCAAATCAATGTCATACTTGCACTGTATCTCACACTTCAAAGTGTTGTTGTTGGCTTTCAAACTGAACAGTTTACTTGCATCGTCAACAGAGGCACCCTCTGGAAATTTATTCAACTTGAGATAGATACGGGCCATTTCATTTTGGATACACCGTTCCATATCGCTAATTTCATATGCTCCATTGGGAATTATTATTTCTTGTATAACACCAGCTTTCTTAGGCTCTGCTTCGAGTGTAAAATTAAAATGCAACTTATTACAACCGGTCTCTATATTTGGTATGGTGTTGTATGTGTGAAAATTCGAGAGTGCCACCGAATGATCGAACCGGGGGTCCAACACTATCGGTGGAAATATATCCAATGACAGGGAGGACGTGGAGCCTTTCAACTCGAACGTTAGCGACATGACTGATACACACAGGTTATTGTTTGAGTCTTTTATTGTAAAAATTTTAAACACAAATGACCACAATTAATTGTGTTATATGTTTGATACACATCATGATTATACAGTATGGAATAGTCTTTAAGGTAACGTTGCAGCTCTACAGGAGGCTTCAAGTTTCCATACGAGTCAAAGTACTCGACGATGTCACCGCGTTTCCTCACAGCGACCCAATGACTGCCTTGCTCCTTGTGTGTTTGCAAATTCATGATGAACGATTCATTTTTACGTGGTCCATTGCGAGGTAGCTCGTCTCGCATGTATACACCTCTAAAATATGGGATTTTCATTTTACCAGCAAACTTGACAAGATCTACATTTGTTAGAGGTCTTGCTGGTAAAGGTATTACACGTTTTTTGTCTTGTGTAAATACAAACCGTAGCCGGTGCGTTGTTTCTTCATGTACAAACCATCACCAACACCATGCCCTCGTTTACCCACAGCAATGGCCTCCATTGTTTGATTGTGACGTTTTGCCTCTTCCAATTTCTGTTTCGCAGACTTGGCATCGTTCACAGCTTTAGCAATACCTGCAGCACCACCACCCAGAGCTCCTAGTGCTGACAGCCCACCAAATATAAGAGGTAACAGCGGTAGGAAGCCACCGCTTTTAGGTATTGGAATAACTCTCGGTACCTTAACTTGCTTTCGACCACCTGCGTTTTTTATGACTTTTCTCGCTACATGCAGTAGATTTTTCACAGACGGCACCTCCTCTCCCACATTGATAGCACCGCGCATCAAAGCAAGTATGTTTTTAAACGGTACCTTACCACCGACTTTTCTCTTACTAGTTTTTCTGAGTTTGTTCACACCCATACCAAGTTTTCGTTTAACTTTCATTGTTTTTGCTACACTCCAAGCGGCCGCCTTCTCACCAAAACTTGCGTCCTTTGACTTGACTCGTTCCTTGGCTCGGTGCTCCAACACCTTGTCGGCACGATGCCTGTCACTCAACTGTTTGGATTGAGAGTAGGCGATGTCGTGCTCTCGACAAGCCTGATCTAGTGGGTTGATACCTTGATCGCCTCTGGCAAGACGTTCTTTAAGTTTAGTGCCTGGACCACAAAACTGATAGCCTGGTATGTGTAACTCAACAGGCAGTTTGTTAATGAGTGTGTTAACAAGGCCTTCACCCTTAATGACCAACATTGATACTAAAGCGGTGCTGTATTAAACACCCAGTATTTATACTTACAACAAGCAGGTTGGTGTTAGTCTAGTTAACGATGCGTATCGTAAAACACACAACAACAGCCCTACCAGTTACAAACTTGGACGATGTTGTGCATGTGGAAACAGTTACACAACACAGACACGGACTACTGTTACCCGGCACGGTACGTTGTTTGATATGTGGTCCTAGTGGCTGTGGTAAAACCAATGTCATGCTGAGTTTACTGTTTGAAGCAAACGGTTTAAAGTTTGAAAACGTTTATGTATATTCAAAGTCACTGTATCAACCGAAATACAAGATGTTAAAGGAGGTGTTGGATGCTACAAAGGGTGTTGGTTACTATCCTTATCGAGAAAACGATGACATATTAGATCCGGGAGATGCCTTGGACAACTCTGTGTTTATCTTTGATGATGTAGCTTGCGACAAACAAGATAAAATAAGAGCATACTTTAGCATGGGCAGACATAAGAATATTGATTCCTTCTATCTTTGTCAGACATACAGCAAAGTACCAAAACAACTGGTACGTGACAACGCAAACGTTGTTGTGTTATTCAAACAAGACGAAACCAATCTTAAACATGTGTACGACGATCATGTAACCACTGATATGACTTTTGAAAAGTTCAAGACACTGTGTGGTGAATGTTGGCAGACCAAGCATGATGTGATGGTGGTTGTTAAAGATTGTGATTTAGCACAAGGACGGTATCGCAAAGGCTTCGATCATTTTATATATATTTAAACTTGTGTGTGAGTGTGTGTTAGTCTTCATGTGTTCAACATACGGTGAGCATGGCTAAAAAATCTAAAAGTCTTCGGCGCAAACAAAAACTATCAACACAGCCGCCCAATATCAAACGTAAAATAGCCGATTTATCAAAGATTATTCGAAACAAATATTTGGCTTTGAAACTGGGCAAAACAGAGACAGATGAAACGTTACACCGTTTATATAGACCTCTGTTAAAACCGTTGGATGATATATCTAAAAACACAGCAAGCACAGCGTTGGCTACTGCTCAAACAACTCTACAGCAACAGCAACCAACTAAAACTGAACTTGATGTCAAACCCCCACCACCACCACCAACATCAACAAAGAAGGAAGTTCAATTTCTTAGTGATGATGAAACGTTTGAGTTGGAAGCAGAACCAGCTGAACCTGAACCTGAATTGTGGGTTACCAAAGCTTATAGAAAACTAGATGCCGCAGCAAATACACCGGCAGCTATTTACGAGCAAACGTTAAGTTCGTATCCTGTAGTTGTTCGCTATTATGTTGATAAATATTTCACAGATAATCAACTATGTGATCAAACATACGGTGTTACTTATGATAAAGCCACCAATACTTGGATGCTTGGCAATAAGTCTGTTAAATTTGTTGTTACTGACGTAGATTTTAGAAATAGAGAAAGCTTTCAAATTGTTGTTGGTGACAGAAGATATTACGGCACTCAACACCTATTGGAATTGATATTTTTGAGAAAACCAGGTATGAGTGCTATGAAAAATAAGAACGCTTTACGTGACTATGCAGACATTATGGCAGCTACGAGTCTTCACAGAAAAGATAACAATCCTAAAGAAGACGTTCTGCGCAACACCTCTACCAAATATCAAAATGTAATAAAACCAATTTTAGAGAAACAAGAAGGTGCTAGAGCACGCTCTTCCTCAGTTACTTTAGGTCATGGTATGCCATACATGCTACATACTAAGCAACAGAAAGAATACGTATACTGGGACGATGTGAACGAACTGGTTGACAGACTTCGTCTTCTCGTGGCTTCCCAAGTTGCAGGTAATAATGCTCATAACAATGAGATACAGTCAATCTTAGAGGAGCTGAAGGAGGCTCGCATCATATAAAGCGTAAACACAAGCCAACCATCAGTTTCATCATGTCTATCGACAAGTTTGGTCGTACTGCTGCAAACTTCAACAGCAACAGCTCTCTACACAATCGCGTGGTTCAACGAGAGATTTTCCCTAGAACTGCAAGTGGTGACTTTGACGTACAAAACCATAGATTGTGTAACGTAGCCAACCCTATCGATTCAACAGATGGCGTAACTAAATCATTTGTTGATGCCTGGGTGGGTGACTATCAGAAACATAAAGCTGAGTATCTGAAGAATAAAGATGAAGTGACACAAAAACTAGTGGCCATTGTGTTAGAAGCCGTGCATAAGCCGGAGTTGAACGATTTGAAGCACGAATTGGAACAGAAATTGAAAGCTTTAAACAAGACCATATCAGCTCAAGTTTTAAAAGATATCGATGTGTCAACGAACCCAAAGCTAAAGAAGAAGTTGGGTGAAATAGACAAAAATCTAAAAGATTTGCATGACAAGTGGATACTTTTAAATCCATCATCACCATGAAGCGTCGCCGGCAACAACAAACACGTAACGATGAACCATCTGATGCTAAGAAACAAATTATAAACGAGCTGTACAAACCTGCTAGAATCAAATTTAAACGTAGACAGACCATAATTAGAGGTTTGAATGACTTGTGGCAAATTGATTTGGCCGAGTTTACAGACTATCAGCGTGAAAACTCCGGTTACAAGTACATTCTGGTGGTGATCAATTGTTTTTCAAAGTATGTATGGACGCGTCCGCTTAAATCTAAAAACGCCGAAGAGGTGACTAAAGCCATGGCCGATGTTTTAGCCAACAGCACAGCACCATCTCACATTCAGTCTGATCTTGGCAAGGAGTTCTACAACGCTAAATTTAAGGCCCTAATGACCAAATACAGCATCAATCATTACAGTACCTATAGTGTTAAGAAGGCGGCAATGGTGGAACGAGTCATACGTACGTTGAAAGAGAAGTTATATAAAAACTTTCACTTGTCTGGTTCTTACAAGTGGCTACATATCCTACCCAATGTCACAGCTACATATAACGCAACCATTCATCGTACCACAGGTGTAAAACCTTTGGATGTCACTAGGAAAAACGAGGCAGCTATTCGTAAGCAAATCTATTCCAACACCGTACCGGTATCTGTACAAACTAAATTTAAAGTGAGTGATGTTGTACGTATAAGCAAGGCAAAAACATTATTTGAAAAAGGTTATACGCCACGTTGGTCCACAGAATTGTTTAAGGTGGCCACGGTACACCCCACTATCCCTGTGACGTATTTACTAGAAGACATGCAAGGCAAACCAATCAGCGGAGGGTTTTATGAGCAAGAACTACAAAAGACTTTATCTTCAGACCTGTATTTAATCGAACGAGTGTTGAGAAAAAAAGGCCCCAAGTCTTACGTGAAATGGCTTGGTTTTGATCGTACTCATAATTCCTGGGTCAACACTAAAGACATTAAATAACTTGTATTATGTTATGAATAAAGGAAACATGTTAAAAGTATTTTTTATTTCAACTCTTCCTTTATGCATTCACGCCAACAGAATGATTGTCAGAAAATACAGCTAATAAAACACAGAGATTTTTACACATATATTTTATTATCAACTAGTGTTATAGGTAAATCTGTTACATGTTAGCATATCTTTCAGTACAAGTTGATATTTAGTAATAAATTCACACACTATACACAGATTCTCAGAGTATTTTAAGCGGGCAATGAAGAAGGCACAAGGTAAAACTGCCCTGTCTCTGAACTTGGACAGTTCCGATCTAATGTCAGCCATAAACATCTTCTAGTATTTTCAATGATTCCAAGCTTAGGTTGAAATTAGTGACATATTCATCACTGCACAACCTAAACTTAAAAAACACTGATTTTCGTTGTGTTTGAACCAAGTATTTAGTAAGTGTATACGAATCGGTGTTTTTGTCTGTACCTTGTGATTGGTTTTCCAGGTTGAAAATTATGGTGGGTAACACGTTTAAAAATTCTTCAAATGTCCACATGTCGAAAAACACAGGTATATTACAATTTTTCTGTGAAACCTTAACCAGAGGCATAAAGTTAAGCATGGGGTCAGCTCCGATCGTAAGTATTTTCTCACCGTTTGCCAACAGCGCAAACGTTGTCTGACCAACGAGCTCACAGTCTTGTGTTTTTAGTTTTTTCTCCATACTTTTCTGATTGATCTGCACCAACTTCTCATTGAATAGCTCATCGTGTGTAGGCTGATATTCGACTGTTTGTATGTTTGTAGGATCTGCAGCATTCATACTAATATCAGAGAGATTATTCGGTTCACTTGTGTTTGTTGTTGTTGGATAGCTTGTGTACAGCTCACCTATGATATTATCCCACGTCTTTGGTTCTTCTTTTGTTATAATACTTTCAACTGCGTTAGCCAACAAGACATCTTGTAACACTTTAAGCTTTTTACCTCCACCAGCACCTCTACCTGTATTTTCTGTGTTGAGAGATTTTCGTTTTCGCGTATTCTGCACCATATTAGTTTTTAGTTACACCTTGTTCAACGTACACCAACAAAACTAGCTTCTAGACAAGCTCAAACACAACTGATGGCTGGATACCACCTAACAGAACTAACCCCTAGATCATAACTGTAAAGACAACGTCAAACAGGTTTATCAGACCAAGGTCATCAACAGACAGGTTATTTACCCTAAGAGGGCCTCTCACTTGCGTATATTAAACAGATACACAGACAAGCTCAAACACGAATAATGGTATGATGTCATTCTACAGGATATGAGTCATAACCATGTTGTTTGTTCTCTGTTTTATTGTGTTATGTATTCTGTTATGGACATGTGTACAGAGCGACATACTTTTTACTCGTTTACAGGCCTAGGATCGACGTCAGCTCTCTTTAGACATATTTGTTTGTGTCTATAAATGGACGTTCTCAACATTTGTTTATTACAGTGTAAACATGTAACCTTCCTCCTGTCGTACGTGTATTGCCATTTTACGAAATTTTCATAACTTTCCCATGAGTGTGCGTTGTATGGTAGCCATTTTCCCAAGTTTTGACCATTTTTAATGAAACATTTGTCACAACAGCTTCTCTCTGTTGGTGGACAGCGTTTAAAACAAATGACACAGCAACGGAGACCATCATCATTCAGTTCTTGCTTGTCATCCTGTGTTAGTGGTTGTGTTGTTGTTGTTGGTCTCGCGGCTGTGTGTTCTTCTTCACTCTCTTGTAGATTGATTTCATTAAACTGCTGTTGGTGCTGCTGCTGCGTCGACAAACCAGAACCTTGTGAAGTGGTTGCTTGCTGGTGCTGTGATGATCCTAGACTTGTAGCTGTTATAGTAAAGGCATCACCTTCAATGGCCCCCTTATTGCTCTGATACATCTTGTACAGCTCAGACCACACTTCTTCAAACGTCAGCAACGACAGCTTCCTAAACGGCATATGATAGTCTCTATCCAAGCCGGAGAATGTAAAGCTTACTTTGGTGTCGGTGTTCAAGTCTCTAATAACTCGGTTATAAATTTCCTGCATACCGTTCTTAAGCCATTGTTCAGGATTATTGACGCCACTGCTATTGAGTGGATTCAACTTGAAACGCACCATGTTCTGTATAATATTAAAACGACTGTTTCTTGTAGCCGACTCTCCAACAATTGAGAACGCCATAGTATGGAACTAAAATGTTTCTTGTTTTTGCGGAATCAAACACAAGACTGGCTTGTGTACGACGACCGTTGTACATCTATAACTCTCTAGTCATAGAGTGCTTGTGTGTGTGTTAACAATCAACAACAACGTCTATATGTTTTGTTTGGTTCAAGTGGATGTCATTAAACAACTGTGTTATTTCTATAACGGGGCCCCCATTCAAGACCTCAACATACGTTAGTGTGTGTGCTAAGCCGTGAAACAAGTATGACGTCTCTTGCTGTATGTAAGTATACTATTATATTATTTATGTTTACATACAAACAATACTTATCAAACAATCCTCGTATATCAAAGTTTAATTTAGTTGTTTTAAATTGAGTTTTGTTACTTGTGTGTTTTTGATCACTCCCTATATAAATTTAGATTCATTCATTCAAAATACAAACACACTAACATAAACAAACACGACGGCAATAAAACCAAGTCCCCGAGTTTTATTACCCTATTAAAACAAATCATTAACATATCTAGATGTAAATACGTTTTTCTTATTGATATAGTTTACTTCAAACGTTTTTTTTGTTATTAAATGATATTAGATAGGTAAATTGGTACGTGTTTTAAATTTCTTTTTACTATAAATAAACAATTGTTTTTAACATTACAGTTCCTATTATTCAATTGGAATGTAATAGAGATACAACCCCTGCCTACACACACAAACTCAGCAGCCTCATAAACTCGTTTTATGTAACAGGTTTTTGTTTTATATATACCCCACTGATAACAAACTTTCATCGTATGTCTGAATAGCATGATCGGTTTAGGGGCGTTTGCATATCTTAGTAAGTTGTATGGTTGGGGGTTCAAATCTAATTTCTGGCGAATGCTTTTCTTTCAAAAATCATATTTCAAATTAAAATCAAAATTTCAAATTACCCGCTCAATATATCTTCCTCATATATGTATGTGTGTGTGACTAAACCGAATGACTGTGTCCAACAGATGTCTCCCCTCGAGCTAGAGAATATTCTCTACACTCTACAACTTTACAAATAGAATGTTCTCTAGCTTGAGGAGTAAGATCTCTGGACACAACAGACAGAAATTTTCAAACAAATTCAAATTTCCCGCCAAAAACGAAATACCCTAACAAACTTCAATACACCTTAACAACAACAACAACAACACAATAAACAAACCAAACAGCTGTGTTTACGAACACCTAACCTTAATAAACAAAATACATAACCTTAATAAACAAACAGATGCATGGTAATCAACACACATGACATAACCTTAATAAACAAATACAAACATAACCTTAATAAACAAACAGATGACACGTGAGCGAACATAACCTTAATAAACAAATACATAACCTTAATAAACAATCAGACAAACACACACATGGAGAGCTAACCTGACTTGTAGATATCTATGAACACACACATCTTGGAATGCTTGTGACGTCATCTCAGGTTAGTTCCATAGAGAGAACCCGGCTTGCGACTGTCTATGACAGGTCAGCCATCTTGGAATGCTTGTGACGTCATCTGACAGGTTAGGTGACATTTGACGTTGACACATGTCAGGTCAGGTGACAGCTGACGTTGACAGCTGTCAGGTTAGCTGACAGCTGACAGCTGACAGCTGTCAGGTCAGTGACATTTGACACCTGTCAAATCTGACAGGTCAGCTGTCAACTGTCACAGGTCTGCGCAGGTCAGCGCATGCGCATGACGTCACGCGCATGCGCAGTAAAAAGTGGAGGGGATGGACCCAGGTGGCTCCCTATCTACTTAGGCCAACAATGGTACTGACCTTTACTGTAGATAATTGCATTTCCCACATTTTTTATTAAATATTATTTTTGTATCATTCACCGTTTACAACTGATACGACTGTTAGGATTCATTTATTGACTTTTTTACCTATATATTTGTTAATAATTGTTTAAACAATAAAATGCTTGTAAGTTAACTTTTCAATTGACAAATTTCCTACAACTTTTATTTAAAACTTTTTTTTGTCAAATCAATATTTTCAAAGTTATAACGCATTAATTTGAAAAATCCTGTGCCTATACGGTTGACGCCAGTCTGGCATGAAAACTGAGTCATCCAACATCTGGCCATATATATATATATATATATATATATATATATATATATATATATATATATATATATATATATATATATATATATATATATATAAACAGCGTGGCGCATTGAAAACGAAACAGACCGATTTGCGTCCATACAAAAAATTTTTTTAAGAAACGCTGAAACACGTCAATTTTAATATTCAGGGGGACATATTTTGACATAAAACTCAACTTTGTCACATCAACCCCTTAAGGGTGGTGATAACAACCCTCATATTTTAAATAGGGAACATGGGTCGAGTGTTACATCATTTGAAAGCTCATTATTTTATGAATTCAGCACACTAATTTTTTTGACAGTTTTATCAACTCGTTTAAAAATTATTCACAGTTGCATTTGCAAGAACGTATTTAATGCATTGTGATAAGAAATGCACTAAATAGTCAATTTTTCGTTAAAAAAAAACTAAAAAACAAAACCAAACGTTCAAAAATGTTTATTGAATTAAGCAAGTGTTCAGATTGTTGAACAACAGCTTCCATACAAAAGTACAAATTTTGTTCAAAACGAGCTCTGACATTCTAAAGCATTTGTAGAGTTATTATACGGCATTCTTCAACAATGCGTCGTCGTAATTCTTCCAGAGACTCCGGTTCTGTTGCGAAAATTCTACTCTTTACATGGCCCCATAGAAAGAAGTCTAAAGGAATTAAATCCGGTGATAAAGGGGGCCACTCAATATACTCCCAATCTATTGATCTGGAAAATCTCTGTTCAAAAACTTCCTAACACTTTGTGAAAAATGCGGAGGAGCTCCATCTTGTTGAAACACTAATTGATTTTCTTGATAGCGATCACATTTTCAACAATGTTAGTTAGTAGAGGGTAAACGATATCTTTTAGTAACTCCAAATACGTTTCGCCACTCAAATTGCCATCAAGAAAAATTGGTCCGATTAAACGGTCTCCAAAAATGCCAATCCAGACATTCAATTTCTGTGGAGTTTGAGTGTGGACTTCGTTAAAATTTCTTGGATAATTATCTGCCCAATAACGATTGACTGTAGAGTTTAATAAAAACGTACACTCTTCTGAAAACAGATATCGAACGGGAAGGTCCCGTTATCAGCTATTCGTGCAGTCATAACTTCACTAAACTTCAGCCGCCGATCAAAATCATCTTCATTCAGTTGTTGTACAAGATGAATTTTATACGGGTGAAATTTATGATGCTTCAATATTCGCTGAATAGTTCTTCTTTTGATGTTTGAAACAGTGGCCAATTTTCTCGTGCTCAAAGTTGGGTTTGCAGCAATTTGTCCTAAAACTTCAATCTCAGTAGTCTCATTTCTAACCGGAAATTCACGTTCAAGATCCCGTTTTTTATTGGCTACTGAACCACTTTGTCGAAACTAACTCCAAAATGTATTTTCTGTTAACATGTCTGTTCGGATGTCGTTCATTAAACAAATTTCTGGTACGGTTGGCACAGTCATCGTTTTTGAAAAAAAGAGTAATTATTTCAACTCTTTCTTCTACAGAATACACCATTGCGAAATTAATTTTCGGTAGTACTATCAAGTATCAAACCGACCGATAAACAGAAATAATAAACCGCATTTCTCTCATTCCGATAAGTAATGTTCTGATAGTCAATTTTTTGTTTACACACCAAGAAAACATTGACTATCAGCACATTTCTCGTAATGAGTGAAATGCGTTTTTGCATCTTCAACTGTGAATAATTTTTAAACGAGTTAATAAAACTTCCAAAAAATTAGTGTAAAGAGCTTTCAAATGATGTAACACTCGACCCATGTTTTCTATTTAAAATATAAAGGTTGTTATCACCACCCTTAAGGGGTTGATGTGACAAAGTTGAGTTTTATGTCAAAACATGTCCACCTTAATATTAAAATTGACGTGTTTCAGCGTTTCTTAAAAAAAATTATCTGGACGCAAATTGGTCTATTTCGTCTTCAATGCGCCATCCTATATATATATATATATATATATATATATATATATATATATATATATATATATATATATATATATATATATATATATATATATATATATATATATATATATATATATATTATTAAACATACCCTTCTTATAGAAGGTTCTCGAATTGACCTGAAAGGTCTCCAACGATTAATGTATACTTAAAATTTTCTCTAAATTGGCATTTGGGTTTTCTCAAATAACAAGGACAAAAAAGAATGATTCAATGCAGAAAGTATTACTAAATGGTTTTTGAGCATTGGAAGTAAATGCAGAGAATTTGGTTGTTGACGATAAAGAGATTTATAAAGGAAGCAAAATGAACTATTTGGTATGTCAAAATTTTAGTAGTCAATGTCATCTTTATAAGTTTTGATTACTCTATTTGAAGAAACCTATCAAAATTGTGACTTGGACCAGCACTTGTTTTATTTAATTAATTTCCCGTTTTCTTTGTCGTTTATTACCTTATGCCATCAGTATATAATTCATTATTTCATAAAAATCGAGGGGCATGTCGAAGTAGAGTACTATTTATTGTATAACATATTATATAAATAATTTTAAAAAAATCAACGGGTACTTGCTGTTTTTTTTCAGGTAAGAAGGCAAATTATTTATCAGTGCAACATTTAACGCGTTATAACTTTGATATTATTAATTGGAGATAAAAAATTTTTAAGTAAAAGTTGTAGGAAATTTGTCGATTGAAAAGTGTTATAACTTTGAAAATATTGATTTGAGAAAAAAAGGTTAAAGTAAAAGTCGGAAAATTTATTATTAAAAAATTAAGTTACAAGCATTTTACTGTTTAAACAATTATTAACAAAGATATAGGTAAAAAAAAACAACAAATGAATCCTAATAGTCGTATAAGTTGTAAACGGTGAGTGATACAAAAAAAATTGGATAAATAAGATGAGAAATGCAATTATCCACAATAAACATCATTACCATTTTTGGTCTAAAGTGCACGGTTACGGAGATATAGGCCGAAACGGTTTTTCTCAAAATGGCGGCACCTCCGCCCACCTAATTTGTCAGGATTTTGTGTTTTTATATTCAGTTCGTCATTCTGAACCTATGTATCAAAACAAAAAACTCCTGTAGTTTACTGCATTATGGCTCCTCTATTGCCTGTACTAAATCCTCTATAAGTGTCACATTTAGCAAATTTTATCATAAAAACTTTACATTTTTAAAGATATTTTTTTATAGAAAAGGCTTAATTTTCTTGTTTGGACTAACTGACAAACTCATTTAAGAGATTTACAAAAAGTCTAGATGCAGCAAGTACGATCTGGTAACTTTTTTTTCTCCAAAATCATTTAAATCACAAAAACTTTTCGTAAACAAATGGATATAACATAATTGAATGCTATTTTATACAGGGTGAGTTTTAAATAATGGTACACAGAGCAATGGCCGATTCTTGATAAAAAAATTATGCGATTCAGATACATTTATGTTATTCCAAAAGTTATTAATAACCGAGATACAGGGTGTCAAATTTAAAAATTAATCCCATTTTCTTTAATATCTCTGAAACACTTCGGGATAAATCCACGAATTTTTGTATACGGGGGTTTTTTGGGATGATGTTGTGTTCTCTTTCCAAAAAATATATATATCTCCGGAAATAATAAAGGGAGGGCAACCAAATTTGGTACGCGTATTTGTGTTATAAAGGGTGAACCCTGCATCAAAATTCAGGTCTCTAGCTTTAAAGGCGTTATTGGCAGTTAAAGAAACACATTTTGGAGTTTTCCTCAAAACGCCAAACTCGCAATTTGAAACGTCAAAATTGGCAATGTTTAGGCAAAGAACGTGAAACAAATACGGATTGTGAAAAGAAAATGTTGCAAGAATAGTGTTCTGCGAACCCTTAAGTTTCAGATTCAACCGCCACTGCCCTTTATTTTACTAAAATATTTACAGAAAATTCATTTCAAATAGCCCCTTTCTCTGATGCTTTGGCTGCCGGCTTAGTTAAGTTGATACTTTCGCTGTAGGTTTGGTGAAGTTTATGGTTTAGCGGTCTATAATTTTTTTAGCTAATTTTCGTAGAACAAATTCGTTAATGCATTTTTGCATTTTTATCGAAATAGGATGCGTTTGTAAGAAAAAAATCTGGACGTAATAAGTACGTTTTGGTAGCGAATTTTCGGTAAATTTGCAGATTAGCTCCCGAACACTTTTCAAAAAAATGTTTTCAGAAACCTGCCTAGGGCCCCCTGGATCCACAAACTCCAAGAAAAATTTTTCTTGCTCACACCCGCCAAGGAAGTTACGGGACCAGGAGTGAGTAGGGGTGCTGGGCGGGGTAGGTAGTAAAAAGGAAATATGAGCAGGAAATGCGAATAGAACGGGCTTGAAAGCTGTCTTTTTCACATCTTGAAGGCATATCCCCATTAAACCCTGGCTACCTCGCACAGCACCCCTATTCCCCCACGTGCCATAACTTTCTTGGCGGGTATGAACAAGACATTTTTCTTGTGGTTTATGCAACGAGGGTGGTTGTATGCACGCGAGGGGGGAAGGGAAATCCCCACGCCGAAGCAGCCACCCCCAACCCCTGCCGCATGTCGAATGGGGGGGGGTCTGCTTCGTTGTAGGCATTTTCCTTCCCCTCTCGTATGTATACAACCACCCTCGTTGCATAAACCACAAGAAAAACTTATTGTTCATACACTCAAGGAAGTTACGTGAACTCGGGGGAATAGGGGTGCTGTGCGGGGCAGCGAGAGTTTAATGGGGATATGGCTTCAAATAGACAGCTTTCAAGCAGTCTTCTTTGCATTTTCTGCTCATATTTCCTTTTTACTACTTACCCCGCCCAGCACCCCCCTCGCTCCCAGTCCCGTAACTTCCTTGTGGGGTGTGAACAAGAAATATTTCTTGTGGTTTGCGCATCCAGGTGGGATGCTAGTAATGTTTCTGAGAACAATTTTTCTTTTAAAGCGTTCGGGAGCTAATCTGCAAATTTACCGAATTTTCATTAAATCCTTCAAATTTCAATAACTGAATTTGCTAACGTAAGCTTTGTTGGTTAGGAAACCAACATTTAGGTTTATTTTCGGAAAATTTTTGTATATTTTCAAACCATAAGTAATTTTGATAAAATATAGTACATTGTTTCTACTACATAGGCTATACCGGTAATCAGATTGATGCCTGCTCGCATTTGCTATTAAAACCATTTTTATGGAAATTCACTTCCATAACACACTTGCTGCATCCAGACTTGTGAAAAATGTTTATATATTTTCAAACAATAAAGTTATTTCGATGAAATATGGTACATTGCTTCTACTATATAGGCAACCAGGTTTGATGCCTGCTTTCATCAAAGAAAGACATTTGCTATTAAAAATATTTTTAGGAAAATTCGCTACTATAACGCACTTGCTGCGTCCAGACCTTTTTTATGTAGATTTTAATTCCATAAAGAATACATAGGTACCATATTTACAATATTGGTTCACCAAAATTATGCAAAAAAATCAGTTTTCGAGATATCCCCCTTGTAAAACTGTAAAAAACTCACCCTGTATACAAGCGATTGTTTTTAAACTGCTATAAATACCTGAAAATTCTTGTTTTCGCTACGTCATCTTGTATAACATTTCTTTTAGAAGTTATATTTTTACATAAAAAAAATATAAAGCAACACACTATGTTTTTAGATTTAGTTACATAAAACATAAGGTAAGAGGTTATGTATTAATTAAAATAGAGTTCCCATATATTGCAGTATTTGTTGTTCTCCTGTTGTTGTCAGTTAAATTATGTAATGTCTATACATTTTTATATATTATGGAAATAACTATGATTTTGTAGACGTATTTTAGTTATTATCAGATCAAAATGTCTAAATGTATTTGTATTTTGTATAAACATAAAAGCTGTGCTTTTATTCTTTACGAGAATTTTTAGAAATCTGATCATAAGTTAAAACAATATAAATTATGTTTTTGTCCTTATCCTTACATAGTCAAATCCATTCGTATTAAATAAAAATTTAGAGGCTTGCCGCTCTGGCTTTAAGGATTATTTTGCAATTGAAAACAACACGCTAATAACAAAAAGAAACTAAATAAATAAATGAAAATTATTTACAGCGAGTGTTTAAATTGAAAGCCTTCAGCGGCCTGACAATGTCCCAATCTATCGACAATTAACCTTAAGACATTTTGAATATTTTCTGGTGTTATCTCGAGGGCGGTAGTTTTTATTCGATCTTCCAACTCCGATAAAGTTTGAGGAAGGTAAGCCACAGATTTTAAATGACCTCCAAGTGAATAGTCCAATGGGGTTAAATCTGCGCCGGCATTGTATGTATCCTGTTCTACCCACCCATCTCTGTGGAAATACTTGATTAGGATATTGTCTCACCTCACCAGCATAGCGAGGTGGTGCACCATCCTGCTAATACCAGCTGTTGTCTGACAAGTGCTGATACCAGCTGTTGTCTGACAAGTGCTGATTATATGAGGGGTTAGCAAATAAACGAATGAGTTCTGGCAGAATCTGGTCAGTACACGTGGAGAATCCAAATCACCACAACATATTTAAAGACCTGATGATCGTTTCACTAACAAAGTTAGCGTCATCAGAGGATGGAAAATTCTAAACTGCTAACAACAAACATCACCTTATATACTGGGTTTTAGGTAGAGACCGATAACGAGAGGGAGACTAAATCGCAGGCAAATTTTCTGTGTATTGTATTTTTAGTCAATTTTCTAAGAAAAAACTAGTGTGGAGATCCTGACTTTTGAATTTTGAAACAATTTCTTCAAATGAGCTCGAACTAGGACCACTAGAACCTATATCCGGGGTCAGTTTCAATTTTTATATGTTTATATGTTTATATATATATATATATATATATATATATATATATATATATATATATATATATATATATATATATATATATATATATATATATATATTATATATATATGTATGTAAAAGCAAACTATATAACAAAGTTTAAATTCCTATATTAGAAGAAAAAAAAGTTATAAAAAATATTTGTGTCAGGATCACTTCTATGAAAATTCACTACCATAACGCACTTGCTACGTCTAAACTTTTATTGCCGGACGAGGTTTTTGCACTTCCTTTATAACTTTACCTGGTAGGTTTCGAAATATTTTATCTGAGTCAGAGACAAAGGCCACACAAAGGACGTCAGTGGCGGCGCTCGGTTTATGAAACTTTTATATAATTTCTGAACGTCACAACGTCTGGGTTAGACATATTTCCAAGGTAGAAAAGAACAGAACAAGGCTCCAGTCTGGAGTATAGCCTTGTTCTGTTCTTTTCTACCTTGGAAATAGGAAACTTTTGTTTTTTCATTGCCTTAGAAATACAAATACTTTCGTATGCATCTAGCTTCGCTGGCTGTCTAACATTTTTGATAAGTTTAAGATTTTCTTTATCAATGTGGTGGTCATTATCCCAAATATGTTGTGCTATGCATTACTTGTCTACACTACCCGATCTCAGCTGTGCCAGATGAACTTTTGTTTTTTATTGCCTGTGAAATATAAATACTTTCGTACGCATCTAGCTCCGCTGGCCGTCTAACGTTTTCGATAGGTTGTGCCATGCATGACTTGTCTACACTACCGGATCTCAGCTGCGCCAGATGTTCAGGAAATCTAGTCTCAATGTCTCTTAGTCTGCCCAACGTATTTAAGATTATAATCTTTACAACCCATCTCATAGATACCCGGAAATTCAGTGGCTTTATCGTTCGTATTACCTAACACATTTTTTAAATTATTTTTGTCGAAAAAGTTAGCTGAAAATCGGCTTTCGTAAAAATGCCCTCGAGACCACTTGTGATACGCGGTTCAAAAGGTAGGCAAACATTTTTTTTCTGTTTTATCTTACCTGAATGTGGTGTATTCCGTTAACGTTTTCTTTGTTCTGTGTCTATTAATACATTTTTCTACTAAGCAACCCGAATATCCGTTATATATAGCCACTTTCAACGTACTCGAATTCTATACTATATCTACGTTTACTTATGGGAAATTCTATCAATCTAGTTACTAAGAAATTTAAACCGGCCGTTTTTTGCGCAAACGTATGACGTGAGTCTATTATAATGTAACTTAGAGTGGTAGTTTCATTCCTGTGGACATCGAATTCAAGAAGCACTAGTTATCAAAAATAATGACTCTCTTGAATTCGATGTCCACAGGAAGCAAACTATCACTCTAAGTTACATTCCAGATGACTCACATCATCCATTTGCACAAAAAAACGGCCCGGTTAAATTTCTTAGTAAATAGATCAATATAAATATGATATAAAAGTAAATACATAAAATTTCCCTTAAGTAAAAGTAGATATAGTATAGAATTAGAGTACATTAAAAATGTGGCCTAATATAACGGATATTCGGATTGCTTATCCGAAAAATTAATTAATAGACACATAACAAAGACAATGTTAGCGTAATGCACGACATTCGGGAGAAATAAAATAGAAAAAAAAAATGTTTGCCTACCTTTTGTACTGCGTATCACAAGCGGTCTCGAGGGCATTTTTAGGAAAGTCGATTTGCAGCTTTTTCGAAAAAAAAATTTGTTAGCTTATACGAGAGATAAAGATAAGTCTACTGAAATGTCGGGTATCTATGAGATAGGATGGCACAGCTGAGATACGGTAGTGTGGACAAGTCGTGCGTGGCACGACATATTTGGGATAATAACCACCACATTGATAAAGAAAATCTGAAACTTATCAAAAATGTTAGACAGCCAGTGAAGCTAGATGCGTACGAAAGTATTTATATTTCTAAGGCAATAAAAAACAAAAGTTCCTTAAACCGATCGCCGCTGATTTATAGTCCTTTGTTTGCCTTCTGTCTCTGATGCAGAGAAAATATTCCGAAACTTGCCAGGTAAAGCGATAAAGAAAGTTCAAAAACCTCATACGACAATAAAAATACAATACACAGAAAATTCTCCTACGGCTTATTCTCCCTCTCGATATCGGTCTTTACCTAAAACTCAGGATATAACGTGATGTTTATTAGTTAGCAGTTTAGAGTTTTTCATCCTCTGATGACGCTAACCTTGTTAGTGAAACGATCGTCAAGTCTTTAAAAAGATGTGTTGTGGTGATTTGGGTTCTCCAAGTGTACTTATCCAAATAAAATATTATTCATAGATCATAAATAAGCAAGCTTTTGATTTGATAAACACATCAAACTTAATTGACGGGATAAATCAACTTACCATGCCCAAAAAGACAGTAAATTTAGTCAAGATGACCCCAGAAAATACTGTATGTAAAATTATACAGGGTGGCCACTTGAAAACATAAAAGGCGCGTTTTAAGGCACTCATCGTGTTTTTATTGAAAATCGCTCAAAGAGGTAAATTTTGCTTTGAAAGGGGAAGCTTTTTAGGATTATTTTTAGCAACGCCACATCATCCCGTAAACGGTGGTGTGATCCACCCTTAAAATCTTAAATTACAAGTAGCACACCATTTTAGACTGGTGTAAAGCTTTTTCAACGGTGCCTTACCTTTAAATTTGAAACAGTGCGTTTTGAGAAATTGACTTCTAAAGATCAGTATTTTATTTTTCAAAAACCTACATGTTAGTTTATCAAATGTTCAAAATTTCGATCACCACATTTCTCTATAGAATGGCACAATATTTGTTCCAATCGTCAGCGCACATTCTGTAACATTTATGTAGTGAGTTGGCGGCATTCGTTTACGACACGCTGGCGTTAATTTTGTAAGGAATCGGGGTGCTGAAAATAAATTTTACTTTCTATGTGCCCCACAAAAAGAAATCTAGTGGTTATAGATCTGGCGATAGTGCGGACCATTCTGTGGAATCTCATTTCCTAACCCCCCGATTTGAAAATCTGTGGTCGACATATTGTCCAACAGGCCTAGCATGGTGTGGAGGAGCTGCATCCTGCTTAAATATTAACTCATCTTCGAGCTAATGCTCATCATTCTCGATAAGCTCAGTCAACATTTGATCAACGGTGTCTTCCAACAGCTTCAAGTACATATCTCCAGTCAGATTGGTAAGAAAAAAGTACCAACAATATGGTCACCAAAAATTTCAGCCCAAACATTGAGTTTTTCCGGGTGTTGTGTATGAACGTCGTTAAATGATCTGGGATTAGAATCGGCCCAATGGCGACAATTATGACGATTCACGGCACCGTTAAGGAAAAACGAATACTCCACAAGGAAGTTTTAAAAAGGAAATTCTGATCATTCGCCACTCGTTCACCTATCACTTCACAAAAGTCCAGACGGCGGTCAAAGTGATCTTCATTTAGTTCGTGTGCAAGATAGATCTTGTATGGGTGGAATTTATGACGCTTCAAAATGATTATATATAGAGATGTTTGTTGATATTACAAGAGAGTTACTTTTAATAAGGTAAAAACTTTTGACTTTAACTTTTGCTTTGAACATGTAGACACTAATATTAGAGATTTTTAATTAGATTCTTAAAATGTAAAGACGCGAGACTTTTTAAATTAATGATGTACAGATTTGAATTTAAATTTATTGGGTTAAGTTAGTTTTAAAAAGTTGTAAATTCGTTTTATTATTTTTTAAATTTTTATTACAAATACATCGTTACCATGTGCATATTATCCTAGTTATAAAACAAGTTATTCCCGTATTGTCCTCCGCTCCTTGAAAAGCGACATTTGTAGAAAATTAAAGAAAACTCTTTCTTATCTTTAGGAGTTAATTTCTCAGAACCCACTACTTCGAATTTAATAAATAAGACACCGTTGGAAAGAGATTTACACCAGCTGTAAAATGACGTGCTACTTGACCAGCCTTGTCATTTAACGTTTTAGATGTCATCATCGCTTATGTTGTGATGTTGAAAATAAGCCTAACAGGCTTACCCCTTAAAAGCAAAATTTTCTTCTTTAAGCACTCTTATACAAAACCACGATAAGTGCACTGAAGTGCGCCTGTTTCGGTTTTAGGTGGACACTCTGTATTATAACTGCGTGTCTGTTTGTTTATAGGCACTTGTTATTTAGAAAATAAAGCAGCTATGTATGTTTATATATCTATTATATGTTTTATAAAGAGATATTATATAATAATAAGTGAATGACAAACCCGTGAATTTTTGTGTATCGTAAGTATTAACCGGTGATATAATATAGGATTAAACAATTAATAAATAGCGCATGTTGATTTTTGTAAAATTTTGTATTTGTAAAAGAAAATTCATTAAACTATTCCTATGATTCTAAATGCACTGAAAAATATTTTAACTGCGTTGATATTAACACAATAAACATTGAGTATGTTATATGGGTAATCCACATAACATATTGAGTCTCAGTTCTCCAGGGGTAAGAACGTGTGCCTCTGGACCAAAGGGTACTGGGTTCGACTCCTAGGGTTTCCGTTTCATTTTTTCAGTACAACCTGTAATAAATTAACATCAACCGAGGTCCTGGCATTGTATTTGAGCAAGCTTAATATCTGCAGGTTCCTCCCTTCGGAGGGGGCGTAAAGCCGCTGGTCTCGTATCCATCGCGATGGACACGTTAAAGATCCCTACCCTACCCTCCTTACAGAAAGGCAGGGGTTTGGCAAAATTTCCAGGATAGTGAGGCAAAACTGCTCACTGGCGTCGGTGATTGGCCATAGTCGCAGAAATGAGCCGACGTTAAAGAAAACTTTTTATATTCCGGTTTACAAAAAAAAATGGAAATTAAAAAGTTGTAGCGAATTTGATATTGAGGTTAATCGACATTTCTGAAATAGAATAGAGCTTTGCGTTTGTAAGATACAAATATCGAACACATGCATGTTTTTAGTCTTTTGTAATATGATATTTGTGATTGCGGTCATATACAAGGTGTATCAGGAAGATCGGTCGTTATAAGTTTATGGAGTTCTGGTTAGAATAAAAATTTGTCAATTTAGATTAGGTATATTCTTTTTAACTAAAGTACTTTCAGATTTCTAGCAGTTCTGGTTATACTTAAAGTCTCCATCAGTAGGTATAGATGGTTTGTTCTGCAACAACCACCACCACCAGGCTAACACGCATGCGTGGGACGTCACAGTGACAAAACAAGATGGCGACTGGAGAGAGAGAGAGCGAGAGAGAGAGATGAGAGAAGAGATCTTTTTTTATTCACAGTAGGAGGTCGGAATCTTCATAGACTGCCGATATCTGTCTGACAGTGTTGGATTCCCTCCTCTTGGAGGACTGACCAACTAAACCCTTTCCTCCTTTTCACATATCAGTTTGGGACTGCAATGCATTACTTCAAACCGACCGTGGGTCTATTTTCTTCTATTTTCCTCTTTCGTTCTTAATTGTCTTTTCATCGCTTTCTTTCTGCCTCAGCACTGTGTTGATGTATTTCTGTACTTTATTTTATGTAGTCTGGCTCTTCATCATGTTGTCCACTATGTTGTCTGGTGTTAATTCTACTCCGATTCCCAGTACCAGCCTCTCCCTCTCTCTGTCCCACCTCTGACAGTCGAGGAAGGTGTGCTCTACTGTGTCTGTACCTCCGCAATACCAACACTCATCAGTGTTCCTGAGCTTAAATCTCCCCAAATAGACCATGAAGCAGCCGTGTCCACTCAGAAACTTGGTCATGTAGTGGTCTGTTTGTCCATGACTACGGTGCGTCCAGTTTCTCACTTTTGTTATGAGCCTTTTTGTCCACTTAGCTCTTCCAATGTCCTCTTCCCATCTTCTTTACTACTTCTCCTCTATCTCTTCTCTTACCCATTTTCGCTCTTCTTCATCTATACCGTATGTCTTTGCTCTTTCTTCCACCAGCAGGTCAATTGGTATCGTTCCTGCGATTACCTGAATTGCTTCGGTAGAGAACGTGCGATATGCGCTAGCCACTGGCATTGCCATCCTCCTTCGAAGGCTTTGAAGTAAGTTGTTGTACTTTTTATATTTCATGGCCTTTTGCCATATTGGAGCAGCGTATAGCGCCGTTGAGTGTGCAACGGACGCAAGAAGTTTCCGTTTGGCGCTGCTTGGTCCGTCTACATTCAAGAGCCATTATTGTCTGCTCTGCCTTCTTGGCCGCCTGTGGGCTCCCAGGTATTTCACCGTCTTCTTTGTTCTTATTTCATTTCCATCGTGCTAGAGTGCGTAGCTCTTCAGCCTGCGTGCCCCACATAAAATCATTGCCTCCGTTTTTGTTGGCTTCAGTTGCAGGTGTTTCATACGTACAGCCTCTTCTATGGTCTGCAAGACGGTGTCGGCGTTCAAAGAGAGTATACTCTCTATTTTGGCGGTTACTACCATTGCCGTATCATCGGCATACCAAATCAATGTTACACCTTCCAATACTGTGGTTCTCAATATGGAATCATAGTACAATATCCATAGCAAGGGCCCGAGAACTAATCCCTGTGGGACCCCGCAGGCCATTTTAACTGTTCTTCCTCCTACCAGCAGCCATCTGTCTTGCAGGTAACTCGCTATCATCCTGACCAGGTATCTGGTCATCCAGTGCGCTCATTATTACCTGCTCGGGCACAGTGTTAAAAGCATTTTTGATATCTAGTGTGACTAGTACCACGTAGACCCTGTTTTCGCGTGCCTTTCTCTTTATTTCTTCCAGTATCTCAGTTACATGTTTCATTGCGTCCGCCGTCGACTTCTTCCCTGGTTACTCGATAGTTTCGTCTATCGATAAGAGGTCTAATCTGAGATAACGTAATCCAAAATGGCAGATTTAAATTAAAGAATAAGAATTTAAAACTTGAAAAGGTAAACTAAAAAGTTGGATTGCGCATGCGCTAACCTCCATATCTGCATACGTTATTATTAGTAAAATCAAAATGCCGGATCCTCCTATCTTGAATGCTCAGGTCAGGTACATTTTCAAGTTTCAAATTTTTCTTATTCTTTACTGTGGATAGGCCGTCTTGGCAGCCATCTTGGATTACGTCATCTCAGGTTAGAACTCTTGTCTCTCTATTCAGATGCCATCTTGTTTCGTCACTGTGTAGTTACACGCATGCGTATTAGCGTGGTGGTTGCAGAGTGAACCACCTACACCTACTACTGCCGTCAACTTCGTTATTTTAAATATAACATTCTGCATATTTTTATATTTTTCGAAGAGAATACTGAATCTTTTTTTTATTAACACTATGCCATGCTACCTATAACAGTTTTCAGGAAAAAATATTTTCCGAAATTCATACAGCTGATTGACGTTTACAAAATATGCTCTAACTCCTATCTGCAATTGGATAATAAGTTGAAATCTACTTAGGTGTCTACCTTGAAGATGCCTTTATCGGGGGTATTCTTATAGATACATTTTTTGCCTGAGAATATTGCCTAATTTTATACTTTTCAGCAAGAGTAAAATGTGGGAAAATCATTTTTTTTAAGAATCATCCATTTTTAGTTACATAATCTAATTGACGATAAAAATTGTTACAAATCGGTATTTCATGTTCGTATAGCTAGATCAAATCGTTTTAGAGTTATTAAAAAAAAATGGAAAATACTAATTTTTACCCAATCCGGTTCTTTAATAATGGAATGCCTTTATGAACTTTCTTTTGTTATTTCAAAGTGCAAGCATTTTTTTCCAAAAGGAGTTAAAACCACTCAACTTTCTTGAAAAACACAGTCTAATCCACGACAGGCAGGATGGATTCCGTCAGCGCAGATCAACTGCCGACCTCCTTTCTTTTGTCACCCATTCTTGGAACAAGTCTATGAAACTACACGGAGAATTCCAGATTGTCGCTCTAGACATATCCAAAGCATTCGACCAGGTCTGGCACGCAGCGTTGCTTAATAAACTTCCGGCCTATGGCCTACCACCAAAACTCTGTACCTGGACAGCAAATTTCCTCTCGAACCGGAGCATTTCTGTTGTCGTGGATGGCCATTTCTCTAAACTGTATCCAATTAATACAGGAGTTCATCAAGGTTCAGCTTTAGCCCATACTTTGTTTCTTCTCCACATCAATGACCTTCTCTCTAGCACATCCAACCCAGTTTACGCGGACGACAGCACCCTCCACTCAAATATACAATATTCTAAGCCTGACTCTAGCTCAATTAGCCTATGATCGCAGACTCATGGAGGGTTCTGTCTCCGTGGATCTCCAAAACATATTAGACTGGGGAAGTAGAAACCTTGTACAATTCAACCCCACCAAATCTTAGTCTTTCTTTCTTTCTCATAAAAGATACACCAGCCCTAGACCCATCACAATGAAGAACCAACTTATTCAAAGTAATGGGTCCTTTTCACTTGTTGGCATTTCTGTGGATCGAAATCTCAATTGGCACCAACATGTCACATCAGAAGCGGCAGCTAAGAAATTAGGTTCCCTTATCCGGGCTCGCAAATACTTTTCATCGGCTAATCTATATACCTTATATACTTCACAAATAAGACCAAACCTCGAATACTGCTCCCATATCTGAGGTGCCTCTGCCTCTTCTACACTCGCTATCCTGGACCCCTTCAGAAGAGAGCTATACGTCTAATCGGTGGCCCTACCCTCACCCAAAGGCCGCCATCCCTTGCCCACCGGTGTGCTGTTGGTGACCTCTATCTTTCTCTCTCTCTCTCTCTTATATAGACATCTGCACGGGCACAGCTCAGGGGAGCTTTCTTCCATAGTTCCTCCACCTGCTGCCCCCAAAAGTTCAACCAGCGGAACAGAGCGAATGCACCATCTTAGTGTCCAGGTCACCAGAGATAGAAGATCTCGACAAGAAAAGTCAAGCGGTGTCAAATGGAGTGATCTCGCGGGACATTTAACTGGAATTCTACCAATTCATTAATCCGGAAAAAAACATTATTAAAATATTATCTCACTGGTCGTGCAAAATATGATGGGGCTCCATCCTGTTAAAGCCACAAAATATTTGAAGAAACATTTGGATTTTCAGGATGGGAGAGACATTCCAGTCAGCGCTAGAAGTAGCTATGTCTGTAAAAATTAATATACAGGTGCGTAAATAGTATTGCACCAAATGGGGTTATGTAGAAACGGTTTGAAATTTATATTTGACATTCGGTAGGGTTAAATTATAATATAATATAAACTAATATAAATACTCATACTTTAATGAGTTTAATTTGTCTTGTGCGACTGGTGTTTGTCAGCGGCCGCCATCTTGCATTTTTTAAGCGGTAACCTAGGTTTAATTTGATGTCAGTTGGCAGGTAATTGATTTAGAAATACAAGGCCGTATATCATAAGGTTTTTGTTCTAAAATAACGGAGAAAATTAAACCAATACTTTAAGTGAATAGAACAAATTTTGTAAATTCAGTTATTTAATATAAAAAAATCACAATAACTGCTCAACTTGTCCATTCAATTCTTGACAATATCTAAGTCTATTAATAAAAGCGCCAAATGGATTCTGCAGATGTGCCGGCGCAATTTTTGCGATCATAATTCTAATTTGAACACCTAATCTATATAATTTTATTGGCCTAGTACGACACACGACACTTTTTAAATATTTCCCAAAAGAAAACCACCATGAGAACCATGTTTGGAGACCTGGGCGGCAGTTCAATCGGACCCCACCGTCCAATCCATTGCCCTACGAAATTGTGACTTAGGAATGCACGAACTTGCCGACCGACATAAGGTGGAGCACCATCTTCATACCAAACATCTTGGTGCAAGGCTTGTTTTTGGAGGAGTTCTGTACTTTCAATTATAACGTAGAAAACTACTTGGTTAAAGTAGTATGTTATCACCAGGGTTTGGTTTATATGCAAACTTTTTAGGTGAAATATGCGCATATACCTATATGCAGGAAATTTGAAAAAAATTGCACCAACTTAAACCAAATATGCATAAAAATATCTTTGAACTCTTAAAGGAGCTTTGACGAACACTTTCTTCATATTATTAATAAATTCATTGATTAAAGGAAATTGCTGTCTAATTTCTTCTGCTACCCTGTTTAACCCGTGAGCCAGGCATGTACAATGAATTAAGTTGTAAATAAAATAAATAAAATAAAATATGTTTCAATGAATTCGAACTTCGACCATATATGAAGCAGCATCGGTAAGAAGTAATAAAACTTTATCAACTGGTACAACATTTGGTAAAAACACGTTTGACAGACCCTCTTGAATAAATCTTGTTATAGTAATATTATTTGTTTGCTGGACTGTCATTAAATAAGGTCTACATGAATAAATTTCAGTTAAGGTGCCTATCATCAAATTAGCACTATATCTATCACAAACATCTTGAGTTTCATCTACTACAACGTAACAAACGTTATTTTTTATTATAAGACTTTTTACTTCTGAGAAAGTTTCTTAATAGCATTTTTCAACCATATTTTTTCTCAAAGTACTTTCACCTGGTATAGACTGTTTACAATATTTTTCCAACAATGACTTGAAGACAGTGTTATTTAATTTATTTAGTGGAATGTTAGAGGCAACCATTGACTTGCATAAGTCAAATTTCTCTCTTCTGCTTTCTTTGTTTGGTTTCCCAAACATTCGCGTATTGATGCTTGGGATGTATTATTTGACTTTTGTTTTTCACAATTTCTTTGATGCAGAGGTGTTTTACAGTGTTGGTCTATGAGATATTTCCTTGCGCTTGAAATCTGTTCGAAAAGAAATCAATATTACTACAGGCATATACATTTTTTTTTGTCTAAATAGAAATTTAGTATTGTCTTTATACAATATCCGTGAATTACGTAATAAAAATTTGTATTTTAGTAATTTTTTTAAGAACTGGAAGGTATTTTTTAATAATTTATTTAATTTTTTATTTAGGTTGAATTTTATAATTTTCGATTATAAAAATCATGTGTCGGAAAATTTAGCAAATAGCTACTGGGCTGATTAATAGCGAAGGTTATAAAAACAAAGAAAATAGATCAGTTGCTTAAAATAAAAAGTAAATCACGACTTTCCCGTATGGTTTACAAAAAACGTTGTCACCATCTACGGAAAGCCCTGGGTGTGGCCGTATCCAGCTTGGCAATTTGAAGCACATTTTTTGCAGTATAAAATAACAAAAACAACCCTACACTAACACTGTCTAAAGATGAAGTAAATTCACTGTGCGTGCAACTAAGCACAAGCAGCACAAGCAAACTAAATAAGAAACAAATTATTTCAATTCTAGACACTACTGGCGTGTACATAAATCAGCGATAATCCCCTTTAATGTCTTCTTACGAGACTTAAGATACGAATAAAATTACCTGGCGGTCAGTCCTTTCAATACCTTCTGCAGTTATTATTGGGAATTCCAGAGACAGTTTAATGCGTAAAACCCTAGTTCTTACGAATTTTAGATTTACACAATACCTACAAATTGCATTTTGCTATTTATTTCTCGTTGATGTAAAGTACAAAGAAAAGAGCGCCTAAATCCTTTCGCGAATTTGTTTTTATACTCTCACCTACTAGCTACTAGTTTCATTTAGGTATAACACGTACAAAGCTAGGAGGTGGTAGATTCTTAGAACCCAGAGGTAGCTCACCCTGTCTAGCGCACTGTCTTATATCTGAGTGAAGCGCTCGAACTTTATAATACCAGGAATTTGGAATCTCCTTTCAGCCAGCTACATTGGAACGGCCTGTAAATTTACCTTAGCAGTTGCTTACATTGAAACAAGTATATAGTTTTGTTATATACGGAAACCCATAAAAATTGTAAAATATACAAATAATGCACAATATATGGAAATATGCAATTTAAGCAAGATACACTAACATAAACTAAAAAATACGCGAATTGCATATAATCCGAGCCCTGGTTATTACCTTCTACATTAACTCTGAACCAAGAGACAATGTAGTTTTATGTTTTTAAACACACTAAACAAAATTTAAACATGCATAACTTAATACATGGCACCGACGGATTTACGCTTCGTCCAAAATGAGAAGTGGGTACCTGTCATCAAAAAAATGTTGAATTTTTAACGTTTGATTCATTTTTCATACGATTCACTTGTTGTTAGTAATATTTTTCAGTGCACAAAATAACTAAAATTAATGTTTAAAGCAAGACCTAAAGATAATTTTACAAATAAAATAGGAGAGGAAATGATCTGCCACATATCTTATATTTAATAGTAGATAACTAATTTGTGGACAATTTGTCAAATTTAAAAACAACTAAATATGGCGAGATAAAACTGTATCAGTTTGGTGTAACAGTCCACTAAAGAAAATAAACTGTAGCACAAAATCATTGCACTATCCCACCGATAAATATGTACAGATTCGTTACTAAATAAATAATTAATCAATTTATCAGTGTCAGTTAGTGATAATTCTGATTTATAAAAGTAACACTAAAAGTCTGGACGTGGCAAGTGCGTTATGGTAGTGAATTTTCATAAAAATATTTTAAATAGCAAAAATGTGTTTTTTAAAGAAAGCAAGAATCAAATTTGGTTACGAGTATGACGCATATAGTAGAAACAATGTACCATATATCATCAAAATAACTTTATTGTTTGAAAATGTACAAGAATGTTTCCCAAATAAACTTAAAATGTTCTCCAAAAAAAAAAAACTAGTTTCCTGACCAATGAACCTTATAGGTAAATAGCAAATTGAGCTATTTGAATGTGAAGCACTTAATAAAAATTCGTTACCATAACGCACTTGCTGCGTCCCGAAGTTATTTTCTTACAAACATGCATTATAATTACGTGGCCGAAATTCGATACATTAAAGGTTAGCTCAGAACTGGGACGGACGGGGGAAATCCGGCTATCTAATTAAAACACAGCATTGTTTAATCTATTTGGACTGAGCAGATTTTAATAAAAATTCGCTACCGTAACGCACTTGCTGCGTCCCCAATTTCTTTTCTTACAAACATGCATTATAATTACCTGGTCGAAACTGGACACATTAAAGGTCAGCTCAGAACCCGCACGGGCCGGGGGAATCCGACTATCTAATTAAAGCAAAACATTGTTCAATATATTTGGACTGCGCATATTTTAATAAAAATTCGGTACCATAACGCACTTGCTGCGTCCCGAATTTATTTTCTTACATACACGCATTATAATTACGTGGTCGAAATTAGATACATTAAAAGTTAGCTCAGAACTGGCACGGACCGGGGGAATCCGACTATCTAATTAAACCAAAGCATTGTTTTATCTATTTGGACTGAGCAGATTTTAATAAAAATTTGCTGCCATAACGCACTTGCTGCGTCCCAAATTTATTTATTCCCCTAGTCCGTGCCGACCGTTAATGTATAGAATTTAGACCACGAAATTATAATGCATGTTTGTAAGAAAAGAAATTCGGGTCGCAACAAGTGCGTTATGGTAGCGATTTTTTATTAAATGCTTCAAATTTCAATAGCTCAATTAGTACAGCAATAGAGAATTTGTTTCTGCATTAAATTACAGGAGTTATTTTTTTGTTGTTGATAGATAGGGTCTGAATGGCGTACTGAATGTAAAAACACAAAATTCTTACAAATTAGGAGGGCGGAAATGCCGCCATTTTGAGAAAAACCGTTTCGGCCTATATCTCCGCAACCGTGCACTTTAGGCCCAAAAATCGTACTCACCTTTATTGTAGATAATGGTATTTCTCAACTTTTTTGTAAATTTTTTTTTGTATCACTCACCGTTTACAACTTATAGGACTATTAGCATTCATTTATTGACTTTTTTACCTATATCTTTGTTAATAATTGTTTAAAAAATGAAATGCTTATAACTTAACTTTTTAATCGACAAATTTTCTAGAACTTTTACTTAAAACTTTTTTTTCTCAAATTAATATTAGTGAATTTTCTTTAAAAAAAATTCAGGAGGAGACCCCGACTTTTGATGTTAGAATTTTTTTTTAAATGTGCGTTAATTATGCCCCCTAGAACACATATCTGGGGTCAGTTTCAATTTTTATATGTTTATATATATATATATATATATATATATATATATATATATATATATATATATATATATATATATATATATATATATATATATATATATATATATATATATATATATATATATATATATATATATATATATGTATATATATATATATATATATTCGGCATAGAATAGTTTATTATTTAAAAAAAAATATGGGCTATTAAGGTTGACCCGTGGTTGAAAAATAAGTATAAAGATGTCAAGAACTTTGGTAAATGGAGGTAACAATAGAGCAATTGAGAGGAGGAAGTTAAAGTAAGAAATATTTTCCATTTAGAATGTCAAATTTTGAAGTATAGTGAATATGGTCTACAACTGCCAATGATTTTTTTGGATGAACCCGTTAAATTTTGTAAAAACACAGCACAAGTCATAGACTTATTGTGTATTGCATATTGTATAATTTAATTGAATAAATAATAATAATAAAATAATAATAATAATATAAGTGAAGAACAATCAATGGCGAATATTATACTAACTTATTGGACCGATTCAATGACGATCTGAAGAATAAATGACCGCATTTGGCCAAGAAAAAAGTTTTTTTTTCACAAAGACAATATAATGGTGCACATGTGTAGTCTCCATGGTTAAAGTGCATATATATATATATATATATATATATATATATATATATATATATATATATATATATATATATATATATATATATATATATATATATATATATATATAGATCTCAACGATAACGCAAAAAATAATGAGCCGATTTTGATTAAATTTGGTGAATACCTTCCTTTTGCAAGTGGCTTGGTAAGTTAGTTAGCCAGGAAAATCGGTCCAAGTTTTCCTAGAAAATTTTGTGTTTTCTTTCAAAAAAATTCATATCCGTGGAAATAACAAAGTAAGGGCAACCAAATTTAGTACCCCGGTTTATATCATAATAGGTAAATTACCTACTAAAATTTAGTTTTGTAGGCTAAAAGATGGAAAAGTTATAGGCATTTAAAGAAAAATAAATTGGGGTTTTCCCCAAAACGTCAAAGTTGCGATTTAAAACGTCAAAATTGGCAATATTTACGCAAAGAACCTGAAACTAATATAAGCTATGGAAAGAAAATGTCTCAAGACGAATGTTTTACAAAGCCTGAAGTCTTAGCTTCAACCGTCATTGTCCTTCATTTTACTAAAATGTTTCCAGAAAAAATTGTCGATTGAAAAGTGCAACATTTAACGCGTTATAACTTTGAAAATATTGATTTGAGAAAAAAAAGTTTTGAGTAAAAGTTGTAGGAAATTTATCGATTAAATAGTTAAGTTATAAGCATTTTATTTCTTAAAGAATTATTAACCAATATATAGGTAAAAAAGTCAATAAATGAATGCCAATAGTCGTATAAGTTGTAAATGGTGAGTGATACAAAAAAATTTAACAAAAAAGATGAGAAATGCAATTATCTATAATAAAGGTGAATACCATTTTTGGCCTAAAGTGCACGGTTGCGGAGATATAGGCCGAAACGGTTTTTCTCAAAATGGCGGCACTTTCGCTCTCCTAATTTGTAAGGATTTTGTGTTTTTACATTCAGTACGTAATTCTGAACCTATCTATCAAAAAATAATAATAATAACTCCTGTAGTTTAGTTCATTATGGACAAGAGTAACGGGCCCCTCTATTTCCTGTACTAAATTAGCTATTAAACTATAAGGTTCGTTGGTCAGGAAAATAGTTTTTCGGGAACATTTTAAGTTTATTTTCGAAAAATTTTTGTACATTTTCAAACAATAAAGTTATTTTGAGGAAACATGTTTCTACTATATATAGGTCCTACTAGCAACCAAATGTTATGCGTGCTTTCTTTAAAAAAAAGACATATTTGCTATTTGAAATATTTTTATGTGAGCCTCGGTGGTTCAGAGGTAAGTACGTGTGCCTCTGAACCGAAGGGTATTGGGTTCGATCCCAGGGTTCTCCTTTCACTTTTTCAGTACAAACTGTACAATTAACATCAACCGAGGCATTGTATTTGAGCACGTTGAATGTCTGCACGTTCCGCCCTTCGGAGGGCCCGTGTCCTTGCAATGTTGGGCACGTTAAAGATCCCTACTCTCCTTACAGAAAGGCAGGGGTTCGGCAAAATTTACAGGATAGTAAGGTGAAACTGCTCCCTGGCGTCGGTGATTGGCCATAGTCGCGGAAATAGGCCGACCTTAAAGAAACAAACAGAACAGAACAGAATAGAAATATTTTTAAGAAAATTCACTACCATAACGTATTTGCTTCGTCTAGACTTTTTTATATTTTAACCTTATTAGCATTATCTTTCCAGAAAAAATAACAACAAGTAACAAAAATTACATAAATATATAAACCAAAAAAAATATTTGTTATGTGTTAAATTTAAGTCGTGCGATGATTGTGCATATCGGTTTATGAGAGGCACTTGCTATAAGTATAAAATTCACCGAAGTAACAAATTATAAATGTCTTGGATAAAATGTCTAGTAAAACAATTTGATAATTAAATGTATTGTTCTGTTCATTGATTGTTGTTGCCATTTACTTGGTGAAACTGGTCCATACTACATACAGACCTGGAGACTACTTATCTGGCTTCACTGTTGGTTTTCGTTTTTGTAGGTGAAGGACGTAGTCAGCGCATAAGCTAACTGGAATAAGTGGCCCTTATGAATTCTGGATGTTCTAGGATGTGCTTCAACGTTTCTGTGACTAGTTTCGGTGCTTGACACCATTCTCAGACAGATAAAAATTAAATTAGCACGAAATCATGACAACTACAAATAAAGATCTGTTGCTATGTTATGATGTTTTGATCAAAAAATTTATCAAATTGAAAATAAATTGAAACACAGATCACAGATGAGGCTTTCAAAATGTCTACGTGATGTATGTCAATATTCAACATAAAAATAGAACTAGCCTATAATAACTATGATAACAGTTACAACAATAAAATAACTAAACAATAACAGTTTAGAAGCAGTCTCTATACAACGAAAGTATCGACATACATCAACTCATTATCTTATTACAACTTTTTTTTAAAAGAATAGTTAAATTTACTTTCTTTGACCTATTTAATTAGAAATAAGAATATCCAAGAAATGGGAATTCATTAAATCAGTTTGTTCGTTTAAAACAAGGTAGCTATTGTTGTGTGTGTGCTTTTTGACTTCTAAAGCTTGAAAAAAGTCTAGTTTACGTTTGTCATTACAAAAATGTTGTGGTTGTATGCGGTTATTTACTGTAGGTCTATGTTCGGTATCAATAATATGTTTTGCAAATGTAGATTTGTCAGCGTGGTTATTTATAAATGCAGATTTATGTTCTTTGTATCGGATGTTAAAATTTCTAGAAGTTTGACCTCTGTAGATTGCGTTGCAATGTGTACAAGCTAATTTATAAACTCCAGCTTTTGTCAGGAAACAAGATTTTTCTTTCGCGTTAAATAGTAAATCACGCGTCGTGTTGTAAGATTTAAAAGCTACCTTTGTATTTGTACAGGCATTTAAAAATTTTGAAATGTTTTCTGAAATTGTTCCAAAATAAGTTGTCTTCTTTGTCTCTAATATTTGGATAAATTAAATTAATCGCTAATTTGTATTCTTTTCTCTCGATCATTTTATCTATTATTTTAACAGAGTAGCCATTATTAAATGTTGTTTGCTTAATACCTATCTTGAGTTTTCATAAATGGCCGACGTTCACTCTCGTCTTGTAGTTAAATTACCGTTTTATATTGCTTGGATGACACCATGAATCGATTTTCCGGCACATTCGGGTGCGTTGTTGTTGGACCTCTGGTACAATAGATGAAAAGTTCCAACCCTGTCAACCTGTGTATAGTTTTGAATTTAATTTTCCAGAATTAGAAAATTTGCCCTGATGATGTATACTAGGTAGCCGAAACGCGTAGGGTTCTTTAACGATAAATTTTGCTGTCTGGAGGAAGCCTTTTATTGAGTATTTTAATTATGTCCATCCCAGACCATGTGACGTTCAGGAATGAAATCAGTCATTTTATGCGCGACATTGGGGACTGTTGGTGGTTGAACATTTGGAGGTGGGTTGAGAGTAGAATTGCCGGCGAACAACGAGGCAAAAAGTTGCTCAGGGCGGTAGAAACAATTTCATCCCGTGAGACAAGAGGTGGGAACGTGCTCTTGCATAAATTATTCCCAATACATTTAGCAAGAGTCCAGAAGGGTTTGGTGCCGCTGGAGCTTAAGAGGACTTTGTTTTTGATGTGGTTATTAAACGAGTTTTTTGCCTCAGAAAGAATGCGGACATAGCGGTTTCTTGCGTCGTTAAATGCTTGACGGTTTTCTTGACTGGGATCGTGTAGAAGCTTTTTGTGAGCTTTGACCTTTTCAAGTCTGGCCTTGTCATAGGATTTAGAGAACCAGGGCATTTGAGTGGCTGCAGAGATTTTTTGTGTACGTGGAATAAATAATTCCATGCCAGCTTGGATAATTTCGGTGACGTTTTGTGAGATATGAGAGGGGTCAGGATGAGAGAAGCAGACAGACGCCCATGGAAATGAGGAAAAATAATCTCGCATTTCGTCCCAGTTCTCGGAGTTGTAGTGCCAAACGATACGTGGATGTGATGACTGTGTGACCTCGGGTTGCATTGCACAGGAAGCAGTAACCATGCCGTGGCCTGAGCGACCCAGGGGGGCAGTGACTGATATCTTATAGCAGTCAGGATTTGTAGTAGACGCATATGGCCCATTAAAGAAAATCTTATACCGGAAAAATACAATGTTATTCACGATCCTCTGGTTGCCAAAGATAAGATTTTACTACCACCTTTACATAAAGGGTGAGGCGCCAAGAGCTTCTGTTAGAAGTTTCTCTCAATAACCGAATCGATTTTAATTCGGAGAATCTCGATTCGTAGGTTTTCGGCCAAGCCCAATTAAACTAAAATATTTTTCCTCACGTAACGCTTCCAGTTCTACCGGAAGTGTCCACCAACTTCGTTATTTGAAATACAGTATGCCACTTTTTAATATAATTTTAAATTCTACTCGTAATTTAAGGTAGACTTTTACTAGCATACTATGTGTCTAAAATTAACCATTTTAAAAAGATTTTGTTTTTTTCGAAAATTTTTGCAGAATCATAGTTGCACTTTATACCTGATAACTTGAAGGAAAAATAAGCTACAAGATTCATCAATTGCAAACAACACACCAATATGCGTAACTTCACCACACTTATTACAGTTTTGCGTTTCAGCATACAGGGTGATAGTAATTGACTTGGCAACTTGACAAAATTCAACTGATCAAAACTTGCGTTTTTTAAATTGGACACCCTGTATTTCATTAACTGAGTTAATTGGCATTTCGAATCTCTTTCAATTTACATTAGCATTCCCTATACCTAAATCCAACCGTTTTGGAGATAAATACATATTTATTTGAATCAGGGTTGCAAACTTGTAACATTAGTAGGCTTTGGAATTTAATTTGTCGACCAAGTGACGTTTACATACTAGAAGTGCACGCGGTGAAGTTTGTTATCAAAATTACAAAATAGGCCCTTAATAGTGATAAAAATGGCCAATTTAGTGTATACAATCTATGATTTTATGGAGCTATTATTTATTCATGGTGAATGTCATCGAATACTTGGTCGCACTTGTCGTGCTTTCTCCTAAAAGTATCCAGATAGGCCAAAGCCTAGTCCGGACACAGTAAAGAGATTATTGAAGAACTGTTCAAGTTACGGGAGCTTTATCCCCTAAAAAGAGAAACCAAAGCCAGAATGTATTAGATAATAGACTAAAGGTAATAATAAACTCACAGCTAGAAGTACCACAGGATGATTTTAGAATGGGTAGAAGGGTACAAAACCATATATTTGCTATAAAACAGTTGATAGAAAAAACCCCAAACGATAACATATAGGTACTTAGTCTTCAAACACATCAAGAAGCCATTTGATAGTATCCCAAAAGATAATATGGGATAGTTTAAGAAGAAGATGGGTGGATAGAATACTGGCTAGGAACATAACCAGTATACAGGGTGATTCATAAGTGGTGACCAAAAATGAAACCCCATGTTCTTTGAACAATTTTAGATAGGGTATGTCCTATAAAAATTTTTCCTATAATGCTTCATTAAAAAGATACAGGGTGTTGAAGTTGAATTTCAAAAAATAAAATTTCCCAATTTTTTAAAAAGTAGCACATATATTTTCCTGAAGCTTCGCATGTGTAGGCTGTTATGGAAGGCGCGTATTCTACCATAACAATTGAATCGGCTAATCCAGCAGTGGCACGCGTACCCACATGTCATTGGTTATCCTTCACAAAAAAAAAACGGGTACGCCAATAATATATATATATATATATATATATATATATATATATATATATATATATATATATATATATATATATATATATATATATATATATATATATATTTGAATCTTACTTTCATTCGTGAACAAAATGACTCTCTTGATAATTTTCTGTACGACGCTTATTTTACGAGTAAGCAATGAATCAGGTAAGTGTTTTAGAGCACAGTTCATAATTTTTAACCAGTCGTTGTTTCGTAGAAAATCGCAATGATACACTTTTATCAGATTTATAGTAATTTATTTATTACAATAAATGTTCAAAAATGCCTCCATTGGCCTGTATACACGCACGACCTCTTTTTAATATGGAAAATTTAATGTCTTGAGGATTCATTGTTGCTTGAATATGACGAAAAGCATTATTTATCAGTTGTAGCTGCTCTGGTGTATTTATTTGTTCACTGTAGACCAGTCGCTTAAAATCACCTCAAAGATAGAAGTCAAGTGGGTTTAAGTCCGGTGATCTTGCAGGCCAATGTATTGGTCCAGTTCTGCCAATCCATCTTTCATTATAATGTTCATGTAGCCATGTAACAACGTTTCGACTATGATGCGTTGGTGCACCGTCATGCTGGTATCACATTATACCTCTTGTTGCTAGTGGAATGTCATCTAGAATGTTTTCTACACGGTTTTCTGGGAGCGCTAAGTACGAAGATCCATTTAAACGTTGTGGCAGGAATTCCATGAACAGTGAGCCGTTAAAAATACCACACCATAAATTAATGGAAAATCTATATTGAAAGGTGCGAGTCCTTGTTGCATGTGGATTTTCCAATCACCAGACATGCTCATTATGAGAATTATAAATACCATTTCTTGTAAATGTTGATTCGTCAGACCAGAAGATTAGATTAGGGAATAAGATATTTTGATTGTTCATTTCCAACATCCATTCACAAAAGACTCGTCGATGCACATTATCTCCAGGTAGAAGGCAATGAACATTATGTCGATGATATGGATGTAAGGCTTCTCGATGTAAAGTTCTCCAAACAAAGCTTTGAGAATGTTGTAACTGCGTGGCAATCCTCCGAGTACTTGTAGAAGGTTGCTTTATCACTGCATCCACCACTCTCTCTTCGTCTTCAAGTTGATGTTGTGTTCTACCATTAACTCTGGCGTCAGGACGTTGTCCAATACCGCACTGCCGAAGTCTTGAAAACGATCGAGAAAAAACCCTTGGTGTAGGTTGACGGCGAGTGGGAAACCTACGATGATATTCCCGACAAGCAGCTAGAGCATTTCCATCAGCATATCCGTAGATAAAAATTATATCTGCATACTCCTCTGAGGTGTAATCCATTATAAGAAGTAAAAGAGTAGAAGATTTTGCAATTTTATAAAGTTTACCACTTACACCTATTCAAAATAATAACTTGTTAACCTAAACGTCAAGTGACACTTAATGACAACTTTGGCAAACCAGACTACTACTTACTAAAAAACAACAAAAAGATAATCGTCGTACAAAAAATTATCAAGACATTAAATTTTCCATGTCAAAAAGATGTCGTGCGTGTATTCAGGCCAATGGAGGCATAAAAGTGTATCATTGCGATTTTCTACCAAACAACGACTGGTTAAAAATCATGAACTGCGCTCTAAAACACTTACCTGATTCATTGCTTACTCGTAAAATAAGCGTCGTACAGAAAATTATCAAGAATGTCATTTTGTTCACGAATGAAAGTAAGATTCAAAAAAAAAAAATAAAAGAAATATCATTGGCTTACCCGTTTTTTTCTTGAGGGATAACCAATGACAAGTGGGTACGCGCGCCACTGCTGGATTAACCGATTCAATTGTTATGGTGGAATACGCGCCTTACATAGCAGCCTACACATGCAAAGTTTCAGCAAAATATATGCACTACTTTTTAAAAAATTGGGAAATATAATTTTTTTAAATTCAACTTCAACACCTGTATCTTTTAACGAAGCATTATAGTAAATATTTTTATAGGACATACCCTCTCTAAAATTGTTCAAAGAACATGGGGTTTCATTTTTGGTCACCACTTATGAATCACCCTGTATACAATAACACTAGAAATTACGTGCAAACAAATAATATGCGTTCAGGGGAATTTAAGACTAAAGAGGAATTAAGACAAAGCGACGTGTTGAGCCCGACTCTATTCAACATAATATTGGATGATGTAATGAAGAAGGTAAAAGGCAAAATAAAGAAACGAATAGTAGGATACAGAAACATGGAAACAATATCGTTGACTTATCGATCTAATTAACACAATTATCAAGCAATCCTTTAATTTGTGTTAAATAATTTTTTTCATAGTCCAAAAAACGACCATTAATTTGCTGTTCAAAAACCTATAACAACAAGTCACCCTAGATATTTTATCTAAAATATTTCTACACCCTACCACAATGTGAAATACTGTATAATAATAAAATAACAATTAATCAATTAATTAACACCTTTATAAATTAAGTTAAATTTATATATAACTGTTGATAATGTGTACATTTTGAGAACTATATATTATAGGATTTTATTACGATGTATATAAATTATATATTGCCCATTTTCATTTTTCTTTGTATCAAAAAATATGAAATAAATATATGACATTATTAGTATTTTTTTGTATTACCCATACATAATTTATTTCCTTAAATTATCCCTTTCAGTCACATTCATAAAAACTATAGTACAATTTAAAATCATCAGGTCAGGACAAGTTTTTCAAAAGTCCTAGCTAACTTTTAATGCTGGCCTAGTATTGGATCATAGCCGGTACCCGGCACTTGCATTGCTAGAGAAGTGCTTGAATATAATGCTGAGCAGTAACTATAGTATTTTAAGCTTTTTAAATTTTTTATCTAGGTTCTTTCCAATTACTTTTAAATATTTGTCCGGTCAGGTCAGGGCATAGGCCATGGTAGGCTGTAGTGGACTTTTCTATACGTGATAGTAACGGATTTTTTTCACGCCCAAGGCGGTACCACCCCTTACATCAAGGGGCCGTTGAAGTCCCAACGGACATTTCCCGTCCTGGTGTATGAGTCGGTTTCCCTTATAAGCAAAAACGATGATGGCTCCTCCTTGTACAAAAGATTCCGGAGATAAAATACCCCTCCATTCGGATCTCCAAGAGAGGGGTGTGAAGGGGGCGCCGGCATCAAGATTTAACATATCCTTCTTGAATATATGTGGCCTAAATTCTAACCTGAACTCCGTCCACCATTTCCTCCAGGCTAATAGCCCCGAACTCCTCTTCTTCACCGAAACCTACATCAGTGCCAAAACAGCCACTAATCACCTTAATTTCCCGAGGTATGAGCTCCTTAGTTCCTTTAGATTGCATGGAGCTGTGTACGCATACGTCCGTAGCAATCTGCCCTGCACCAGACTCCCCAATTTGGAAGCTGGAAGAAAAGACATACTTTGGATGAAATTCTCTGCTGCAACTAAATTCATCTGTTGCATTTACCGGTCACCTTCTGACAACAACTTTGTCCAGCTCTTCGAATACTTTTCTGAAAAAACCGATCATCTGATTTCTGAATATCCTTCCTCCGAGGTCACTATTCTTGGTGACTTCAATGTCCATAATAAGGAATGGCTAGGATCTTCAAAAACCGATCCACAAGGGAGAGCAGCGGAGGCCTTCGCAGTGAGCCATTCTTTAGCCAATATGGTTCAACAACCTACTTACTTTCCTCGCATCCCAACACACAGCTCAAATCCCTTGGATCTCCTTCTTACTACAAAACCTGAATGCTATGACATCAGTCACCGCCCCCTTGATCGCTCAGACCACGGCATGGTCACTGCGTCCTGTGCAATGCAACCCAAGGTCACACAGTCATCACACCCACGTATCATTTGGCACTACAACTCCGCGAACTGAGACGAAATACGGGATTATTTTTCTCATTCCCATGGGCGTCTGTCTGCTTCTCTCATCCTGACCCCTCTGATATCTCATAACGTCACCGAAATGATTCAAGCTGGCATGGAATTATTTATTCCACGTACACAGAAAACCTCTTCAGCCACTCAAAAGCCCTGGTTCTCTACATCCTGCGACAAGTTCAGACTTGAAAAGGTCAGAGCTCACAAAAAGCTTCTACACAATCCCAGTCAAGAAAACCGTCAAGCATTTAACGACGCAAGAAACCGCTATGTCCGCATTCTTTCTGAGGCAAAAAACTCGTTTAATAACCACATCAAAAACAAAGTCCTCTCAAGCTGCAACGGCAGCAAACCCTTCTTGACTTTTGCTAAATCTATTGGGAATAATTTCTGTTTCTACCGCCCTGGACAAGGCTGAACTTTTTGCCTCGTTGTTCGCCGACAATTCACTCCACCTCCAAATGTTCAACCACCAACAGTCCCCAATATGTCGCGCATAAAATGACGGATATAATTTTTAAAACTAAAAAGGTACGAAAGATGCTCTCTTCTCTTAATACCAGGAAAGCCTCTGGCCATGACGAGATCCCAGCAATTGTTCTTGTTGCTCCTGTCCTGACTCGTCTGTTTCAGACAGTCTGGCACGCAGCCCTGCTTAAAAAACTTCCGGCATATGGCCTACCACCAAAACTCTGTACCTGGACAGCAAATTCCCTTTCAGTAAATGGAGCTTCTTTTTTTTTAATTTCCCTTCGCATTCCATGTATGCCAGGGGACTTACTTACTTTTAAACCCTCAATATATCTAGATATTTCAGTCTCGGTTATAGGCCCAAGAAGTACAGTGTGTCCAAGCTCCTTTATTTTACACTTATAATCGTTTCTGTGATCTACGTGATCGGCCAGCTCTTTGCCTATTTGCGAGTAGTGCACGTTAAACCATCCTGCAATTGCAATCGAGTCTGTTATCAAATCCCCTTTTGCCGTTCGAATCATCCTTACTTTACCAGCCTCTCCATTTTCCCTTCCACACAGCGCTTTAACTGCCTTGTACAATTATTTTGTCGATCTATTATCATTTAGCTTTTCACTGTAATAGTTGGCCTTTGCAATCCTTATTAAACCATTAAGGACGTTTCTGTACCTCTTATACTTTATGATAAGCTCTTTGTTACCTGGATCTATCTTTATTCTCCTGAACAAGGAGTTCTTTGCTTCGACAGATTTAATAAGCCCGGCTGTTATCCAGTTTTTTCTTTTTCTGTTTACAGTATTTACCTCGACGGTTCTTGTACTGCCCATAATATGTCCTGTAAGTAAATGTATTAACTGATCGGCGGCATCATTTACCGAAGAAGCTTCATATACTCCCAGCCATTTTTCCTTCTCAATGTCATATTCTAGCTTAGTGTAGTCTATGTATGTTTTCTCTACTCTGTTTCGGGTCTGTATTATCTCATCCGTTCTGGGCACATTGATATGAAGCACAATTGGATAGTGGTCCGTTATCTGAATCTGTAGAATAACACCAGTCGTATCACCACAATCATTTGGATTTTTATGCTTCACAAACATATGATCTATACATGTCTGACTATCATTGGTAGTCCTTGTGAATTCATTAATGTAAGAAACAAACCCATATTCTGCCAATATATTTAGATAGTCTTAAGCACCTTGGAATCATCCAGTATATTTATGTCAAAATCTCTCAGCCATACATGATAATCTGCTGTGTTTAAACTAGTTGAAAAATACTCCTCCAGTCGTAAGTTAAAATGTTCAGGATCTACCGCATGTGTTAAGCTGCCGAAACTTTAAAGGTCCTGTTATAACATTCAATATCTATCTCGATTATTCTGTATTGACGACATTATTCAGTATATATTTTATTTGGCCAGGTATTCTAGTTTTTTAAGTTTTATCCCTTATAAATGACCAAAAGTGTTTAGAATGACTGGTAAGAAGTTCCTCAGTTTTTCTGATATAGCTAAGGTAAGCATTAATAATATCCCGTTTCATGACATATTTTAATTCCTTAAAACTTGTTAAATCCACAGGATTTTTGTAAGTTAAGAAATTTTGTCTATACTTATGCTTTAATTTAATATTCTTGATAATATCAGAGGTAAACCACTTAGAGTATCTATGCGAATTTCTAAAACTTTGGAACATAAATGTTAAAAATGTGATACAATATCTCATAAAAAGATGCACAAGCATCTTCGACATTATTAAAGTTATTAAACAGTATCCTACAAATCAGGAATATTTGCCTCCTTAAAATTATAAATTTTATCATTAGGTGTAAATGAAAAGTTACCTTTGTCTAGAAGCTTATTCAGAGAAAGACTAGGTAGTTCATCTCGGGGAACAGAGCACTCCACAACACTTATAACTAAATCTAAAAGACGATTATTGGCATTATGTAGAGCATTATGTTGTTGAAGGTTCTTGAAAGATATGAAATCATTTATAAGTCTAGATTTAGGATTACTTGTGTTGGGTGTCACAAAGTTTGGAGCATTAAAGTCACCAATAGCTATAATACTATCAGAAACATCAAGCACCTCCAACAAATTCAAAAACAATTCGTACTGGTCGGCAGGCAAGTTTGGATGTATAGGTATATATAATACAATTTATTATTTTTGTTGTTGTTTTGAAAATGATATCCGTCATTTTATGTGCGACATTGGGGACTGTTGGTAGTTGAACATTTGGAGGTGGGTTGAGAGTAGAACTGCCGGCGAACAACGAGGCAAAAAGTTCAGACTTGCCCAGGGTGGTAGAAACAATTTCATCCCCTGAAACAAGAGGTGGGAACGTGCTCTTGCAGATATTATTCCCAATAGATTTAGCAAGAGTTCAAACGGGTTTGCTGCCGTTGGAGCTTGAAAGGACTTTGTTTTTTATGTGGTTATTAAGTTTTTTGCCTCAGAAAGAATGCGGACATAGCAGTTTCTTGCGTAGTTAAATGCTTGACGATTTTCTTGACTAGGATTGTGTAGAAGCGCTTTGTGAGCTTTGACCTTCTTAAGTCTGGCCCTGTCACAGGATTTCGAGAACCAGCGCTTTTGAGTGGCTGAAGAGGTTTTCTGTGTACGTGGAATAAATAATTCCATGCCAGCTTGGATAATTTCGGTGACGTTTTGTGAGATATCAGAGGGGTCAGGATGAGAGAACTAGACAGACGCCCATGAAAATGAGAAAAAGTAATCTCGCATTTCTTCCCAGTTCACTGAGTTGTAGTGCCAAACGATATGTGGGTGTGATGACTGTGTGACCTCAGGTTGCATTGCGCAGGAAGCAATGACCATGCCGTGGTCTGAGCGACCAAGGGGGCATCAAAAATTAAACTCCTGTATGCCAGCAGAACACCACCACCCGCCGAACATATTATTCAACCCCTATTTCAATTTCATCACAGAATATCCCACTGAGCAAGGTAATATTGCATTAACATTGCAGAATCTTTTCCAAAGCAAGTGTAAGTTTGATAGATTACTTGCAGAAAGCTTCCTGCAAGTTTGTTGCAAATGGCAAATCTTCCCCCCAGTGACTTTACATATGCAAGTGTTTCTTTTGTAACTTTACTGCAAGTTTACTGTAGTGAGCTGTTACAAACTTTCTTTATACTCACACATGTTACCTTACAGCAAGCTTCAATTTTAAAAGGACCTAGCAAAGTTGTAAAATTTAAACTTACATTTGCAACTTATCTGCAATTGTATATATTATATATACAGTGCAAGTTTGTAACTTGGGATAATTCAAATTAATCTACTTCAGCTTTTTTTAAAAAATGCTCGGAGTCAGATAATATTCTCAGTTACAATCTTTTCAAAAATGTATTATACAATTTGTGTCAAATGTCATTGATAATTTTTGTAAATGACAACCTTAGCTTTTTGTTGACTATTTTTAAAGTACACATCAAGCGATACAAAACCACCAAATTTCAAATTTTTATTATAAATCTTGAGTTGATAGCACGAAAAAAAATTGTGTAATCAATGAATAAAAATTTTAAAACTGCTACTTTTCTACAACTTTACATGTTAGAACTTTAAAAAAGCCAACAAAAACGTAAGGGTTGATTTAAAGAAATTATCGATTAAGTTATTTTTCAAATATGGTACATACTGATAGATTTTTTAAAAGACTGCAACTTGAATTACTAACCAATGTGTCCAAGCATTTTTGAAAAAAGGAAACTATTTGATTAACTGAATTTATTTCAAGTTACAAACTGATACTGAATATACATAATCTATATTTCTTGTAAAACTGTAAAAAATGACAAGACAATGTTAATTAGAATAAAATCTTTATTACATAAAAAAATTAAAGACTTACAACACATTTCATTTCTGCTGATAGATAGATATATAGACTTTATTGACCATCAAATGTACATGGTAAGTCACTGTCTTTATAAGCACCGACTATAGTTACTCGATAGAGATAGTTAAGACATATAGCAAGTGTCCATGTTTAGCCTAAAATGCAGTTCTAGTCACAACTCAGCGACAAAATAGATAACTTGAACTCGTGATATTGTTATTAATTGACCGATTTCAAAAATTCTTGTTTCTAAATGAATACCAATTAATTGTTTTTGATATTGTTTTACTAAATAGCTCTTAGTCGTCTAGAAAAACGTGTGAAACACCAATAACAAAAACAAAGTCTTCTGCAGCATTATGTTTTGAGAGGCGAGAATTTTTTTAGCTTCTAAAATATGTGGTAACATGTTACATAAAATAAAGTCAACATATCAAATACTATTGTGAAAAAGAAATATCTAAAATGGTGCGTTCATTTCGATTTTAGAAAAGTTTAATTAAGGAATTTTTTTAGCTTCTAAAATATGTGGTAACATGTTACATAAAATAAAGTCAACATATCAAATACTATTGTGAAAAAGAAATATCTAAAATGGTGCGTTCATTTCGATTTTAGAAAAGTTTAATTAAGGAAACGTAACATATGCAATGGATAAATCAAGCGCACGGAAATGAATACAACTTTACTGCGAAAATAGCTTAAATATGGCGACAGTCTCTGAAAGTGTTCACGCATGTCGTAACTATCCCTATCGAGTAAGTATAGTACCGCCAATGTCTGTGTACATTCAGAAACATTGAGTTAAAATAAAGCAAAATTATGACTACAATGAATTACGTACATATATAAAAAGTCTGTGGCTAGTGGAACTTGCCTTCCAAAGCTTTTGCTTAGCGCACTCACACACACAGACACTATACACATTAGTTTAGAGCACAAATAAATTCCTTCACCTTGGTTTTTGTCTTATTACATCCACTAGTGCCTACTGTAATCTTGTTAGTGGGAGCATCTTAATAACATTAGGTAGAAAATTGAGGAATTTGATTCCAAGTAATCAAACATCTGCTTTGTTTTCTCCTTTTTGTGCAACTGTATTTTTAATTCATGCCTGCACCTGGTATTGTTGCGAGCTTCATCATTCACTGGATATTTTGAATACATAAACTGAAGAAAGATATAGCCTCGAACACATTTGGGCAGCGTTCTTGTTGCAGTCCTTATTGCTCTTTTTTGCATGATAAACACATGTTCCGCTGCTGACTAGTTAACCCATATGAATGTTCCATAGCATAGGATACTGTTCCACTGTTCTTATGATGTCGATTGCTATGGATAAGCCACATGCTTCTATAGATCAATCATATTTAACGTTTTAAAATGAATTGGTCTGACCAGGTAAGACATCTCCAGGCTGCTTCTAAGGACATAACAAAATTCGTATTTAGCAAGATTAGGTTTCCTTTTTTGTACAGTATATTTCATAATAATTCACCAATAGCCACATATCAAAATAATTATGCAACAGAAAAGTGACTAATTTTATTGCTGTTTTAGGGATTCTTACCTGAAATGTTTGTGGATATACTTCATGTTTCATTATCTACACTCCAGACAACGAATTACTTAATTACCTAAAATTCAAACAATTCAGGCTACAATAAGATTGTTCAATCTTTAAAACTTCCAGGAAAATAAATAGACAGATCAAATAACAACTTATGATGACGCAATTATAAAAAATGTAAACAACAAACCGCCATTAATTAATGCCGGGCGCTTTGTCAGAGTCAGTTCGCTTTCGCTGTTGGCGTCGGTGTTGCTATTGGACGATGATGACATACGATCGAGAATATACGATCAAAACGGAGGGAATTCAAATAAATTTTGTTTACAAATTAAAACAAACTTTCAGAAACATTACAATTGTAACTTTACGTGAGCTTACAAATGGAGAAAAACAACAAGCCGGCAAACGAGATATTATATTTGAAAGTTACGTTAAAGTTTCATTTGTAAGTTTGCATTGGTTTTTTGCCTGCAAACATTTAGAAATGTTGCAAACTTAACTTACTTAATGCTAGATTATTTAACGTTGCGGTAAGCATTTGTAAGTTACCATGCTTAGTGGGATTAGACAAGTGGTGAAATTGACTTTTCTAATACCCAAACTCTAAAACGTTAAATTACTCTAGCTTTAACGAAAAATGATAAATGTTGACCATTACCCCCTGGAGCGGTTTTACCCAAAAACAACCCTAACCGTTCGTTGGTTAGGTGCTAATTGTATACTAAATTTGAAGACGATATCTCAAATTGTTAGACAGTGATTATGTCTACTACTGGCAGACAGACGTACAGGCCGACCGACTGACAGATAAAAATATTCGTTCCGAAATAATGTTTTCTGTCACGGATTATTTCACCCCCCGCTTTAATATCGACACAAAACACCAGATGTTTGATGAAATTGAAACTTTTCGAATAAACAAACCCAAAAACGTTATATTACTCAACTTTTAACGAAAAGCAAAATAATCTGAACCGTTTGTTTGTCGGGTGCTAACTGTGCACCAAATTTAAAAACGATATCTCAATATGTTCTAAAGTCATCGTGGCTAGAAAAAGACAGACAAAAAAAGTTTCATTCCCAAATCACGTTTTCTATGTTTTGACACTTTTACGACGTTTAAGCGAAAAAATAAATAAATTTCTGCCACTGATACCATACTTCCACACACATCGACGATGTGGAAGTAAAATGAATAAATGCTACCTAATTTTTAGGTTTCAGTGTGAAAGGCGTCAAGAACAAAGAAAGAACATATTATATAAAGAGCATATAAATTTAATATTTCAAACAATACAGATTTTATCGACAATTAAAATTAACACAATTATTTTATACACAATAAAGATTGCACGTTGTTCAAATAATAAATAATAATATAATAAAAATAGAAATATAAATAATTGTAAATTTAATAGGCAAGTTTCAGCCACTTGTAGTCAATAGCATTATATTCAAATATAAGTAAAGGAATACTTAAAAAAAATTAGACATAATTTATTTTAAAAACAAACAAAACAATTAAAACGACTATAAAAATATTCACTTATTTGCTTAAAAAAGTACACAAAACTAATATCCTAACCAATAAATCAAATATCAAGTTGAGAATGCCTAACATTTATAGGACCATAATTTAATTAAATTTTCTCCCTCAAAAGTCACATATAATCAAGTTTACGCGTCAAAGGTGGTGAAAATCTTTTGTTTTTTGCAAATTTCTCAGTTCCTATGGGTCAAATCGTTTTTGAAGTTATTATAAAACTTGTAGAGTACAAATTATATCTTAACATAGTACAAACTGTATAATTAACATCAACCGAAGTTCTGGCATTGTATTTGAGCAAGTTGAATGTCTGCACGTTCCGCCCTTCGGAGGGGGCGTAAAGCCGTCGGTCCCGTGTCCATGCGATGTTGGGCACGTGAAAGATCCCTACCCTCCTTACAGAAAGGCAGGGGTTCAGCAAATTTTCCAGGATAGTGATGTGAAACTGCTCCCTGGCGTCGGTGATTGGCCATAGTCGCGGAAATAGGCCGATGTTAAAGAAACAAAACACACACACCACACATCTTAACATATTTTTTCCTATCACCAATGATTTTTAACCCTGCAGAGTTAGCTTTAAGTGCCACGCGATGGTCTAGCAGAATCGATGCAGTGAAACCATTACGATACCATCTTAAAAAAATATTTGATGCTTTGCTGGAAATATCTGATAATAATTCGTCAGAATGAGATTGTACAACATCTCACAAAGCTCATTTGCTTGCGTTGAGCATTCAAAATTATAGTTTTATTTGCTCAATAACAATTTGCTTTGAGATTTTAAACGAAATAAATGCTTTAAGCAAAATGATGCAAAGCCCCACAATGAACATACGAATCTGTGCAAGTTTGTTGGCAAAATTGATTATTAAGTTCACTGAATATCGCACAAATGAGCACTTTGAGAAAATAATACAAGAAGCTACTAATGTAGGTCAGGGTCTCAACGTAGAAACAAATTTACCATCAATAAACACGATTCGCCCTAGAAGAAGACCAATCCAATTTTAATATGAACCCAGTGATGAGGTGTTACTAGACCCCAAGATCAAATACAAAGTAGAGTTTTTTTTTCAGAACCTTAGATCAGACCCTAACCTCTTTATAGGACAGATTCGATGAATTAAAAACTTTTACTGACGTATTTGACTTTTTAAACAATAACTTATTTAATTATTGCAATGATGACTTAATGATACATTGTAAAGATTTAAATCTAAAGCTTAAAAGACGAATCTACTGGCGAAACTGACATTGAAGGTATCGATTCATTTAATGAAATTAGAGCTTTAAAGTTGCATTTTTCTGAAAATCAGTCTAATGATTATCATACTTTGTTACAATACCTTTTAGTGAATTTTCTTTAAAAAAAATCACTAATGAGGAGATCCCGACTTTTGAATTTTGAAAAAATTCCTCTAATTAGACATGCTTGGTTCTCGGGTTAAACCGCGTCCAGAATTTATGGAAGCTCGACGTTTCGGCTCCTGTTTTGGAGCCATTTTCATCAGGTAAAGGAAATATGTAAGGACACTCTAAGGCCTCAATCTGCCTACTCCTTAAAGTGATGGACAAAGGTAGGTAAAGGAAATATGTAAGGACACTCTAAGGCCTCAATCTGCCTACTCCTTAAGAGTGGTGGACAAATTTTTCATTTATAATCAGTAAACAGCAATTTGACTTCGCATTGTCTGAGCTTCTCTTGGACAATTTTCTTTAAAGAATAAAACCAACCTGATCAGGATAATATCTAGGAATTCCCCCTAAACTTGTTAAAATTTTGAGAGCATCAGTAGTTTTGATAGAGAAACAACTACCTTAACAAATAATGTTTATTTTCGTATTTGTAATGAGCAACATTTGATTTCTTTCGTGAAAAAAAAGTAATTTACTTTCTTTCTTGTAACATAATACCCATTTTTTTTCATTCTTGTTATATGCAATAGTTAATTTCTTTCATGTGACATTTAATACTTGTTTTCTTTTCTGTGAAATGCAATGTTTATTTTAATTTACCAGGAGTATTAAATTGATTTGCTTCCTCAATAATTTATATCAATAAACTTAGGTATTTACATTTTTAGTGAATTTTCTTTAAAAAAATTCACTAATGAGGAGATCCCGACTTTTGAATTTTGAAAAAATTTCTCCAAATGACCGCGAACTAGGACCCCTAGTACACATATCCGGGGTCCGTTTCAATTTTTATATGTTTATATATATATATATATATTTATATATATATATATATATATATATATATATATATATATATATATATATATATATATATATATATATATATATATATATATATATATATATATATATATATATATGTATCACACCGATAACTCAAAAAATAATAGGCCGATTTTGACTAAATTTGGTGGAAAAATTCCTTTTGCAAATGGCTTGGATAAGTTCGTTAGCCAGGAAAATATGCCCAGGTTTTCCCGGAAAATTTTGTTTTCTTTCGAAAAAAATTTATATCTCCGGAATTAACAAAGTAAGGGCAACCAAATTTGGTACGCTAGTTAATATCCTTATAGGTAAGCCACCTACCAAAATTTAGCTATGTAGGTCAAAAGACAAAAAAGTTATAGGCATTTAAAGAAAAATAAATTGGGGTTTTCCTCAAAACGTCAAAGTTGCGATTTAAAACGTCAAAATCGGCAACATTTAGGCAAAGAACTTGAATCTAATACGGGATATGGAAATAAAATGTCTCAAGAAGGATCTTTTACAAACTCTGAAGTCTTAGTTTCAACCGTCATTGTCCTTCATTTTACTAAAATGTTTCCAGAAAATTCATTTCAAATAGACCCTTTCTCTGATGCTTGGCAGTAGCCTTAGCTTTAGAGTTTATCGTTTAATGGTATATAATTTTTGTCGAATTTTCGTAAAAAATCAATATAGCTCAATATATCCGTTATTATACAAGATATGAAGAAAATTTGTATATATTAATTATAGGGTGTCTTGAGCTACATCTTAAAAAAATATTTCTACAATCACAGGATGGCCCATAAGTCGTTGGTGATACAAATTTTCTTTTTTTTTTTAATCAAACACGCCTTATGTTATTGCATTTTTGAATTTTTCAGCGATGCATGTTTGTAAGAAAAGAAATTCGGGACGCAGCAAGTGCGTTATGGTAGCGAATTTTCATTAAATGCTTCAAATTTGAATAGCTCAATTTGCTATTAACCTATAAGGTTGACCAAGAAACGAGTTTTTCCGGGAACACTTTAAGTTTACTTTTGGAAATTTTTGTACATTTTCACACAATAAAGTTATTTTTATGAAACATGGCACATTGTTTTTACTATATAGGTTATACTGGTAACCAAAATTGATGCCTGCTTTCTTAAAAAGGAAACACACATATTTGCAATTAAAAACATTTTTATGAAAATTCACTACCATAACGCACTTGCTGCGTCCAGAGTTTTTTTATATATCTGTTTAATTGAACAATCCCTCCCTAAAACTTTGTAAGCCTGGTGACAGTCTAAGTAGAGATTCTGTATATCGATTACCTAAATATCGAGAAATTAAGTGAGTAACAGTGTTCTGACTTGAAGATCTCATAAATCTAGGACTTCGGACAGAGCAACTTGAAAGTCGAGTAGGTATTTAATTATCTTAACATCTTCTAGCCTTATAGAGTGTTCTTTACCTTGTAAATAATAAATCTGAATGATAGGTACATTTAGGTTAGGGTTTAGCATGTGATGGTGACCTCACTATCGTGCGGATTTGGATCCACTTGAGGTCAATCGTGAGATATGACTCGCGAATAAGAACCAAATAAATACTCTCGGTCTTTTATAGGTCCTTTACCTTAATACATATTAAGTTTAAACATACAAAAGTATGTTTCTGTTTCTCTGCACTAAAAGTGAAATTTACCTAGTTTATACTAAAGTGTTTTAACTGATTTTTGCTGAAATTGTGTGTTATCTGCTGCTGCACACGTTGGTGTAATTTACACATTGGTGTTCTTGCTTATAACATAGTTCTAACAGTTTAATTCTGGTTTGGATTATTTTCCATCTTTTTGTGTTATCTGTAACCTTATCAGGATTTTGATAAGTCTGCGATCATTCCTGGCCCAGGTTTCAGAGATAACTGCTGTTTTCAACTTTAGCTGAATTTATGAAAATAATTATATACAGCTGTTCCTAAAATACTCTTCCATTTCCTCGTGTACAATGATTTGTTGTAAACTTTGTAATGGATCTGAATCCTCTGAACTCCAGTTTGTTGTGTGTGATAAATGTGCTACGAGTTTGTGCCAAACATGTTCTGGCCTCACATCTACAGAGTTGAGGGCAGTTGCTCTCCGCAAGAGGAAAATAACTTTTTATTGTGAAGAATGTACTCACTGCCTCAGAACTGGTCAGGATAGTCTACCATTGCTTGGTGACAGCAGCATTGTTGGTGCAGCATCACTATATGCTTTGAAGGACATTGTCAGAGATGCATTTGATGCTTTAATTCTGGATCTTCAGCCCAGATTTCAGGCAATTCATAGTGAAATATCTGTCTTAAGGGACAGCAACTTGGATATGGTCAAACTTCTAACTTGCAATGATTCTAAGCCTAGTGATAAGGATAAGACTAAACGTCCCCAAAAAGGAAGTACGAATACTTATTCAACTGATGATAGACCAAATTTAACTGGGATGAGATCTCATGTCAGTGTAGGTTCTAAAAAACCTATTTTAAGCCAGACCATTGAGGCATCTAATAGAGCTGGTGGTTCAGGTTCTGTCTCTGATGCAGTTTGTTCTCAAACCCAACATGTGAATGATGGCAGTAGCCAACATAAGATGAAGCCTCGACAACGTGAGATAATTCTGGGATCTTGTAAAATTAGTGAGACTGAAATTTCTGCTGCCACTGTTCATAGCAAGGCTTCGATTTACATCTCAAGATTGTCACTGGATGTGGATGGGTCCAAGCTGTTGCAGTATTTGAATAATACCTTTGGTTCGCAGTATGCTTTCAAGATTGAAGAACAATCTGTGCGTTCTGGTGACTATCGCGGCTTTAGACTTGTGCTGACTTGCTACCTCAACTTTTACTTTCCACCAACTGGCCTGAAGGTGTTGCGGTGAAGAGATTTCGCTTCCCAAAATTCAAGCCAACAGCAGTATGAACCTTATGTTTCTATGTCTTCAGTCCATGGAAAATTTAGGGAACAAAGACTGAATATTTATTATCAAAATGTTAGAGGTCTTAACACAAAAATGCAACAGCTTTTTGTTACTTCTTCTTACTTAGACTATGATGTAATATCTCTTACTGAGACTTGGTGTACAGGACTCTGAATTATTTTCTGATGACTGTTATGTATTTAGATCTGATCGTCTCTCTAATATTGCTAATGGGGGAGGTGGCTCTTTACTTGCTGTTCGTAGAGAACTCAATCCAATAGAGATTAAACTTTCTGACAAAATTCATGATATTTTACCCCAGTTTGATGTATCTTGCTGTAAGATTTTCTTTCATAGTTCAACTGTTTTCATTTTTTCTGTTTACATCCCTTCATCCCCCATTGTTCCTGTATCCTTTTCTGATTACCTCATATTTTTTGAATATCTTGAAAACCTTGATTTCTTGCAGAACCATAGTTTTACAATAATTGGTGACTTCAACATTGCTGAATTGGTACTCCATTCTTTTCCCTGTCATAAAGTCAACTGTAGATGCTGTCTTTTTATGTGTTCTCTTAACTTTTTTGATGCTAAACAGTTTAACTCAGTTTTGAATCATCAAGGTAAGCTTTTGGATCTTGTAATTTCTAACATATCTTGTGAAGTTTTACCTGAGCCTCCTATTCTCCGTGTAGATCCTTTTCATCCCGCATTATGCATAACACTTTCGATACCTTCAGAGAGGGTAATCAGATCCAATTATCTTGATTGTCCCCCTCTTTATAATTTTAAGAGGGCTGATTTCTCTGCTCTTTATAACGAACTGAGTTTAGTCGACTGGTCTTTCTTTTATAATGGGGATGACGTTAATGAAGTTTGCGCTCTGTTTTATAATAGGCTTTATAGCATTCTTGACAGATTTGTCCCGAAAAAGAAGATTTCTGGGTCTAGGTATCCTGTGTGGTATGATCGTAACATTATTCAACAACTTAAAGTCAAACGTATTTTGCACTCAAAATACAGAGTATCCCGCTCTGCAGTAGACTATGCTGCCTTCTCTGAGTGCAGGTCAAGAGTAAAAACTGCCACAATGTCAGCACATAAAAAATATCTGAGCAGCACTGAATCTTCGATACGTAGAGATCCTAAATCTTTCTGGTCGTATATCCATTCTAAAAGAAATAATACACGCATTCCTGGCTGTATGTGTTATAATGACTCGTGCTACACCTCTCCCCAGGATATTGTCAACTGTTTTGCTGACTTTTTTAGTAGCTCTTATACTAATGATAATGATTATACTGATGTCTTTCATGGTTGGTCTTCTGTTTCTAATAATGTTCTGTTTCAGCTTTCCAAGTTTGAGCTGTCTGATATTCAAGAGGCCATTAAAAAACTTAAACCTAAACTATCTCAGAGACCTGACAATATACCTAGCTTTCTTATTAGAGACTGTTCTCCAACCTTTATTGAACCTTTATTACTTATCTTTAACCTTTCTCTTAAGACATGTAAGTTTCCCAAGATCTGGAAATCATCGAAAGTCTGCCCTGTTCATAAAGACGGTGATATGAGCCTGATTGAAAATTACAGACAGGTTGCGATAATGTCTAACTTTGCTAAGGTTTTCGAATATGCTGTTTTTGCTCAAATTTCTTCACATGTTTTGCTTTACTTGTCACAGAGTCAGCATGGGTTTGTTCGAAATCGTTCAACTACTACTAACCTTTGTTGTCTTACACAATATGTGTCAAATGTCCTGGATAAGAATGGACAGGTTGATACTATTTATTTAGACTTCAGGAAAGCATTTGACTGCGTTCATCATGGTCTGCTTCTTAAGAAACTCCATTTATTTGGGTTTTCTGATACTCTGGTTTCGTTCTTTGCATCATACTTGTCTGAGAGGTCTCATTTTGTTTGGTATTCTGGATGTTCTTCAGTGGAGTTCCCTGTTAGATCTGGTGTTCCTCAGAGTTCTGTTCTTGGGCCTCTCCTTTTCAACATTTTTATCAACGATATGGATGGTGTCTTAACTATTCCTAGACTTTTCTACGCTGATGACCTTAAGATTTTTCTTTCTATATCATCCATTTCAGATTGTACCATGATTCAAAAGAATATTGATGCTATTCTTAATTGGTGCAACTCTAATAAGTTATTCTTGAATACCTCAAAATGTAAGGTCATGTCTTTCACTAATAAAGTTAACCCTATTCTGTTTGGTTATGTCACTGGTAACCACCATCTTGAGCGTGTTTTAAATATTAGAGACCTTGGTGTAATTTATGACCCCCACCTTCGTTTTAATCTCCATGTTGCTTATGTTTTGTCAGTATCAATGAAAATCTTGGGCTTTATTATCAGAAACACCAAACAGTTCTCAACTAGTGACACACTAATTATACTGTACAGTTCTTTATTACGTTCTAGACTTGATTTTGCAAGTTTATGCTGGTTTCCACTTTATGAGTGTCAACTTTATTTGTTTGAATCTATTCAGCGAAGATTTCTGAAATATCTGGTCTACTTCGAAGAAAGACAGTATCCTCCACGTGGCATCTCCCAAGAAATTCTCCTTAGTAGATTCAACCTTATGTCTCTTGATAAAAGAAGAATTATCATGGGACTCTCATTCTTGTACAAACTGATTCATGGGTTTGTTGACTCTCCGGAGCTTCTTTCTTTGTTACCTTTCCGGGCACCCCAATTTCCTCACCATACCCGTTGTACGGACATCTTCTCTCTTCCTACGCCCAGAACTAATATTCTAGTAAAATCTCCAGTTTATTTTATGTGTTCTAACTACAATAAAATACCCCTTGACGTCTTTATGGATTTTGGTAGTACAAGAGCCTTCGAAAAGCAGCTTAAAGAGTTAACTCTCTCTTAAATTCTTCTAGATTTTGTATTATTTAGTGTTAGATGTAGATTTATCCATGTAATTGGGCCTTTGGCCTGTCTTGGATTTTTTGAATAAAAAAAAAAAAAAATCTCACGGTTACCATGTCATTCTGTGACGAGGGTTACAATTTTTTTAGGACGGTTACACAACTCTTTTTTCTTATGATGACAGTGTTCGAAAGCGATCAGTAACGTAAATTGTCAGAATTTATGATGATAATTGCCTTCGGAAAACACTTTTTAAACATGCTTTATTTCACAATGAACCAAAACATTAAATTTTAACAATCTGCAAATTTTGTCGAAACCTTTCTTATTGTAAAAAGAATGCGGATCTTTTACGTATCAAACATTGTATGTTACAATATACCTAAATTTTGCATTTAAGGAAATGATATATAAACATTGATGATTTTGGCTAGTTCAAGGTTCGATATAAAATTTTTGAGAAGTTCGACTGTAAACCCTAGACATACTATTTCCGAGGTTCGAAGTTCGAGACAACATATTTGCTTGGGTTCGTTCATAGTTCGGTTCTAACAAAACGTAGGTTCGCACACCTCTATACTTGTACTGAATTTTGGGTAACTTTTCAATCAATGCCTGTGAACTTATTTTTTTGTTATATGGTTTTCAACATTTTTTGAAAATAAATATTATCATTATTATTATTAATAATATCGCAAAACATGTACACAAGATTATATGTGACATTTTAGGGAGTGTTCAGGATGTCAAAATGAAGGCCAGTGCAAATTTTCAGCTTATCACCTTTCATTCCAAGGTTAGGTTTTTTTGCCTTGTCTACCTGCATTATCTCAGTTAACTGCAAAAATTCATTAAAAATAAAAATTAAAAAATAAAAGGTAATCTGCTAAACATAAAATCAATTTGACATGTTTTCCTATCATTTTAAAACTTGTAGCTGTGCATGTTTTACAAGGTGCGTGTCCTAGGAGCTTGCAGTATTATAAATGTAAAAAATAAACTCATTTGTCTCACTCTGTCATATGATCAGCAACACTTTTAACTCTCATCTCTTCTGTTAAAATCAGCCTCACCGACAATAATGTTGCTCTGGCCTACATATACCTGGCGTGAAACCAATCCTAGACAGACCCTCGCCAGCATATTCATTCACCAATAGGTTCGATAGCCTCAATCGCCCCAGCATTTTCCGCACCATCAAGATCCATCAAGATATCACCACTAGTTACTGCTAATATAGAATTAGCTGTGGAATCTATTTCTTCTGTTACAGCTACATTTAACATTGCGGAAGGTGGTGCTTTTTCTGCTGCGGGAACACTGAAAGTACCGTCCTGGTTATGGTGTTCTCTTATATGGTCACGTAGTGCGAATGTCCTAGCATACGATGCACCGCATATCTGACAGTCGAACCTCAGATTGTTGTTTCTCTTATGAGTTTCCATGTGGGATCTAACGGCATACAGTGAAGCGAATGGTCTGTTGCATTCGGTACAGGTGAACGGTTTGAGGTGGCTGTTCTTGTGTCCTGCTAACTGGACACTGGTTTTAAATGCCTTGGGACAGAACGGGCATTTGTAGTTTCTCTCCTTGGAGTGGGTAAGCAGGTGGTGGTTGTAGACGCTGTGAGATTTGAATCGCTTGCCGCAGTGCTCGCAATGGTACGGACGTACACCGGAATGGGTGCGCATGTGTAACGTTAGGCAATAGCTAACTCTGAATGATTTACCACATACCTGTGACAAAAACATTAATTACTTATAATAATACATAATCATTTAGGTATGCGCCGGGAATTTTGACACATACAACATTATTAACTGTGTAAATTCTAAAGAAAATAGTTTATATGCAGTAATCAAGTATGTTATGGTAGTGAATTTTCATAAGAATAATACATTATAGTGATTTAATCTTATATTTTTATTTTATTTTATTTTTATTTTATTTATTCATACACCATCCAACAGCTTAAAGGCCAAATTAAGGATGGGCCAATACACAATACATAATAACTAACAATAATCAAGCTAACAATACAAAAAAGAGTCACAAATTAGATCGCTTTGAAAAACATTTTTATCTCTGATATATTACATGAGAAGATATCTAGGCGGTCTTGCAGTACAGAGTAATCATTGCACATCTGGTAAATTGGAGACGATCGCAGCAATCGTGTACGAGCAGTCGGGAGATAGAATGTGCCTGGAAAACGTGCTGCAATACGAGGCACATTGAAATTAAGTTGCTGAAGCAGACTAGGGCAGTCGAACACAGAATTAACCAGTTTGTATAAAAATATAATGAAACTGCACTGCATACGCATCGACAGACTCTGCAGACTAAAGCGAAGAAGTAAACTTTCCTGAGGAAAACTAATAGACGGATATCGACCATCCTCACGAAAGCTAAGAAATTTTAGAAATTTCCTTTGCACTGATTCCAGGCTTGCCACATGTATCTCATACGTAGGAGCCCACACAACTGAGCCATATTCAAGTCGGGACCTAACCAAACAGCTAAAGAGCAGGAGGAGGGTGTCAGTCTGTGAGAAATTTTTGCTGTTTCTTATCAGAAACCCTAGAGTTTTGTAAGCAGAACTGACAGTCTGCTCATAGTGTGGTTTAAAAGATAGAGTACCACCAAAACAATTCCAAGGTCTTTAACTGTCCCGGGGCGGTCAAGTGGAAGCCCTCTTATATTGTACCCGAAAGTGATTGTGTGTACTTATTTCGAGTAAAGGACATCACACAACACTTGGAAACATTAATAGAAAGACCACTCCGACAACACCATTCATCGAGGACCTGAAGACAGTTCTGGAGCCGCAAACAGTCATCAACATTCGAAATATTTGCGAAAATCTTAATATCATCTGCATACATTAAAAAAGGAACATGTAAAACATGTTTAACTGGGTCAATAAATATATTAAACAGTAATGGAACGAGTATGGAACCCTGCGGCACTCCTGAAGTTACGTGATAGGTGTAAGATTTGAAGCCCCCAACCTCAACAAATTGCCTCCTTCCATCCAGGTAAGATCTGAATAAGCCAAGCAAGCCCTCGGAGAATCCGATAGCCCTCTTCCTGTCAATCAGAACAGAGTGATTTAGACAATCGAAGGCCTTAGATAGATCAGTATACACAACATCAACCTGTGAAGAGCGGTCAAGAGCGGACGCAATGAACTGTGTAACGTCAACTAAATTCATTACAGTCGATCTACCTAGAATGAAACCATGCTGAGAAATAGAGAGTCCGTTTTTGATGTGAAACAGTATTCGCTGAAAAAGGTAGGCCTCGAAAATCTTACAGAAGACACATAGTATGGCTATTGGTCGATAGTTTGATGGATCACCACTATCCCCCGCCTTGAAGACAGGGAAAACCCGTGACAGCTTCCAAATCGCGGGGAATGTTCCAGATCTAAGAATCAGTTTAAAAATTTTCTTAAGTGGAGTCAGGAAAGCATAAGCAGTCGCGCACCACTTATATTAAAAGTTATAAAACATTACTTTATTTAATTAGGAACAATAAAAAATAGGGTAAAGAAGGGCAAGCAAAAACATGATCTCTAACATAAATATTTATACAGTCATTTGGATAAAAAAAGCTCAAACAAAACAATTGATAAAACAGGAAATATACTCAACCAAAAATACACCAGAAAGCTGAACATAAAAAGCTTCCCGTGGTTCATGCATTGAGGGTGATTGCATGCATGCAGAAGGGGAAGAAGAACCCCAGGAGGAAGAGGGTTTCTGTCCCCTTGCCCAAAAACACGGAGGGTTCTCCTTCCCCTTGTGTATGCATACAACTACCTTTAACACATAAAGCACAAGAAAAATGTCTTAGGAGCAACCCCCAAGAAAGTTACTGGACCTGGGCGAATATGGGTGTTGTGCGGGGTAGACAGGATTTAAAGGAGGTTGTAACAAGTCACAATTGTCACCACCTTAGGGTAGGGTCACCGATGAGACATATAGCTCTCTTCTGAATGGAGTCCAGGATAGAGTGTAGAAGCTGCAGCGGCACCCCAGATGTGGGAGCAGTATTCGTGGTTTGGCCTTATTTGTGAAGTATATAAGGTAGAGAGATTAGCTGATGAAAAGTATTTGCGAGCCCGGAAGAGGAAACCTAATTTCTTAGCAGCCGCTTCTGCAATTGATGTGACATGGTGCCAATTGAGATTTGGATCCACAGAAATGCCAACAAGTGAAAAGGACTCATTACTTCGAATAACATGGTTGTTCATTGTGATGGGTCTAGGGCTGATGTATCTCTTATGAGATAGAAAGCAATTGTACAAGATTTCTGCTTCCCCAGTCTAGTATTTTTTGGAGATCCACAGAGACAGAACCCTCCATGAGTCTGCGATCCTCATCTAATTGGGCTAAAAAGACAGGCTTAGAATATTGTATATTTGAGTGGAGGGTGCTATCGTCTGCGTAACTGTGAACTGGGTTGGATGTGCTAGAGAGGAGGTCATTGATGTGGAGAAGAAACAAAGTAGGGGCTAAACCTGAACCTTGAGGGACTCCTGCATTAATTGGATACAGTTTAGAGGAATGGCCATCCATGACAACAGAAATGCTCCAGTTGGAGAGAAAATTTGCTGTCCAGTTACAGAGTTATTAAGCAGGGCTGCATGCCAGACCTGGTCGAATGCTTTGGATATATCGTGTAGTTCCATAGACTTGTTCCAGGAATGGGTGACAAAGGAAGGGACGTCGGTAGTTGATCTGCGGTGACGGAATCCATACTGCCTGTCGTGGATTAGACTGTGTTTTCAAGAAATTTTAGTAATTGGGTGTTTATACACTTTTCCATCACTTTAGATATGACTGAAAGGAGAGAAATAGGCCTGTAGTTGCTAGGAATCGCTTTGGATCCTTTCTTGGGGACGGGTTGTACTCGAGCAGGTTTTCCAGTTACTAGGGAATATGCCTCTATTGTAAGATGTCTGAAACAGACGAGTCAGGACAGGAGCAAGTTCTGGTGCACACTTTTTGAGAACAATTGCTGGGATCTCGTCAAGGCCAGAGGCTTATCTGGTATTAAAAGCAGATAGCATCTTTCGTACCTTTTTAGTTTTAAAAATGATATCAGTCATTTTATGTGCGACATTGGGGACTGTTTGTGGTTGAACATTTGGAGCTGGGTTGAGAGTAGAATTGCTGGCGAACAACGAGGCAAAAAGTTCAGCCTTGCCCGGGGAGGTAGAAACAATTTCATCCCCTGAAACAATAGGTGGGAACGTGCTCTTGCAGAAATTATATCCAATAGATTTAGCAAGAGTCCAGAAGGGTTTGCTGCCGTTAGAGCTTGAGAGGACTTTGTTTTTGATGTGGCTAATAAACAAGTTTTTGCTTCAGAAAGAATGTGCACATAGCTTCTTGCGTCATTATATGCTTGACGGTTCTCTTGACTGGGATTGTGTAGAAGCGTTTTGTGAGCTTTGACCTTTTCAAGTCTGGCCTTGTCACAGGATTTAGAGAACCAGGGCTTTTGAGTGGCTGAAGAGGATTTCTGTGCACGTGGAATAAATAATTCCATGCCAGCTTGGATCATTTCGGTGACGTTTTGTGAGATATCAGAGGGGTCAGGATGAGAGAAGCAGACAGACGCCCATGGAAATGAGGAAAAGTAATTCCACATTTTGTCCCAGTTCGCAGAGTTGTAGTGCCAAACGATACGTGGGTGTGATGACTGTGTGACCTCGGGTTGCATTGCGCAGGCAGCAGTGACCACGCCGTGGTCTGAGCAACCAAGCGGGGCGGTGACTGATGTCTTATAGCATTCAGTAAGAAGGAGATCCAAGGGATTTGAGCTGTGTGTTGGGATGCGAGGAAAGTAAGTAGGTTGCTGAACCATATTGGCTAAAGAATTGCTGACTGCAAAGGCCTCCGCTGCTCTCCCTTGTGGATTGGTTTTTGAAGATCCTAGCCATTCCTTATTATGGACATTGAAGTCACCAAGAATAGTGAGCTCGAAGGAAGGATATTCAGAAACCAGATGGTCGATTTTTTCAGAAAGGTAGTCGAAGAGCTGGATAAAGTTGTTGTCAGAAGGTGCCCAGTAAATGCAACAGATGAATTTATTTGCAGCCCTGAGAGAGAGAGTTTCATCCAAAGTATGTCTTTCCTTCCAGCTTCTAAATTGGGAAGTCTGGTGCAGGGTAAATGGCTACGGACATATGCGCACACGCCTCCATGCAATCTAAAGGAGTAAGGAGCCCATGCCCTGGGAAATTAAGGTGATTAGTGGCTGTTTTGGCACTGATTTAGGTTTCGGTGAGGAAGGGGAGTTGGGGCATATTAGCCTGGAGGAAATGGTGGACGGAGTTCAGGTTAGAATTTCGGCCACATGTATTCGAGAAGGATATGTTAAATCTTGATGCCTACACACCCCCCTCTCGGAGATCCAAATGGAGGGGTATTTTATCTCCGGAATCTTTTGTACAAGGAGGAGCCATCATAATTTTTGTTTATAAGGAAAACCGACTCATACATCAGAACCGGAAACGTCCGTTGGGACTTCACCGATGTAAGGGGTGGTATGTCCTCGGGCGTGAAAAAATCCTTTACTATCACGTAAAGGAAAAGTCCACTACCACCTGCCAATTTGTTTTTAAAAAACTTTTTTATTGTTGAAAAAATACCTGCCACGTTTATAATTTGGCAGAAACTTTGTTTTTCTAAATTTTAACTAAGTTTTCTTTTAGAAAGCTTTTATAGCTTTAATAAAATTTGTAATACAAGTTTCTTTTAAAGAGACACTGTACCTAGATAGTAGGATACCAAATTTGAATTTTCTAGTTTATAGAAAATTCAGTTATGGGAAGTGGTCTCAAAACGAGCTAGAACACGAGATTAAAATGTTTTTTTTGTTTTGACAATAGAGATCTATTACCAAAAAAATATATAATAATTTTCTTGTGTTCTAGCTTGATGCTGCTGGGATGCGGGGCTTCAGGATACTGCCTTGTGTCAAACACTGACGGATGTCCGATCCAGACGAACTCGGAGAGAGGTTATCTCTCGTTGAGCTTTAAAACGGGCAAGTGACTTCTGTCAGATGGCAGTACATCTGTCAAACAAAGTTTCACCTCACAAATATCATCTCCTGCAGGAAGCTCGATTTGTTGGGTGAAATTTCAGCAAACGCTGGCAAGTATCGGGTCTAGACAAACCCGTAGGGGGGCTAAGGTCACCAGGGGTGGATTACACCTGGAGACTTAGGCCGACTTTGTAAACTTCGAAACGGGCTAACGACCCCGCATGGATGCTGCTCCAGGGCGGGACGTCATGATACCGCCTCGAGTCAATGAAACACTGGTGGGGGTCTGGTACAAGTGAGCCTGAATGTAGGTGGAGCTCTCTGGGGAGTGATATGCACCCGAATTTTGGCACCTCCACTGTGGGCTTAGAAATTGACAATAGGCCTCGCTTGGATAATACTCAAGGGCGGGGTTCCAAAGCATACCGCCCTGGGTTGAACGCTGGCGGATGTCGTGTGTCCAGACGACCCGAAGGGGGCTGGGATCCCTGATGAGTGGTATACACCCAGAGTTTGGTGCCCCCACTGTGTGCTACGAAACGGGCGGACATTCTCGCTTGGGTGATACTCGGGAGCGGGACTCGATGGAATGTTGCCTTGAGTCTAACACTGTTGTGTATCGGGTTTAGATGTGCCTGGGGGGAGCTGAGATCTCTAGCGGTGAATTACAACTGGAGAATGGATGCTGCTCGAGAGCGGGGCTTGATGATACCGCCTCAAGGCAAACACTGCGGATGTTGGGTCCAGACGAACTCGGGCAGAGGTTATCTCTCTTTAAGCTTCGAAACGGGCAAGCGACTTCACTCAGATGGCAGTACACCTGCCAAAAAACTTTCACCCTCAAAAAAAAAAAAAAAGGATCGACTCCCGCAAGGAGCTGGAATTGACTGGTAAAATTTAAATAATTAAGACGTGAGCCCCAATAGACCCAAGGTCGCGGTGGGGGGACTGGAATAGCCCACTCACAATGAATCTAATCTAATCTAATAGAGATATCGATTGTAACACTTTCAAAAAAAATCTTCAGATGAGCCTGTATTAACGCCCTTGTTTCCAATCTTTTAGGTCTGTTTAAATTTTAAATGTTTATTTTAGTAATATGTCGTGCTAATAGTGGACAATTCTTATGAAAATTCACTATGATAATGCACTTTTTTTGTTCCATATGTAAATATAACAAAAAATAAAAAGCATAATTATTTTAACATACTATACTATTACCTCACAATTATGTGGCTTCTCCCCAGTATGGATCCTCTCGTGCTTAACTTTCTCATGAGGCCTGGAAAACCGTCTACCACAATACTGACATTCATACTGCCTCTTCTGACATTGCTGCGACACATGCTCATTCAAAGCGTCATACGTTACAAAAGGCTTCTTGCAATAAGAACATACAAACTTCTTGGTGTTAGAATGTGCCTTCATATGCATATCCAAGTTGGCTTGAGTGTACAACTTCCTATTACAAACGGCACAGTCAAAATTGACAATCTTACCATTATGAGAATTTATGTGTATCGTCTCGTATTGTTTATCGAATACTTTATTGCACAATGGACACAAAAAAGTTTCCCTGTCTTCCTCTCTAGTGTTGCTATCAGCGTATGTGACTGGTGGATCGATTTCTCTTTCTTTGACTGGATCGTGCATCCTGGCGTGAAGCCTCAGTGACTTGAACGATCGGAACTGAGTCTTGCAGTGTTTGCAATTGAACGGTCCCGACTCAGGTTTCTGTTCTTTATTTGCAAGTCGATTTCTTGTTTTGGAGTGAAGCTTCATGTGCGCACACAAAGCTCTAGGGCCGTAAAACTCCGAATCACATTCGGAACAGATGTACCTTTTCGCAGCGTTCAAATTGCAGTTGTGAGCATAGAAATTCTCTATCTCGGAATATTGTAAATTACATATAGGGCATATATGCAAGGTGATAATGCTATCCGGATCTTCAATCGCTGCTTCTTCTTCTTCCGATATTTTCTTGGGCTTACCTTCATCATCGATGATGAATTTTTCGATAGTGGGTTCACGTTCAGTGGGTTTTTCCGGTTCTTTGTTCCAGAATTTCTCTATTCTGATTACTTTTCTAGTATACACCCTACCTAGCTTATCTACACAATCTTCTTCCGCAATGGTTTGCGGGTCTTCATTTGAAGGATTATTTTCGTTTATTTCAGGTTGGGTTGCATCTTGGGGTGTCTCCTCTGGTTCTTGTTCAGGTTCAGCGTTTTCAACAGCTTCTACAAGACACATGGTATTATCTGGATTTATAATGTAAAAAGATGTTGTGGAAGAGTCATCCACTAGTGCAGTACTGTCATTGTCTACGACTTGTATTTCCCCCATGTTCATCTCTTTCATACATTCAGTCGGCTGGAAAAAAGTATATGCGAAATTAATGATGGTCCTTTTTTAGGCTAAACAATTTAGAACAGTTAAATGTAGTGGAAGACAATGCAGCTAATTTCACCATTTTGGTTCAAAATATACAAAGTTTAAGAAATAAGATATCAGATCTAGAGGAATTTGTAACTAGTTTGGGCCAAAAGGTGTGGGTGATTTGCTTGACGGAACATCATCTGAGGCCACAGGAGTTCGTGAGTTTGGACAGTTATTATCTTGCTAGCTGTTATAATAATAATAATAATTTATTGTGTCCAACAGACCAAGTACAGAACCAATTACAGGGCACTTACAAACTAATCAGCGAGTGAGATTACCATAAATTAACAATAACAAAATTATAATCCAAAAACAAACCTAAAACTACAAAATTTCAATAGCTTTATACAACAATGTACACAAACTGTTAGTAAATATATCACTACATGAACAAATGATATTGAAAGTTTCACACATTACATATATTGGAGATCTTAACATAACAACAGTCCTAGCCTGATTATGATAAAATAACATATTATGCCGTTCACTCATCCTGAGAACATGGAAATTCATCTGCGCCAATAATTCCGGACAATCAATGACATTGTGTATCAGTTTAGACAAAAACTTGATTGAGTCAACTCTTCTTAGCTTACACAAACTAACGAATTCGAAATGCCCAAGCAAAACAGAATGATCGAACCCCCTCTCCGGATAACGCCCAGTTTCCTTAAAGCACAGATATTCTAGGAACCTTCTCGGGACAGATTTGAGTGAGCTTATATGTACACCATAATATGGGCCTCAGACAAGAGATGCATATCGTAACTTGGAAAGAACAAAAGCACAATACAAAGCTTTGAGAGCACCAAAACATGTAAATGACCCACAGTTCCGCACTATAAATCCCAAAAACCTGTTACACTCGTTTACTATGGCATTTATGTGAATGTCAAATGACAGTTTCTTATCAAAGTGGACCCCCAAGTCCTTCAGTCTCCACACGATCGACCACCAACCGACCCACAGTATACTCAAACTGAACAGGGAAAGCTTTACGTGTGAAAGTCATGACCTTACATTTACTCAAATTTAGTTGCAATCCATTCTGTAAGCACCACTCATAGAACAAGTCTAGATCTTCCTGCAGTCTAACGCAATCATCCAGCGGCATCACTCCCATAAGCAGCTTTAAGTCATCTGCATAGAAAAGTCTCAGCACACTTAAACTACGGTCCAAATCATTGATAAATAATAGGAACAATAGCGGCCCCAGATTAGAGCCCTGAGGAACGCCCAAAGTAGCAATGAGCTCAGAGGACCTGAACCCACCATAGCTAACAAATTTAACACGATCACTAAAATAATCCCCAAAAAGACATAACATGCTATCGCTGAATCCATACGATGCAAGCCTCCTCAAAAGGACAGAGTGATCGACACGATCAAAAGCCTTTACAAAATCTGTGTAGACAACATCAATCTGACCCCCAGCATCAATGCCGTCTGAGACCCACCGAGTGAAAACGGCCAAGTTTGTGACAGCTGACCTACCCCTCACAGATCCATGTTGACAGGGTGATATCAGTGTTTTCACAGAGCTGTAGATACCCTCCTATAGAAAAGATCGAAGATCTTAGCAAAAATGCAGAGTAGAGCTATCGGACGATAGTTTATGACCAAAGATACATCACCAGTTTTAAATATGGGGCATATACGTGCCAACTTCCAGATCAAAGGAAACCGACCAGTGTTCAAACATAAATTAAATATATAGCAAAGTGGAACAACTAAAACACCAGCGCAGTCTTTTACAAGGAAAGACGGAATCTGATCTGGGCCAGACGTCATTTTACTGCTTACTTTTTTAATAGCCCTCTGTATCTCTTCCTCCGTAATTCTAGATAGGTGGACGTAATATTGATTAGGCTCTGAGTCACATGTATTATTCTGTAAGTAAATTCTGCCGGCTGGTGTATAAACACTACCAAAGAATGCAGCAAACGCAGCAACTATTTGTTGTGAGCCAGTTAGCGCATCACCGTTATAATACATCTGGTATTCTTGTGCGTTTTTTTTATTATTATTTACATATGACCAGAAATTCTTAGGACAGTCAGTGATCGACTGCTGAGTGTCACACAGATACCTCCTATATGCATCGCCAATCTGACGCTTCACCAAAATTATTAAATCCCTAAATCTTTGTAAATGATAGTCTAAACCACACCTTTTATACTTTAACCAAAGCTCATGTTTCAGTTTAATATTAGCTCTAATCTGATCATTATACCACACAGGGTAGTTATATTTACAATTCCTATAGACAGGCACGCATGCATCAAACACCCCATACAGTGTGTCATAAAACTTATCACATGCTTCATTACAGTCAAGACAGTCATACAGGAAAGACCAATCAACCCCGAGCAGTGCATAATACAATGCAACGTAATTAGCCCTTCTGAAATTATACATTTTCAGTGCTCTACAAACATCAAATGACCTAAATGAACTATTCAAAGAAATATCAACAAACAAACAAGGATGCTGTAGGTCTTCCCTCGCCAAAGGCTCCCCTTCGTGTGAAACTTCACACTTCATATCCGAAAAAACTAAGCCCAGAATGCTTCCATTAACATTTACTATTTCATTATATTGAGTGTAGCCGAAAAAACTAGCAAAGTTTGTAACAATAAGTTTCTTACTATCTGTACTAGCATTAAAGTCACCTAAAAACAATACATTATCCCCAAACAGTTCACTCGCTTGCTGAAGAGTTTCGAAAAAAATTTCATAGTCATCCAATGTGACATGTGGAGGCACATAGATCACACAGACAACCATACTACATGATTTAAATTTACATCTGCAGGCAAGAAAGTCAATAGATGGTACAAGGTTGTTCAATATATCCACTTCAATTACTTTGCACACAACAGGTGTTCGCACGGCAACCAGAACACCACCCCCACGGGAAACATACCCATCAGGAAACCACTCATCATTTAACATGTCATCCGTTAGCCATGTCTTGGTTAGAGAAATAATGTCAAACTCACAATCGCTCACTGAAGCATAGAATTCATCGACTTTAGTTCGTAAGCCACGCACATTCTGATAACAACACTTAATGTTACATGATGATACATTACGTATGCTGGACACATCTACATGTTTAAATCAGTCTTAACAATCTTTGGAACACCATGAATATATTTTATCTTGGTGTTATTTCCCCCCGATTTTTTCTGCTCTTCAAGTTTATCATGTACACCTCGGTAATACTCCAGCTGCCCTAGGGTCCTATCAGCCGAAAGAAACACCCCCTGGTACTCCGGACAATCCTTCAGGCCCCTGCTGTTTCTCAAGCATTCACCAACATGCTCAGTCTCCTTAAAAGTAACTCTGATTGTTATTGTAGATCATCGAGATAAAAAGGGGGCAGCTGCATATACGTTGAAAATAGTGTGAATGCCGAGGAAATTGAAGAGGACAAAGGAAAAAGTGTAGAAATGTACATACAACTGTCAGCCATCAAAATTCGGATACCAAAAATGATAGTGATTTCTGTCTACAGACCACCAGCAGGAGACTTTGAACTATTTATGTCGGTTCTGGAACATGTATTTAGTATGCTTGAGCCTGCTTTGTCAAATTATAAGTTATTTGTATGTGGAGACTTCAACATTGATTTCAAATCAAGTAACAAGCTAACACAGCTTGAAGATGTACTATCTTCATACAATGTGCCATCAATTAAAAAAGATTACACAAGAGTTGGCAATGATTCAGCCACTACAATTGACAATGTTATCACCAATGATAACACATGTAGAGGTGACGTTGTTGTATCGGCTCTGTCAGATCATTATGCCATCCTGGCCACCATAGAGGGAGCCAATGTCAAAAAGGAAGCATCCTTCAGATGTGTGCGTAAATATGAGGTGACCAAATCTCTGATTGGGGATGAATTGTCAAGCATGGATTGGAACATGGAGAACCTGAATGGATCCAATATAAAATATAAGTTTGTATCTGACAAAATCCTCGGCACATATAATAAGCACTGTGTTCACACCAGAATTAGAAATAAAATTACTCATCAAAAACTATGGCTGAACGATGATATCAGACAAATGTGCCAAACAAAAAGATTTTTATACACCGAGCTTCAGAAAAAAAAGTTAGTAATGAATGCTATAAGGGATATTGTGAGCATGCAATACAAAAGTCGAAAAAAAATAACAGTTCAAAAATTCTCCAGGAGGCTCAAAATAAAGTTGTTGCAACTTGGCGGATTGTGAATGCATCGACCGGCAGAAGGACAAAGCATAAACTTGGGATGAACCTCGACAGTATATATCCTGTTTCTCCGAGTGTAGAGGAGAAACTAAATAGTCTGAATAATAACTTTTTTATTAATATCTGCGACAATATGAGTAATCCAGTTAGGGGGCCGAAAATTCAGACTGAGAACCTGATGAATATATATTCGATCATGACGCTGACTCCAACTTGTCACTTGGAAGTATAAATAATTAGGGGCCTCAAGAATACCATGTCAGTGGAAATTGATGAGCTGTCTATTAAGATATTGAAGGATAATGCTGACATTATATCTACACCTCTTGCAGAGGCCATCAATGAATGTATGATGACTGGAGCCTTCCCAGATGATCTAAAGATGTCGGCTGGTGTGCCAATCTACAAAAAGGGTGATACCTTTGACCCATCAAATTACAGGCTTATTATGCTAACCCCAGTTATAGCAAAGGTATACGAGAGAGTTATTGTCCACAGAATTGTAGAACATCTTGAAAGATACAATATAATTAGTGATTTGCAGAATGCTTACATAAGAGAAAAAAGCACGACAAGAGCAATTTACCAATTCACTTCAGAGGTTCTTCAGGCTATGACTCTTGGGGAGGAGGTTGTTGGTGTTTTCGCGAATCTGTCCAAGGCTTTGACAGCATAGACTGTCACATACTTTATGAAAAGTTGGAGATGATTGGTGTAAGGGGAACGGCGCTGGAGTTGATGAAATCATATCTGACTCACAGAAAACAGTGTATCCGCAGTAAGCACACAACTGCAGGTAAAAACATCTATTCTTCAGTAGAGACAGTTAAGAGAGGTGTACCACAGGGGTCAGTACTGGGCCCACTGCTGTTTATAATTTAGATTAATGCCTACACTTCTCAACCACAAAACAGTCTTATATGCAGATGGCACTTCGATCATCCTACGCATGCGACAGATAGATGAACTAGAATATCAGATGATTTCTGTCATGAGAGATCTTGACGCTTGGTTTAGTGCAAATCAAATGAAGATGAATGCTGAAAAACACAGCTAATTAAATTTTCTGCTGTTGGAGGAGAAGCAATGACGATAAATTGTGGTAACATTGCAGACTTCACAAAGCTGCAAGTTTCTTGGCCTGATTATAGACAATAATGTGAACTGGAGGAAACACATAGAGTATATTGCTCCCAAGATCTCTAGTTCTTCATATGCCTAAAAGAGTGCTGCAGGGAAGTGTGGATGAAGGCACATGTCTTATGGTCTATTATGCGTATGTGTATGCAATACTTAAGTATGGCATTGTGTTCTGGGGAAACTCTGTGGATGTGGACCACATATTCATACTGCAGAAGTCTTGTGTCAGGTCCATGTATGGGCTGAAACCTCGAGAATCCTGCAGGCGAGAAGATACTGACCCTTCATTGTGTATACATATTGGAATGTGTCCCGTTTGTCAAGCAAAATATGTCGTTTTTCTCAAAATACCTGCCTGAGCATGAGCATCAGAGAAGGTTCAGATTGAATCAGAAACTCCTACTTCCAAAAACACCATTAACAAAAGTGCAGAGAAATGCAGAATATCAGATGATAAAAATATTCAATCACCTACCTCTCTGTTGGAAAAATATGGACGTAAAAATACTGAAAAAAGAACTAAAGGATATTCTACTGAGAAAGTGTTACTATTCCTGCAATGAATTCTTCAGAGACGGAGAAATATGGCCACCACCCCAAGATCAAGATTAATAGCTGTCACAACGTTCACCAGTCCATGCTTTCTCTAAGGGGATTAATACAATATTTGTGGGGTGTATATGCAGGTGTGTGGTTGCTTTGTTAAGTCTGCAAGTTTTATATTGTCGAATTAATACTGCTGCATTGACAGTATTTTATTTTATGTTTAGATTTTTGTATACATTTGTTATTATTTATTATATTATTATATATGTGTGTATATATGTTTATATTTAGATTTATACTTATATTTATTTTATATTTACAAATGACGTGTTCTACACCCAATAGGGTATTTAGGGAACAAATGAAGTATTATTATTATTATTATAAGTAGGTAATAGGTAAAATAGTGCATATTATTGTGTTTGAGAATTTTCATTTATATAAGGGTGTATTGGTATCAAGTTAGCCTTGGCTGTTTCCATGGACGAACAAAATATTGTGATACCTTGGAAATAAACAATAAAAGTCTGAACGCAGCAAGTGCGTTATGGTAGCGAATTTTTATTTAATATTTTAAATAGCAAATGTCTTTCTTTGATGAAAGCAGGCATCAAACTTGGTTGCCTATATGGTAGAAGCGGCAGCGGCACCCCAGATGTGAGGTATAGAGATTAGCTGGTGAAAAATATTTGCAAACCCAGAAGAGGAAACCTAATTTCTTAACAGCCGCTTCTGCAATTGATGTGACATGTTGGTGCCAATTGAGATTTTGATCCACAGAAATGCCAACAAGTGAAAAGGACTCATTACTTTGAATAACTTGGTTGTTTATTGTGATGGGTCTAGGGCTGGTGTATCTCTTATGAGAAAGAAAGCAAGAGTGTGATTTGGTGGGGTTGAATTGTACAAGATTTCTTACTTCCCCGGTCTAATATTTTTTGGAGATCCACGGAGACAGAACCCTCCATGAGTCTGCGATCCTCATCTAATTGGGATAAAGAGACAGGCTTAGAATATTGTATATTTGAGTGGAGGGTGCTGTCTTCCGCGTAACTGTGAACTGGGTTGGATGTGCTAGAGAGGAGGTCATTCATGTCGAGAAGAAACAAATTAGGGGCTAAAGCTGTACCTTGAGGAACTCCTGCATTAATTGGATACAGTTTAGAGGAATGGCCATCAACGACAACAGAAATGCTCCGGTTGGAAATTTGCTGTCCACATACAGAGTTTTGGTGGTAGGCCATAGGCCGGTAGTTTATTAAGCAGCGTTGCGTGCCAGACCTGGTCGAATGCTTTGGATATGTCTGGGATTCACTGTGTAGTTCCATAGACCTGTTCCACGAATGGGTGACAAAGGAAAGGAGGTCGGCAGTTGATCTGCGCTGACGGAATCCATACTGCCTGTCGTGGATTAGACTGTTTTTCAATAAATTTTAGTAATTTGGTGTTTATATACTTTGACATTACTTTAGAGACAGCTGAAAGCAGAGAAATAGGCCTGTAGTTGCTAGGAAGCGCTTTGGATCCTTCCTTGGGGACGGGTTGTACTCGAGCAGGTTTCCAGTTACTAGAGAATATGCCTCTATTGTAAGATGTCTGAAACAGACGAATCAGGACAGGAGCAAGTTCTGGTGCGCATTTTTTGAGAACAATTGCTGCGATCTCGTCAAGGCCAGAGGCTTTCCTGGTATCGAGAGGAGAGCATCTTTCGTACCTTTTTAGTTTTGAAAGTGATATCTGTCATTTTATGCGCGACATTGGGGACTGTTGGTGGTTGAACATTTGGAGGTGGGTTGAGAGTAGAATTGCCGGCGAACGAGGCAAAAAGTTCAGCCTTGTCCAGGGCGGTAGAAACAATTTCATTACTGAGACAAGAGGTGGGAACGTGCTCTTGCAGAAATTATTCCCAATAGATTTAGCAAGAGTCCAGAAGGGTTTGCTGCCGCTGAAGCTTAAGAGGACTTTGTTTTTGATGTGGTTATTAAACAAGTTTCTTGTGTCGTTAAATGCTTGACGGTTTTCTTTAAAATAGAAGCAACTGAAGTTAAAATCAACCTGTTTTATAACACATGGTAATTAATTTTAATAAAAAAGCAAACAAAAGATCTTGATGTATTATGCAAGAAAGTTTTGTTTGCAATATAACTACTTCTTGCTTGTAATCATAAAGAATTTTCATTCAAAACTTTCAGTAATTGAGTGGGATCAGTTTGTTCATTAACCCATTCCAAGAAAAATGTTTTTATAAAATTAGATGTTTTAGTGTTATTTGTAACTATATATTTATGCTTCATTTATTCTATAATTTACTTATAACTCATAATCTAATGAAGCCACGAAGTGTCAAAACAGCTGTTATGATATTAAATATAAATTTGGGGAAACAAAAAACAATTGTTTTAGTGTGTTGATCAATTAAACATGTATTTCCAGCAATTATTTATCAGTCACAAGATCATGGAGTAGTGATGGGAAAAACTGTTATATTGCTTTAACAGGTCGCAACTGTTACTGTTATTTAGAAATAACAGTTAAATATAACAGGTTGAAAATAACAGCATGAACTATGAATTATTAAGAATTCCACGTAGACGTAGTAACAGTAGCTGAACCCGTCCGGTGGTGTAGTTGGGTAATGTTTAAAATAAAAAATATTCTTGTATCATGTTTAAAACAATTATTTAATTTTTTATTAAAAAAATGATTGACGTTTTTTTTGGGGTATTCATCACTAATAATAATTTGGTAAAAAATTCAACAATGCAGAATTTCTTTCGAATTTTCTTTACTAATTAAGTATTAGTTAAGCATTGAGCTTGAAAACCTCTATAGCCATATTTTCCTTGAAAATGAGACTTATATGAAATACATGAATTATTGTAAGCAAAAAATAAAATAATTTTTTTTTTTTATTAAAACTAATTTTTTTCTCTCTACCTATAGGGCGAAGTGTGTCTGGTTTCAACTATACCGGGTACAGGGAATATTTTTATAATTTCATTACAATTGGTACTGTTTCTGAGATTTTTTAAGTTTCAGCGATTTTTTATTTTGCAGTAGTAATAAAAAAAAGATGTTTAAAAGCGGACCTATTTCTTAGATTTCCAAAGTGAAAAGTAAAAAGGAATATTGATTTATTAGTTACATAAGGCAAAGAAGAATGAGCAAAGAAACTACCTAATATAATATAATACCTAAGGACTCATGTTAAAGCATAACTGTACGTTTGTATATATATATCAGTTTTTTCTTAAAACAAAAATGCCATCTGCATATCGAGTTATCTAATGAAGATTGAGTTTACGTCAACGACTGTGATTATTTTTTTATATACGCGGTGACCTGATTTTATTTTTACAGTCATATAGTTCATTTTTAATAATTTTCGGTTGCTACATATACAGCTATTCACATATTGAAAAAATAAGAACGAATTTTTTAGCGACCATAAATGTCAGAAGTGAAGGAAACTTAGCTTACTTTTTACAAGCATGACTTGTAATATTAATAAAATGAGTTAATATAAAAGATGTTGCATTTGAATAATGAAAGTTGATGGAGTTTCCGCAAAACCGGAAGCTCCAACATGCTGCACCTTTCATAAAATTTCGGTAAAGAAATTTGCCTTTATTCTGCACATATGGTTCTTTATTACATTACGCTTTTATTTTTTGTTAGAAGGATCTCTAGTTACATTTTCGATTCTCAGTTCACCGCCGGTGAATCACCGGTCATCTTAATCAGTACGCTTTTAAAAACTGTGCAAACAACGAACCGCTTTTGCCTAGAAATGGAGATCCACTTAAATGGTGGAAAATTCATTCTTATGAATATCCACATTTAAGTAAAATGGTGAAGGAGAAGTTTGGGACTGTCGCTATGTCTGTTCCGTGCGAAAGACTTTTTTCTAAAACAGGACAAATTTTAAGTGACCGCCGTAACAGACTTTCGTCGACCAAAGTCAGTCAAATAATGTTCATCAACAAAAACTCAGAACTTTAAAAGTGTTTTGTTAGAAAAGTATTTTTTAGTGTAAGACAATTTTTCTCAAAGAAAAAAAGAAACATCTTTGATTTTATTTACATTTTTCATATTTTGTGTTTGTTTATAAATTGTAAATATATGTGTGTGTTTTGTGTGAATCAACAACCTGTCAAAATTTAACAGTTTCATTGTACCGACCACCCTACGTTCCTAAAGCTGTGAGCACACTAGTATAAAGTAGTATGTTATGAAGTGAAGTCCGCTCTATACTCTATACCCCATTCCCAGTCTCATGTCCATTCATCCTATTATAACAGTTGCGGATGAAAACAGAAGTTGATTCATCGTAGCTAGTTGCAGTGCAACAGAAACAGATACGACAACAGAAACAGATACGACAACAGAAACAGATATGACTCAGAGTTCTAGTGTAAAGCGCAACAGCATCCCCTCCCCTGTACCTGTTATTTGTATATATATCCATAACAGGTTGTTACTGTTGTGGCTCGACAACAGTTAAAAAATAACAGACTGTTAAATAACAACCCATCACTATCATGGAGTAAACATTTTTTAAGATGCTCGATTAACATTAGAACAGATCAAATTACTATTTATAAAATCTTACCACAACAACTTCCTGCCCTGCATGGTAAGTCTGTAAATGTTCTTGAATAGATTCTAAGCTTACATTGCAAAGCTGACAAAAGTAGGCAAAATCTTCCAATTGTCCAGAGTTAGCTTCGTTTTCTATTTCCATTTCCTGCTCCTGGCTATGTCCAATATTTTCTGTCAATAGCGCTTTTGCCAACATACTATCCTGAATATCAACTTCTTCTATCTTGATAGTCTGAAAATTAGTACCATCTTCTTGAGAAGGGATTTGGTCTTCAACACTCTTTTGGAGAAACCTACTCGCCTGTTGATCACAGATAATTTGAGTTGTTTCATTCTCATTTTCGTACGTAATTTGAGAGACTTCATTTTGATTCAAATAGATGGTTTGGGAGGTCTCATTGTCATTCTGGTAACCTTGGTTTGCTGAGAGTTCTACAGGAAGTTCGTCATTTTCCTCTAGGGTCAGACTAATCGTGGTTTTATTATAACATTGTTCATCTAAATGTTCAGCCAAATCTGATACTTTATCAAACCGTGTGTTACATATCGGACAGAATAAATTTTCTATTATGCTTAAAATATGGTACTTTAACGAAACGATTGATTCAAACGTGTCACTGCAACAAAGTGGGCAGCTAAACTTTCCCATGCACATGATTTAAAAAAATATTTTTGATATATATTATTAAATTGCAATTTCTGGTGGTTTTTTTCTTGAAATTGTCTTAAGTCTTAACTTGGCTCCCAAGTATTTGAATTTGTTTTAAATAAATAACTTCAGAGCAGACACTTATGAAAATAACACTCGAGAAGTTGGATAAAATGGCGAAGTGACAAGTGACGTGCAATTGGCAATTCCCAATTGAATGCTTTTGTACAACGTTACCATGAAAAGCGATCGACCGCATCAATACAGCTTGAAAATCTCGTTAGCTAGAATTGAACGGTATTTATAATTTTTGGTGGGAAACTGTTCCTGTTTAAAATAAACAATAATTATTGAAAACCGAGCGTTAACGGCACTTGTTAGACTATGAATTAGTCATAATCTGATTTTATGTTTGCAAAATAATGTTGCTAAGTGTCAGTTGTTAGCTACAATTAATTTTCGTTTTTAACCATTTAGTCCAATATTTAATTAGAACAGACGATTCCTGAACATGTGAATTTGACAAGTCCATCTTTTTTGTCTGGGTGGCACGCAAATTGATTATTTGAGATTTCTTTGCGGTATGCGTTTTCGTGTTAACTTGAGTTTCAAGCAAATTTATGATAAAGCATTTGTTCTCGTCGACAAGGTAAAAAAATCATAGTTAATTTGTAATATTTTATTATTTTCAATATTTGCGTATACATTTTTGTTGTGATGCATTGGTTTTGACTGAGGTACACACACTTGCGGTATGTTTATAATTTGACCAGCACCGATCAGCATTCACAATACTTGGAGGAGTAGTTGGACTTATTGCTAATCTATGAGAGAGATTTTTAAGGGTAACTTCAGTCGGAGTTTCATAAAAGTAAGTAGCAGCCCTTGAGAAGTAGAACGAGGTTGGTTGGGATCTGAAGAAAGATGTAAAGAAATATAATCCTGTTATGGATGTTAATTGCACTTGTTGATATTAAATCCATACGTAAACATTTAATATAACTTTATTACTTCACTTGGTTAAACTTTATGATACATTTAACTATAATAAACTTTATAATATAATAACCATTACAACAGTACACGAGTACATAGCAGATAACCGACCGAGCGTGGAGGACGTGTGTTCACTGTAGCGGTTGGTAGAGAAGAGAAGGAGAGAGATCGCCTAGTGTCTCTTATAGTTGCCGTAGTTCTTGACAGCTGGCTGTCGCATAACGTAACTTTTAACTGTCAAGAGTATTAACGCAGAAACACAGAGTAGTGTTGGCGGAAACACTGCGGTCGGAAACACTGCGGTCGGAAACACTGCGGTCGGAAACACTGCGGTCGGAACCACCGCCACATACTCCCCTCTCAGTGGAAACGCTATTAGTTCAAGTATCTTCGTGGAAATTGAACTCTACGTCCATGGCGTGTAGTTTGAACGGGAACGGGAACTTCACTGTCACTTTCAGTTTCACTAGGTGTTGGACTTTCACTGTCACTTTCAGTTTCACTAGGATGTCTCTGAGGCTGGAAAGTTGTCTGTTCGTTATCACAAAGAATGAATGCGGGTTTAAGACGGTCAACAGAAATTGTCTCTTCTCCGTGTGATTTCTTGATTTTGAAGACTTTGTCAGTTCGGGATAACACTTCAAAGAGGCCGTCATAAACTGGTTAGAGGGTTTTTCGCGGAATATCACTGCGAACAAAAACAAAAGGAGCTTCCATAAGCTTAGGATGGATAAATACCTTTTTTGCAGTATGATGTTTAAAAGGTACTGGTCGAAGTTTCCTTATGTCTTCTTTCAGCTGAGCTATAAGTGGTGGAATATCATGAGCTTGTGCGCTGTTGAAAAAGTCGGTGGGAAGTTTGATTGATTCTCCGTAGACTATTTCAGCGGGTGGTGAGCGATATTCTGGAATTATGTACGATCTGAATCCTAGTAACACAATTGGCAATTTAGCGACCCAGTTTTTGTCCATATGAGCTTTCAAGTCCTGTTTCAGAAATCTATGCCATCTCTCGATTACACCAGTTGCTGCTGGGTGGTAAGCTGTGGTCTTGATGTGGTCTGCACCTAGTGTTTTAGTGAGGTGTGTGAAAAGGTGGCAATCGAATTGTTTACCTCTCTCTGAGAGACATCCAGCATGATAAAATAGTGTTCGCTACTGTTTCTGCTGTAATATCTGACAATGGAATTGCTTCGGGCCATCGAGAAAATCTGTCTATTATTGTTAGCAGATAGCGTTGACCTTGTGATGGTGGTAATGGTCCCACAATGTCAACATTTATATGCGAGAATCTTCTCATCGCTGGGGTGTATTGTCCAATGGCACTGGAAGTGTGTCTCCATATCTTGACTTTCTGGCAGGGAATGCAAGTTTTAGACCAAAGAGATACATTGCGTTTCAATTTGGGCCAACAAAATCTATCCTGGACCAGATCGACTGAAGCTGATATGCCTGGGTGAGATAAATTGTGGATAGAATCGAAAATCTTTCGGCGAAATTTGAGCGGAATGAATGGGCGAAGTTTCTTTGAAGAAGAATCGCAAATAAGATTCAATCCGTTGTCAAGAGGCATGTTTTGAAATTTGTATGAGGAAGATTTAGACTGCAGAAGGTGTTTGAGTTCCTCACAAGATGACTGAGCTTGCGCAATTTCTTGGAGTGACACAGTGGAAAAAAGTGAAATTGTTTCAATGCGAAAACAATAGTCTGCGGGAATGTTTGTAGGACCTGGTATGTAGCGAATGTCTGTGGTAAATTGACCTAGGAAGTCTAAATGTCGTAGTTGCCTTGGAGATGCTTTATCGACGCGTTGTTCAAAAGCGTATGTCAAAGGTTTGTGGTCCGTATAAATTGTGAAATGGCGACCTTCTAGGGTATATCTAGAGTATTTAACTGCCTGATAAGCAGCTAGAAGTTCGCGATCGTAGGTGCTGTAAGATTTTTGGGCTGAAGTAAGCTTTTTAGAGTAGAAACCTAGGGGTTCTAGTGTTTGATCACATAGTTGTTGGAGGGAAGCACCTACGGCATAATCAGAAGCATCGACATGGAGAATCAGTGGTAGCGAAGAAGACGGATGAGCTATTAGTGTAGCGTTTTTTAGTGCCTCTTTCAAACGTTCGAATGCTTCTCGACTCTGAGGAGTCCACTCGATTTTACGTTTGTCGTGTTTTTTTGGGATTCTGGCAGAGATCGAATAGTGGTTGCTCAATTTCCGCAGTACGTGGAAGAGAACGATGGTAGAAATTTATGAGACCTAGAAATCTTCTGAGTTTTTCAATGCTATCGGAAAGAGGTAGGTCGGTAATAGCTTTGATGCGTTCAGGAAGTGGAAATAATCCAGATTTATTTACACGAAAACCTAAAAATGAAATTTCGGCCACTCCGAATTCACATTTAGATGAATTGATACGGATGCCGTTGTCTTGAAGTGTCTGAAAAAGTTTTGCTAGATGCTCTTGATGTTCTTTTTCAGAGGCTGATGCAACGAGAATATCGTCAAGATAGGAGTAGGCAAACTCAAGATGTCTTAAAATTGAATGTAAATATCTTTGAAATGTTTGTGCTGAATTACGAAGGCCAAATGGGGTTTTAACAAATTCGAATAACCCAAATGGAGTTATGACTGCTGTTTTGGGAATATCTTGACGTGCTACTGGGATGTGATGGAAAGCGGGAATGATATCCAATTTTGAAAAAAATACGTTTGCCTTCTAACTGGGCATTAAAATCCTGCAAATTTGGAATGGGATATTTGTCTGGGATTGTTTTAGCGTTTAGTGCTCGGTAATCCCCACATGGTCTCCATGAGCCATCCTTTTTTTGCACGATGTGGAGGGGGCTTGACCATGGATTTTGGAGGGTCTACAAATTCCCAAGTTTATCATGTGCTGGAATTCTAGCTTTGCTTGAGCTAGCTTTTCCGGGGGCAATCTTCTAGCTTTTGCAGTGACAGGTGGTCCTTCCGTACTTATAGTATGGAAGAACTCAACCTCTGGAAGGTTGCTAGAAGAAGTTTCCTTAAAAAGGTCAGGAAATTGTTGTAGCAATTTGAAGTACTGGTGTGTCGGGTCTACGAGATGAATTTTAGAATTAATTCCTGGTGGTGGTCTATGTTTCATATCCACAAGTAAAGCAAACTCTGCTAGAAAATCAGCGCCTATAATTGGTTGCTTGATATCGGCAAGTGTGAAGGGCCAGCAGAACCTACGGCGTAAACCTAGATCCAAATCTAATAGTTGTTCGCCATAGGTATGAATAGGGGTCCCGTTTACAGCATACAAGGTACGTTTCGATTGAAATTTCCGTTGGTCGTGAGTGGGTGGAATAACAGAAATATCCGCTCCAGAGTCGATTAGAAATTTCATATTGGAGCGTCTATCAAAAATAAAAAGGCGGCGTGTTAGGTGGCTCTCGTCTCCTGCCGCGTGGAGGGAGTGCCTTATTAGTTTTTCCGACACATGTTTAGCTTTAAAATCGCAAGGTTGGATGCAACGTTTGGCCTTGTTGCCAAATCGTTTATGATACCAACAGGTGGAGGTTGAGGAATTTGTGGTTATGGAATTTCGAGAAAGCTTGGGTCTTAGGTCGGGAGGTAGATCGGAAACGCGTTCGCAATTCGTTGACTGATGCTGTTAGCTTCTCTAACTGCGCTTCTAACTTGGCTAGCTTGTCGGGCTCGCGTGACTGAATTTCAGCCACGTTGTATTTATCTCCGGAATATTCCACGATTTTGTCTGCTATAACCAACAGATTTTCTAGAGAATCGTTGCTCGAAGCCAAAATTGAACGAACGTTGACTGGTAAACGTTGTAGAAATAAAGTTTTAAGGAAATTTTCTCCAATCTGACTACCGGCTAAAAACTTCATTTCGCGTAAAAGTTGCGATGGTTTTCTGTCGCCTAATTCTAATTCTGTTAAAAGTTTATTTATTTTGCGACTTTCGGACTCTTCAAATTCTGATAAAAGACGTTTCATTAGATCTGAATAGGGGGTCGTTGCGTTAAAAAATCTGAAATTGACAGTATAGCGAGTACATGACTGAATTTTGTCTCTTCAGAACTGATCTGCGATATATCGAACTGGGCGTCAACCTGCATTTGCCAGATTTTCACGTTACGTCTCCATATAGGAGGTAATTTTATTGCAACCCTTGCCATGATATTGCTGCTTGAAGAATCTTCGGCCATTGTGAAAAAAAATAGATAATTTTTAAATTAGAAAGGACTGACCTGTTTAGATATTCGTTTCCTGTAGGCACGAGCACGTGCGTGGAAGTTAGGCGACGTCGGCTGGAACATCAGGCTCGGCATCTTCGATTTACGGCACGGGGTCACCAATATGGATGTTAATTGCACTTGTTGATATTAAATCCATACGTAAACATTTAATATAACTTTATTACTTCACTAACTGAATAAACTTTATAATAAATTTAACTATAATAAACTTTATGATATAATAACCATTACAACAGTACACGAGTACATAGCAGATAACCGACCGAGCGTGGAGGACGTGTGTTCACTGTAGCGGTTGGTAGAGAAGAGAAGGAGAGAGATCGCCTAGTGTCTCTTATAGTTGCCGTAGTTCTTGACAGCTGACTGTCGCATAACGTAACTTTTAACTGTCAAGAGTATTAACGCAGAAACACAGAGTAGTGTTGGCGGAAACACTGCGGTCGGAACCACCGCCACACTGTAAAATAACATGTTTTTGCGTCACCATTTTTAAAGCAATCCCCATGTCGGTATATCTATTAATTCAAATTTTGTTTGCAAGGTGTAAATTTTAAAGCCGTAACCCAAGCATTTCGACGTTCAATAGATAGATCATTCAAATAATCACCTCTGTTATTGAAAACAGCAGGAAATCGAAAGGATGACATTTTTTCTCGTTCAACACGCATTGAACATTTATCGACACTATAAAAATAAAGCACTTTCCATAAATTATATGATGATTTACGTGATTTGATAGTAAATAATTTCAACGTTTTGATATGCAAATACGTAGTAAAATGGAATTGTATGCCACCCAGAAAATATGACCGACCTGTCAATGACGTCATTCTACAATAATATTTATAACCATTTTTCAAATATTTTGTTAGTTAAATAAAGCGTGTGTTGTAAACGTTAAATAAAGCTTTTCAGCGTTAAAATAAATTGTTTGTTAGGCATGCAAGCAGCTTGCTGCAGCTAATGTTTAGCAGTGTCGTCTAACGTAAAAGAGGTGTCTAGTCGCATGCGGTCGCTTAGTAAATTTGGACACTGAACACAAGTCACCGCCGTGGTCACCAGGCACCAATACCTGAGCTTATGCGCTTATCTGTTGTTTGCTGATGCAATTCACTTGTTGTAAATATGATGAACACATCGTTGAGTTTAAGCACTGGCTTGAATTGTCATGTCAAGAAATGTTGATAAATGTCAAGGTTTATAGATTATAGATTGCATGGTGACTCTCGACCAATCATAGAGTGGAGCGGGGATACGTCACATGTTGAGTTGAGTTGAGTTTTGAGATGGCCTTGAACTCTTCGTCCATCAGCCACAGACTTTTATTTTGTACTTTTGCAGCCGGAAATTGTCGGAGATAAAATATATCCCTACCATATACATATATGTACTTGCATAATAATCTTATAATTACTAAAATTAGTACAACCCTTATACCTACATACACCTATATACACATAATCACATAATATATTCTTTCCATATATTTTTTTTTTTTGGCATTTTAATTATTTTTTTTTAATTCATTTTTTTTATATTTTTTTTTTATTATTTTTTTTTTCCTTTTTCTTATTTCTTTCTTTTTTTTTTTCTTTTTTTTTTCTCTTTTTTTTTTTGTAAATTTCATTTAATTTTTTTTTTTTTTTTTTTTTTTCAATTATAAGTGGGAATTGACTGGGACACTTATCGCCAAGGGACCCGTCATGGCTAATGGACATACTGACTTGGGCCACGGAAAAGATAGGTAAACACAAGGTTCAACAATAGGAGATCTAGATCTAATAACATATTTCACCTATATATACACACACATATATACACACATATACATATATATACACACATATATACACATATATAAGCCACTACAGTCTATAGTCAGATACCAATAATGCTACTTAACTATTACTTATACTACATTCACACCCTCATTCATACTTACATACTTGTTTCCACTATATACATTCCATAAGTTTACATAATTATAAATATCTATATTATATTATATTATAACTTTACAAAATAATGCTTATTTTATTAAAAAATGACCACAACAAAAAATACACCTCCTTGGTTTTCAAGTTTAAAAGGTAGCTTAAGTTTAAGGGATATTGTATTTCAGGAACATTTTGTTTCAATAACTGGAATAATGTGTTTCGTTGATTTTCATACAAGCAACAAGCAAACAAAATATGCTCCAAATCACACCTTGAGGTTCCATCGCAATTACAGTATGGTGTTGGTTCTATACCGATACGGTTTAAGTGATATCTGTATCTTCCGTGGTTTGTTTTCAATCTTGTAATGGTGGTTATTACTTTTCTGTCACTGTTATTGTGTAACGTTTCCAAGTCGTTCTTTTCTGGAAGTTGCGGATACAGCCATTTGTATCTGTTATTAGACTTTTTTGTGTATTTATCCCATTCGGTTTTCCACATATTTTTCAGATTTAGTTTGCTATTTTGCATAAAATCTGCAAACGGGATGTCAAGATCTTGTTCTATTGGTTGTAATATTGCTTCTCTGGCCAACTGGTCAGCTGCCTCGTTACCTTTTATTTGACTGTGTCCTTTCACCCAGATGAATTTTATACACATATTCGTATTACTACAACAACTTTGTCTTATCCTACCCAATATGTGATTCCAGTTTTTGGCATGATGACTGTTCTTTAATGCAGACAAAGCTGTTTGCGAGTCACTAATAATTAGTACGTATTTTCTTTGATTTTCTAAAGCCCAATGTATTGCTTTTTCTATAGCAATCATTTCTGCTGTGCATATTGAAGCCTGTTCCGATAGCCTGTACATTTTGGAATTGTTAAGCTGCTCTACGAAAAATGCTGCTCCCACTCCATGCTGACTTTTGGATCCGTCTGTGTATATGTGTGTGTAGTTTGGGTAATACTCATCCAGTATGCTTCTAAAAATATTTTGATTCACTGTATCTTGATCGGTGTAAGATGGAATGTTGACGTCCAGAGCACGAGTTGTAACTTCGTAAGCAAATTGAAATTTTGTTGAGATCGGGTTAGCAGTTATATATCTTTCAAATTTTGCAGTATCATAATATGCGTCTGCTAACGGAGGATTCTGTTTAATTTTCCAATACTTATTTATGATCGTGTCTACACATAAGGAATGCATCTCTTGAATTTGATCTTGATCTCTGCTTCTCAGTTTAAGAGCTTGTCTATTCGCCAGGAGCTTAACTCTTAGATGAAATGGAGGTTCCTGTGTTTCTGCAAAGATTATTTCTGTTGGTGTTGATTTCATGGCTCCAATAGATACCCTGAGAGCTTTGAGTTGAACTCGTTCAATTTTTTTCATATTTGTTTTGGAGCAGCTTCCATAAACCACACAACCGTAGTCCAGTAGGGATCGAATGTACGATCTATAAAACATCATAGCCACTTTAAAATCTGCACCCCACTGGTAATGAACTGTTGCTTTTAAAATGTTTATACCTCGCTCACATTTTGCAACTGTGTTCCTTATGTGTTGCGTCCAAAGCAATTTGTTGTCAATGTGTATTCCCAGGTATTTATACACGTTAACTGTTTTTATGTTATAAGAATGTGTCTCAATTTCTTGTGGCATTTGAAGACGATGTCTTGTGAGGCACATAATTGCTGTTTTGTCTAGATTAAGTTGGAATTGCCGTTCGCTTATCCACTCATCGATAACGTTAATTGACCTTCTTAAATGCAAGAGACATTCGTCGTAGGATGGTGCAATTGTATACACACATATATCATCTGCATACTGAATACACCGGGTATGGCTATCCAGCATTTGATGCAAATTTTTTGTATAAATATTAAATAGTATCGGACTCAAAAGTGAGCCTTGTGGTAAACCTTTTCTCATAATCCTGGGTCCATGAATCTGGTTATTTTTATCCCTCACGTAAACTTCTCTTTCATAGAACAGGTTAATTATATTTAGTGCTGCATTATGTGTGATTTTACAACTCAACAAGTCGTTCTTCAATATTTTTAAATCAACACAGTCATATGCACCTGTGATATCTAGAAACAGGCACAAGACATATTTGTTTTCTGAAAAGGCATTTTGAATATCTGTTGTTAGACGACATACTGCTTCCATTGTTCCTACTCCTTTGCGAAATCCATATTGACAATTAGATAAAATTTGGTGATGTTCAACAAACCATTCCAGTCTTGCTTTTATCATTCTTTCGAAGGTCTTGGTGATACAGCTCATCAGAGAAATGGGTCGATAAGACTTGGTACATTGAGGGTCATTAGACTTCTTCAGCAGTAAACAGAGCACAATCTCTTTCATTTTCTCTGAATACTTTCCTCTACACCACCAATTATTAAATATTAAGAGGAGGATATCTTTGGCTTTTTCACATAAATTTGATAAAATTTTATAAGTAATCTTATCATTTCCAGGGGCTTTATTCTGAGTAGTTTTGAGAGCATTTTCTAGGTCATATAATGTAAATGGTTTATCAAACCATTCTTTAGTAGGGTGTTGTATAAAATCTCCAATATCGTCTGACACTCCAATTGTAGCAAGCTCATCTAATATATTTATGGCTGTTTCTTGATCAGGATACATTTGCGCGTTATTACTTCCTCTATTGTTGAATTTTTTAATAAATTTCCATATATGTGTTGCTGGTGTGTTTTTGCTTAAGCTGCTAACGAATGTTTGCCAGGACTTTCTGCTTTTTTCTTTTAACTTTTTCTTTACATGTGCTTCAATTCGCTTATAATTTAAGTAATTTTCCCAGTTTGAAACAAGATTGTATTTTTGTAGAGCTTCCTTTCGCTGTTTGACCAGATCCGTACAGCATTGGTCCCACCAAGCTGGTTGTTTAACTCTGTTTTTACTGATTTGTGTTTCCTGTATGGCATAATTTGCGGCTTCTGTAATTGCGTTTCCTAAATGGGTTAGAATGTCTTGAGGTGTACCTGCTGTCGTAGTCAGTTTTCTGTTTAACTCAGTTTTGAATACTTCCCAGTCCGCTGTGTCTTCTCTCCATCTAGTATATGGGATATACTGTGCACCCACGAGTATTTCATTTAAAGTAATTAAAATAGGGTAGTGGTCTGAACCAAGATTATCATTTATTACTTTCCAGTCAGTTTTTTGAGCTATACTAGGTGAGACTAACGTTATATCTATCATCGATGGCGCTTCAAAAGGCCTTGCAACCTTTGTGGGCGTTCCATCATTAATGACAACAAAGTTAGTATTATCAAGTGCATCGGCCAAGTTTATCCCGTTACTATCATCCCTTACCGATCCCCATAGGCTAAAGTGACAATTAAGGTCGCCACCGATGATAGTATTCTTGTTAACAAAGTTTCTTAAAAATTGGGTCCATGCTACTGTATCTATCCTAACATTAGGCGGTTTATAAATGCTAACAATATTAATATCTAACTGTGGTAAATAAACACCGCACACATCTACATCATTATGTGGTACATAATTCATTTCAATTTTTTTAAAATTAATATGTTTGGCTATAAATATTCCTACTCCCCCCCCTCTGCAGTGCATTCTATCTTTTCTAACTAAACTATAATTTCCAACTGCAAAAGTACTATCTTTTGGTTTTAACCATGTTTCGCTAACAAGTACAACATCAATGTTGTTATCTGCTAAAAAATTTATCAAACTATTTTTATTATTTTTTACGGAATATGCATTCCACTGAATTATTTTAATGCAATTATTGACCTGATTCCTCATCATTATGTTCGATTATAATATTACTTACCAATTTGTAGACTGAATCCCTAATATTAAATTTATTTATATTTATTGCTGCTATTTCTGGATTTATTTTTCTTACCAATTCTGAGATAATGTTTGTTAGGCCTTCTGTTATTTCCTCTTTATAACTCATATATTTATCCCTATATGGATTAGGTAAAATGGAACGTGTTTCTCTGTCTGGTGATGAGTCTGACACTTTACGTTTTTTCTGTGTCTGTGAATTGTCAAAGGAGTTAAGTGGTGTGGGTTGTGTGTTACGTGATGGCTGCGTATTTACGCGTTGTGTACGTCTAGTATTAATTGTTTTAGGTTGTGTACGTTCAGATTGGGGTGTAAGTGAAGGGTATTCTACTAGATCTGTCAAAGCCTGAAACCTGTTAGAAACTGCTACTTTTGCATATGTTGGTTTTTTTTCAACAACCTCTGCTTCTTTAAAAGATAAATTTTGATTTGCCATTATTTGTTTTATATTTTTTTGCTTAAGATAAACTGGGCATTCCCTTGAAGTTGTTGAATGTTCGCTATTTTTACAGTATATGCAAAACTGCTCATTATTGCATTCCTTAAAATTGTGATTTTCCCCGCATTTTCTACAAATAATATCTTGTTTCTTGCAAATTCTAGCCACATGCCCGTATCTCAAACACTTCATGCACTGAACTACAGGATATATATAAGGCTCCACAATAAAATTTACCCCATTTATTCTAATTTCAGTCGGTAATGTATCTCCCAAAAATGAAACTATTATTATTTGTCTTGGTACTAGTTTAAAATCCCCGTTATTATGATCTTTAACCCTTTTCATCATTCTTGTTACTTCTGTAACTTCCATTTTTGATTCGATAGCCTGTTTTAAATAATCAGTTTCAAAATATGTGTCCACTAACCTGACGATTCCTTTTTTCTGGGTATAAAATCTAGGTATATATGCCACTAAGTTATTCTCCAGTAAAACATTATGATTTATCAAACTATTTGCTGCTTGGTAGTTATTTAAAATAACCTTCACTCTATTGTATCCTACGATTTTAATATCTAATATTGCCTTCTTTAAATTATTGTCCTTAAATAGATAGTGCCCCACTTTCACGGGATACAATCGTGACAAGCCTTTTTCTTTATATTCTACGTACACAAAATAAGGTGCTTTATTAGATACATTATATTTATTATTAGAGTCTAGGGTCCTGTTATTGTTCACATTTATTTCTTCATTTAATAAATTATTGCTATCGCTTACCTGATAATCCATATCATTTCTGTTTCTAGGTGGCTCGCAGCCACCTGAATGCTCACTCATTACCTACCTTGTTATTTTACCCAATTTATAATTTGTTTATTATTGGAACACAACTATCACAATTTCTATACAATGGTTAGATTTTATTTTGTTAAACAAAACAGGATAATTTAGTTTTAATTTAACCAAGAATTCACAAATTTTTATCGCTCACTTTCCCGAGATATACACCGTATCACGGCCACAAGCGAACTGCCGTCACATGTATTCTCAATCTAAATCAAGTGGAATATAATGCATTAAAACTTGAAATTAGCTGGCATTTTCATGTAGTCTTTTCAAAGTTATGTTCTTTTTGAACTTTCAACAAAATTAAATATTATTTAATAATAAGTTAAAATTAAGATGTTGTACATAGTATAAAGATGTGAAGAACTTTGGTAAATGGCGGTAACAATAGAGCAATTGAGAGGAGTAAGTTAAAGTAAGAAATATTTTCCATTTAGAATGTCAAAATTTGAAGTATATTGAATTTGGCCCATAGTTGCCAATCATTTTTTGGATGAACCCGTTAAATTTTGTAAAAACACAGCACAAGTCATAGACTTATTGTGTATTGCATATTGTATAATTTAATTGAATAAACATAATAATAGTAACAGAAAGTATTGAAGTTTAAGGATATTAATCGATTTCAAATTAATGGATTCGATTAATTGGTTTATCTTGAAAACGAATTAAGTAATATTTATGAAATTATAAATTCATCATGCCTCAAATTGGAAAGAATGTTTTTTTTTTCAAATCACAACGTAGGTCTTTAGTTTGTTATTAATGCTTTATACTTATTTTACTGGATATGCTCCTTTAATGACATGCAACAAATAATAATAAGTAAATTATTTAGGTTTATAATATTTAGGTAGGTTAAAAAATATCACCATCAATACCTCTCAATTGCGAATTTAAAGAAAAATTCGCTAATAAACCACGACGTAGTGTAGGTGACTAAACGTTAATAATATTTCAAAAATGTAAACAAAAAATTATCTATAGGCCTATGACAAAACACTTTTATGTAGTGTCAAACTTTTTAAGAGACGACGTATTGTCAAGTTGAAATTTATAGAAGACGTTTAAAAATAAATAAATTAAAATTTTACATGAAATAAAAGTGTTAGCAACCGTTCAAAATGGACACAGTATCTGAGAAGTCTAGTGTACCTGCAGAAGGAAAATCTCTTTGTGGAAGTGAGTAGTGACAAATATTTAAAATCATTCTGACATTAGTAAGCCAAACAGTCTTTTCAAATAATACAGGAAGCAAGGCTTCTACAGTATTTATTATACACCTATAAAGGTAGTTTTTATATTATTAAAACACAAAAGTTTACGTTACGAAACATATCAGTTATATAAAATATTGACATATTGCGTTTTGGACTGATATTATCAACAAAAAAAACTTTGCCTAATACGGTAACTGCATGATATAGCTACTTAACATATCATGCAGTGACTGTATGAACATTTTGGTATGTAGGGAAAACAGTCTAAGACGACATATTTTTCGTATATAATAAAAAATATAACTTTTTCTGAATAAAAGCAACAAAAATATGTACAAACACAGTAGTTTATTATTATCAGTTCTTATACTGACGTATAAGAACAAGAAAGGTAAGTTGGAAAACATATAAACCTAATTGGAAAATTATAGATTAAAAATATATTTTAAGGACAGATGTCAAGATTAAAGACTTTCACTGATCTTGGAAGGCTGATCCAATCTGAATGGTACCACCTTTTGCAAATTTGACAACGTAACCAAATTCTTTACTTCGAGATATGCTATATAGTACAGGCAATAGAGGAGCCCGTTACTCTTGTCGATAATGCACTAAACTACAGGAGTTTTTTTTTTGATAGATAGGTTCAGAATTACTTACTGAATGTAAAAACACAAAATCCTTACAAATTAGGAAGGCGGAAGTGGCGCCATTTTGAGAAAAACTGTTTCGGCCTATATCTCCATAACCGTGCACTTTAGGCCAAAAATGGTGATGACCTTTATTGTAAATAATTGCATTTCTCATCTTTTTTGTTAAAGAGTTTTTTTTTATCACTCACCGTTTACAACTTATACGACTATTAGCATTAATTTATTGACTTTTTTACCTATATCTTTGTTAATAATTGTTTAAAAAACAAAATGCTTATAACTTAACTTTTCAATAGACAAATTTACTACAATTTTTACTAAAAACTTTTTTTCTTCTAAAATCAATATTTTCAAAGTTATAACGCGTTAATGTGGCACTTTTCAATCGACAAATTTTTCTGGAAATATTTTAGTAAAATGAAGGACAATGACGGTTGAAGCTAAGACTTCAGGCTTTGTAAAACATTCTTCTTGAGACATTTTCTTTCATTGGTTATATTAGTTTCAGGTTCTTTGCGTAAATGTTGCCAATTTTGACGTTTTAATTCGCGACTTTGACGTTTTGAGGAAAACCCCAATTTATTTTTCTTTAAATGCCTATAACTTTTTTGTCTTTGAACCTGCAGACCTAAATTTTGGTAGGTAATTTACATATAATGACATAAAACCGCGTACCAAATTTAGTTGCCCTTACTTTATTATTTCCGGAGATTTGATTTTTTTTCGAAAGAAAACACAAAATTTTCCGGGGAAACCTGGGCCGATTTTCTTGGATAACGAACTTATCCAAGCCACTTACAAGAGGAAGGTATTCACCAAATTTAATTAAAATCGGCCGATTAGTTTTTGAGTTATCGGTGTGATACATACATTATATATATATATATATATATATATATATATATATATATATATATATATATATATATATATATATATATATATATATATATATATAAATAAATTGAAACTAACCCCGGATATGTGTTCTAGGGGGCATAATTAGCGCCTATTTTAAATTTTTTTTTTTTCAAAATTCAAAAGTCGGTGTCTCCTCATTAGTGAATTTTTTTAAAGAAAATGCACTAATAATAATTTTAGAAAAAAAAGTTTTAAGTAAAAGTTCTAGTAAATTTGTCGATTGAAAAATTAAGTTATAACCATTTTATTTCTTAAACAATTATTAAACAAGATATAGGTACAAAGTCAATAAATGAATGCTAATAGTCGTATAAGTTGTAAACGGTGAGTGATACAAAAAAATATATTTAACAGAAAAGATGAAAAATGCAATTATCTACAATAAAAGTTATAACCATTTTTGGTCTAAAATGCACGGTTGCGGAGATATAGGTCGAAACGGTTTTTCTCAAAATGGCGGCACTTCCGCCCTCCTAATTTGTAAGGATTTTGTGTTTTTACATTCAGTACGTAATTCTGAACCTATCTATAAAAAAAACAACTCCTGTAGTTCAATGCAGAAAAAAATTCTCTATTGCCTGTACTAATATGGTTCAAGAGAATAAATGTAGACGGAATCTTCATCTTCAGAATATTCTTGTTCAGAATTTTCACTCCCAGAAGCTAATAAAACATGTTCCTTAACTGAAGGAACGGATCTCAGCAACGTTGTAACTTCCTCACTAGCCACTTCAGCCTTCAATTCGGCAGTGTCCGGCGTAGAGTTAAGAATTCAAAACTCACTCTTTTTACGGTTTGACCGTTGTAGTACTATTGTTTTTGGTAGTGTAATAATATCAGATATTATAAGATTGTATGCTAAATCTTTGAAAAGTTCAGGTTCTCAGGCGTCTGATGGAATTTCTTTTGGAGCTTCAGTTTCTTCAACTTCCTCATCAACTACACTTGCAGCTGCAAGCATCCAATCGGCAAGAACCTTTACGTTCATTAAAAAAATTCCAGTAAAGCACAATCATTTCGGACCTTTTTGCGGTGGTGGATAGAAGATAGTTTCTCTAAAAAATTCTAAACCTTCTTGATGAGTTACTGTTCAAACAGGGTGTCTTTTTAGCCAGATATTTAATTCCTTGTTGCAGTATGTGTCCAGAGACCCAAACAGAGTCCCAAAAAAGCTAACGTATACTAGTTGTACTATGGGTACAATGACTCGGGAAACCATGCCTTTTCTTTCGCGAATGTTAAAACATTTATGTTTGTATTTATTTTATTTAGCGTATGGGGTTACAGTACGATACACGTGATAGAAGTATACAAAATATACAAAACATACAAAATACAAAACACATATAAACAGAGAAATTTCAAGTAAATATGGACAAACATAACTATTATGACAAACTATATATCTACATCCAAATTGCGGAGTCATTCGATTGCCTCTGGTGTGGCTTTCATCAAATCTTCGAGGTCAGAAGCGTAGGAACGGTTAGGACATTCTGATACGATGTGGTGGATAGTTTGCCGCGGAGATCCGCAATCACATTGCGGGGATTCTGCCCTGCCCCATTGGTGTAAGGAGTCAGCACATTTCCCGAAACCTGTTCTAACTCGGTTGAGCTTTGACCATAGTCGGCGTGGCAGGTCGGATCCGTTGAAAAAGTGTGTTGGATCATCTAGTTGAATGTAGTGGTTTCCTGCAGTTTCTGTCCATATGGTAGTCCATTTATTAGTCGCATGAAAGTTTTCGTTCGATTCTAATGCTGATCGAATGGCTGGATGTCTTGATTTGAGCCGAAGATATTGTCCCGCCAGGTATGGGATATCGGTATGGATTGGTAGGGCTGCGTTAGCCATGATTTTTCTATATTCCCTGATGAGAGCTGCAGTTCATCGGATATCTGGTGGTGTGATATTACTGAGCACTGGGAGCCAGCGCGTTGGTGTTGGCCGTATGGTCCCAGCAATCAGTCTCATTGTTTGGTTCAGTTGCACATCTACTTTTGTGGTGTGTACACTGTTGATCCAGACAGGACAGCAATATTCTGCGACAGAGTATACCAAGGCCAGAGCCGCTGTCCGAAGTACTGTCGCTGTAGCTCCCCATGTTGTTCCAGCAAGCTTGGCTATGACGTTATTGCGCGTTCTCAGCTTACCAGCCACGTTTCCAAGATGTGGACTAAATGTCAGTGATCGATCCAGTGTCACGCCCAAATACTTTGGGTTTTTATTGTGGTTAAGGATCCTGCCGTTAAATTCCACCCGCAGGGTATCATTCGCTTGCCGGCTCGATAGATGGAAGCAGCAGACTTCTGTTTTATACGGACTTGGGCACAGTCTCTACTTTCTGAAGTAATCATTAAGCTTGGTGAGGTCTTCATTCAGAGCATGTTCAGTCGGTAATTTGAGTTTGTGCTGGTAGGAAATCGCTAAGTCGTCTGCATATGCAAATTTTTTACACCTCGTTTCATATAGGTCAGCTGTATAAAGCTTGAATAGGAGTGGGGCGAGCACTGAGCCTTGCGGTAGGCCATTGTTCAGTTTCCAATTACTGCTCTTGGCATCGTTAACAAAGACCTGGAATAGTCTGTTTGATAATAGGTTGTTAATTAAATGGCACGTTTTAAGGCATGGCATGACTCTGAGCAATTTGTATATTAGGCCCTCCCTCCATACGGTGTCATACGCCGCAGTAAGATCAATGAACGCTACGGATGTTCTCAGTCCCCTCTCAAACCACGCTTCGATGTGAGGCGTCAGGGACAGGACCTGGTCAGTACAGCTACGACCACCCCTAAACCCAGCCTGTTCCACGGGGATCACTGCATCAACTGCAGGTCATATACGGTTATAGAGTAGTCTTTCCAGCAGCTTATAACAGCAGCTGAGGAGGGCTATAGGTCGGTAGCTCTCGGGTAGCTCTTGTGGATTTCCAGGTTTTAGGATAGCAATAATCTTTGTTCTCTTAAATTCTGGTGGTAGGCAGCCTGTGTTAAGGATGTCATTGAAAAATTTCACGAGCCAAAGTCGAGTCGTCCCACCACAATTAACCAGGAATTCGGGGTAGATGCCATCGAAGCCCGCTGCCTTCCCAATTTTTGTATCCCTGAGGCCCTGCTCTAATTCCTTGGCAGAGAAGTCACGTGAGAGCTAGGACGATGAGGTGGTGGAACGTTTAAGATCTCTTAGGGATTTCTTAACGTCTCTTGTGTGGTTTTTATCGGAAGGTGCACGAGAAACGTCAACTATGCGGTTGGCTATTTGGTTTGGGTTTATTGATTTATTTCCCACGACATTTCGGTTACATTCCCCAAGCCTCCGCAACAGGCACCATGCCTTCCTGCTGGACCGTGTAAAGTTCATGCGTTCCATAGCAGAAGTCCACTTGTTCATTCTGCTGGCATCAAGGGATCTCAGTAGCTGGTCAGCAATTTCCGGGTCCCCCGAGTCCTCGAACTCCCTGTACAGTGACTGGCTTTCCTCGTTCCATCCAGGGACATACTGCCGGCGGTAGCCTCGAGGGACATGTTTTTTGGCTACAGCTATCATTCGGCATACAAATCTGTGGTAGTTTTCAGCCTTTGGTTAGATGAAGCGGACGCACATATCGAGTTCCGCTGCATAGGCAGTCCAATTCGCCCTGCCGAAGTTCCATCGTGGCCTAGGAACAGAATCGACCACTGGCATTTCGATCCCCACTGCAATTACAACGGGACGATGTTGACTATGTGGGAAGTCCGCTAGTACAGTGCGTGAGTTAGATAAAGTTTGTGATCGTGAGTTACTTGATATAAAACAGAGATCTGGATTGTAGCCCTTACGCCACCTTCTTGAGAAAAACATTGGGTTATCTTTGCAACTGAAAACCAAATGGAGGTTGTTGGTTTCGGCCCAGTCTACAAGCTCCTCTCCATTGTCATCATTATTCTCATATCCCCACATATTGTGGTGACTATTGAAATCTCCTACGTAGAGGGTTGGATTTTTTGATGGGATTCTTATGACATTCACAGGCTAAGAGATTGTAGGCGGTTTGTAGATGTTTACAATAACTAGATCGTTGACTTTTATAGTGATCGTTAGTATGTCTTCTTCAGAGCTACACTCGACCAATTCAACACCATGCATGCCCCGCCTTGCCTATGTTGCAGTGCCATAAACAGCACTGTAAGTTGCCCCAATCAAGCGATATCCAGGAATATTGCCTCTTCTGAGAAGCTCATCCTCTGAGGGGGTATGTGTCTCTTGAATGGCTACGACGTCAATTTCGTTTTCAACGAGTATTTTAGATAGTGTTTCCCCTTTTGTTCTACTAATACCCTCGATATTCAGTTGGAATATTCGTACAGAAGGTCCGATATGCTTCGTTAATAGGCGCTGAGAAGTGCCATTAGTACTAGGTTGGTCCATGATCCAAGAGATCGCACTGTCAGCCAGGAGAGCACCATGACCGGTCTGGCTTCCCAAAGTGTTAGTTCATTTAGTTCACGTCTACTAGTAGACGCTATCCAGGGTGCACCACGGGGAGGCGAACTAACATTGCACCCCTTTATTTTATGTTTGTATGGCTGGAGTGCCCATCTAGGCGCAACAAAACTTTATTTTAAGGTGAAGGTTTGGCATATTTTGCAAAATGTTGCATCTCCACACATCAACGGTTTCTCTTGGGCAAATCCACAGAATAAGTGAGAGCCTTGTTCATTAAGTATAAATTCATATCTTTCCTTGAGGAGATAAAAGCTGATGACCTTTATATAACAAAACGATGTATAGAGTTTACTTCTCTCAGCGCTGTTAAAAACACCAGCTTGTTGCGATTTTTACTGGCAAAAGATTTTTGTTTTGTGACGGGACCCTGTGCTACAGCCTGATATGTACAGAGTTAGTAAAAAGTATTGAAAGACCTTTGTATTTCCTGAGATATTCGTGATTCAAAAAAGATGTTTTAACTTAACAAAAGTTTTTCGACATATGTTTTGCTACAAACTGGCGATATTCAATTTTACCTAGCTCAAAAAACTTTTCGTTCCTATGGAAACTATATATTCTTTGAATAGCGATATATCATTTTTTGCATCTTCGGAAAAAAGGCCTATTTCTTGATAGGGCATTATAAAACTTTAATCAGCTTCCAGAGGATAAAAATTGAGACACAATGAACTTTCTTAAAATTCACCTTATTGGATTTTATTATTCAATTTCTTATCAAGTTACCCATTGAAAAAAGTCTGGACGCAGCAAGTGCCTTATGATAGCGAATTTTTATAAAAATGCTCTTAATAGCAAATATGTCTTTTTTTTATGAAAGCAATATAACCTATATAGTGGAAACAATTTCATCAAATAAGCTTTTCGATCAAACTCCCAAAAAAGTCTTTTGCATAAAAATTTACAAACAATTTTTTCACGAAAATCCGAAAATATATTTTTTTAATAACTGACTAAATATGTATTATTATGCCCTTCACTTATGAAACACAAAATACAGACCTTTATATTTGAAACAATTAAGTTACGACACTTTGATTTGTGCATGGCATCTCGATTTCTTCATGAAATAATCGAAACAAGAAACTCTCCGAATGCGTCATTTGCATTAGACTCCGATTTGTGTTGGTAAAAACGCCGTCTCAAAATTTTTTATATGTGCCAAAAATGTAAAAAGTTGCAAAACAATTGAAATAACTCAAAAACAAACATGCATTACAATTCGATTGAAAATGCAAAAAATGAGATAGTATAAAGGGTGTTTGATTTAAAAAAGAAAATCTGTATCGCCAACGACTTATGGACCACCTGTGATTATCGTAATAATTTTTATAAGATGCAGCTCAAATTGCAGCTATCCAAATTTGAAGCATTTAATAAATATTCGCTACTATAACGCACTTGCTGCATCCTGGATTTTTCTTACAAACGTGCATTATATTTTGATGGAAAATGCAAGAACGCAATAATGTAGGCTTCCAGGGTGTTAACTCATACCAACACACTCTGCAAGCTGCTTGTGCCCATAGAATTATTATTTTCCATAGAGTTCACATACTTGATTCTCATAGAGAAGGATATAACAATATGTTAACTTGTAGTTATCTTTATACTTGTTAAGATTAAATTGAACCAAATACTCTATGCTCAACAGATAATGTTTCCTGAAAACAAAAGGCATTTTCAAGTGTTTTCTTATAACTCAATTTCAGTTATAAATATTTTTTGTATTCGAATTAGAATTTCATTAGTTTAAACCTCTCGAAAAATGCCCTGTTTTAAATATATCCTACAAATACACATGAGCTACCATTAAAAACTTTTTAGTTTTGTAATATAACTTTTGACCATAAATTTACACTTTGTCATGTCCACTTATAAACTGTTCTCTTAACAAATTATGCAAGCCGTGTTCGCTTAAAAAAATATATCACCAACAACTTATGGATCAGCCTGTGATTATAGAGAACATTTTTTAAGATAGCAAGACACCCTGTAATTAACGTGCACAATTGTTTCTCGTATCTTGTATAATAACAGTAATATTGAGCTTTGCCATAGAAATGCGTCACCCTGTATATACGTAAACGGATAAAAACTGAAACTAACACCGGATATGGGTCCTAGGAGACCTAGTTCGCGCTCATTGGAAAAATTCTTTTTAAAATTCAAAAGTCGTGGTCTCCTCAATAGCGAATTTCTGGTACGAAAATTTAACAAGAACTATAGAGAAGTAAACTCTATAACTAAAACTACTGCTAAAGCATCAGAGAAAGGGTCTATTTGAAATGAATTTTCTGGAAGCATTTTAGTAAGGACAATGATGGTTGAAGCTCAAACTTAAGGACTTGTAAAACACATTTCTTGCAACATTTTCTCTACATATCCCGTATTAGCTTTAGGTTCTTTGCCTAAAAGTCAGTGGCGTCTCCTGACCAAAATGTTCGGGTGTGCGGTAACGAGTTGCTGTTAGTGGTGGTTTTAAAAATTATTAACACCAAATGTACACACACACACATATATATATATATATATATATATATATATATATATATATATATATATATATATATATATATATGTATATATATATATATATATATATATATATATATATATATATATATATATATATATATATATATATATATATATATATATTGTACCTATATGGAAATAATACGTAGATAAATTAATTTCCCACTGCAACACTAACAAATTAAAAAGTCACTTAAAACTTTAAAACACGAAAAGAACATGGAATTATTATCAAGCTCTTGTCTTCACACAAATTTGTGTTAGCGTTAGCACTGTCCGGAACGGGGTGAAAACTGAAAACATTAAAAGTAGTTCAATGTTAATATGGTACTAAATAATAAAATGTGTTACAAGCCTGGATGCAGCAAGTGCGTTATGGTAGTGAATTTTCATAGAAATGATCTGGCACAAAATATTTTATTATAACTTTTTTTTCTTGCAACAGAGAAATCTAAATTTTGGTGTATAGTTTAATTTTTATATCGTAAACCTATCTACTAAATTTGGTTATTTTATATTTTTTATTTTTTGAGATACAAATTTTTTTCGAATGAAAACTCAAAATTTTACCGGAAAACCTCGTCCGATTTTCCTGACTAACGAACTTATCCAAGCCATATATATATATATATATATATATATATATATATATATATATATATATATATATATATATATATATATATATATATATATAGTTTATAGTTTATTGTTATATAAATAGTACAAAGCATCTTAAAAATAAGTCTAAACTTGTGGCTGAAAATGATGCAATTTTGACTAAATTTTAATCTAAATGTTAATTGTTCTAAAATTCTGTCATCTGATTTCTAATCTCCAAAATTACCTCACCTCATTATGTACCATTACAATTTCTAGAAATATGGATGGTACTTGAAATCAGTTTCTTCATTTTAATCAAAAATTTCTATATTTTAAAACTACTCAAATTAAATTCTACATCTTTTTCAACAGAAACATTATATATATATATATATATATATATATATATATATATATATATATATATATATATATATATATATATATATATATATATAAATTGAAACTGACCCCGGCTATGGATTCTAGGGGTCCTAGTTCGCGCTCATTTGCAAACAATTTTTTAAAATTCAAAAGTCGAGATCTCCCTATTAGTGATTTTTTTTCTACGAAAATTTACTAAAATGTATTATAGTCTTTGATTCTAGAATACTGTGATATTTGCAAGCGCAGTCGTAATGTTTGTAAATAATGCTATCACAACGTTTATTAGACCGGCGTTCCATTCATTTGTCTTGAGCGGTATTTCTACCGCTCACTGCAGTGTTAAAATCAATGGTATTTTCCTCACTGTTTTAAACACGTGGGTGGGGGACTGTATTGTATACCAATACAGCTCTATCGACTGAGGTGTTCGGAAATATCAACGCACACCTAACCCGAATTCATTCCCAGTTGCTATTGACCTACTCATATTCTCTGAATGAAGACGTGGTACCTACTTCATTCCAAGTCACTATTAACCGAATATTTATGAAATCAAATAAGTAAATTAAATCGATTGTCATAAAATATGTAGTGTATTAAGACTAAGGGAAAAAGACATAAAACATATTTAACTGTGCACATTTTAATTATATTTTAGGGTGTGCGGCGCACACCTAGCTCACTAGGAGAAATCGCCACTGCTAAAAGTTGCCTAGTTTGACGTTTCAAGCCGCGACTTTGACGTTTTAAGAGGAAAAGTTATCAAATTTTCAAAGTAATTTTTCTGGCATTTCTTGAACTTCTTGCGCCAAAAAAACTTATTCTTCTTCTGTAATATACATAGGATCTTGTTATCCACACAGAATATTTTACTTTTGTGGGTTAATCTGGTCATCAGTGGCACCCAATTTTTTATTTTTATTTAAACGCCTATTAGTTTTTTCCCTTTACCCTATAGGTCTAAATTTCGGTACACTGTTTACTTTTTGTGACCTAAACGTAGTCGTAAAAAAGTGTACATGCTTTTTTATTAAGTGCATTCTATCGATCACAAATTAATTGGGGATATTTTTGCAAATTATTGAGAATATTTAACAAAACTGGTAGTGTGAAAGATGAACTAACAACAGGAAGACGAAAAACGGCTGTAGCTGGTAATAAGGCAGATGTATTGTTGCCTTTTAATGAAAACCTTCATTTCTTCAGAGATGAAGTTGCTACATTACACAATGTTTCACAAAAATCTGTGGTAAAAGTGTTCAACGGGGAAAAACGAGCTTTACTACGACAAATGAGATTGAAGAACTCAACTTTATTTTGTATTTTAAGGGTAAAGAATTTGTTTGATTTATTATTTACAAAATATATAGATATAATTTAAATTTCCCCCTTGAGAAAATCCTACGCGTTCCATTAGCGATGGCAGTAGATTTTTGAATAATCCAAAAAAGAAAATCAGTCGAACATTGCACAATTATGGATATCATGAATACAAGATACTGCCTGTTTAGAAGTTGACCGAAGATTAAAAAATCCGCAGATGAGCATTTTGTCGTGAAATGCTTCTACGAAAAGCACAGGATGATTCTTAAAAAAATATATAGGGTGCTGAAACGAGTTTTACAACAGCGGGAATATAAAACCGAAAAAACGTCCATATATGGGTCTCTGAAAATCCTCGAGAGACTGCTGAAGTTAGATTTCAAGGAAGGTTTGGTGTGGTATCATCCGCAATAAAATCATTGGACATATTTTTTATGAGAGGTCATTAACTGGGGAACGATATTCACACTTCTTGCAATATGAAATTGATGGATTTAAGTGTTCGGGAGTATGTCAGTCTCATATGGCAGCAAGATGGCGCGCCATCTCATAATATCATTTCGGTTCGGAATTTCCTTGAAACCGCCAAGACCTATGGATTGGGAAACATGGGAATATTGGATGTTCTGCCAATAGTCCTGATTTGATAATTTAGATTCAATGCGTATATATGGAAAAAAATATAGTTTACGCAGAAAGAAGTCTAACCATTGATCTTAAATTGAAAATTACTAATTTTATAAATACTTTAATTCAAGAAAGATCGCATTTAATCGATAATGCAATAAATAACATAGATAACGATTTCAACAAATGTATCAGTAATAATGAGGGACAGATCGAACAATTATGAAAATCGATTGATGTCCGACCCATAGTTTGTTTTTCAAATTCATTGTTGATATTATTCTAGTAATTAAATAAAATCTGTCAATATGAAACTGCAAACGTTTCTTCTTCACGGTAAACACCATTATTTTAGAAAATAATGTATGCGAAAACGTAGTTATAAAAATCTGACTTTTACAGCTATTGTTATTTTTTTCCTCTAAGTTCCTATGATTACTCAGTTATTTTATTCAATTCATGGAAATCCTTGGATACTTTTCCGTTGTTATTAATTCTATTGCTGTAGAATCAATATGTTTGACATGGAATATTTCTAAAACAGCTCATTTAAATATCACCTATGATTATATTTTTGAAATTAGAAGAAAATGGACTTCTATTTTGAGGTATGTGAACATACCTGTCGAAATAACCAGGATTTCGGGGGGGGGGGGGGGGGTTGTTGGCGTAGGGAAGAAAGGAGTGTGTTGCAAGTATTTTACTATGTTTTATCACTCATTGGTGCCCCAGGTGCGGCCCGTGTGTTAAGACTTTGTAAAATATAGTTATTTGTTACCCTCATATAGTAAAACCTTCCCTAAAAATCGGGAATCGAATCAGTTGGAGACAGGAGTAACACCGCGACTAGATTTTACGCAAAACTGCGCATTTGGGCAAAAACTGTAACAATAATCTGGTATCTCCGTCTTTATTTGTTTTCACACACACACACAAATATATATATATATATATATATATATATATATATATATATATATATATATATATATATATTTGTTTCATAAGAAATCATTATATAATATAAAAACTCTGGACGCAGCAAGTGTGTTATGGTAGTGAATTTTCATAAAACTATTTTTTAATAGCAATAATGTCTGTTTTTTTAAGAAAGCAGGCATCAAATTTGGTTACCAGTATAATCTATATAGTAAAAACAATGTGCCATGTTTCATCAAAATAACTTTATTATTTGAAAATGTACAAAAATTTCCGAAAGTAAACTTAAAGTGTTCCCAAAAAAATTCGTTTCTTGGTCAACCTTATAGGTTAATAGCAAATTGAGCTATTCAAATATTAAGCATTTGATCAAAATTCGCTACCATAACGCACTTACTGCGTCCAGAATTTTTTTAATTACAAACATGCATTATATTTCGATGGAAAATGCAAAAATGCAATAACATAAGGCGTGTTTGATTAAAAAAAAAAAGAAAATTTGTATCACCAACGACTTATGGGCCACCCTGTGATTGTAGAAATATTTTTTTAAGATGTAGCTCAAGACACCCTATAATACAATATACAATTTTTTTTCATATCTTGTATAATAATAGATATATTGAGCTTTATTGATTTTTTACGAAAATTCTACAACAATTATATACTATTAAACGATGAACTCTATAGCTTAAACTACTGCCAAGCGTCAGAGAAAGGGTCTATTTGAAATAAATTTTCTGGAAACATTTTATTAAAATGAAGGACAATGACGGTTGAAACTAAGACTTCAGGGTTTGTAAAACATTCTTCTTGAGACACTTTTTTTCCATAGCCCGTATTATATTCAAGTTCTTTTCCTAAATGTTGCCAATTTTGACGTTTAAATCGCAACTTTGTCGTTTTGCGAAAAACCTCAATTTATTTTTCTTTAAATGCATATAACTTTTTTCTTTCGACTTACAGAGCTAAATTTTGATATGTGGCTTACCTATAAGGATGTAAACCCGCGTACCAAATTTGGTTGCCCTTACTTTGTTAATTCCGGAGATATAAATTTTTTTTGAAAGAAAACACAAAATTTTTCGGGAAAACCTGTACCGATTTTCCTGGCTAACAAACTTATCCAAGCCATTTGCAAAAGCAAGATATTCACCAAATTTAATCAAAATCGGCCCATTATTTTTTGAGATATCGGTGTGATACATATATATATATATATATATATATATATATATATATATATATATATATATATATATATATATATATATGTATATATATATATATATATATATATATATATATATATATATATATATATATATATATATATATATATATATATATAAACATATAAAAATTTTAACTGACCCCGGAAATGTGTTCTGGGGGGCCTAATTAGCGCTCATTTGAAGAAATTTTTTCAAAATTCAAAAGTCGGGATCTCCTCATTAGTGAATTTTTTTAAAGAAAATTCACTAAAAAGTATCACAATTTATCACAAGGGTGCGTGCCCAAAAATCCAAAATGTAACGAACTTCAGATCGCAACAAAAAACATAAGTTCACAGTGCAGCTTCATAAAATCAAATTAAATTATAAAATTCTGGACCCAGCAAGTGCGTTATGGTAGTGAATTTTCATAAAAATGTTTTTAATAGCAAATATGTGTTTTTTTTTAGAAAGCAGGCATCAAATTTGGTTACCAGTATAACCTATATAGTAAAAACAATGTGCCATGTTTCATCAAAATAACTTTATTGTTTGAAAACGTACAGAAATTTCCGAAAGTAAACTTAAAATGTAACCGAAAAAATCCGTTTCTTGGTCAACCTTATAGGTTAATAGTAAATTGAGCTTTTTAAATATGAAGCATTTAATCAAAATTCGCTACCATAACGCACTTGCTGCGTCCAGAATTTCTTAACTTACAAACATGCATTATATTTCGATGCAAAAACATAAGGCGTTTTCCACTTTAAAAAAATATTATTTGTATCACCAACGACTTATGGGCCATCCTGTGATGGTAGCAATAATTTTTTAAGGTGTAGCTCAAGACACCGTATAATTAATGTATACAATATTTTAGTGAATTTTCTTAAAAAAATTCACTAATGAGGAGATCCCGACTTTTGAATTTTGAAAAAATTTCTTCAAATGACCGCTAATTAGGCCCCCCAGAACACATATCTGGGGTCAGTTTCAATTTATATATATATATATATATATATATATATATATATATATATATATATATATATATATATATATATATATATATATATATATATATATTTATATACATATATATATATATTTATATATATTTATATATATATATGTATCACACCGATAACTCAAAAAATTATGGGCCGATTTTGATTAAACTTGGTGAGTACCTTCCTTTTACAAATGGCTTGGACAAGTTCGTTAGTCAGGAAAATCGGCCAAGGTTTTCCCGGAAAATTTTGAGTTTTCTTTCGAAAAAAATTGTAAAAAATTTATATCTCCAAAATTAACAAAGTAAGGGCAACCAAAAAAAAATATTTCCACACTCATAGGGTGACCCATAAGTCGTTGGTGATACAAATTTTCTTTTTTTTTTTAATCAAACACGCCTTATGTTATTGCATTTTTGCATTTTCCATCGAAATGTAATGCATGTTTGTAAGAAAAGAAATTCTGGATGCAGCAAGTGCGTTATGGTAGCGAATTTTGATCAAATGCTTCATATTTGAATAGCCCAATTTGCTATTAACCTATAAGGTTGACCAAGAAACGAGTTTTTGTGGGAACACTTTGAGTTTACTTTTGGAAACTTTTGTACATTTTCACACAATACAGTTATTTTTATGAAACATGGCACATTGTTTTTACTATATAGGTTATACTGGTAACCAAAATTGATGCCTGCTTTCTTAAATAAAAAGAAAACAGACATATTTGCAATAAAAACATATTTAAGAAAATTCACTACCATAACGCACTTGCTGCGTCTTTTCATATATTGTATAATAACGGATATATTGAACTTTATTGATTTTTTACGAAAATTCGACAAAAATTATATACCATTAAACGATAAACTCTATAGCTAAGGCTACCACCAAGCATCAGAGAAAGGGTCTATTTGAAATGAATTTTCTGGAAACATTTTAGTAAAATGAAGGACAATGACGGTTGAAACTAAGACTTCAGGGTTTGTAAAACATCCTTCTTGAGACATTTGATTTCCATAGCCCGTATTAGATTCAAGTTATTTGCCTAAATGTTGCCGATTTTGACGGTTTAAATCGCAATTTTAACGTTTTGAGGAAAACCCCAATTTATTTTTCTTTAAATACCTATAACTTTTTTGTCTTTTGACCTACATAGCTAAGTGTTGGTAGGTAACTTACCTATAAGGATGTAAACCCGCGTACCAAATTTGGTTGCCCTTACTTTGTTAATTCCGGAGATTTTTTTTTAAGGAAAACCCAAAATTTTCCGGGAAAACCGGGGCCGATTTTCCTGACTAACGAACTTATCCAAGCCATTTGCACAAGGAAGGTATTCACCAAATTTAATCAAAATCGGCCCATTACAGACTTGGAGAATACTTCTCTGGCTTCACTGTTGGTTTTTAGTATGTATGCAGTATGGACAAGTTTCACCAAGTAAGGGCAACAACAATCAATGAATATATATATATATATATATATATATATATATATATATATATATATATATATATATATATATATATATATATAAACATATAAAAATTGAAACTGACCCCGGATATGTGTTCTGGAGGGCCCAATTAGCGCTCATTTGAAGAAATTTTTTCAAAATTCAAAAGTCGGGATCTCCTCATTAGTGAATTGAATGACTAATCAAAACCTTCAGCTGTTTTGTAAACTTTTTTGCACAATTTGTGTCCCTCAGAGAACAAGGCAGCTGGTTGTACAAAAAGCAACCTGCATAACATGGCGACTTCTTAAAAAAAAGAATGGTGATATTTATTCAGGTGAAAAGTATCTTCTTGTTGAATGTTGTATACATGAAAATCCAAGCTGATAACTAATTTTCTCTTGTTTTTATTAATATAAGTTAATAGATGGAACAAGTATACCGATGTTAAGGTCATAATGTTATTTTGCTTAAGGATGTCACGACATGAGTGTCCATAAGGTAGATTGTATACTAATCTCAGTATTCGCTTCTGTAGCACAAATATTCTATGGCAGTCCGAGTATTGGCCCCAGATAACGATATGATGATTGGAGCTTAAGGAATCTTTAAGCATCAAAATTGCATAAAATGCGAAATGTAATTTCTTGCACCCGTGATCGATCTGGTCTATGTATAACAGGCGACTGTGAATTTTAACATGCAAAAATTGTGTCACCTTTTTGAATTGCGCCCCATTTCCGTTCACCTAAATAGTGCTGTCGCAGATTCTCTCCCTTCGGTGGCAGTTACGCATTTCAAGAGAAAAAGTTTTATCCAAGCTTATAATTAATCGGTTTGTATAACACCATTCATCAAAAGACTGAACTACTGATTTCAATTTTAACCCAGTTTCCTCCACCGTTTTGCCGTAGACAACAATAGACGTCTCATCGGCGTACATGAAAACTTTTCCGTGTAGTATAAATTGTGGCAAATCGTTTACATAGTGTGTAAACAAAAGTGGGGTGTGCCCATACTTAGACTATATCTTTGGCAACTAATACTATTTGCCTTTACAAATAACTGTCTTTTGGTGAGGTACGAAAGCAGAAGGTCGTTGCAAGTGCCTCTTATCCCCAGCGCTCACATCTTTTCCTTAACAAAAAAGGATTTACCGTGTCAAAGGCACGAGACAGGTCAAAAATAAGTTAACTACAATGTAATTGAGGTCCATTTTATCGTTTGCATATTGAATATATTCGATAAGGGCAGTTTCTGTGGAATAATCAGTTCTAAAGCCTTGCTGTGATGGTGCTATCATGTTATTAGCGTTTAAGAACTTAACCATCCATTTGTGTACTGTCCTTTCCATGAGTTTTGAAAAAAAAGCTTAATATCGAGATGGGAGATATTTCTCTAAATTGCTACTGCCCCGTGACTAATGACAGTTCTATCGAGGCCATACCATCTTTTTGACCACCACCAGAACGCTACTGTCCGCCGCCTTCAACACAGCAGCAACTACCGCCAATTTCAATATGTCAGGAAATTTTCCCAGGCATATTTATGAATTTATATTATTTGTTAATGGCGCGGCAAGCTCAGCAGTACATTGCTTACAAATTTTTATTGGGACATCATCAAAGCCGCACGATTTTTTATTAGAAAGTTTATTGGTGATGACAATAACTTCATATTCAGTTACAGGTGTTATGAAAACTGTTTTGGGCCTATATTTTTCGGCTGTGCAGCTATAAGACATCTGACCCCCGAAATGCAACACGAGCTTCCTCTCAGCACACATGAAAAATATCCGGCAAGTACCTCAGCAATTTCTACCCTATGTTATGTGTTTGTGTCCGTATAGTAAATTAGAAATGCAGTCCTCTTCACTAGGTTTGTTTTTCTTGAGATTAACAAGCCGCCATGGTGCTTTAGTTTTATTTGAGACGTTAGTTTTTTTCCTGTTTAATTAGGTTTTTTTACCTCGGCTTTAATTAATTTATACATAACGTTAATCTCCCTATCTCCGGCTTGTTTTCGTACTGAATTTAAAATCCTTAGGTCGTTAAGTTTTTGTTGCAGATTTGGTGAGAACTTGATCCGATATTTCACATCAAAACCCGAATGAACAATTTTTTTAGTTTTCGGACAAGCTACCTCAAAGCACCAGACAAAAGTGTCGAAAAAAGTTTTAAATGCCATGTCTACATCGCCACTTACACTTACATAGAAATCGTATGGACTCGCAAAACGAGTTTTAAACTCGTTAATTCTCATTTCATTTATAGGCGGAAAGAGAATTTCTCTTTTAGCCTCTATGGAAGAGTGACCAATTTCGTTCGCTAGGGAAAAAGTAATTGCCTGAGCGTAACAGTCCGAGATTCCTGGATCAAAAATGTCTACAACAACACCCTCAATATTTGTTAATACATAATCAATGCTACAACTACTCAAGATGTCACCCGATCTAAAGACCCTTTTCGGAGTATTAACAAGAGAAGTTAAATTGTAAGAATGAAATAGATCGTCTATTATTTTATCATTAAGCGATCCATCCTAACTTATGCTGAAATCACGTGTTACATAAGCAAATTTGTATCTCTGAATAACAGTTTTAAGGAGTTTACACACTAGGTCACAAAATATCCCAAAGTTGCCTGCGCGCGATCCGCAAATATTAACAATACATGTCTGTTTGTCATATAGGATAGCAGCGCATTCAAAATTAAGCTCAACGGAATATCTATTTAAATAAGCCAATGGCTTACATTCCTGTTCAGATGCTTTAGTAGCGAAAATAATTGACTCACCGTGTCGGTGGTTCGTTTGTACAAATGCATCGATTTTGACATAACCATCAAGAGCAACAGCATGTCACATTTGTCTATGAGAATTAAGTTTATGGACTTTGTTACTTCTATGGTCAGTTGTAGTGTGTTGGTAACAGCGAACACTCTGGAATGATATTTCTAGAAGGGACCAGAAGTGACAGGTGTAGAAGAGTGTAGAAGGTCTAGAATCTTTATGGACAGTATAAATAGGCAGGCGGTACACAGGGTAGTTGGTTATAATAAATTAGCTGTTTGAAAAGCTGTGTTTTGTTAGTCAACAAATCCAGAACCCCGTAGAACGTAACAAGCATTACAATTTGATTGTGTTAACTGATGTGACATCCCTCAAGCACCGAACAATCGCAGAGACCAGCAACGGATGGGAAGATTTTTACATCATCCGCATACATAAGATGGGGTAAGTCGATAACATCCGAAATATCATTGATGAACAGATTGAACAGCAAGGGTCCCAGAACAGATCCCTGAGGAACACCTGATTCAGCCAAGACCCCCACGGACTGACACCCATGATAGTGGACAACACTCGATCACGAAGATATGATTCCATAAACTTCAGCAAGTTCGGTGAGAAATCCATGTTATCCAGTTTCCTCAAAAGAATATCGTGATTTAATCTATCAACGATCCTGGAGAGGTCCAGGTAAATAACATTCGTCTGCGACCCGTTGTCCATGGCAGTATATATAGTCAGTTATGCTGATTAAGTTAGTGGTCGTGGAGCGGCCCCTCACGAAGCCATTCTGAGCGCTGCTAATCACATTTTTTAGCACAAACGAAATTATCTCATGCAAGACAATCTCGAACACTTTCGCAGAGTTGTCCATTATAGCAATTTGTCTATGGTTCTCAATCAATGTAGAATCACCTCCCTTTGGAACAGGTATTGACTTCGCCTTCTTCCAGGTGCTAGGAAATACAGAAAACCACAGCGATATATTGAACAGTATAGTCAAGGGCTGAACAAGTATGTGAGCACAATCCCTGACCAGAAAAGCTAAAATTTGGTCAGGGCCCGATGTGTGCTTCGGTTTGATCTTAAGCAACGCGCTTAAGACCTGTTCTTCCGAAACCCGTTTAATATCCAAGGCAGTCCCACCACTGTAACATGGAGCGCAGCACACTAAAACGCCGCTAGACGCATCTGAGCATGAGCCCTGAAAAAAACTCAGCAAAGGCATTCACTGCATCTGCATCGCTCGCAACAACCTCCCCCCTATACGAGAGCGTATACTGACCAGATTGACCATTTTTGAGGTTGGCATACCTCTAGAAGCTAGCCGAATCAACGTGGATATTTCTCTCCACCATCTCCCCATAAAGCGACTGTTTAGTTGCAGACAAGACCTTGACACTTCTTCTAAGTCCCCTGAATATCTCATAGTCTACAAGATGATTTGAACGCTTAAAGCATTTCCAGGCATGAAATTTTCTTCTTGCATAACTGATGAGTTCAGAGTCAACCCAGGGTGGATAGCGGCGGCGCACTCCTGAACATGTCATGGGTACGTAGAGGTCAATTATTAAGTACAACAAAGCATAGAACCTGTGGCAGGCTTCGTTCACATTTGAGAACTGGGCAAGTGAAGTCCAGTCAACTGAAGAGAGGTGGTTATGTAAACCAGGAAAATTGGCTTTGCAAAAGGAGTGTCGGAAGAATATAGGTATGTTCACAGCGTGTTTGTTCATCGGACGTTCAATTGTAAGTGTTATCTCAAGCGCGGGATGATGACCATCCTCGTCCACCAACATGTCAGAAGCACCATGCACACAACCTTTCGCATTAGTGAAAACAAGGCCAAGAAGTCTGCCGTTGGTATTTCTGATCGCGTTCAGTTGTTCCAACCGAAAAATGTATTGCAATGAAAGAATGGTGCGCAATTTATTAGTAACTGGAAATCCATCTGTATAAGCAGCATATTCGGGAACATTGAAGTCGCCTAAGATTAATAACATGGAGTTTAAAAGAAATTCGCAGCCACACAAAGCATCAAGAAACACGTTGAAAGCAAAAGCAGTGGTGTTAGGCACCAAATAGGTCAGAATAACGAACAGTAAGGAATTGGTTTTATATATATATATATATATATATATATATATATATATATATATATATATATATATATATATATATATATATATATATATATATATATCTTGACGTAAATAATATATATCAGTGGTAGACTGATAAGATCCGCACTAGAGATGTCCACAAAATTTGCGTTATAGAGCGAATTAACGGCCAGTAGGATACCCCCACCCCGACAAAGACCAGTTTGCTCAAATTTCCTGTCCGACATGAAAATGGTATAACCACTTCCAAGTATTTCAGAGTTATCGACGTCAGAGTCAAGCCACGTCCCAGTAAATGCTAGTATGTCATAATTACAGGAAAGTGCAGCATTGTACAGCGGGCCAAGCTTATTCTTAATACTCCGTGGATTCTGCAGATAGACGCATAATTCCTGCCTACAAAAGTTATCGCCTGCTACTGACGCACGCACATATGGCTGGGATTGCTATGTAGGAACAACATCAGCCTTTAACTTGGCCTAATGCTATTCTGTAGGACGAGCACTTAAGAAAAAACGTATTCCAAAATGATATATCATAACGCACTTACTGCGTCTAGGCATTTTTAAAGTATTTAATTCGATTATAAGACTTTAAACAAGATTATTTTAATACTTTAATTGAATAGGCAGCATAAATTACGCAAGTGTACCATAATTAACGCCCAAACAAGCTGCAAACACAACGAAGTTGCAATAAATCAAGCTTGAACGGAGTAAAATACCTGACACATGTGTTAACACAGATACACGGATACAAATAAATCGCGATTTCGTTCTTTCAAGAAACAGATCCAAAATGTTAATTTAATTTTATTGGTTAAACACTTAATATTTATATGCTGCAAGTCTATCTGTCTAATGTCACAATTTAGAAAAGGGTCACTGGAAGTGAACCTATTGCTGTCAGAAAACTTAAAGACATTGCTACTTACTGATGTGATTTCATTATCTAGTAACACGTCACAATCACTCTGTTAGTCGCGGCTCTGTTCATTTGTGAAAAAATGTATAATCTTTCACTATTACCCCAGCAGGCCACTTTTCCTCGTCGAAGATATCACTTTTCTATTTTCTCAAATTTGCCTGGCAAGCCTTAATAAAATCTGACCCTTGGGGATTAACTATCTCCACTACAGGTTTTCCGGGTTTCCTACTTTCACATGGTGGTCCGCTGCAGTTCCGTCACTGCGAGACTTCCACTTTCCACCAAAATGTTAGAAATTTCAAGCAAAGCGGTGGCGCTCGAGTTAAACATTTTTTTCCAATCAAACACCGACCCACTCAAATCTTTGGCAGTAGACGGTTACAAAGTCATCTTTATCATAGGTCAACATACTGTGGTGATTTGCCTAGAAATTAAAGCCTAAACCTCTGTCTTTATATCTTATTTTCTTCACAAGACACATCACAAAGGCGTCTGAGTCAGGACTTGCAATGGTCAATACTGTTTATCTACGAGTAAAAATTTTATTGTTTCAGAGTGCTTGAAAGCCAGGTTTATATTTGCCATATTTGCTGCGTTGGGTATTATGATTATATATGGTTGTAGAACTAACCTTCATGTTGGTATTGTGAGTATGGTTAATCATACGTATAGTAAGCAGCATTCAAGTGGTGGTGGTAAAGCTAAAGAAATCTGCAAGTTCAAAGGAACGAATGAGAAAAGTGAGGTATGCAATATCATTTCCTATTATTTAATACGAATTTCACTAAAAACATAATTGATAATACCAAGATGGCCGCATGCTTATGTCACTAATATTTTTCTTGGCTAAAGAACGGTGTCATATTGATATTAATTATAGGATCATAATATAGTAATATCTATTCATTCGTCTGCACACTAATTAATAATACAGATATAACAAGCAACTTTTCTTTAGCCTGAACACAGAACAGAAAACGAACAAATAAATAAATAATACAACTGTGTTAAGTCTCTGATCTCTGCACATATTTAAAATAAAGACACTGCTCGTGATGTAAAAACAATCACAAACACACACACATACACACAAATAAACTTCCGTGTATAGACATCGGCCCACTGTTAACTTTTCACTGTGACTTTATTTTTTTAGAAAGTCTTCATCAGATCAAAAAAAGAAATATTTTGTTCGAAATATATTTTAATATGCCTTGATATGAGGTTTTTTTATTTCAACAACACACCACGAGGGCTTACAGTCTAAATACTATCGTACCGTGGGTGTCGACGAGGAGGAAAGAGGCAACTTGTTAATCCTAGACCTGAAGGTTTGGAGATTCGGATGAGAAGGAACAACATGTGCCGGCAAGGAATTCCACAACTTGGAAGTCCTCGGGACAAAAGAGCAGGCATAACAAGATGTTCAATGTCTTGTGACCTGGCCAGTAAAAGGGTGCATTCGCTCTGTTCCCCTGGTAGATCTGTTGGGGGCAGCAGGTGGAGGAACTATGGAAGAAAGCTCCCCTGAGCAGTTCCCGTGCAGATATCTATAAAAGAGAGAGAGGTCACCAACGGCACGTCGGTGGGCAAGGGATGGCAGCCTTTGGGTGAGGATGGGGTCACGGATGAGACGTATAGCTCTCTTCTGAATGGAGTCCAGGATAGCGAGTGTAGAAGCGGCAGCAGCACCCCAGATGTGGGAGCAGTATTCGAGGTTTGGTCTTATTTGTGAACTATATAAAGTATAGAGATTAGCTGGTGAAAAGTATTTGCGAGCCCGGAAGAGGAAACCTAGTTCCTAGCAACCGCAATTGATGTGACATGTTGGTGCCAATTGAGATTTCGATCCACAGAGATGCCAACAAGTCAAAAGGACTCATTACTTTGAATAACTTGGTTGCTTATTGTGATGGGTCTAGGACTGGTGTATCTCTTATGAGAAAGAAAGCAAGACTGTGATTTGGTGGGGTTGAATTGTACAAGATTTCTACTTCCCCAGTCTAATATTTTTTGGAGATCCACGGAGATAGAACCCTCCATCAGTCTGCGATCCTCATCTAATTGGGCTAAAGAGACAGGCTTAGAATATTGTATATTTGAGTGGAGGGTGCTGTCGTCTGCGTAACTGTGAATTGGGTTGCATGTGCTAGAGAGGAGGTCATTGATATGAAGAAGAAACAAAGTAGGGGCTAAAGCTGAACCTTGAGGAACTCCTGCATTAATTGGATACAGTTTAGAGGAATGGCCATCCACGACAACAGAAATGCTCCGATTGGAGAGGAAATTTGCTGTCCACGTACAGAGTTTTGGTGGTAGGCCATAGGTCGGTAGTTTATTAAGCAGCGCTGCGTGCCAGACCTGGTCGAATGCTTTGGATATGTCTATAGCGACAATCTCGGATTCGCCGTGTAGTTCCATAGACTTGTTCCAAGAGTGGGTGACAAAGGAAAGGAGGTCGGCAGTTGATCTGCGCTGACGGAATCCATACTGCCTGTCGTGGAGTGTTTTTCAGGAAATTTTAATAATTTGGTGTTTATATACTTTTCCATCACTTTAGAGATGACTGAAAGGAGAGAAATAGGCCTGTAGTTGCTAGGAAGCGCTTTCGATTCTTTCTTGGGGACGGGTTGTACTCGAGCAGTAAGATGTCTGAAACAGACGAGTCAGGACAGGAGCAAGTTGTGGTGCGCATTTTTTGAGAACAATTGCTGGGATCTCGTCTAGGCCAGAGGCTTTCCTGGTATTAAAAGAAGAGAGCATCTTTCGTACCTTTTTAGTTTTGAAAATGATATCCATCATTTTATGCGTGACATTGGGGACTGTTGGTGGTTGAACATTTGGAGGTGGGTTGAGAGTAGAATTGCCGGCGAACAACGAGGCAAAAAGTTCAGCCTTGCCCAGGGCGGTAGAAACAATTTCATCCCCTGAGACAAGAGGTGATAACGTGCTCTTGCAGAAATTATTTTCGATAGATTTAGCAAGAGTCCAGAAGGGTTTGCTGCCGCTGGAGCTTAAGAGGACTTTGTTTTTGATGTGGTTATGAAACGAGTTTTTTGCCTCAGAAAGAATGCGGACATAGCGGTTTCTTGCGTCGTTAAATGCTTGACGGATTTATCAAAAGTGCTTATCGCTTATATCCATAGCAACCAATAAACAAATGTGGCGTGTTTATGTGGTAATGATAACGAGAATAAGAAACTTACGACATTGAAATTTGCACACTTTAGTTTTTCATAATTTGAGAAGTTTTCAAGTGTGTTAGTTTAATGCATAGTACACCAAGAAAGCCGCTTAAATGGACTTAGACAGAGAGCTGTTGCAGCGCAGCGGTTCGAAGGGTATGCGAACGTTATAAAAAGACTGAATCCTTTCATAGGCGACCTGGAACAGGCAGAAAGCGATTTACAATGGCTCGTGATGATCCCTTTATTGCGTCAACAACATTAGGAAGTTGTCAAGTACGAAGTGTTGCTATTAGTCAGTAGACAATAATCCGAAGACTGCAGGAAAGTTATCTAACCCCTAAAACACCTGGGATTCGTTCAAAACTTACCCCAGCTCATCGTCAAGCACGCCTGCATTTTGTACGGGACCATCTGAATTGGAAATTGTTCTGTTCTCAGATGAAAGTAGAATATGTCTGTATGGTAGCGACCGAAGAAAAAAGTGTACCGCAGACCAAGAAAGCGATTTGCAGCATGCTGGATTGATGAGCGGGTTCCTTATGGAGGTGATTCCTGCATAATTAGGGGTGCAATTTATATGAGAGCATGAACCGATCCTGCTTAATATGTAGGGGCGACCGTGGTCACGGAAAAAAAGTTTAACGAGTGCTAGGTACCTCGAGGAGATTTTAGCAGTTCATGTGGTGCCTTACGTCGACTACATTGGGAAGGAATTTAGTTTTATGCATGACAATGCGTGGCTGCAGACCACAAGAATCGTGCAAGATTACATTACAGAAGTCGGTTTAGGTTATGGAATGGCCAGCATGCAGTCCTGACTTAATACCGATTGAACATTTATAGGATGGGCTACAACAAATAATTCAAGTTAGATTTTCTGTACTAGCCTGAATCCTAGAGCTTATTGTTGCAGTAGAAGGAGAGTGGCATAACATCACACATAGAAGAGTAGCAAATTTGATTATATCTATGACCAATCGTATTAGATGTTATTAGTGCAGGACTAAATATTAAAAATTAAATGTTACGTTGTTAATTTTCAAAACCCTATTTGCTTAAGTAGTAAAAAAAATTGATTTGCTTCGTGCTTTCACATTACTATGTTAAACCTAAGATGCCGAAATATATTTTGATAAATGTAATCTCATAGCAAAGCATATTAAATTGTCTTTCAAAAAGCATTTTTTATCTGTGAAATACCTTCTAAAAATATATAGTTACAGTGAAAAGTTTACATTGGGCCAGTGAGCCTATTTCTATGCCCGCAAGTTTATATATTGTTACGTTCTTCGGGGTTCTGGATTTGTTGACCAACAAAGACAACTTTTCAAACTACTAATTTATTTTAACCAACTATTTTCAGACAATAAACCCATCAACTATTAACAAAAAATATCCATAGAATTAATTTCACTATACGCCTTCTATGATCGCTTATTATACACCAACACGATCTCACGACTGACTAACTCACTCTATCTGCGTCTCGCCTGTTTATATTCTCCATAGAGATTCTACCCCTTTTTGCATCGTTCCATACCTGTCATTTCAGGTTCCTTCTAGAAATATCATTCCAGAGTGTTAGCTGTTACCAACACACTTTACACACGCTGCCTGGGACCATAGAAGTAACAGAGTTTATAAACTTAATTCTCGTAGAGACGGATATTACACTGCCCCCTTCTTACATTAGACCGTATTACATTCGACCGTCTTACATTCGACCATCCCTTACATATCGGCGTGCCCTATTCATCCTGTCGACATCGGCTCTGTTCCAACAAATGTGTTTACTGACCTTTTTCTGGGTTGGCTTCACATTTACATGGTCTTTACACCCTTCGTCTTGTACTTCTCTCATAATTTCTTCTCCACTTGCTTCTGGCTGAGTAACTGGGTCTTCTCTTCCTCTCACAGCTCTCTTCACTGGAATGGCACTTTCACGATAGACGTTGCTAACTTCCTCTATGGTGATTTTCCGCACTACCAGGTTACTGCCAGGCGACATTATTATTTCTTCACCGCCGAGGATGTTAGTGCCAAGATCAAGTTTAGCGCACTGACCTTGAAGTATGTCTAAGCCAATTATAATCGGGTCTGATATGGCGGCGACTATGGCTCTCTGCTTTTTTTCCATCTCCCAATTTGCAGCTCGACGTTAGTTTCGCCAAATACCTGCATCCGATGTTTGGCTCTCTTACTCGCCATCTTGGAACCATGTCGCGGCGAATAATCGTCCTAGATGCTCCTGTGCCGACCATCATCTGAGTCTTATCACCGCTTACCTATCCGTCTACGACGTGAGCGCTGCCAGGATCGCTAACCTGAGAAATGTTTACCGGCCTTAGCTTCACTTTTTCCATTGCGCGAGATCTTAGAGCCTAACATTCGCCCTTTATATATCCCACCTTGCCGCAGTTCCAGCAGCGAAAGGCACTTGCACGGTGAGCTGTTATTGGGTGTCCATGAAACGTCGGCCTTATTTGTTCTGCTATTATCTCTAGTAGCTGCATGATCTTGGATGAATCTGTTTTATTTTCTTCTTGGACTTGGAGACTGCGAAGTTTTACATGATTTTCCGACGCTTGCTTTACCGCTTTAAATTCCAAGGAATGTGCCAAAGCATCGTTCAAGCTTTTGTGTCTCGCCATCCTCAGCGCCTGTTGCGTATCGGTATCTCTGATGCCGTGAATGAAGGTTTGCAGCGACAGCTGGTTTAAAACTCCATAGGAGCTGTAGGGCAGGCTAATCGCGTCAGTTTGACAACGTCGGCGTGGAGATGTTGGACATTCGCCCGATTTCTAACAACGATTTTTCAACTGCAATCGATACAACTGTTGCAAATGCTGATCGCCAAACCTCATCTCTAATTGATATCTAATGCTGTCAAAACTCAGCGGTTCTTCGCTGGGAATACCTTGAAGCACATCTAAAGCATCTTCTCTGAGAGCTACAATTACCGAAGTCGCTTTCTCTCTCTCGCCCCAACCATTTGCTGCAGCAGGGGCTTCAAACTGGCGTAGATAAATACCTCATGGAACTGAGCCATCAAATGTGGGGACCTTAGTTCCTACGACCGGGCTATCTTCGAGTCGGATGTTTCCCTTGGCTAGGGTATCACACCTATTTTCTAGTGTTTGCATTTTCTGCTGAACTTCTTCTTGTATACTCGTCAGCTTGTCATTTACATCGTCGCTGATACCCCCTACTCGGCATTCTACTTGCTGGAAGATGTCGTCTTTTACCTGCTTCATACGCTCGTCCACGCATAAAGTAATATTCTCAATTCTGCTTGCTTGTTCTTGCAGAGTTTTCTTTGCTTCTTCATCCCTTTTTCTCAGTTCCTCTCTTCTCTCTTTGTCGCCTTTTCTTATTTCTTCTTTGGCTTCTTCGTCTCTTTTTCTGGCTGCTTCATCTCTTTTCTGGCTTTTTCATCTCTTTTTCTTATTTCTTCTTTGGCTTCTTCGTCTCTTTTTCTGGTAATCTCTTTTTCTGGCTTCTTCATCTCTTTTTCTCATTTTTTCTTTGTCTTCCTCGTCTCTTTTTCTGGCTTCTTCTTTCATTTCTTTAATCAATTCCAATAGCTAGGTGTCCATATTGGCTGTTGTGCTACGTGTCTTAGGCATAGACGTACTTAAAATCGGTACACAGTTTATTCTGTTCCAAACAGCTAGTTATGAATTACTGCTGACACTGATCTTCCAGAGATTCTAGAAATTTCCACGCTGTTTATTAAATATTCTGGAAAATACTTCCGCTAGCAGCTTGAAAATTCCACTTCTAACACCAGTTGTTACTTTCTACGGGGTTCTGGATTTGTTGACTAACAAAACATAGCTTTTCAAACTACTAGTTTATTATAAGCAACTATTTTCCAACACCAGTATCAACCAAAATATTTCTCTCTTTTATTAATTGTCAATTGAACGCTTACTGCTGACTCGCTTTTATACCCTATGATCACTTATTCTACCCCACACTAACTTAATACTGAACTAACTTACTCTGTGTACCGCTCGCCTATTTATATTGTCTTTAGAGATTCTAGACCTTCTACACTGTTCTACACCTGTCACTTCTGCTCCCTTCTAGAAATATCATTCCAGAGTGTTCGCTGTTACCAACATACTACAACCGACCATAGAAGTAACAAAGTCCATAAACTTAATTCTCATAGACAAATGTGTACAGCGTATCCCACTTTCAGCCTGCATGTATGGGTCACTTTCTTGCTATTAGAGCTGGCAATTAATTAAAATGTCTCCTCAAATTCTGTCCAGCTCTCTTTGTGTCAGAGAAAATGGCGGAAATTTGAAAAACGCGAATTTCAAAATGCCCTTGTATTTTCGTTATAACAATAGCTGCAGTCTCCACGCTTCGACATTCTTAAGACATTTTGTCGAGACTTGCTCAATGGCGTCATCAAAAACTATTTACTTTAATTTTATTTTGTTTTCGAGATACCTACACCTACTTTTGTTTTCCATATGGCCGCCATATTGAATTTTTTGTCATTCAGATTACCTTTTTCATTTACTTTTCAATGATGTACACAAATACCGGAATCTTCAAAAAAATCTCGGGACGCAGCAAGTGCGTTATGGTAGTGAATTTTCATAAAAATGTTTTTATTGCAAATATGTGTGTTTTCTTTTTAAGAAAGCAGACATCAATTTTGGTTACCAGTATAACCTATATAGAAAAAGCAGGCATCAAATTTGATTACCAGTATAACATATATAGTAAAAACAATGTGCTATGTTTTATCAAAATAACTTGATTGTTTGAAAACGTACAGAAATTTCCAAAAGTAAACCAAAAGTGTTACTGAAAAAATCCGTTTCCTGGTCAACCTTATAGGTTAATAGCAAATTGAGCTTTTCAAATATGAAGCATTTAATCAAAATTTGCAACCACAACGCACTTGCTGCCTCCAGAATTTCTTAACTTACAAACATGCATTATATTTCGATGGAAAATGCAAAAAAATAAGGCGTTTTCGACAAAAAAATAATTATTTGTATCACCAACGACTTATGGGCCACCCTGTGATTGTCGCAATAATTTTTTAAGATGTAGCTCAAAACACCGTATAATTAATGTATACAATATTTTTTCATATCTTGTATAATAACAGTAGATAGGGCGCCACCTGGGCTCACCCCCTCCACTTTTTTTTGCGCATGCGCGAGTGTGGCGCATGCGCTGACCTGTGACAGTTGACATGTGTCAAATGTCACTGACCTGTGTTGACAGATGTCAATGTCAGCTGACCTGTCAGCTGTCAGACCTGTCAGATGTCAGACCTGTCAGATGACGTCACAAGCGTTCCAAGATGGCTGCCCTGTAATAGACAGCCGCAACCCGGGTCTCTATGGAAGTGTCTGATGACGTCAGACAGTTCCAAGGTGGCAACCCCTTATAAGTCAGGTTAAGGTATTAACTGTCTCTTATGTCTGACCTGAGATGTTCCAAGATGGCCACCTCTGTCCATAGATAGCCCCCAGGTTAGGTTTCTATAGAACTGTCTGATGACGTCAAATGTTCCATAGATATCTACAAGTCAGGTTAGGCCTCCATGTGTGTTTCACACACGTGTTGATTACCAATCATCTGTTTGTTTGTTAAGGTTATGTATTTGTTTATTAAGGTTATGTTTGTATTTGTTTATTAAGGTTATGTTCACACACGTGTTGATTACCAATCATCTGATTGTTTAGTAAGGTTATGTTTGTATTTGTTATTTGAATGCAAACAGACATGATAATACAAGAGTGTACTTACATACAACAAGAGACGTCATCCTTCTTTCACAGCTTAATACACACTACTGAACAGGTGTCTTCTGTGTTCAGGAGACAACTGATTGCCATTGTTGAAGCTTGTACATGCTGTTTGAAAGGATATAACATACGTAGGTCATGACAGCTCAAAGTCTTTGCTTAGACTGACAGATGCATGTGTATTTGAAAGAAAAGCATTCGCCTGAAATTAGATTTGAACCCACGAACCTCGAATCGGTCATAGACAGCTTTCTCAGATATACTATTGCTAAACCAATAGCTCCACAGACGCACACGTTAAAAGTTTGTTCGCAGTTGTATATATAAAACAAAAGCCAGTTGTTGTTTACATATGAGGTTAGGTGTTCGTATACATGTTGATTACCAATCATCTGATTGTTTAGTAAGGTTATGTTTGTATTTGTTATTTGAATACAAACAGACATAATAATAAGAGTGTACTTACATACAGCAAGAGACGTCATCCTTGTTTCACGACTTAACACATACTGAACAAGTCTCTCTCTCTCTCTTGTATTGAGGAAACAAACTGATGTAAGAGAGAGAGAGAGGTCTTACAAAAGGATAAACAACGTTTTACAGTTGTTAACCTTGATCCTGTTTGAGCTTGTCTGTGTATCTGTTTAATATACGCAAGAGAGAGGCCCTCTTAAAGGTAAACAACGTGTCAGTTGATGACCTTGGTGAATGTTATCTTGTGTTATATCTGTTGAATCATTCCATTATACGTGTTTGAGCTTGTCTAGAATACAGACAAAACCCAAAGGATGACATCATCACATTATTTGTGTTTGTAGAAAACGCCCCTGCTCACACCTTAAATCGTTTCTATTTCCCATAAGATTACATGTATTTTTGCCTAATATAGAGCTTTTGACACTTTTACCCATAAGAAACAACGTATTTGTAGACACACACACATTTAGTAAGGTTTATGTAAAAACAAATTTAGTTTTAAAAAACGGTTATTGTGGCAGCATATATAAAGTGGCTACACACACTCTTAAGCTTATTTGTAATTCAGTTATCGTTGAGAAAAGACGTGCTTCAGTTTACTCTACCCAAATCTGTTTCAAAATGGCTACATTAAGTGATGTGTGTTACCAGCAAATTAAAGACAACTTCTGGTATGGTCTATTTGGAGACTTTCAACTTATTATAGATAAAAACACTGGCTATTTTAATGCAACTAAACTGTGTAAGATTGGTGAGAAAAGATTCAGACATTGGTTGGAAAATAAGAAAACTAAAGAGTTGATTGCCTATTACAACAGTCGGCTAAATAAAGAGTTGGGGAATACTGATACCCTAAATATTTCAACCGAGGGAGCCCACTTAGAGTTATCGCCTGGGAGCCGGACTACTAGCCCCCTTAAAACGGAAGCAACAACTCAAGTAATACCAACAACAGCTACATATCTGGTGGACTTTGGTGGGAGACAGGCTGAAAACAACTTGATATCTGGTACATATGTGTGTAAAGATTTAATATTAAATTTGGCTTGTTGGATATCCATTCGGTTCTATGACAAATGCACCCAAATTATTTCTGATTTTTTCCTAAACGTATTTGATCAGAAATACAGGGACAGCCTAGATGCGATTGAAGTAAAATTAATGGAGATAAATGATGAGGTGCAGCGTATGCGAGAAACAAATGCTAAAGTCACAGAATATCTTGAAGATATATCCCCAAAGCCAAGTAACCGGGGAAAAATAAGTGTGTTTGGTTTACTTGCAAGAAACGAGAAAGACGCCCCCTATCCATATCATGCCGTAAGAACACAAAAGAAAAGTTTCCCCAGGGCTGTGAGGAACTTTAAAAATAAACACCCCGACGCCCAAGTGATCCTAAACAAGCTGTACGATCCAAATTCAGTAAATCTCTTTAACAGAATCAAGACTGAAGTGAAATACCTTACAGCACATAGAAACAACCTACGTATAGCAGATGTACCACAAGATAAGTTTGTTCAGGATATTATTGCTTTAAGACATACTTTTTAATTGTATTACAAAATAAAAACACATTAATTTTAACAAAGACTTTTATTTGATTCTAAGTACAAGTATGTAAACTCTTTGTTGGAACACATTTATAGAATTATTAACATTAGATGGTTCAGTGTTGCGTTGGTGCTGTTGTTGTTGTTGTCGTTGGTGTCTCTTCATGGCTGTGGGGTTTACTAGGTGATAACACTAGCTTCTTTTAGTTCTTCCAAGATTGACTGAATTTCGTTGTTATGAGCATTATTACCTGCAACTTGGGAAGCCACTAAAAGTCTAAGTCTGTCAACCAACTCGTTTATGTCATTCCAATACACATAGGCTATTTGTTTGTTATTTTGTATCATATAGTTGTTGGTGCTGATGTTGTTGTTAGGGCTCATGCCGTTGCTATCGCTGCTCTTATCACTCTGAGTTTTAGGTTCAGTCTTTTGTTTTTTGTTAAGATGTCTGTCGTTGCTGTCGTCATCGTCTTCCTCGTAGGTGTAACCAAAACCTTGAGGTGTTGAGGATCTACGACCTCGTGGATTTATCACTGGTTTTATTAGAGTCAGATACTTTTCAGAGGAACAACCCTTGGTTCGTGCGTTAGGATCATAGTTCATTTTATAAACACTAGTTGCTTCTAGAATATCTCTATAGTGTTGAAGATCGTCATAAGTATACCCCCGGGGTCTTTTCATAAATAACAATTCTAGCAAACCTTGTGTTTGCGGGTATCTCCTTTGGCCCAGTTGAATCTCAGCATCGGTAAAGTCTAAGTGTTTGTTACCAAGACTCCAGCTACCGGTATCTTTAGCGTAGCGGGCACCATACGTTTGATCAATGGTACCGAGCCTTGGTGGTTCAGTAAAATACTTGTCTACATAATATCGAACTCGGTCAGGATATTGCTCCAAAAATTCTTGATATGCAGGGTTGGTTGTGACAGTTTGTAGGTCTGCCTCAAGCTCTTCAAATGTTGGGATATCCTCATCGGAACTTGTCTCCTCAGCCTCTTCCCTTGGTTCAGCTTCAAAAACTTCATGGTCTTTCAGGAACTCTACTTGGCGTTTCGTTTCTGGTATATCGACTTCGTCTTTGATTTGTTCAGCCTTTAGTGGTTGCGGTGGCTGCTGCTGCTGCAGTGCTGCTGCGTTTTTAGATATTTCACTTAGGGGGTCAACAAGTGGTTTATATAAACGTTGCAGAGCATCATCATTCTCAGCTCTGTTAAGTTTAAGCATTAAATGTTTTTTTCTAATATTGTCAGCAAGTTGTAAAATCCTTTTCTTAACTTTTCGCTCTTCCTTACCCAACACTTCCATTGTGCTACAACTAGTCGGTGTTACCAGCTGGTCTAATCATTTGTTTGAGCGATACAGGTTGTGTGGTGGTTTAACATATACTGACTCCGTCATGGTACATGTCTTCTTATTTATAACGATGTCCGGCTGTCTTGTTAGACAGCTGTGTTAGACAGCTGTGTGTTAGACAGCTGTGTGTTAGACAGCTGTGTGTTAGACAGCTGTGTGTTAGACAGCTGTGTGTTAGACAGCTGTGTGTTAGACAGCTGTGTGTGTTAGACAGCTGTGTGTGTTAGACAGCTGTGTGTGTTAGACAGCTGTGTGTTAGACAGCTGGGTGTTAGACAGCTGTGTGTTAGACAGCTGTGTGTTAGACAGCTGTGTGTTAGACAGCTGTGTGTTAGACAGCTGTGTGTTAGACAGCTGTATGACAGCTGTGTGTTAGACAGCTGTGTTAGACACCTGTATGACAGCTGTGTTAGACACCTGTGTTAGACAGCTGACTGTCCTGTCTATCATTGTTAGAATAATATATATATCTATCGAATCCTTTTCTATATCGGCCTTTGTGTACATCATTTTCCTTCACAATCACCAACACACCATACTTATTATCTTTCCAGCATTGGTAGCAGATAGTTTTAAATTGTTTAAAGTCCATATCGGTGGTCACATGATCGTCGTACACGTGTTTTAAATTGGTTTCATCTTGCTTGAATAACACAACAACATTGGTGTTGTCACGTACCAGATGTTTGGGTATTCGTGTATATGTTTGACAGAGATAGAATGAATCAATATTCTTATGTCTGCCCATACTGAAGTATGCTCTTATTTTATCTTGTTTGTCACAAGCTACATCGTCAAATATAAACACAGAGTTGTCCTTGGCATCTGCCGGATCTAATATTTCATCGTTTTCTCGATAAGGATAGTAACCAACACCTTTTGTTGCATTCATCACCTCCTTTAACATCTTGTATTTCGGTTGATACAGAGACTTTGAATACACATACACGTTATCAAATTTTAAACAGTTTGCTTCAAACAACAAACTCAGCATGACATTAGTTTTACCACACCCACTCGGACCACATATGATACAGCGAACGGTGTTTGGAAAGAGAGGACCATGCCTCAGTTGTTGTTGAGCTGTGTCCGTAACAACATCGTCTATATTTGTAATGGGTAAGGCAGAAGCGTGTTTGCTGGTACGCATCTTAACTTAAACTAAACTATATTTTTTGGGGTGTGTATATATATGAATGCAAGTGAGACAAAGGCATGTATCTCAAGAAACAGCGCTCCGGTTATGGGTTGTATCTGCAAAAACCATTGCAATAAAAGACTCAAACAGTAGCCTGTGTGTATCAGTCATGGCGCACACCTTTGTGTTGAAAGACCGCAGCTCCCATCTGTCGTCAGACTACCATCCACCAATTGTTTTGGATGGTAATTATGCTGTTGCCTTGATAGGCTTTCACACCTACAACAACATACCCAACATCTATGAAGGTAAAAACAAATTTCATGTAAAAGAAGGAACCGGTTGGCGAACCATCACGATACCCACCGGTGCTTATGAAATAACACACTTGGAAGAGTTACTTCAAAATGAACTTGTTGGTGCAACACACGAACAAAAGCAACAGGCTCTGATTCTGAGACCTAATCCGAACACCATCAAATGTAGACTAAAGTGTTATACAAATGTCAGTTTTGAATTTGATGGTTCGATTGGGCGAATGTTGGGCTTTTCAAAACAAGTTCTTCAGCCGGACACCTCTTATGAATCTGATTTACCTGTTGAAATAGTGGATGTTAGACAGATTCGCATCGAAACCAATATTGTGTCTGGTTCCTATTATAACGGACAACCCTCACATACGCTGTATGAGTTTGCTCCGATGGTTGATCCTGGCTACGCAATCGACATAGAACCTAAAAATTTAATTTACTTGCCGGTGAACAAGCAAGAGATTTCCAATATAAGCATCGACATCGTCGACCAAGATTCAGTTCCTGTCAACTTTCAAGGTGAAGAGGTGTCTGTTCGCTTGAAACTTATAAAAGTTGCTTAGTATGTTGGTCTTCAAGGATATAAAAGCAAGTGCATCTACCACAACAAATTCAGTTGAGTCAGACACGTCAAAGGGTACGCTTCGTCCCGATAATATTGAGTTCCTGCAAAGCCTGGGTTATCATGTCGTCAAAACTAGAAATATTCAAAGAACCCGTGTTTGATGATGGCATCGATCGAGAAGAGCTGCGCTCTTACTATTCACCAACTAAATCGTTTGGTAACAGCGATGAAATTGAAATAGCCATCAACCAACAAGATGCGTTCGTATGTCTGGCCGAGTCAGCTCTAATAATCGAAGGTGCTCTGGAACCTGTAGCAATCCAAAATGCCACTGGTGCTTGTTATCTGTCAAATAATGGAGGAGCAGCTCTGTTCGAATCAATGACCTATGAGTTAAATAACAAGGAAGTGGAACGAGTGCGAGACCCATACACCACAACCATCATCAAAAGTCTGCTATCGTTCAGTAAGAATGAAGCCCAATCTCTTAGCAACGCCGGACTAAATGTGTCGTCGGAGCACATCACCTTAAATGATAACAAGTTTCACATGCTCATACCTGTCTGGTTCCTCTTCAGTTTCTTTCATCATTTCAAAGGAGTTCTCTGTGGCAAACATACTTTCCGCTTTACAAGAGCTCGAAACGATTCCAACGGCTATTACAGCACAGGTACGGCACGAGCAAAAATTACCGTAACCAATATGTTTTTAAAGGTAAAACATGTATTTCCCAATGATAAAATGAAATTGGAACTGATGGATAAAATAGCCAAAGACACCTCTATATTTCTCGCATACCGCAAATGGGACATATATGAGTTACCAGCACTCAGAGATATCAACAGAGATGTGTGGGCTGTTAAAACTGCAACCAACTTGGAAAGACCTCGATATGTGATTATAGCATTTCAAACAGATCGTAAGGATAACGTGAAGAAGAGGTCAGACTATTTCGATAACATTGGTATGTTGGACCTCCGAGTGTTTCTAAATTCAGAATGCTACCCTTATGAATCTATGAATATGGATTTTGAGAAATCGAAATATGCAGAAGCCTATAACATGTATACAGATTTTCAAAAAAGCTTCTGTTATAAAAACATGTCGGAGCCTATCTTGAATTATGACGAGTTTAAAGACAGAGCTCTATTTGTGATTGACTGTCAGCACCAGAACGAGTCAATCAAGTCTTCAACGGTGGACATTAAGGTGGAGTTTATGAGTCACGCCAACTTCCCAAAAAATACTCGTGTTTATTGTTTGGTTATTCATGACAGTGTAATGGAATATAAACCTCTAACGGGCATCGTTAGAGCCATTATGTAATAATAGTATGTCATTTATGTATCAATATGTACAACTTAATTAATCCTAATAAATTTTTATTGTATGTAAATCAGTTGTTTTATTTTTATTTTGTTGCATTTTTATTAACCCCTTTCTGTCTGTCAGTCTAAGCAAAGCCTTCGTGCAGTCATGACCTATGTGTGTGTGTGTGTGTGTTCTATGCTTTCAAACAACCCATTCAAGACCTCAACAGACGTCAGTGTGTGTTAAGCCGTGAAACCTGTATGACGTCTCTTGCTGTATGTAAGTATACTATTATATTATTTATGTTTGCATACAAACAATACTTATCAAACAATCCTCGTATATCAAAGTTTAGTTTTCTTGTTTTAAATTGAGTTTTGTTACTTGTGTTTTTTTGATCACTCCCTATATAAATTCAGATTCACTGTGATATAAAACACTAACATAAACAAACCTCCATAAAAACCAGGTCTCCAGTTTTATTACCCCATTAAACAAATTCATTAACATATCTAGATGTAAATACGTTTTGATAGTTTGCTTCAAACGTTTTTGTTTTTAGAATTTTATATTAGATATGTAAATTGGAACGTCTTTAAATATCTTTTACTATAAAATATCTTTTACTATAAAATATAAATACACAATTGTTTTTAAAAAATTACCGTACCTATTAGGTTACAATTGGAATGTAATAGAGATACCCGCTCACACACACACACTCATCAGCCTGATAAACTCGTTTTATGTAACAGGTTTTTGTTTTATATATACCACTGCGAACAAACTTTCACCGTGTGTCTGGTTAGCATAATCGGTTTAGGGACGTTTTCATATCTTAGTAAGCTGTATGGTCGGGGTTCGAATCTAATTCAAATCTAATTTCAGGCGAATGCTTTTCTTTCAAAAATCATATTTCAAATTAAAATCAAAATTTCAAATTACCCGCTCAATATATCTTCCTCATATATGTAAGTGTGTGTGTGTGCTAAACCGAATGACTGTGTCCAACAGATGTCTCTCCTCGAACAAGGGAATATTCTCCCACTCTACAACTTTACAAACAGAATATTCCCTTGTTCGAGAAGAGTCAGATCTCTGGACATAACAGACACAAGTTTTAGAATAAATTCAAATTTCCCGCCAAAAACGAAATACCCTAACAAACTTCAATACATCTTACCAACACAATAAACAACAAACAGCTGTGTGTGTGTTTACGAACACCTAACCTTAATAAACAAATACATAACCTTAATAAACAATCAGCTGATTGGTAATCAACACGTGTGTGAAACACACATGGAGACCTGACTTGTAGATATCTATGGAACATTTGACGTCATCAGACAGTTCTATAGAAACCTAACCTGGGGGCTATCTATGGACAGAGGTGGCCATCTTGGAACATCTCAGGTCAGACATAAGAGACAGTTAATACCTTAACCTGACTTATAAGGGGTTGCCATCTTGGAACTGTCTGACGTCATCACACACTTCCATAGAGACCCGGGTTGCGGCTGTCTATTACAGGGCAGCCATCTTGGAACGCTTGTGACGTCATCTGGCAGGTCTGACATCTGACAGGTCTGACAGCTGACAGGTCAGCTGACATTGACATCTGTCAACACAGGTCAGTGACATTTGACACATGTCAACTGTCACAGGTCAGCGCATGCGCCACACTCGCGCATGCGCAGAAAAAAAGTGGAGGGGGTGAGCCCAGGTGGCGCCCTATCTACTAATAACGAATATATTGAGCTTTATTGATTTTTTACGAAAATTCGACAAAAATTATGTACCATTAAACAATAAACTCTATAGCTAAGGCTACTGCCAAGCATCAGAGAGAGGGTCTATTAGAAATGAATTTTCTGGAAATATTTTAGTAAAATGAAGGACAATGACGGTTGAAACTAAGAGTTCGGTGTATGTAAAACATTCTTCTTGAGACATTTTCTTTCCATAGATCGTATTAAATTCAAGTTATTTGCCAAAATGTTGCGAATTTTGACGTTTTCAATTGTCACTTTGACGTTTTGAGGAAACCCTCAATTTATTTTTCTTTAAATGCCCATAACTTTTTTGTCTTTTGACCTACAGAGCTAAATTTTGGTAGGTGGCACACCTATAACGATATAAACCAGCTTACCGAATTTGGTTGCCCTTACTTTGTTAATTTTGGAGATTTTTTTTTTTTTATGTCAACAACACACCACGAGGGCTTACAGCCTAAATACTATCGTACCGTGGGTGTTGACAAGGAGGAAAGAGGCAGCTTGTTAATTCTGGACTTGAAGGTTTGGGGGTTCGGAGGAGAAGGAAAAACATGTGCCGGCAAGGAATTCCACAACTTGGAAGTCCTCGGGACAAAAGAGCGGGCATAACAAGATGTTCTATATCTGGTGACCTGGACAGTAAAAGGGTGCATTCGCTCTGTTCCCCTGGTAGATCTGCTGGGGGCAGCAGGTGGGGGAATTATGGAGGAAAGCTCCTCTGAGCAGTGCCCGTGCAGATATCTATAAAAGAGAGAGAGGTCACCAACGGCACGTCGGTGGGCAAGGGATGGAAGCCTTTGGGTGAGGGTAGGGTCACCGATGAGACGTATAGCCCTCTTTTGAATGGAGTCCAGGATAGCGAGTGTAGAAGCGGCAGCTGCACCCCAGATGTGGGAGCAGTATTCGAGGTTTGGCCTTATTTGTGAAGTGTATAAGGTATAGAGATTAGTTGGTGAAAAGTATTTGCGAGCCCGGAAGAGGAAACCCAATTTCTTAGCAGCCGCTTCTGCAATTGATGTAACATGTTGGTGCCAATTAAGATTTCGATCCACAGAAATGCCAACAAGAGCGAAGGACTCATTACTTTGAATAACTTGGTTGTTCATTGTGATGGGTCTAGGGCTGCTGTATCTCTTGTGAGAAAGAAAGCAAGACTTAGTTTTGGTGGGGTTGAATTGTACAAGATTTCTACTTCCCCAGTCTAATATTTTTTGGAGGTCCACGGAGACAGAACCCTCCATGAGTCTGCGATCCTCATCTAATTGGGCTAAAGAGACAGGCTTAGAATATTGTATATTTGAGTGGAGGGTGCTGTCGTCCGCGTAACTGTGAACTGGGTTGGATGTGCTAGAGAGGAGGTCATTGATGTGGAGAAGAAACAACGTAGGGGCTAAAGCTGAACCTTGAGGAACTCCTGCATTAATTGGATACAGTTTAGAGGAATGGCCATCCACAACAACAGATATGCTCCTGTTGGAGAGGAAATTTGCTGTCCAGGTACAAAGTTTTGGTGGTAGGCCATAGGCCGGAAGTTTATTAAGCAGCGCTGCGTGCCAGACCTGGTCGAATGCTTTGGATATGTCTAGAGCAACAATCTGGGATTCACCGTGTTGTTCCATAGACTTGTTCCAAGAATGGGTGACAAAGGAAAGGAGGTCGGCAGTCGATCTGCGCTGACGGAATCCATACTGCCTGTCGTGGATTAGACTGTGTTTTTCAAGGAATTTTAGTAGTTCGGTGTTTATATACTTTTCCATCACTTTAGAGATGACCGAAAGGAGAGCAATAGGCCTGTAGTTGCTAGGAAGCGCTTTGGATCCTTTTTTGGGGATGGGTTGTACTCGAGCAGTTTTCCAGTTACTAGGGAATATGCCTTTATTGTAAGATATCTGAAACAGACGAGTCAGGACAGGAGCAAGTTCTGGTGCGCATTTTTTGAGAACAATTGCTGGGATCTCGTCAAGGCCAGAGGCTTTCCTGGTATTAAGAGAAGAGAGCATCTTTCGTACCTTTTTAGTTTTGAAAATGATATCAGTCATTTTATGCGCGACATTGGTGACTGTTGGTGGTTGAACATTTGGAGGTGGGTTGAGAGTAGAATTTCCGGCGAACAACGAAGCAAAAAGTTCAGCCTTGCCCAGGGCGGTAGAAACAATTTCATCCCCTGAGACAAGAGGTGGGAACGTGCTCTTGCAGAAATTATTCCCAATAGACTTAGCAAGAGTCCAGAAGGGTTTGCCGCCGTTGGAGCTTGAGAGGACTTTGTTTTTGATGTGGTTATTAAACGAGTTTTTTGCCTCAGAAAGAATGCGGACATAGCGGTTTCTTGCGTCGTTGAATGCTTGACGATTTTCTTGACTGGGATTGTGTAGAAGCGTTTTGTGAGCTTTGACCTTTTCAAGTCTGGCCTTGTCACAGGATTTAGAGAACCAGGGCTTTTGAGTGGCTGAAGAGGTTTTCTGTGTACGTGGAATAAATAATTCCATGCCAGCTTGGATAATTTCGGTGACGTTTTGTGAGATATCAGAGGGGTCAGGATGAGAGAAGCAGACAGACGCCCATGGAAATGAGGAAAAGTAATCCCGCATTTCGTCCCAGTTTGCGGAGTTGTAGTGCCAAACGATACGTGGGTGTGATGACTGTGTGACCTCGGGTTGCATTGCACAGGAAGCAGTGACCATGCCGTGGTCTGAGCGACCAAGGGGGGCGGTGACTGATATCTTATAGCATTCAGGGTTTGTAGTAAGAAGGAGATCCAAGGGATTTGAGCTGTGTGTTGGGATACGAGGAAAGTAAGTAGGTTGCTGAACCATATTGGCCAAAGAATTGCTGACTGCAAAGGCCTCCGCTGCTCTCCCTTGTGGATCGGTTTTTGAAGATCCTAGCCATTCCTTATTATGGACATTGAAGTCGCCAAGAATAGTGACCTCGGAGGAAGGATATTCAGAAATCAGATAGTCGGTTTTTTCAGAAAGGTAGTCAAAGAGCTGGACAAAGTTGTTGTCAGAAGGTGACCGGTAAATGCAACAGATGAATTTAGTTGCAGCCCTGAGAGAGAGTTTTATCCATAGTATGTCTTTTCTTCCAGCTTCTAAATTGGGAAGTCTGGTGCAGGGTAGATTGCTACGGACGTATGCGCACACGCCTCCATGCAATCTAAAGGCAGTAAGGAGCTCATACCCCGGGAAATTAAGGTGATTAGTGGCTGTTTTGGCACTGATTTGGGTTTCGGTGAGGAAGAGGAGTTGGGGCCTGTTAGCCTGGAGAAAATGGTGGACGGAGTTCAGGTTAGAATTTAGGCCACATATATTCGAAAAGGATATGTTAAATCTTGATGTTGGCGCCCCCTGTACACCCCTCTCCCGGAGATCCGAATGGAGGGGTATTTTGCCTCCGGAATATTTTATACAAGGAGGAGCCATCATCATTTTTGCTTATAAGGGAAACCGACTCATACACCAGAACCGGAAACGTCCGTTGGGACTTCACCGGCCCCTTGATGTATGGGGTGGTACCTCCTCGGGCGTGAAAAAATCCTTTACTATTACATAAAGGAAAATTCCACTACCACCTGCTATGGATTGGATTGGATCAATGTCTACCCCTTTAAAAATAAGATTAATAAAGGGACTATCAATTGTCCAGTAGTTATGATTTTCGACATAGTAGGAGGATACAAAACATTAGATATAAATATTTTGCGAAAGAAAACACAAATTTTTCCGGGAAACCCTCGGCGGATTTTCCTGGCTAACAAAATTATCCAAGTGACTTGCGAAAGGAATGTACTCACCAATTTTGACGTTTAAAATCGCAATTTTGACGTTTTGAGGAAAATCCAAATTTATTTTTCTTTGAATGCCTGTAACTTTTTTATCCTTTAACCTACGGAGATAAATTTTGGTAGGTGACTTGCCTATAATGAAATAAATCCGCATATGAAATTTGGTTGCCCTTACTTTGTTAATTCCGGATATAAATTTTTTTCGAAAGAGAACACAAAATTTTCCGGGAAAACCTGGACCGATTTTCCTGGCTAACGAACTTATCCAAGCCATTTGCAAAAGGAATTTATTCACCAAATTTAATCAAAATCGGCCCATTATTTTTTGAGTTATCGGTGTGATACACATATATATATATATATATATATATATATATATATATATATATATATATATATATATATATATATATATATATATATATATATATATGTATATAAATATATATTTATATATATATATAAACATATAAAAATTTAAACCGACCCCGGATATGTGTTCTGGGGGGCCTAATTAGCGCTCATTTGAAGAAATTTTTTCAAAATTCAAAAGTCGGGATCTCCTCATTAGTGAATTTTTTTAAGAAGATTCACTAAAACATTATTCGGGAAGCATGCAAACATAAAATCTCAAAAATTTGAACGAAAATAAGTTTACTAAAAAAAAAACAACTTATAATCAAATGAAAATGGTTAAACGACAGCGAGAGAAGGATTTTTTTACGTTGAGGCAGATAAAGGTAATAACGTTGTGATTTTGACAAAAAGATTATAAATATAGAGTGAATAATGCAATAGAGACAGGACCGTATAAAGAAACTAAATAAAACCCCATACCAAAAATGATTACTGATGTTAAAAATAGTTTAAAGAATTGCCACAACCTTATGACAAAAGACTTAGAAAGATGGTTACAAGTTACAAATCCAAAAGTTCCCAAAAAATATTGTCTCCAAAAATTCATAAGCTGGGAAAATCAATGAGACCCATTATTTCGGCTATAAATTCTCAGACATATAATTTAACGAAGTGGCTGTCAACTCAATGTAAAAGCTTGCCTGTTAAACAAAAAAAGTTTTTAGTATCAAATTCACTTCTTTTTATTTTGTTAATAAAGTTTAAAATGTTAAATTGGTCGAATGCGAGCTTTTGATATCATTTAATGTAGCGTCTTTGTTTCTTGGCGTGCCCACGAAATCAACGCTAACGTATTTAGAACAATTGTTGAAATTGAACAACATAAGTGAAGAGGTGCAAAAAAATATTTAACTTTAACAAACCTTAGTATAAAACTAAACATCTCTCAATTTGACAATAAGTTTTTTTAACAAACCCAGGGCACGGCAATGGACAACCCACTCACTCCATTCATTGCAGATCTTTTCATGAGTAGATTTGAAACGGGTTTAGAAGGTAAAAGTATTTCCCTGGAGTATGATTCCGTTATGTAGACGATATTTTTACAGTGTTTGACACAAATATATGCAACGTAGATGACTTTATTAACAGACTGAACTGTCAATTTGATTCGATGTACCGGGTGGCCAATTAAGCGAGGTAAGCGGCTGTATCTCGGAAACCGTTCACCATAGAACTTTAGGAAAAAAAATTCTAAATGCGGCCAAGGGAAATAGTTGGAAATTATTTTAAGTTCGTCAGATGCCCGCTAGGGGGGCGCAACACCAAGAGGAAATGGAAAAAAATATATCTCAGTAATATGTCCAAATAAGCTGTGTTGAAAGTACCCGAAAATAAATTCCGTATGTATCACGAACAATTTTTAGTTTGACTATTTTTCTCTATCTCTTCAGATAAAGTGGAAAACATGCAATATCTCGTGATCGCCTAATTGTAAAATATTGAACTAAGTGTCCTTTAAAAGAGTATTTCTTGCTCTATCAGTTGTTAATAGAGCAAGAAATACTCAATGCAGTTGAATTGCAAGCCATGTCTTTGTTATTGTTACTGTAATCACTAGATTGCGCTTTTTAAAATTTAACACATTTTATGATTTTTCTCAAGAAACCTAAATACAAATACATAAATATTACTACATAAATAGAAAGAGAATTAAAGGCTAAAGCAAGTAGTGAAAATCCCAAGCTTATATCTATTGTTTAACCGGAGATATTAACGAAAAACTTATAAAACTGGAATTTAAACAAAAAAACTTTCAGCATTGACTAATTTAAGGATTGACAACAGAAATCTATTGATTTTCAAATTGTGTTTTATGGTTTTTTGTTAAAAATAAGACTTATTTACGCATTTATAACGCAACTATAATTTATTCGTTTGGTCCAATAATTATACTCTAAAACTTGAATAGGTAGGCTTTGGAAAAAAGATAAAAATACAATACTTTAAAGAAACGTCAACTTAGTTATCCTGAATTCTTTGGCGCACAATTTAAATATTAAAAATGCCTTTTAAAAATAATGAAGCCGTTGATATGATTAGTGTTTACTTTGAGTGCTTTCAAAATGCGGCAGTTGCTGAAAGAATTATGCAGTGCGGTATCCAAATCGCCACCATTATAACAGAAGAGTTTTTCCTCGCTTGGTGCAACATTTACGTGAAACTGCAAGCTTAAGCCGACCGGTGCTGCGGAGACGCAATTTTGCCAGAACTGAAGAATGTTTTGGCATATATTGAATTTAATCCTCCTGTTAGCACAAGAACATTGCATCTTGACTTGGGAATATCACGGACCACCATTCAAACTATTTTGGAGGAGTATAGGTAAGCTTATTATATCTTCGAATTCAAAATAGTTATTGTTATTTATCTCACAGGGATCATAATGACGGTTGTGAAAATGATTAGGCGACAGTCGTAAAAATTATGATATCATAACACGACATGTTACCATAATGAACGTTTATGATCCGAGTAAGATACAAAACGTTATCTGCTGGCATTCATTAAAATTTAAGACCCTTATAAGATTAAAATTTTATTTGCAATACCATGAAACTGATGTGAATGTAGCGTTTGTTGGTCATTTATTATTGAATTAGTTAGCCAAAGATTCGTGTTTTGTTTCTGGTTATAGTAGCAGTAGTGCTATAGTGAATCTCATTATCGCACTATGGGCTGTTCAACCAAGCTAGACAATTATATCAACAACCACCAAAATCTTTTCATACCAATAACAAGTACGTTTTCTCGAATTTAGAGTTGATTTTTGGTATATGAGTACTCTTTTACTCAAAGTTTATTGACAATATTGAAATTACCGCAACTGTTCAACTTTCAACGTAGTAGCAGTTAAGCTTTATGAATTCTTGATGACGTAACTGTCTAGCTTGAGTGAACGCCCCTTGTGGTATAATGAACAGCTTTATGTTACTCAAATCCGATAACATAATGCGTCTATTATGTCAGCAGATAAACATATTTTTAATACTATGTCCTTTTGAATATATAATGATAATTATTTTAATTTTTGGACTACACTCTTATCATATCGTTTGGAATCAAGCGCTGAATGAGCAGGATTATGATCAGATCCTGGATCATTTCCATTGGATTTTAGACATGATCAATGAAAATCCTAATTTTTTAACGCAAGTTCTCTGGACGGACGAGGCTATTTTTCATAGCGACGGTAATCTGAATTTGCATAATATGCATTATTGCTCTATCGAGAACCCACACTGGATGCGAGTAGTCCAACATCAAGGACGTTGGAGTCTTAATGTATGGTGTGGCGTAATATGAGGTACAATTATTGGACCCTATTTCTTTGACCAGTCACAGCTCGATGGTTGTCCAGCACATTTTTCAATTAATGTGCGAGAACATCTCGATGAGACGGATCGAGGCCGATGGATAGGACGAGGAAGCAATTTCCCTGGCCAGCCAGGTTACCTGACTTATTATGCTTAGACTTTTATTTGTGGAGACGAATAAAGGACCCTGTCTTCCAAGCAAAGCCTTCGACCAAGGAAGATATGGAGAATAGAATCCGAAATTCAATTCGTAGACTGTCAACAGCGGAAGTGGAACCTGCCGTTCTACTCGAAATAGGCTCGAGCAGTGTGTAGATTGTGACAGCAGACGCTTTGAGCATTTAAGGAGACCCTAGGGTGCTTATTTTTTAGAATTACATACAGAGGGAATTATATATATATATATATATATATATATATATATATATATATATATATATATATATATATATATATATATATATATATATATATATATATATATATATATATATATATATATATATATATATTAGATTGCAGTATCGGTTTTTCATTAATATCTCCGGTTAAACAAAAAATAGAGACTTGGGATTTTTACCACTTGCTTTTGCCTTTAGTTGTCTTTCTATCTGTGTAGTAATATTTATATCATTGTATTTAGGTTTCTGGATAAAAATCATAAAATGTGTTAAATTTTTAAAAAGCGCCATCTAGTGTTTACAGTTACAATAACAAAGACATGGCTTGCAATGCAGTTGATAGTGCAAGATGTACTCTTTTAAATTACACTGAGATCAATATTTTACAATGAGGCGATCCCGCGATATTGCATTTTTTCCTAATCAATCTGTACCTTACTCCCACTACTTTATCTGAAGAGTTAGAAAAAAATAGTCAAAACAAAAATTGTTCGTGCTACACGCGGCATTTATTTGCAGGTGTTTTAAACATAGTTTATCTGGACATATTACTGACTATTTTTCCATTTCCTCTTGGTGTTACGCCCCCTAGCGGGCATCTGATGAACTTGAAAATAAATTTCAACGATTTTTCTTGGCCACATCTACTGAAGATATTTTTTCCCAAAGCTCTATGATGAACGGTTTCAGAGATACAGCCGCTAACCTTGCTTAATTGGCCACCTGGTGCGCATGTTATAAAACACTTTTTCCTTTCTAAAACTGGCTAAAACGTACAATGCAACTTTAGGTATGAACTTTAATTGTCGATCTGTTTAACAGGATGGGCCCTTTAAATGGAATCCTTCAGAGGTAGGCTATATATTGTCATCGTACTTTTTGGGCTACTGCGTAATTCAGATTCCCGCCGGACGTGTATCAGAGAAGATAAGCGGTAAGTGGGTGTTTTTTGCCTCCACTGCCGTAAGCATCTTAGGCTGCTTGATAACACCTATAGTTAGTCGACTGCATTATGGTGTTGTTGTGGCAGTAAGAATAATAATGGGACTTGGTGGAGCCAGCTCACTACCTGCCATGCACGTACTCATATCTCATTGGTGTCCAAAGACTGAGACCAGTATCATGAGTGCCTTTATCTATGCCGGAATTCCCATCGGAACTGTCGTAAGTAAAGATTTTTATTGACTTAATTTTAATTAACTAAACTAGGTTGTAACCCAATACAAAAAATTCGATAACATAGTAGTCAGCATCTAGTTACATTAAAACTAGGTTTCTCGGTTTTTCAGTTTCTTAATTTCTCACTTTCTCAGTTTTTCACTTGCTCAGTTTCTCAGTTTTCAGTTTCTCAGCTTATCACTTTCTCAGTTTCTAAGCTTATCAGTTTCTTAGTTTCTCAATTTCTTAATTTCTCAGTTTCTCAATTTCTCAGTTTCTCAGTTTTTCAGTTTTTCAGTTTCTTAGATTTCTTAGTTTCCTAGTTTCCTAGTTCCCTAGTTTCTTAGCATCCTAGTTTCCTACTTTCCTACTTTCCTACTTTCCTAGTTTGCTTGTTTCCTAGTTTCTTAGTTTTCTAGTTTCTTGGTTTCTTGGTTTCTTGATTTCCTAGTTTCTTAGTTTCCTAGTTTCTTAATTCCTTAGTTTCTTGGTTTCCTGGTTTACTTGTTTTCTAGTTTCCTAGTTACCTATTTTTTTAGTTTCCTAGTTTTTTAGTTTCCTAGTTTCCTAGTTTCTTAGTTTCCTAGTTCCTTAGTTTCTTGGTTTCTTGGTTTCCTGGTTTGCTTGTTTCTCTGTTTTCTAGTTTCCTAGTTTCCTAGTTTTTTAGTTTCCTAGTTTCTTAGTTTCTTAGTTTCTTAGTTTCCTAGTTTCCTAGTTTCCTAGTTCCCTACTTTCCTAGTTTCCTAAATTCCTAGTCTTTTAGTTTCTTAGTTTCTAAGTTTCTTAGTTTCTTAGTTTCTTAGTTTCTTAGTTTCTTAGTTTCTTAGTTTCTTAGTTTCTAATTTCTTAGTTTCTTAGTTTCTTAGTTTCTTAGTTTCTTAGTTTCTTAGTTTCTTAGTTTCTTAGTTTCTTAGTTTCTTAGTTTCTTAGTTTCTTAGTTTCATAGTTTCTTAGTTTCTTAGTTTCTTAGTTTCTTAGTTTCTTAGTTTCTTAGTTTCTTCGTTTCTTAGTTTCTTAGTTTCTTAGTTTCTTAGTTTCTTAGTTTCATAGTTTCTTAGTTTCTTAGTTTCTTAGTTTCTTAGTTTCTTAGTTTCTTAGTTTCTTAGTTTCTTAGTTTCTTAGTTTCTTAGTTTCTTAGTTTCTTAGTTTCTTAGTTTCTTAGTTTCTTAGTTTCTTAGTTTCTTAGTTTCTTAGTTTCTTAGTTTCTTAGTTTCTTAGTTTCTTAGTTTCTTAGTTTCTTAGTTTCTTAGTTTCTAATTTCTAGTTTCTTAGCTTCTTAGCTTCTTAGCTTCTTAATTTGTTAGTTTCTTAGTTTCTCAGTTTCTTGGTTTCTTGGGTACTTGCTTTTCTGGTTTCTTGATTTCCTGGTTTCCTAGTTTCCTTGTTTCCTTGTTTCCTAGTTTCCTAGTTTCCTAGTTTCTTAGTTTCCCAGTTTCCTAGTTTCCTGGTTTTCTAGTTTCATAGTTTCTTAGTTTCTTGGTTTCTTGGTTTCTTGGTTTCTTGCTTTATTGGTTTCTTGTTTCTTGGTTTTTTGGTTTCTTGGTTTCTTGGTTTCTTGGTTTCTTGGCTTCTTAGCTTCTTAGTTTCCTAACTTCTTAATTTCTTAGCTTCCTAGCTTCTTAGTTTCCTAGCTTCTTAGTTTTTTAGCGCCTTAGACAATACTTTAATCTTTCTTACTATCACCCATCTGCAAAAATCTGCCCTGTAATGCGTAATTTAAATCGATGTTTGGAGCTATTCTAGGATGGGATAGGTCATTACTGTATATTTATCTGTATCAATTGATATAAATTGCAATGACACGAATTCTGTAAAACGTTTTTCAGTTTCTCAATTTCTCCGTTTCATAGTTTCATAACTTTTATTCTAGGATAGAATAGGTCATTACTATATATTTATCTGTATCAAATGATATAAATTGCAATGACACATATTCTGTAAAACGTTTTTCAGTTTCTCAATTTCTCCGTTTTATAGTTTCATAACTTCTAAGTTTATTAGTTTCTTGATATTTTTAGTATGTCATTTTTAGGTATATATGTTAACATCAGGGCTAATTGCACACTATATTTCCTGGGAGGCGATATATTATATACAGGGCGGTGCGAGCATGTTGTGGTTACCTTGTTGGATATTCTTGGTTTCTGAGAATCCAGAGAAACAGAGGTTTATAACCGAAGAGGAACGTGAGTACATACTGGACAACCGTGGGGCAGCTAGGCACCTTAAAGATGTAAGTAAACTTTTATCAAAATAATTTCTTGACTTTAAAAAATGTGATTCGTTGATATAGATGGATTACTAGTTATATAAATAATTTTGGCGGCACAATATTATCTTATTTAACATTTTACAGAGTCAAAAAGCCAAAGTACCGTGGAAAGCCGTATGGACATGCCGCGCATTTTGGGCTCTACTTCTTGCACACTTATGCATGGATTTTGGCTGGAATGCCTTTTTAAGTTACCTGCCCCAATTTATGAAGTCGGTTCTTGCCTTTCCTCTTAGACAAATGACTGTGTATACGTCGATTCCTTACTTATTCATGTGGCTATTCGGTATGGCGAACAGTTATGTTTTAGGTAAGTAATAATAATGATAATATAAATAATAATAATATTTATTTGACTTGCTGCCACCAATACGTGGTTAAGTTCGTCATGTCAATAATCAATAAACGTCATATATAAAAAAGTTCGGGACGCAGCAAGTGCATTATGGTAGCGAATTTTCATTAAATGAAAGTTGAATTTTTATGTAGTAAGGCAGCATATCCGCCAAATTTCATCAAAATAGCTTTGTAATTTTCAGAGATAAAAACAACTTCAAAATTTTTTCGGAAAACGTTGCCTGGCTTCTCCTGGTTAACGAACTCATCCACGCTCTTAATAAAATAAAGACTCTTGCCAAAATCGGTTAATAACTTTTTGAGTTATCGTGTGGATATATATATATATATATATATATATATATATATATATATATATATATATATATATATATATATATATATATATATATATATTGTATTGATATTTAACAATATCAAACTAGATTTATTAGCTACTTATAGAATACTTACTTAAGGTGCAGGTATTTTCAAATACCGAAGGAAGGCAAATTGTAGTACAGTTTTGCATCATTTGTCAAAGAGGCATGCCTGAATAAGCAGCTGCATATTAACAGCATGTCAATCTAAAATTACAAAATTCTATTAATTAATAAATGAAATAAGATATAAATTCAAAAAGGTAATCCTCAAGTAATAAACCGAGCAGATAATTCGTAGGTTAATCATAAGCACAATGAAAATGTACTAAAACAGATAAACACTCCAATCTAATGAAATTTAAGAGACTTTGGATTAAGCTACAGTGATTTAACAATTAGTAAAATGTAGCGTGAAATAAAAACAAACTGATAAACAAAGAGGTGAAAATTGGTTTAAATAATAGTTGATACAATTTGTTACAAGAAATTTAAAAAGTATTTTGTTGATTATATGTATTTATAGAAATATTAAAGTATAAGACTCGATGCATTTTCGCAACAATTAGAACCGTAGACCGGTTTCGCTCTCATTAGAGCTATTCAGTACGGCATACTAATTGTAGCAAAAATGCACCAAAAATAATACGGCCATAGTATAGCCAGCCTTAAAATACTAAGTGAGTGGTGGACGTGCCGCCACCTAGTTGCGGAACCAAGTAGTATGCTGTCACGCCAGCTCCAAATAACACAAAGTGTTATAAAAATAGAGACTGTATACAGCTAACTAACAATTTAGAAAATTGTCAGCCCTGGCCCATTTCTACCCCAATATAGGGACAAAGTATGTAAGACTAGATGCATTCTCGCAACAATTAGAACCGTATGAAGAGCTCTTGCAGATAATGATGCAATAAAATTGTCTGTGGAATTTATTTTCTTTTATTATAAATCCCACAGACAATTTTATTGCATCATTATCTGCCTCAACAAATGCCGGTGACCCGCTTAATTCTTCTCTAAATACCGTGACAAAAGCCCCCCACTTAATTGACGGTGACCCCACTACTTTCACTGATAACGAAGCAGGTAGACGGAACGACATATATAAGACAAGACTTGCAACGAACTGCCAGATCTCGGTGAGGCCTAGAGTTGAACACACTGAGACCTCACAGACGATCTCCGGCGAGATTTGGGGAGTAGGCAGATTGAGGCCCCGTAATCGAGCTACAACAACCCAACCCACCTTTGTCCACCGCTCTAAGGAGTAGGCAGATTGAGGCCTTAGAGTGTCCTTACATATTTCTTTTACCTACCTTTGTCCACCACTCTAAGGAGTAGGCAGATTGATGCCTTGGAGTGTCCTTACATATTTCCTTTACCCACCTTTGCCCACCACTCTAAGGAGTAGGCAGATTGAGGCCTTTGAGTGTCCTTACATATTTCCTTTACCCACCTTTGTCCACCACTCTAAGGACTAGGCAGATTGAGGCCTTAGAGTGTCCTGACATATTTCCTTTACCTCTTGGAAATGGCTCCAAAACAGGAGCCGAAACGTCAAGTTTCCATAAATTCTGGACGCGGTTTAACCCGAGAACCAAGTATGTCTCACACACACAAATATATATATATATATATATATATATATATATATATATATATATATATATATATATATATATATATATATATATATATATATATATATATATATATAGAAAGTGGTGAAAGGTATAGCGAAGATTGTATGGAGGTACGAGAGGCTTTCGGTGGAGGTGAAATGACAGTATATGGTGGTATAAGTTAAATGGGAGAACTGACTTAGTAATCTTGACGAGGGAAAATATAAATGAAGAAAGCAATCAAGATTTGTGTGTGAACGACCATGTCATTCCCTATGTCATTAATTTCGGTAACGATTTTATCTTGGTCGATGATAATGCTCGTCCTCATCGGCCTCAAATCGTTACGGAGATGCTTAGGATGAACAATAGAGAGATAATAGAGTGGCCTGCCAGATCACCTAACATGAATCCGATTGAGCATGTATGGAGTCGGATCAAATTAAAATTAAGTGAGCGAGAAAGTGGTTTTCGTGACTTGAATGTATTGGCTACTGCGATTAGGCAGGAGCGGGAAGCTACTCCCCAAGATTTGTTGAGAAGATTGGTGGATAGCATGCCCAGACGAGTGGCAGACCTGATCAGCAATCGCGGTGGACCTCAAGATACTGATTTTTACGTTTCTTTATAACTATGAGGCTATTCATTCACTTATTTATGTGTTAATCCTGTCTTGTGTAATGAATAAAATAAAATCTTCGCTACTAACATATTAGTTTTACTACTAAGAAGCAATATTAATGATATCAAGCTAGTAGGCTGCGTATTCAACAAAATCTCAGAAACGTCCCGAACTATTGAAGGTTTCTCAACTGCATGCCCAAAAGTCACCTAACCCATATCCTCGCCTATTATTGCGATGCGCGTTTTGCGAGACCGTCAGGAGGCAACTTTCCTGACAGCAATTGAATACGATATAAGCAAAATCTCAAAAATGCGACGAGGCAAAGAGATGTTTTTCAGAATGGAATACTAAAAATCGGAGTAAACCTCTCCGTTAACCAATAATTTAAAAAAAGTAAGAAAAAAATTGATGATATAAACGTAGTGGGCTGCGATCTTAATGAAATCTCGTAAAGGTCTCGAGATATTAAGGTTTTCTTCTAAACTGCATACCGAAAATTCACCTACCCTAACTTCTTGACTATTGAATTGCACGCTTTACGAAAAAAACATTGTGGCTAAGAGTACCCCAACAGCCGCCATGGAGGTGTTGCTGGATCTACCCCCCCTACACTTAGTTATTATGGGAGGGGCCAGGCTAGAACTAAACAGACTAGCCTGCAATGGTAGACTGAAGATCAACCCAGGCTTCAGGGGCCACTGCAAAATTCAGGAGATCGTGAAGGAGCCCATGCTTGAAATGAGGTCAGACTTCGCGAGCCCGCGAATGTGCAGGGAAAACAACTTTACAGTGGAAATCCCTGATCGCGAGGCATGGCGGGTGGAGACGCCGGGCATGCCACGGGATGCGCTCGTCTGGTTCACGGACGGATCTGGCGGGGAGCGTGGGACGGGGGCAGGTGTTTACTCGGAAGGACTGAGGGTAAGTCATAGTATTTCCCTCGGAGCCCATGCAACGGTGTTTCAGGCCGAGATGTACGCCATCCTGCACTGTGTGCGGGAGAACAAGATGAGGGGCTACACCAACAAGCGGATCCTCATAGCCACAGACAGCCAGGCAGCCCTTAAGGCACTAAGTAGCCCACGGGTAAATTCCTGGCTGGTGAGTGAGTGCCGAGACGAGACGAGCGACCTGGCTGGGCAGAATGAGGTGACCCTCATCTGGGTGCCGGGTCACTCGGGGTCAAAGGCAATGAAGAAGCTGACAGTCTCGCGAAGAGAGGGTCAGCAGAACCATTTATGGGACCAGAACCGGCTCTGGGCCTGTCAAAGAGCACTGCCAGGGGAGCCATTAAGTCCTGGGTCAGAAACCAACACAAGGTGTACTGGGCGGACTGTCCAGGGCTCAGACATGGGAAGTCAATAATTGACGGACCCAGTTCAAAGAGAGCTGTGGAGCTGCTAAACCTTAGCAGAGGACAGCTCAGAAACACAACAGGTCTCTTGACGGGACACATGGCCGTCAAGAAACACCTGCATAAAATGGGGCGGTTCGAAGGGGACCTCGCATGCAGACTCTGCGGCGAGGGGGAGGAATCAGCCCAGCACATCTTGTGTGAGTGTATAGCTCTGGACCGGAAAAGACAACTGATCTACGGTCACTCTAGACCGGAGACAGAGCAATATAAAACTTCACCCTACCAATCGCTGTGCAGACTAGTTCAAGGCACAGTGATCTTGGAATGGGTGGAGTAAGACTAAGGGTATGCACCTTCAACCAAGGGTTGCGGTGCTATCGGGGCGGCAAGGCCGCGGACGAGCCCTGAGGGAACAAAAAAAAAATATCTTGACCTCAAAGACCAAAGTGATGAAACCAACGGAGTGGAACGCGATATCAACAAGATTTCCAGAAGGTCCCGAGGTATAGAGATATTCTTCAGCACTAAATACCAAAAGCGAACATAATCCGCCTCAACGACCAATGGGGTTTACTTGCATTTTTACTTAGGGTGAATTTGATGTAAAATACAAAATTGATTATCAAAACGTAGTGGGCTACGGTATTAATAAAATCTCGAAAACGTCCCGAGGTATGAAGGTATATTTCTAAATTGCATACCAATATATATATATATATATATATATATATATATATATATATATATATATATATATATATATATAACTCTCCTGGTAGACTAATGGCCATCGTTTAAAATGTTGTTGAAAACATCTACACCCTCTATCTTGTAGCACGCAAGTGCAAATTTTGTTATTGTCCACCATTCAGAAACCCGAAAAAACATCTGTCAACCTGTTCAAATTACAGCAGATTCGGTGAACTTGATTTTGAACTAAAAACGATCAAACAGAATCCAAAATTTAAGGGGTTCCACTTCAATTAACACGTAGTTTATATGTACACGGAAATATCCTACTACAACCCAGGCTCTCAATCAAACACTACAAACGGCTACTTAAGAAATTGAAAATCAATTAACGTCCACCACCCTTTGCGATAAAATCGAGCCGACAACACGCATGTGTTCCAAAGAATTTTTGCACTTAATCGACTTCCTTGCCGTGCGTTAAAATAAATGACGCTTGCGCGCTTGACCGTTTATCCAAAATCATGATAATGAAATTAAAAAAACTCTGGACGTAGCAAGTGCGTTATGGAAGTGAATTTTCATAAAAATGTTTTTAATTACAAATATATCGCTCTAATGCGAGCAGGCATCAATTTGGTTACCGGTATAACCTATATAGTAGGAACAGTGTATTATATTTTATCAAAATAATTATTTGAAAATGTACAAAACTTTTCGGAAAATAAACTTTAAATGTGTCTGAGAAAACTGGTCTCCTAGCCAATGAACCTTAGGTTAATAGCAAATTGAGTTATTGAAATTTGAAACATTTAATGAAAATTCGCAACCAAAACGCTCTCGCTGCGTTCATACAAAAATTTTCCGAAAATACAGTTAAATGTTGGTTTCCTAACCAACAAAACTTACGTTAATAGCAAATGAGTTATTGAAATTTGGAGGATGTAATGAAAATTTGCTACCAAAACTGTGTCCAGATTTTTTCTTACATAAATGCATCATATTTCGATAAAATATGCTAAAATGCAGTAACGAATTTGTTCTACGAAAATTAGCTAAAAATTATAGACCGTAAACTTCACTAAACCTACAGCGAAAGCATCAACTTAACTAAACCTACAGCCAAAACATCAGAGAAAGGGTCTATTTGAAATGAATTTTCTGGGAATATTTGAGTAAAATGAAGGACAATGACGATTGAAACTAAGACTTCAGGCTTTCTAAAACATTATTCGTGAGACATTTTCCTTCCATAGCTCATATTAGTGTCAGGTTCATTGCCTAAATATTACCAATTTTGACGTTTAAAATCGCGATTTTGACTTTTGAAGAAAACCCAAATTTATTTTTCTTTGAATGCCTGTAACTTTTTTGTCCTTTAACCTACGGAGCTAAATTTTAGTAGGTAACTTGCCTAAAATAATATAAACCCGCGTATAAAATTTGGTTGCCCCTACTTTGTTAATTTTGGAGATATAATTTTTTTTCGAAAGAAAACATAAAATTTTCCGGGAAAACCTCGGCGGATTTTCCTGGCTAACAAACTTGTTCAAGCCACTTGCAAAAGGAAGGTACTCACCAATTTTGACGTTTAAAATCGCGATTTTGACGTTTTGAGGAAAACCCAAATTTATTGTTCTTTAAATGCCTGTAACTTTTTTGTCCTTTAACCTACAGAGCTAAATTTTCGTAGGTATTTTACCCATAATGATATAAACCTGCGTGTGAAATTTGGTTGCCCTTACTTTGTTAATTCCGGAGAAATATTTTTTTTTCGATTTTTTTCGAAAGAAAACACAAAAATTTCCGGGAAAACCTTGGCGGATTTTCCTGGCTAACGAATTTATCCAAGCCACTTGTGAAAGGAAGGTACTTACCAAGTTTCATCAAAATCTGTTTATTATTTTTTTAGTTATAGGTGTGACATATATATATATATATATATATATATATATATATATATATATATATATATATATATATATATATATATATATATATATATATATATATATATATATATATATATATATATATATATATATATATAAGTCTGAAACCGACCTCGGATTTGGGTTCCAGGGGTCCTAATTAGCGCTCATTTGAAGAAATTTTTTTAAAATTCGAAAGTCGGGATCTCCTCAATAGTGAATTTTTTTTAAGAAAATTCACTAATAAACTCGGACAGCGTTAATTTAAATGCAATAATGATGCTGCAAATGGTGTAAGACGTTCTTATTGAACATATAGCAGGCTGCAACGCTAGATTTCCGGTCTAACAAAAAGTCCATGGTGCAAACACTGACTCAATGCCATCCGCCAAACATCATACGAGGGGTAATCAACAAGATAGTTGTACGTAATTATGTTTTTGAATAATAATGACCTAAGATACAGATATGAACGCAACAGCCCGTTTTATCATTTCCCCGTCTTCGCAAGGTTCCTTCTTTTGTGCAATTATCTGGGACACACGGTATGATGCTTCAGTTGCAGTCTTATTTTTGTCGACTGTTTTTAAAAATATTGACTGTTGTCCAATTAACTGGTATTTTAATTGTTTCAGTTTTTCCTTTGTGGTGGCAGAATTTAATGGGAAAGACTTCAAAATTTGAATGTACAATTTTATGATGCTTCTCAATATTTACATTTTTTTAGCATCGGAGACAGAAGTATTACATAACAACCGAGCATTTTTACCTTTAACTTCTATAAAGTAGTATTGTTCTTCCCATTTCGAAAGGATATGGTGTGTCTTCATTTTGTTACTACTGCTTGCCATAATACCTTTTCATGCTCTCTACTAACCCAACCGCTGGACGTTGATTATGCCGTTCAGTTTTCAATTGAGCGCAATGTCGCCGCGCCATGCGTTTTTATCCTGTTCAAAGCAACCCAGATCGTTATTGGGCACTAGCGCGCTGGTCGGTTCTAGCCAATTATAGCACGATGACGTCGGAGACAGATCGCTCACCGTACTGTTGCCGCTGAGATAAACAGGTTGGCGACCACTGCACTATGCCATCGACATAATTATTTACAAATTGATCACTTGCTCTTAAAGTTGCATAATAAAAGTTTGTTATTCTGTTTTAGATACGCTACGAAAAAAAGAAAAAATTAGTACAACAACAGCAAGGAAAATCTCGGTGGGTGTCCAGGCAGCAATACCTCTGATATGTCTGCACATCATCTGCTTGTGGCCTTGCAATCGCATGATGAGTGTTATTTTGATGAATTTAGCCGTCATGGCTTACGGTGGTATGTACGCCGGCGTCCTCATCAACCACGTGGATTTAGCCGCCAATTTCGCTGGCACTCTCCTGGGTATTACCAATACAATAGCGACAGTACCTGGTGTGTTAATTCCCATAGCCATGGGACAGCTGCTTGAAAGATCGGTTAGTATTATCACAAGGACGTGTTGTAGAAGTAGTTATTAATAATCATCTAATAAATCTAATAAAACAAGCAAAAGTAAGATAGCGAAAGGAATCAGTAAGTGAAAAAGGGTAGGTAAATTATAAAAAAATGTACATATTAAAATTTCTCTTCTATAAACAGTTATTTAAATAAATAAATAAATATATATATATATATATATATATATATATATATATATATATATATATATATATATATATATATATTTCGCTAAATATAATAATAATCATAAACGTATGAATATCGCACCACGTCCCATCTCCAGTCATTTGATAGAGAGTTTTGTAGAAAATATGGATCACTAAGCTGTAACACTCGTGTTACATCATTTGAAAGCTCTTTCTTTTCTGAATTCCGCACACTAATTTTTTTGGAAGTTTTATCAAGTTTAAAAATTATTCACAGTTGAAGATGCAAAAACGCATTTCACTCATTCCGATAAGAAATGTGCTGATAGTCAATGTTTTGTTGGTTCATAAACAAACAAAAAAAGATTATCAGAACATTTCTTATCGGAATGAGAGAAATGCGGTTTATTATTTCAGTTTATCGGTCGGTTTGATATTTGATAGTACTACCGAAAATTAATTTCACAATGGTGAAGAAAGAGTTGAAATAAATACTCTTTTTTTCAAAAACGATGACTGTGCCAACCGTACCGCAAATTCGTTTAAAAACGACATCCGAACAGACATGTTAACAGAAAATACATTTTGGAGTTAGTTGCAAAGTTTCGACAAAGTGGTTCAGTACCCAACAAAAAACGGGATCCTGAACGTGAATTTCCGGTTAGAAATGACACTACTGAGATTGAAGCTTTAGGACAAATTGCTGCAGACCCAACTTTGAACACAAGAAAATTGGCCACTGTTTCAAACATCAAAAGAAGAACTATTTAGCGAATATTGAAGCATCATAAATTTCACCCGTATAAAATTCATCTTGTGCAACAACTGAATGAAGATGATTTTGATCGGCGGCTGGAGTTTTGTGAAGTTATGACTGCACGAATAGCTGATAACGGGAACTTTCTGTTCAATATCTGTTTTTCAGACGAGTGTAAGTTTTTATTAAACCCTACAGTCAATCGTCATAATTGTCGTTATTGGGCAGATAATAATCCAAGACAGTTTCACAAAGTCCACACTCAAACTCGACAGAAATTGAATGTTTGGACTGGCATTTTTGGAGACCGTTTAATCGGACCAATTTTTCTTTCTGACAATTTGAGTGGCGAAACGTATTTGGAGTTACTAGATTATATCGTTTACCCTCTACTAATTGACATTGTTGAAAATGATGAACGCTATCAAGAAAATCAATTAGTGTTTCAACAAGATGGAACCCCTCCGCATATTTCACAATGTGTTAGGGGGTTTTTGAACAGAGAGTTTCCAGAGCAATAGATTGGGCGTAGAGGTGCCATTGAGTGACCCCCTAGATCGGCGGATTTAACTCCTTTAGACTTATTTCTATGGGGCCATTTAAAAAGTAGAATTTACGCAACAGAACCGGAGTCTCTGGAAGAATTACGACGACGCATTGTTGAAGAATGCCGACGAGGTCGAGGCGGTTTGGCGACGGAACCGAGGAAGAGTAGAGCATGGTTTCTGGGTTGCTGGGGTTGGAAAAAAGAGCCCATTGTGGCCTACTTGCTTGGGGTTAGCCTCCCCACCACTACTACTACTACTACTACTGAAGAATGCCGTCCAATAACTCCACAAATTATCCAGATTGTCAGAGCTCGTTTTGAACAAAATTTGTACTTTTGTATGTAAGCTGGTGGTCAACAATTTGAACACTTACTTCTCCAACTGTGAGTAATTTTTTAACAAGAGTTTTCAAATGATGTAACACTCGACCCATGTTCCCTATTTAAAAAATAAGAGTTGTTATCACCAACCTTAAGGGGTTGATGTGACAAAGTTGAGTTTTATGTCAAAACATGTCTTCCTAAATATTAAAATTGACGTGTTTCAGCGTTTCTTAAAAAATAATTTCTCTGGACGCAAATCAGTCTGTTTCGTTTTCAATGCGTCACCCTATATATATATATATATATATATATATATATATATATATATATATATATATATATATATATATATATATATATATATATATATATACTTTCGAAAGCGTTCAATTGTCCTGGTTTTGTAATATTTTTAATCAATTTTAGATTCTCATTAACGTGGTGATTATCATCCCAAATATGTCGGGTGATAGATGTAGATCTATCTATAGTCCCGTCTTTTAATTGTGCTAAGTGTTCTTTTAATTTAATTGCAATAGATCTTTTTGTTTGTCCGACGTATTTAAGAACACAATCTCTACAATTTATTTCATAAATTTCCGACATTTTGTCCGCACTATCCTTGTCTTTTGGGTTATCTAGCAAAGTATTTTTTGTCAAAAATGTTAATTAAAAGTTAGCTTTTTAAAAAATGCTATCTAGACCCCTCGTGATTTGAGGTTTGAAAGGTAAGCAAATGAAGGTTTTTTCCGCTTCTTCTCTTATAAACGTAGTTGATTCTGCAAACATTTTCTTTGTTTTCTGTTTGTTTATTAATTTCTTCACTAGACAAGCAGTGTATCCGTTTTATTCGGCCACATTCTTAATATAATTTAATTCTTTGGTATATCTACTTTTACATAAAGGAAAAATAATTAACCTGTTTACTAAAAAAATTAGACTGGCCCATGTTTGTGCGTACGTATGATGTGAGTCATTCGAAATGTAGCTTAGAGTGGTGGTTTTTTTTTTCTATGGACATCGAATTCTAAGGTGTCTTTATTCTTGATAACTAGTACATCTAGAAAGGGTAATTTATTATTATTTTCTAGTTCGTGGGTAAATTTTATGGAATCAAATTTATTGTTCAACTAGGCGATAAAATTTTCTATTCTGCAAATGTTTGTGTTAAACACTGCGAAAATATCATCCACCAAGCGGAACCACACTCTAGAAAAATATTCACCTTATTGCCTTTATCCGCTTTAACATAAAAACAATCTTTCTCTCGCAATCGTTTAACTATTTTCATTAGAAAATCCAACTTGCAATTAACATTTTCGACAAAAAATATTTTAAAAACCTGTTAGGTAACCAAAAAGACAAGGATAGTGCGGCCAAAATGGCGGGAATTTATGAAATAAATTGTAGAGATTGTGGTTTTAAATACATCGCACAAACAAAAAGATCTATTGCAATTAGATTCAAAGAACACTTAGCACAATTAAAATACGGGACTATAGATAGATTTACCGTCGCCCGACACATTTGGGATAATAATGACAACGTTAATGAGGAGAATCTAAAATTAATTAAGAATGTTAGAAAACCAGGACAATGAGGAATTTGCACATCTTTTTATTCTCCTCTTATTCAATTCCCCACATTGTATTAAATCAATTGCCATATAAAATTTAAATTTTTAACTAATAGTTTTTCTGTTAAAAAATTTAGAAAATCAAAATAATTGTCTCCGCGCCAAAACGCAGCCGTAAACAAAGACGGTCTAGTGTGACGTCACGATCCGGTATCGGCCAAACAAGTCTCGCTAACTCACACAGAGATCCTCATCTCACCATTAGTGTTTATGCGACTTACGTGTGCCGGATAGTTATTGTTATCAGCTTATATTATTGTTAATATCTATATACTCGTATTAATTATTTTAAAAACTGTACAGTCTTATAGTATGACTACAGAAGTTGGATTTGTCCAAGGACAATCTGAGAATTTACCAAAAATGTATGTACTAGCAATGTTTGCGTTTTTAGGAAACAACCCGAATTTCAGGGCTGCTGAGCTAAAAGGAGTGAAAGCTGGGAGGTATGTGTCTGATATGAACCTTATTTTATCCTGTAAATATCTTTGTTGGATTTTATGTAGTAATTTCTTATAAAATATATTGTAAATAAAAGCATAACCTCAAAATGTTCCCCATTCAAATAATATAGAAGAAAAATATACACCATCTCTTCCTGGTTTTCTCATCCTTGGGTACATTAAAGAATAATTTGTTGGGGGTAGTTATTGTTGTGGGAGTACATTTAGGCACTATACAGAACTTATAATATTGATGTCCAGGCACTGTTATGTCTTTCACATTCTCGTATTTTGATCCTGAATCTGCTGAAGCCATCACATAGTCAGGCACTTAACTAGATTAAACACAACTTACTACCTTTGAATCTATATTAAACACTAAACACCAAAACTACTTAAATTATGATAAAACTGCTCAGAATTCGATGCAAACACAAACAAAAACAAGACTAAATGGCGATGCCCGCGTATCACGCAGATGTACCGGATCCTGACGTCACAAACCTCTTCACCAATCAGATCGCGTTTTCGCCCATCCTGTCTTTTTTAATTATATTCAATATTTCAATAATTAATTAGTAATTAGTGGTTCACTTTAAGGGGGGTTTACTTGTAGACATATATTCTTAGAGTATTTTGCTGTACTTTAAATACGTCTTTATCAAAAGTAACTTATATGCAACTTTCTCATTGAATGCCTTCGAAAGTATATACATCGCTAATTATAATAATTATAATAAAAAACTCGGGACGCAGCAAGTGCGTTATGGTAGTGAATTTTTATTAAATGCTTCGAATTTACATAACTCAATTTTCTATAAACTTAGAAAGTTTAATTTTAGTATGTAGTAACGTCTAGGGTCTAGGGCAAAATATCCACAAAATTTCGTTAAAATAACTTTGAAATTTTCGGAAAAAAATTTTTTTCGAAAGATAATTTAAAATTTGAATAACTCAATTTTCTATAAACTTAGAAAGTTGAATTTCGGTACGTAGTAAGGTCTCTCCCAAGGTAATATATATAGTGAATTTCATTAGAGTAGCTTTGTTATTTTCAGAGAATTTTTTTTTTTAAAGAAAACTCAAAATTTTCCCGGAAAACCCCGTCCGATTTTTCTGGCTACCGAACTAATCCAAGCCATTAATAAAAGAAGGGCACTTGCCGAGTTTCATCGAAATCGGTTATTTATTTTTTTAATTATCGCATGGAAAAATTCCGAAAGAAAAATCAAAATTTGAATAACTCAATTTTTTATAAACTTAGAAAGTTGAATTTTGATACATAGTAAGGTCTCTCCCAGGGCAACATACCCTTTAAATTTTATTAAAACAGCATTGTAATTTTCGGGGAAATTTTTTTCCCGGAAAAGCCTTTCCGATTTTCCTGGCTAACGAACTTATCCAAGCCATTAATAAAAGAAAGGCACTTGCCGAGTTTCATTGAAATCGGGTGATTAATTTTTGAGTTATCGGATGGATATTTGAAAAAATTTAGTGCAAAGTCTCACCATCGATACCTCTCCATTACCGACTTTTTTTAAATAACAATTCACTAATATTTTGGTTAAAGGATAAGCAATTTGTTTTTTTTTTTTTTTGGCAATACATGTTTAATCCTATAGTCTTGGAAGGGACCTGCTGTACTTAGTATGATATCTTAGGCAGCACACAATACACAACATATAAAAATTCAAACGTAAATAATAAAACAAATGAATATTTGCATCTGTAGTTAATTACTACATGCATTTTGCTTTTGTTTCTGAAGAAGCCACATTTAACGAAACGGTTCATATTATAATTATACAGAGTGAATATCGTAATAATTTGTTTTATCACTATATAATTATATAAATATTTCCCTTCATTATTTAAATTCTTAAGATTAGAATACAATAACAGCCTAAAATTCTTGCCTTTAACTTAAAAGGAAGGGATGGGTATTGTTGATTAAAACTGACTGTCCATTAGGCACGTAATCGCATAACTTCCATGATTTTTCTTTTGGACGCAAGCGATATTAGATCTTATTCATGTGCCAATACCAATACCGACCTGAAGCGATCGCCAGACGCCACATGCATTATACTATACTAAACAGACTTGCGCAATAATATAAAATGTTCGGTTGCCTAGCAACAAGATACTACATCTTATATAAGCCATGTTTACGATACGCGGCGATATTTTTTAAAAAAATGTTTCAAATTTGAATAGCTCCAGTTTCTGTAAACCTAGAAAGCCCAATCTTGGCGCATACTTAGGTCTTTCCCAAAGCAATATGCACACAAAATTTCATCGAAATATCTTTGTAAATTTCGGAGAAAAAAATTTTTTTCGAAAGAAAACTCAAAATTTTCCCGGAAAACCTTGTCCGATTTTCCTGGCTAACGAACTCATCCAAGCTATTAATAAAAGAAAGGAACTTGCCGAGTTTCATCAAAATCGGTTAATTATTATTTGAGTTAGCGGTTGGATACATACATACATACATATATGTATATATATATATATATATATATATATATATATATATATATATATATATATATATATATATATATATATATATATATATATATAAACATATAAAAATCGAAACTGACCCCGGATATGGGTTCTAGGGGCCCAAATCCGCGCTCATTTGAAAAAATTTTGGAAAGTCTCACCATCGATACCTCCCTATTAGTGAATTTTTTAAAATAAAAATTCACTAAAAATTTATGAATCTCGCACCACTTCCTGTTTCCAGTCATTTGATAGAGAGCTTTGTAAAAAAATATATAAATACCGAAAAGAGGCGCGCCCGAAAGATAATCAAACAATACAGGTATTTCCGACAAACGAAAATATTACCAAGGGATCAGTAAGCTGTCAATTGGTGTAATAAAGGGATGTTCAATAACCTCTTCCAGCAACTGAGGATATAATACACAAAGGTTGCGTCTGCTACTTAAAAAATTCCACTCTCGTTTTCAGCCTTTTACCTGTAAGTCTATATAAATACGTGTAGAAGTCAGGGGCGTGCGTTGACATTTCAAATAAGGGAAGCAATTCTTAGAAGCTTACCTATTTGTAGTGTAACTCAATTCTTGTGTCGTTTTTGGCAAATTTTAATAATGTTGTCATAAAACTGTGGATTCTGGGACATTTACTGGACGAGTTTATTTTCAACTGACAAAATCGAAATTTGGGAAAGTCTTTCCTGTCCTGTTGAATTCCTAACAAAACTCTTGATACGTTTCAATGTAAAAAAAATTCGTTCTAAAGATGCACTAGTAGCAGGAATTGTTAATACTAATTCACATAATTTGAACACTTCAGAATATGCATTTTCCAATTTTGATTGTTTTAAGAAAGTTAAAAGTTCACTCGCGTCAGTTTTTGTGCCTATAACATCGGGTTCATAAATAACTGTAAGTTCTGATCGTAATAAGGCTTTGTCAAAAGAATGTCCATGGTGGTGAAATAATGACTTGAATGAATCTTCTGGGAAAGGTATCCCTTTAAATCCTCCAAAATTACACAATTCAAGAAATTTCAGGTCACTAAGATGATCAAATCTGCAGTTAATTTGCTGCTGAATTTGATCTATGATTTCGTAGAAAAGGCGGCGGTAAGAAGTTTGAAGGTCTCCCACATTATCAGTGCGCAGACGCTTTCTTCGTGGCTCCACTTCTCCTAATTCAATTGTTTTTTCGCAGAACTTATCAAATTCATTCTACTTAAGGTAGTAAAAAACATTCTTTAATATGATATATAGATTGGGATAAAATTAGATTTAATTTATGAGCACAACAGTGTACAAATAGAGCACTGGAGAACGTTTCCCGCACTTTAGCTTGAATACCTCTTAAATGCCCGGCCATAACAGCAGCCCTATCATAGCTTTGGGCAATTAATTTATTATCAGCCTACTCAATATCTTTCAGAATACTAAGCACAACTTCATATAGAGCGTTTGCGGTACGATCTTCTGTCACATTTTTAAAGCCTAAAAATATTTCTTGTACACTCCCATCCATTTTTACGTAACGTATTACTACAGAGAGTTGACTTAAATTAGTTACATCGATTGTTTCATCTAGATTAATAGCAATGAAACGAGTCTGTTTAATTTCAGATTTAATTCTGTTCAAAATAATAGTGACAGCAGCCGAAGTTAAGTCATTCTGAATACGATTTTATGTCCCGCGAAAAACGTTAGACTGTTCCAAGTGATTTTTTAAATAAATGTCGTATTTGGCTATTAAAGAAACTAGGTCTTGAAAGTTTCCTCTATTTGCAGATGTAGTTGTTTCGTCATGACCCCGGAAGCCCAATTCATGCTGACCAAGAAAACACACATCAATAAGTCATTTTAATATGTTTCTGTTTTTATCAACCAGTTCATTGTGTTGGTGATGACTAATTTCTATCTGCTTGTCAACGGCGTATTCAATTCGCGTTTTTCCAAAGACACTTAATTTTAAAATAGTCTGTAAATGCGGTTTAGACATAACATGTCTTTTTACTACTTTACGTAGATTATTCAAGTCGGAAAACCCACTTTCATTCCACACTCCCTTTTCAGTCACAAATAGACTACCAGGCCAACAAAACAGTTTATTCCTGTTTTCACAACCCCTTAACCATTCATATTGTTTATAAGTTTTTTCCGCGTTGAAATGTCGAGTACATGTTTTAATTCTTGGATTTAAGTTTTTACAGCAGGTTTCGGCCTACCTTTATTTATAATAGCACGTTTTTAAGCAAACGGTAAAGCTGAAAATCCTTTGGTTATCAATAAACACACAATATAGTTATTATTACCACTTGTTTGTAAAATTTATAAATCCCCACACCCAACGAAGCTGCTGTTAAAAGCTGATCTACTTGCAGCCATATTAATAATCATAAAATGCCAATGTATTTAACATAGTCAACTGCTTATATCTACGAAATAATCAGAGACATCCACTTTGTACGTGCACCGGGTCTTCCTAGTACAACACGATCTAAAAATACGCGTACATCCGTCGAGCTAGGGTTTCTTATAAAGTTGCCTGCTGACTACGTGTAATAAAACGAAGTCATTGCAACCACTCGTGCTGTTTGCTGGCGCATTTACTGGGACGACGTCCTTGGTAGGAGCGTATATACAAATACACTATGATGCATAATAAATAATTATGTGTGTGAGCTTGCGAAATAAAAATTGTAATAATTAAATTAGTTTCAGAGTTTGAAATTTAATATTTAAAATACAAAAGGGATTTTAAATAATGCCGTTTAGGTATGTAGTCGTTATTTTAAGGGAAGCAATGCTTCCCTTGCTTCCATGGACCGCACGCCACTAGTAGAAGTAGAAATCAATTAGAATATTTACATCCTCTGATGACGCTAACTGGGTTATCGAAACTATTGTTAGGTCTTTTAAAATGTGTTGTGATTGGAGTTTTCCAAAGTGTGCTTACTGTCATGCAATTGAATTACACAGCAAGTTGCTAAAGCGTTTTAAACAAAACTAACATTGCTAACTGTCAACAACGTTGATAACTTTTTATATATAAAATGTGTCAAACTACGGAACAATGGGTCAATGTTTCTCGAGGCAACATCCCCACGTGAAGTTATGCAGGTGGTGTTGATGATGAAAAAGAAGTCAGCTTGTGACATCTTTGGATTAAACAAAGTACTTTTAAAAGTGATTGCAGACCCTCTGAGCAAAATTGTCAATATGTGCTTTGCTCAGGGTATATTTCCAAATCTATTAAAAATTGCAAAGATAATTTCTTTCCCAAAAAATGGCGACATAAACGACTGCAACAACTATAGGCCAATTTGTATTCCCCCTATAATCTCGAAAATTTTGGAAGCACTTATTAAAGAGAGATTAGCAAGCTATATTGATAGGCAGGAAATCCTAAACCATTCCCAGCATGGATTTAGAAGAAATAGGTTAACAATTACGGCGATGACATATATAGCTGATTTTGTCTTGGAAGCACTTGATTACAAAGAAAATGCCAAGCCATTCTGCTTTGACCTTAGCAAAGCCTTTAATATGGTAAACCACCAGATCCTTATCTCTAAGTTGGAATATTATGGAATGAGAGGCAGAACAGGAACACTTTTACAATCATATTTAATGAACAGGATGCAGTTGGTTAGCTGGCAGAATATCACATCAAATTTTAAACAGGTAGACTTGGGAGTACCGCAGGGCTCTATACTGCGGCCAATGCTCTTCCTATTATATATTAACGATTTGCCCGAAAACATTAGGGCAGATAGAAGTTGCATCTTCGCAGATGACACGACAGTAATTAATAAAGCAGTTCCACACCTTATAAAACACAAGGGTGATCAATCCATCCAGCAGGTGGAAGCATGGGTTAAGGCAAACAAGTTATTGCTTAATGCAGAAAAAACATCAAGACTTGTCATAACCACCAGGGACTATCTACAGAACTGAGGCAAAAATAATAAAGTTTTAGGCTTTCATATTGATGGTTGTTTAAGCTCGAAACCCCACATAAACCAAATGTGTAAAAAATTATCTTCAGCCATCTACTCAATCCGTAGAATAAGATACACTATAGATGAAAGCGCCGCAAGGGTTACTTACTATGCTCACTTTCAAAGCATTGCAACCTATGGGATTTTGTTGTGGGGATCCTCGCCACATGCAGAACGTGTCTTTATACAACAGAAAAGAGCAATTAGGGCGATTGCTAACGTTCCTCAGGACCACAGTTGTAGAGAACTATTCCAGAGGTATGCAATACCTTCCCTACCAGCAACTTATATATAGTTGCCTTCTTTACATTTATGACCATCAGACCAGTTTTATCTCCCACGAACAGGTTCACAATTACGAAACTAGAGGTAAAAGTCAGTTTGTGATTCCTCATCACAGGATAAGCCGCACGCAGAGGAGCCATGAGTATACTGGAGTTAGGTTGTTTAATTAACTTCCAGCAGTGGTCAGGGAATTGCCTAGAAGACAGTTTGCATATGTGATAAAAAGAAAATTAATAGAGAGACCTATATATTCCATTGAAGAATTTAATTTTTAATTAAATATTGTTTGTTTTGTCAGCTCATTTTATATTTTGTTTTATTGTATGTATATTGTCACCCACTATTTGTCATGTGTAAGTCCAGTATACAATTATTTTATTATTTTATGTGCGACGAACCATGTAAATTTTGATGGTTAAATAAACGTAATGTAATGTAATGTCTTATTTTTAATTGATACCGTACAGAAAGGACATTGAAATTGTTTTTGCTTGCTTTCTCATTATCAAGAATGAAATTTGAGTTTTTAATTTTTTAGTGTGTTGTAGCGAAGGTCGTTAATCAGATGAATTTGTTTTTTTTTGCTGTTAATTTTTGCTGTAAACTTTGAAACGAAAGAATTTTTTAATAGAGAATGAAGAGATCTTTCAAATGTGGTATCACAAGCCCCTACTTCCCGTTTATTAATTTCGGGGCCGCAAGGTTGTAAGGAGGTTAAATGTAGGGGTAGCGTTTGCACGTTGCAGGCTGTCATTTTTTAATCTAAAATTGACGGATTTCGAGATTTTATATGAATATGCACACTAATTGTTTTTTTTTCAAAACTCAAAAGTGCGATCCCTTCTTGAATGAATTCTTAATTTTTATTTTTTTATTTCAACAACACACCACGAGGGCTTACAGTAAATACTATCGTACCGTGGGTGTCGACAAGAAGGAAAGAGGCAACTTGTTAATTCTGGACTTGAAGGTTTGGAGGTTCAGGGGAGAAGGAATTCCACAACTTTGAAGTCCTCGGGACAAAAGAGCGGGCATAACAAGATATTCTATGTCTGGTGACCTGGACAGTAAAAGGGTACATTCGCTCTGTTGCCCTGGTAGATCTGTTGAGGGCAGCAGGTGGAGGAACTATAGAAGAAAGCTTTGAGCACTGCCCGTGCAGATATCTATAAAAGAGAGAGAGGTTACCAACGGCACGTCGGTGGGCAAGGGATGGCAGCCTTTGGGTGAGGGTAGGATTACTGATGAGATGTATAGCTCTCTTTTGAATGAAGTCCAGGATAGCGAGTCTAGAAGCGGCAGCAGCACCCCAGATGTAGGGGCAGTATTCGAGGTTTGGTCTTATTTGTGAAGTATATAAGATATAGAGATTAGCTGCTGAAAAGTATTTGCGAGCCTGGAAGAGGAAAGCTAATTTCTCAACAGCCGCTTCTGCAATTGATGTGACATGTTGATGCCAATTCAAATTCCGATCCACAGAAATGCCAACAAGTTAAAATGACTCATTACTTTGAATAACTTGGTTGTTCATTGTGATGAGTCTAGGGCTTGTGTATCTCTTATAAAAAAGAAAGCAAGACTGTGATTTGGTGGGGTTGAATTGTACAAGATTTCTACTTCCCTAGTCTAATATTGTTTTGGAGATCCACGGAGATAGAATCCTCCATGAGTCTGCGATCCTCATCTAATTGGGCTGAAGGGACAGGCTTAGAATATTGCATATTTAAGTAGAGGGTGCTGTCGTCCGCGTAACTGTGAACTGGGTTGGATGTGCTAGAGAGGAGGTCATTGATGTAGAGGAGAAACAAAGTAGGGGCTAAAGCTGAAACTTGAGGAACTCCTGCATTAATTGGATACAGTTTAGAGGAATGGCCATCCACGACAACAGAAATGCTCTGGTTGGAGAGGAAATTTGCTGTCCAGGTATAGAGTTTTGGTGGTAGGCCATAGGCTGGAAGTTTATTAAGCAGCGCTGCGTGCCAGACCTGGTCGAATGCTTTGGATATGTGTAGAGCGATAATCTGGGATTCACCGTGTAGCTCCATAGACTTGTTCCAAGAATGGGTGACAAAGGAAAGGAGGTCGGCAGTTGATCTGCGCTGACGGAATCCATACTGCCTGTCGTGGATTAGACTGTGTTTTTCAAGAAATTTTAGTAATTCGGTGTTTATATACTTTTCCATCACTTAGAGACGACTGAAAGGAGAGAAATAGACCTGTAGTTGCTAGGAAACGCTTTGGATCCTTTCTTGGGGACATTTTGTACTCGAGCAGTTTTCCAGTTACTAGAGAATATGCCTCTATTGTAAGACGTCTGGTACAGACGAGTAACGACACGAGCAAGTTCTGGTGCTCATTTTTTGAGAACAATTGCTGGGATCTCGTCAAGGCCAGAGGCTTTCCTGCTATTAAGAGAAGAGAGCATCTTTCGTACCTTTTTAGTTTTGAAAATGATATCCGTCATTTTATGTGCGACATTAGGGACTGTTGGTGGTTGAACATTTGGAGGTGGGTTGACAGTAGAATTGCCGGCAAACAACGAGGCAAAAAGTGCAGCCTTGCCCAGGGCTGTAGAAACAATTTCATCCCCTGAGACAAGAGGTGGGAACGTGCTCTTGCAGGAGTTATTCCTAATAGATTTAGCAAGAGTCCAGAAGGGTTTTCTGCCGTTGGAGCTTGAGAGGACTTTGTTTTTGATGTGGTTATTAAACAAGTTTTTTGCCTCAGAAAGAATGCGGACATACCGGCTTCTTGAGTCGTTAAATGCTTGACGGTTTTCTTGACTGGGATTGTGTAGAAGCGTTTTGTGAGCTTTGATCTTTTCAAGTCTGGCCTTATCACAGGATTTAGAGAACCAGGGCATTTGAGTGGCTGAAGATGTTTTCTGTGTACGTGGAATAAATAATTCCATGCCAGCTTGGATGATTTCGGTGACGCTTTGTGAGATATCAGAGGGGTCAGTATGAGAGAAGCAGACAAACGCCCATGAAAATGAGGAAAACTAATCTCGCATTTCGTCCCAGTTCGCGGAGTTGTAGTGCTAAATGATACGTGGGTGTAATGACTGTGTGACCTCGGGTTGCATTGCACAGGAAGCAGTGACCATGCCGTGGTCTGAGCGACCAAGGGGAGCGGTGACTGATATAGCAGTCAGGATTTGTAGTAGGAAGGATATCGAAGGGATTTGAGCTGTGTGTTGGGTGCGAGTAAAGTGAGTAGGTTGGTGAACCATATTGGCTAAAGAATTGCTAACTGCCAAGGCCTCCGCTGCTCTTCCTTGTGGATCGGTTTTTGAGGATCCTAGCCGTTCCTTATTATGGACATTGAAGTCACCAAGAATAGTGACATCGGAGGAAGGATATTTAGAAATCAGATGGTCGGTTTTTTCAGAAAGGTAGTCAAAGAGCTGGACAGAGAGTTGTTGTCAGAAGGTGACCGGTAAATGCAACAGATTAAATTAGTTGCAGCCCTGAGAGAGAGGTTTATCCATAGTATGTCTTTTCTTCCAGCTTCTAAATTGGGGAGTCTGGTGCAGGGTAGATTGCTACGGACGTATGCGCACACGCCTCCATGCAATCTAAAGGAAGTAAGGAGCTCATACCCCGGGAAATTAAGGTGATTAGTGGCTGTTTGGCACTGATTTGAGTTTCGGTGAGGAAGAGGAGTTGGGGCCTATTAGCCTGGAGTAAATGGTGGACGGAGTTCAGGTCAGAATTTAGGCCACATATATTGGAGAAGGATATGTTAAATCTTGATGTTGGCGCCCGCTGTACACCCCTCTCTCGGAGATCCGAATGGAGGGGTATTTTACCTCCGGAATATTTTGTACAAGGAGGAGCCGATATCATTTTTGCTTATAAGGGAAATCGACTCATACACCAAAACCGGAAACGTCCGTTGGGACTTCACCGTAGATGTAAGTGGTGGTACCTCATCGGGCGTGAAAAAATCATTTACTATCACGTAAAGGAAAAGTCCACCACCATATTGCAAGTATACTACACCAGTCAGCCATTAAAGAGCTGACCAGCTTTAGAACTTGCTAGTTGCACTAAAACGGCTGGTTTTTCTTCTTACCAGACTATAAACTTTTACGTAAATCATTTGCTTTCTAGTAACTAATCTATTTGTTTTTGTGTTACAGAGTACAATGGGACCTTGGTATGTAATATTTTACTCAATCATAGGACTCCTGTATTTGGAAATAATCATCTTCAGTTTGTTTGGATCAGGTGTTGAAGAGCCGTTTAACAAAGTAGATCAGAGTTGAAGTTAACAATATTTACCAGCCAATACTACACAGGGTAATTTACGTTGCCAGTTCGTTGGAAAATTTTTGATTTCCTGAAATCGTATCGTTGTAAAATTTGGTAGTCGGCCATGATCGACGGATGCAAGTCCAATTCAAATATTTCCAAAACGGCGGCGCTTATAGAAATATCGAAAATCGGCGCCATCTTTGATTTTTTAAATAGAAATACCCCATTTTGATTTTATATTTGTATTCTACATTAAATGCAGAGTTCAGAATGTCTCAGTTGCATTACTTAACTTTCGTAATTTTTGACATATATCACATTCTTCGCAAAAATCGAAGTTGCAGAGGTCCACTAAGAAATTCATAAAGCTTGCCTTGAACCATAGCAAAAAGATTTCTTCTAAATTATATTTATAAAGGTTTGGCCGATATTTTGCATCATCACTGACATCTTTGTTATGTTTGATGCGCCTACTGTGATTGTCAAAAACTTCGTTTTTTCAAAAGGCTCCTACCGTTTCTGACACCAGAAATCAATGTAAAATTAAATTTAAGGCCTACTTTTATTAACATGCCCGTCCAGCCGTTTTTGAGTTATTGGCATTGTTTGAAGAAATATTTTTTTCTCAGTGGTAGTAGGCTTTGAAAATAATCAACAAATGGACAGATTAACAAAATAATTATTTCCATACAAACACTCAATTTTTGCACCGTTTTCATTGAGACAGTGGACAATACGCTCCTAAACAGACTGCATGCTCTCCGAATCTCGAAACGTTCGAAATGATCAAAAGCTCTTACGAACCTTATTCTCAAGTCTTTGCAATTTGTGCACCGTTTTCATTGAGACAGTGGACAATACGCTCCTAAACAGACTGCATGCTCTCCGAATATCGAAAGGTTCCAAATGATCAAAAGCTCTTACGAACCTTATTCTCAAGTTTTTGCAATTTGTGCACCGTTTTCATTGAGACAGTGGACAATACGCTCATAAACAGACTGCATGCTCTCCGAATATCGAAAGGTTCCAAATGATCAAAAGCTCTTACGAACCTTATTCTCAAGTCTTTGCAATTTGTGCACCGTTTTCATTGAGACAGTGGACAATACGCTCCTAAACAGACTGCATGCTCTCCGAATATCGAAAGGTTCCAAATGATCAAAAGCTCTTACGAACCTTATTCTCAAGTTTTTGCAATTTGTGCACCGTTTTCATTGAGACAGTGGACAATACGCTCATAAACAGACTGCATGCTCTCCGAATCTCGAAAGGTTCCAAATGATCAAAAGCTCTTACGAACCTTATTCTCAAGTCTTCGCAATTTATGCACCGTTTTCATTGAGACAGTGGACAATACGTTCCTAAACAGAATGCATGCTCTCCGAATCTCGAAAGGTTCCAAATGATCAAAAGCTCTTACAAACCTTATTCTCAAGTCTTCGCAATTTATGCACCGTTTTCATTGAGACAGTGGACAATACGCTCCTAAACAGACTGTATGCTCTCCAAATCTCGAAAGGTTCCAAATAATCAAAAGCTCTTAATAACCTTATTCTCAATTCTTCGCAATTTATGCACCGTTTTAATTGAGACAGTGGACAATACGCTCCTAAACAGACTGCATGCTCTCCGAATGTCGAAAGGTTCCAAATGATCAAAACCTCTTACGAACCTTATTCTCAAGTCTTCGCAATTTATGCACCGTTTTCATTGAGACAGTGGACAATACGCTCCTAAACACACTGTATGCTCTCCAAATCTCGAAAGGTTCCAAATGATCAAAAGCTCTTACGAACCTTATTCTCAAGTCTTCGCAATTTATGCACCGTTTTAATTGAGACAGTGGACAATACGCTCCTAAACAGACTGTATGCTCTCTGAATGTCGAAAGGTTCCAAATGATCAAAAGCTCTTACGAACCTTATTCTCAAGTCTTCGCAATTTATGCACCGTTTTCATTGAGACAGTGGACAATACGCTCCTAAACAGAATGCATGCTCTCCGAATCTCGAAAGGTTCCAAATGATCAAAAGCTCTTACAAACCTTATTCTCAAGTCTTCGCAATTTATGCACCGTTTTCATTGAGACAGTGGACAATACGCTCCTAAACAGACTGTATGCTCTCCAAATCTCGAAAGGTTCCAAATAATCAAAAGCTCTCACTAACCTTATTCTCAAGTCTTCGCAATTTATGCACCGTTTTCATTGAGACAGTGGACAATACGCTCCTAAACAGACTGTATGCTCTCCAAATCTCGAAAGGTTCCAAATGATCAAAAGCTCTTACGAATCTTATTATCAAGTCTTCGCAATTTGTGCACCGTTTTCATTGAGACAGTGGACAATACGCTCCTAAACAGACTGCATGCTCTCCGAATGTCGAAAAGTTCCAAATGATCAAAAGCTCTTACGAACCTTATTCTCAAGTCTTCGCAATTTGTGCACCGTTTTCATTGAGACAGTGGACAATACGCTCCTAAACAGACTGCATGCTCTCTGAATGTCGAAAGGTTCCAAATGATCAAAAGCTCTTACGAACCTTATTCTCAAGTCTTCGCAATTTATGCACCGTTTTCATTGAGACAGTGGATAATACGCTCCTAAACAGACTGTATGCTCTCCAAATCTCGAAAGGTTCCAAATGATCAAAAGCTCTTACGAACCTTATTCTCAAGTCTTCGCAATTTGTGCACCGTTTTCATTGAGACAGTGGACAATACGCTCCTAAACAGACTGCATGCTCTCCGAATGTCGAAAGGTTCGAAATGATCAAAAGCTTTAACGAACCTTATTCTCAAGTCTTCGCAATTTGTGCACAGTTTTCATTGAGACAGTGGACAATACGCTCCTAAACAGACTGCATGCTCTCCGAATGTCGAAAGGTTCCAAATGATCAAAAGCTCTTACGAACCTTATTCTCAAGTCTTTGCAATTTGTGCACCGTTTTCATTGAGACAGTGGACAATACGCTCCTAAACAGACGGCATTCTCTCCGAATGTCGAAAGGTTCCAAATGATCAAAAGCTCTTACGAACCCTATTCTCAAGTCTTCGCAATTTGTGCACAGTTTTCATTGAGACAGTGGACAATACGCTCCTAAACAGACTGCATGCTCTCCGAATGTCGAAAGGTTCCAAATGATCAAAAGCTCTTACGAACCTTATTCTCAAGTCTTTGCAATTTGTGCACCGTTTTCATTGAGACAGTGGACAATACGCTCCTAAACAGACTGCATGCTCTCCGAATGTCGAAAGGTTCCAAATGATCAAAAGCTCTTACGAACCTTATTCTCAAGTCTTTGCAATTTGTGCACCGTTTTCATTGAGACAGTGGACAATACGCTCCTAAACAGACTGCATGCTCTCCGAATGTCGAAAGGTTCCAAATGATCAAAAGCTCTTACGAACCTTATTCTCAAGTCTTCGCAATTTGTCCACAGTTTTCATTGAGACAGTGGACAATACGCTCCTAAACAGACTGCATGCTCTTCGAATGTCGAAAGGTTCCAAATGATCAAAAGCTCTTACGAACCTTATTCTCAAGTCTTTGCAATTTGTGCACCGTTTTCATTGAGACAGTGGACAATACGCTCCTAAACAAACTGCATGCTCTCCGAATCTCGAAAGGTTCCAAATGATCAAAAGCTCTTACGAACCTTATTCTCAAGTCTTCGCAATTTGTGCACCGTTTTCATTGAGACAGTGGACAATACGCTCCTAAACCTACTGCATGCTCTCCGAATCTCGAAAGGTTCCAAATGATCAAAAGCTCTTACGAACCTTATTCTCAAGTCTTTGCAATTTGTGCGCCGTTTTCATTGAGACAGTGGACAATACGCTCCTAAACAGACTGCATGCTCTCCGAATCTCGAAAGGTTCCAAATGATCAAAAGCTCTTACGAACCTTATTCTCAAGTCTTTGCAATTTGTGCGCCGTTTTCATTGAGACAGTGGACAATACGCTCCTAAACAGACTGCATGCTCTCCGAATCTCGAAAGGTACCAAATGATCAAAAGCTCTTACGAACCTTATTATCAAGTCTTTGCAATTTGTGCACCGTTTTCATTGAGACAGTGGACAATACGCTCCTAAACAGACTGCATGCTCTCCGAATCTCGAAAGGTTCCAAATGATCAAAAGCTCTTACGAATCTTATTCTCAAGTCTTCGCAATTTAAAATCGGATTTGTGCGCACTAATCCTTCGACCCCACCCCATAAATAAAAAGCGAAAGGGGTAATATCTAGAGAGTGGGCAGGCTAAAGTGATGGACCCCCCTTTTTCCCCACCAATCATCTTCCAAGAGTACCGTTAAGTTGGCATCTACGGCTCTAGTTGAATGTGCCAGAGCTTCGTCCATTTGGTACCAACGACTAAAACATCTATTGAGCGGTATATCATCCAGACAGTTGTCTACAGCACCTCTTAAAATTCTCAAATAACCCTCAACATCCAAATTTCTATCGCACATGAAACATCGCACTGTATCGTTAACATAAATAATATTAACAGAGAAAAAATACGAAATTGAATTTGATTTTACACCTCCATTACAATACAAGGATTTTCGTAATGCCGAATTTTTCGTTTAACTATTTTTCGTTAACACAATTTTGCTTCGTCTGTGCAGATAATTTTCTGTACAAAACTTAGATCTTCATGAATTCTTACCAAAAATTCATCGCAAAAGTTAATCTTGCGTACATAGTCTCCGGTATGTAGTTTTTCTAGCCTTATAAATCTACAGGGGTGTAACTTATGACGACAAGGAATTTACAACGAGGATTAAAAAATTTCTAAATCAACAGCTGCTGTTCTGATTGAAGCACGTGTGTATGCTTGAAAATATCCCAAGGCATTAATATCAACCTGCTCACACTAATTCTTTGACTCGACCCCATAAATAAAAAGATAAAGGGGTAAGATCCAGAGACTGGTCGGGCCAAAGTGATGGGCCTCTGCTGCCCCACCAATGATCTTTCTTCAAAAGTACCGTTAATTTGTCATCTACGGCTATTGTTGAATGTCCCAGAGCGTCGTCCATTTGATACCAATGACTAAAATATCGATTGAGCGTTATATCATCCAGATAGTCTTCTCTTAAAATTCTCAAATAACCCTCAAGATTCAAATTTCTATCGTACATGAACCATCGCACTTTACTGTCCATTAACATACGGAAAATACGAAATTGAATTTGACTTCCCACCTCCATTCCAATATATATATATATATATATATATATATATATATATATATATATATATATATATATATATATATATATATATATATATATATATATATATATATATATATATATATATATATATATATTCTTTAGTCCAAAAAGCCGTTTTTTTTTCGATTAATTATCCCTTGTTAAGAAAATATTGCTTCTTCTGCCTAGATAATTTTTTGTAATCGTGAATTTTTACTAAAAATTCTTCGTAAAAGTTGATCCTGCGTACGCAGTCTCTGGGATGTAGTTTTGTAGCCTTATAAGTTTACAGGGGTGTAACTTATAATTACAGAATTTTCAACGAGGATAAAGACATTTCTATATCAGCAGATGCTGTTCTGATTGAAGCACGTGGATATGTTTGAAAATATCCCAATGCGTTAATTTCATCCTCTTCACTTCTTGTTATAGGTTAAGTTCTCACAGCATGTTTAGCTACCTTATCATGAAAACAAAAAGATTTTTAAGTCTAAGAAAATTTTCTTTCGTTGTTTGCGGGAGATGTCGGTATTTGAATTTGAACGCCCGGCATGTTCTGTCAACTCCTTTATTATTTTACCCATACATTACAAAAAACTCAAGGTCATCATTCGGGTAATGTTTCAAGATGAAAATTGCACGGATTAATTAAACCAATAAGAAAACAATGGCAGAAGAGTGATAAGATTTGACATTTGGCATTTTTTCCGAATCATACTTACCACAAGGAAAAAGAATAATAATCTTTAAAAAATGCCAATAACTCAAAAACGCCTGAAGATTAATTCCTGGCGTCAAAAATGATAGGTTCCATTAGAAAAAAATGAATTTTTTGAAATTTTTTGATTGTCAACTTTGAAAAATCACAGTATGCGCATGAAATATAACAATATGATCGGTAATTATGCAAAATATCGGCCAACCCTTTACGAATTTAGTGGAAAAAAACATCATTCATTCATTTTCAATGTTCCAGGAATTTCTCTATGGACCCCTGAAGTTCGATTTTTTGCGAAAACTGATATATGTCAAAAAATCTGACAGATAATTGTTAATAACTGGAAAGTTCTGAACTTACCATTTAATGTAGAAAAATGGGGTATTTAAATATAAGAAACTCAAAGATGGCGCCGATTTACGACATTTTGGGAAATGCTGTCGTTTTGGAAATATTTTATTTGGACTTGCAAGAGTCGGTCATGGCCGGCTATCAAATTTCATAATATTATTTCCGAGAATCAAACATTTGCTAACGAACGAGCTACGTGAATCACCCTGTGTACTATATATTTTTGATATTTTAAATTATTGATATTGTATATCTACATTATTTTGCAGCTGCTACATATTTTATTATATTAAAACTTTACATCTGGAACTAGTTTTATTAGGGAATTTCCGGATAAAAAAAATTCGCTTATGACAAGATTATGACTTAGGTATATCATAGCGCCTCCGTGGCCGTGCGGGAAAGTCGATTCAGACTTTCCAATACGGACTCGGGGGTCGACGGTTCGAGCCTCACCGGCGGCGGATGATTTTTCAAATTACTGCTGTCGTTGAGATCGAGCTTAAGGCGGAGAGTGGGTTAGTTTAGATGAGCAAAAAGGGTCAGCAATGGCCTAATTGCCAGTAAGCATCTTACTTTTACCTAGGTATATCATAATGTAAATAAGTTGGTTAATTCTAGCTTAATTCTGTGATTTCAATCTGCTTACTTCCGAAATCTAACTATAAACCATCTCCAAGGTCAAAGTTTATTCCACCTAAGAGAAATTTATCCTGTCAAGCGAAACAACTAAACACCCTGTTAAGCACACTTGGAGAACTTAATCACCCCAACATATTTTAAGAAACCTGACGATCATTTCACTAACCAAGTTAGCATCACCAGAGGATGAACAATTATAACCATCTTATATCCCCAACTCTATTAGTGAATTTTGGTAGAAAAATTCACTAATGGGGAGATACCAACTAATTTTTAAAATATTTTTTTAAAAATGAGAACTGCCTAAGACCCCTAGAACCCATGTGCGGGGTCAGTTTCATATATGTTTATGTATATATATATATATATATATATATATATATATATATATATATATATATATATATATATATAGTGTGTCCACGGATTGAGTGTGGGTAAGGTATAAGTGCCAAGGGTTGCGGTGCTATCGGGGCGGCAAGGCCGCGGACGAGCCCTGAGGGAACAAAAAAAAAAGGTATAAGTGACAAAACAATTTCGAATTAGATTATGATATTCTGGGAATCGCTCCTGCTTTGTCTTAAACTGAGATGTTGAGAAAATGAACATTAATTAATATACAAGGTGGTTTATAACTGATGTAGTGTATTAAGAGTAAACTACCTTCGTTTATGAAGATACCGCAAAAAGTTATTAACAAAAATTATTTAGAATTAAAATTTATGAGAGGCTCTCAATTTTCAAAAAGATCAGCCTACTATGAATTTTTTTAGCTACGACTTTATTTAAATGACGTTCGACGGCTTCTATGATTAGGTGTATTTTAAGAAATACTTAAAACTGTATTAAAAAAAGTCTTTACCATAATTAAACTTGGGGTAGGTTTGCTTTCATCTCAACCAGTGAAAAAAGTAAAGTAAACGCACAATTGGACTTTCGAAGCAATAATTGGCGAGTTGCACGGCTACTTGAACTCTGCCTTGTTGTTCGTTTCCCGGGATACTAGTTATTTGGAAAATTGAAACGTCAATGTTATTTGTCACGAACGGCAAGCTTTTGTATTTAAAAAGGTTAACAACAGAACAAAAGGTGTTTATTGTGCAGTGCTATAGTTTGGGTGAAGAACATTCTTATCAGGGAGTGATAAGAAAATTCCTTGAACGTTGGCCAAATTATTCGGTTTCCGCTACTGGCGTAAAAAAAGTTGTTACAAAATTTTTGCCTACTGGGAGTGTTTTAAATGTTAAAAACACAAAATCCGACATAAATGAAGAAGACAATGCTGCAGCTGCATTAGCTATGGATTCTGTTAGGCGTTTTCCGAAATTATCATTAAGAAGAAGGACATTAGAAATGGGCAATATTAGCAAATCGCATTTGCAACAAATTTATCGTACCAACAAGGTGAAACCTTTCAAGGCAGAACATATACACACTTTGGAATAAAATGACGAGTCAAAACGATTAGATTTTTGTTTATGATACGGCGAGAAATATCTACAAAATCACAATTTTGGCAGAAGTATTATTTTTTCGAACGATACCACTTTCACCACTAATGGGGTGGTAAATTCCAAAAATGCACGGCATTTGTCTATGGAGAATCCAAGATATAGAGTTAATTGCAGAAGATAATGCCATAAAAAAGTAAATGTGTGGTGTGCTGTTTCTTACACTGGGATAACTGGGCCATATTTTTTTGAGCGGAATATGAGCCAGTACAGTAATCTGGAAATGCTGGAAAATATTCCTCAAGACCATTTGCATAACATGTCACTAGAAGATAGACAAACAGCATACTTTCAGCATGACGGCCACCCAGCACATGCAACCGGAATCGTTCGAGAATGGTTAGATTGCGAATTTCCTGGGCAGTGGATTGGTCGATATGGACCAATATCTTGGCCTCCCAAAAGTCTCGATCTTACCTTAATGGACTTTTATTTACGGGGCTATCTCAAACAGAAAGTCTACGCGGCTCCATTAAACAACGATCTTGATTTGTTGAAACTGAGGTTGAGAGAGGCAATTGACGGTATTCGAATTCAACATATTCAAAATCCGTACAAAGCATTTACTAAAGAGGCTGAGTTATGTGCATCGGTTGGTGGCAGCACATTTGAATAATTTCTTTATTTTTCGTTGTTTGTTTTTAATTTTGTTAGCAATAAGCGTTTTGTATTTTACTAATAAATTATTATTTAACATTGCATGGTTACTTACTTTGCGCACCTGCGTTCAGAAAACCACAGGTAAATAGCTCCATGTTGATAGGGAAAAAATGTTAATAATTTACTTGAAAATTAAAAGTAGGCCGATTTGGCTGAAAGCCTCTCATAAAATTTAATTCTAAACAAGTTTTGTTAATAACTTTTTGAGGTATCTTTGTAAACGGAGGTAGGTTACTCCTAACACATTTAATTAAATCAGTTCTAAACCACCCTGTATATTACTTGATTTTGTTCATTTCCTCAACATCTTAGCTTAAGACAAAGCAGGGGCGTTTCCCAGAATATCATAATCTAATTCAAAAATTTTTTGTCACTTATACCTTACCCACACTCAATCCGTAAACACACTGTATATATATATATATATATATATATATATATATATATATATATATATATATATATATATATATATATATATATATATATATACAGGGTCGCTGATAAGTCTGGAAACGGTCGATTATCCGGGAAAATATACAAGGTGTCGAAAAAAGTTTTATACAAAAGTTTTTGGGTTCTTCAATGTCTACTAGGCGGTGATAATTTCATTTATACAGGGTTGGTCATACAGGCGTGGCACACCAATATTAATTTTTTTTTAATGGAACACCCTATATATTCGATATTTCAATCCTTCTCTTAATTTTGAGCAACATTTATCAGAAGCATGATGTACATAAACTCAATCGTTTCCGGGTAAAAAAATAAATAAAAATAAACGCTATTGTTTTTAAAATCTATTGGATGAAGAACAAAAATAAATGAAAAGTAGAATATCTCTTGAAAACAATCTGTGAGTGTGAAAAGAACCGGTTGCGATGTTTTTAACATTGTTTGAAATCCTATTTTATAAGATGTTCAAAGTGTTCTCCATTGACCTCCTGACAATAATGAATTCGCTTAACAAAACATTGCACTGCATTTACAAGAACGTTTTGAGGAATGTTATTAATTTCATGCACAATCCTTGCTTGCAACTCTTCAATATTCTGCGGTCTATTTTGGTAAATTAAATTTTTTACATGACCCCACAAAAAAAAGTCAAGCGGCGTCATGTCGGGAGACCTAGCTGGCCATTCAATAGTTCCCCTGCGCCCTATCCATCTGCCAGGAAAGGTTTGATTCAGATATTCCCGTACCTCAATTCCAAAATGAGGGGGTGCCCCATCCTGCTGAAACCATATTTCTTCCGCTGGTAGATTTGGGTCGTTATTGTTCGGAAATAATCGACTAACGTCTGGAACAATTGATTCTTGCAAAAGTGTCAAATATCGAGCAGAGTTCAAATTACCGTGTATAAAATAAGGTCCTATGATATGTCCACCAATAATAGCACACCAAACATTTACTTTTTGCGGTCTTTGGGTGTGAATTTGTTCCATCCAATGTGGGTTTTCGTCTGACCAGTACCTACAGTTGTGTCGGTTGACTTGTCCATTCAAACAAAATGTAGATTCGTCGGAAAACAAAATGTGGTTGGCAAAGTTAAAATTTTGGCGTAACTTCTCCATAATAAGTTCACAGAACTCGATTCTGCGATCAAAATCGTCTTCACTCAGTTCTTGCAATAAATGAATTTTATATGGACGGAACTTTTCCCGCTTCGTAATCTTTTGAATTGAATATCGACTCATATTGTGATTTAAAGCCAATTGCTGTGTCGAAGTTTTCGGATTTTCCACCACATCTAATATTACATTCAAAGAATTTTCTTCATTTGTAACGGTTACTGGCCTTCCAGTTCTAGGTTTATCCTTGATACCGCCAGTTTCGTGAAAACGATGCAAAGTTTTCGAAACTGTGGATTTGGAGATCGATTCCCGCTCAGGATGCAACTCATTGAACATAATCACCACTTGAGCAAAACTTCGTGTTCTATCACCGTACCCTATCATCATTAAAATTTCGATACGTTCGGTTTCACTTAAACTTGCCATTTTGCACAAAAACTGTTGACACTAAATTACTAATGTTTCAAAACTGTTGACACTGAATGAATGTTTGACATTCGTTGTCCTGGAAACATTTTAAAACAAAAGAATAATACTGCGTTTCTTATGGGCATCTTATCTTATCTTGGGATTCCAAACAATGTTAAAAACATCGCAACCGGTTCTTTTCACACTCACAGATTGTTTTCAAGAGATATTCTACTTTTCATTTATTTTTGTTCTTCATCCAATAGATTTTAAAAACAGTAGCGTTTATTTTTATTTATTTTTTTACCCGGAAACGATTAAGTTTAGGTACATTATGCTTCTCATAAATGTTGCTCAAAATTAAGAGAAGGATTGAAATATCGAATAATATATAGGGTGTTCCATTAAAAAAAATTAATATTGGTGTGCCACGCCTGTATGACCAACCCTGTATAAATAAAATTATCACCGCCTAGTAGACATTGAAGAACCCAAAAACTTTTGTATAAAACTTTTTTCGACACCTTGTATATTTTCCCGGATAATCGACCGTTTCCAGACTTATCAGCGACCCTGTATATATATATATATATATATATATATATATATATATATATATATATATATATATATATATATATATACATATATATATAGATATATATATATATATATATATATATATATATATATATATATATATATATATATATATATTTATGATAAAAAGCTTGAGGCAGTTTGACATTGAGATTGAAAATTTAAAATTATGTATTTCCGATAATCACAATATAATATTTATTTATAACAAAACTAATTGTACTTATTAAGCTTCAATATGTAAATAAAAGACAGTAGCAAGTCGTAAGCAATATGTACAAAGGACTGAATAAATAATTTAAGAAAATGTAAACAATGTTTTAGGTTAACTATAGTATAAACAGTGAACTATAAAGTTTAAACTTGCCGTTTATTACGAACATAGTTTCTTACTTACCTTGAATCAAGCAGTAGTTATAAAAATTCATGAACTCCAAAGGGAAGTTATTGTTTTTGACCAATGTGTAAACAAACTGCATTCGTTGGATCAGGTGTTCTAAAAGTGTTTAAGTTACAAATTAATTTAAATAATATTAAATAAATAAATAAATAAATTTAAAGGCGCCCCACTACAAACATATAATCTGAGATTCATAAGTATAAATCATAATATCTATTACAATACCAGTGTACAAATATAGGAAACTAAAAATCTACAAATAATATTATACAAATATTACAGTATATATATATATATATATATATATATATATATATATATATATATATATATATATATATATATACTCGTTGTTCGTTTTTTTCTTGAAGAGTTATGTTATAATTTATTGGGTTTAAATTCGTGGAAACTTCTTCATTTTTGGACAAAATGAAAACAACATTTGTGTTTTTGATGTAACGACGTTTCGCGGCCTCATGCGTGGCTTCTTCAGGTTATTTATTTATTTATTTCATTTTATATTAATTTATTAACATTGCAGTTTTACGGTTGAGAGCAGTATGTTACACCATCACTCAATTGTACTTGCAGGAAAATATATCTTAGTTACTATAGTTCATTTTAATTTCTAATATTTAAGTGCGTTATTCTATTTCGAGAGGACATTTTGTATTCAATATATATATATATATATATATATATATATATATATATATATATATATATATATATATATATATATATATATATATATATATATCACACTAATAACTCAAAAAATAAAGGGTCGATTTTGATAAAATTCAGCAGATACCTTACTTTTGCAAGTGGCTTGGCTAAGTTCGTTAGCCAGGAAAATAGGACTCTGTTTTCCGGGACAATTTGAGGTTTTCTTTCGGAAATAAGTCGTATCTTGGAAAATAACAAAGCTATGGTAACCAAATGTGGTGCGTAGTTTTTCCGTATAAAAAGTAAACCACATACCAAAACTCAAATCTCTATTTTACAAGGAAAAAAAGCTATAGCCATTTATTTAGGAAAAATTTCCATTCCTATGAAAATTCACCACCATAACGCACTTGCTGCGTCCAAACTCTTTTATATTCTTCTGCAGGTAGTCGGTCTCGAACGACTAAGGCAGGTTCAACGATACCAAAATTAACATATTTCGTTTGGCGGAATATCCGTATTTTATTATCTATCGGACGTGCTTTTTCTGGTACTGATTTTACAAAGCAATCTATCAGGAGACTACTCATTGGCGGCGAAGCGAGATTCATACATTTTTTATTATATATATATATATATATATATATATATATATATATATATATATATATATATATATATATACTCCAAGGCGTTTGGCTGTCCTGGTGGTCTAACTTTTTTTATAAATTTTAGATTCTCCTCATTAACGTGGTGATTATTACCCCAAATATGTCGGGCGACGGAAGATCTATCTATAGTACCCTATCTTAATTGTGCTAAATGTTCTTTTAATATGTAATATGTAATATTAATAGATTTTATTTAACATGCAATATTTTGGTATTGCATCTTCTCTGACTTTTGGTGGCACTGATATTTTTCTTAACTAAATGCTCATAACTTTTTTCTTTTAACTTGGGAATCTAAATTTTAGTACATAGTTTACATTTTACAATGCGAACTCGCTTACCAAATTCGGTTGCCATAACTTTGTTATTTTCGAAGATTAAAATGTTTTCCGAAAGAAAACTCAACATTTTCTCGGAACAGCTTGTCAACAACTTATTCAAGGTACTTCCGAAAGAACTGCACCTACCAAATTTCATTAAAATCAGCCCATTATTTTTTGAGTTATCGGTGTGATACATTATATATATATATATATATATATATATATATATATATATATATATATATATACATATATATATATATATATATATATATATATATATATATATATATATATATACATACATATATATATATATATATATATATATATATATATATATATATATATATATATATATATATATATAGAGAGAGAGAGAGAGAGAGAGAGAGAGCCATAGAATGCTACGAGCGATTGTTGTTGACGGATATGTCTAATTCTGTTCACATTGGAATAGAGTTGAGAGTGTGTGTGCAATGGATCGTGGGTTGTCTGGGAATTTACATAGTGAAGGACGGTCAGATGTCTAATGTTAAATGGTTGTGGTGTATACTTTAATATGATAACTAATTATAAGGCGAAGCACGCACAAGTATAAGTAGATACCGCCCTGGGCAAGGCTGAACTTTTTGCCTCGCTGTTCGCCGGCAATTCTACCCTCATCCCACCTCCAAATGTTCAACCACCAACAGTCCCCAACGTCGCGCATAAAATGACGGATATCATTTTCAAAACTAAAAAGGTACGAAAGATGCTCTTTTCTCTTAATACCAGGAAAGCCTCTGGCCTCGACGAGATCCCAACAATTGTTCTCAAAAGATGCGCACCAGAACTTGCTCCTGTCCTGACTCGTCTGTTTCAGACATCTTACAATAGAGCCGTATTTTCTAGTAACTGGAAAACTGCTCGAGTACAACCCGTCCCCAAGAAAGGATCCAAAGCGCTTCCTAGCAACTACAGACCGATTTCTCTCCTTTCAGTCGTCTCTAAAGTGATGGAAAAGTATATAAACACTGAATTACTAAAATTTCTTGGAAAACACAGTCTAATCCACGACAGGCAGTATGGATTCCGTCAGCGCAGATCAACTGCCGACCTCCTTTCCTTTGTCACCCATTCTTAGAACAAGTCTATGGAACTACACGGTGAATCCCAGATTGTCGCTCTAGAGATATCCAAAGCATTCGATCATCTCTGGCACCCAGCGCTGCTTAATAAACTTACGGGCTATGGCATACCACCAAAACTCTGTACCTAGACAGCAAATTTTCTCTCCAACCGGAGCATTTCTGTTGTCGTAGATGGACATTCCTCTAAACTGTATCCAATTAATACAGGAGTTCCTCAAGGTTCAGTTTTAGCCCCGACTTTGTTTCTTCTGCACATCAATGACCTCCTCTATAGCACATCCAACCCAGTTCACAGTTACGTGGACGACAGCACTCTGCACTCAAATATACAATATTCTAAGCATGTCTCTTCAGCCCAATTAGATGAGGATCGCAGGGTTCTGTCTCCATGAAGCTCAAAAAAATATTAGTCTGGGGAAGTAGAAATCTTGTACAATTCAACCCCACCAAACCCCAGTCTTCCTTTCTTTCTCATAAGAGATACACCAGCCCTAGGCCAATCACAATAAACAACCAAGTTATTCAAAGTAATGAGTCCTTTTCACTTGTTGGCATTTCTGTAGATCGAAATCTCAATTGGCACCAACATGTCACATCAATTGCAGAAGCGGCTGCTAAGAAATTAGGTTTTCTCTTCCGGGCTCGCAAATAATTTTCACCAGCTAATCTGTATACCTTATATACTTCACAAATTAGGTCAAACCTCGAATACTGCTCCCACATCTGGGGTGCCGCTGCCGCTTCTACACTCGATATCCTGGTCTCAATTCAGAAGAGAGCTATACGTCTCGTCGGTGACCCTACCCTTACCTAAAGGCTGCCATCCCTTGCCCACCAACGTGCCGTTGGTGACCTCTCTCGCTCTCTCTTTTATAGATATCTGCACGGGTACTGCTCAGAGGAGCTTTCTTCCATAGTTCCTCCACCTGCTGCCCCCAACAGATCTACAAGAGGTACAGAGCAAATGCATTGTTTTACTGTCCACGTCACCAGACATAGAACATTTTGTTATGCCCGGTCTTTTGTCCCGAGGACTTCCAAGTTGTGGAATTCCTTGCCGGTACATGTTTTTCCTTCTCCTCCGAACCTCCAAACCTTCAAGTCCAGAATTAACAAGTTGCCTCTTCCCCCCTTGTGGACACCCACGGTACGATAATATTTAGGCTGTAAGCCCTCGTGGTGTGTTGTTGAAATATAAAGAAAGTTATACTTATGTGCTTTAACATTTTTGTTGTAAAGTTTAAGTGTAGATTTGTATTAATTGTATATATATATATATATATATATATATATATATATATATATATATATATATATATATGTGTGTGTGTGTATATATAATTTTTTACGGGCCCTGGTTGAAAAAAAAATTAAAAAACCTCACCATATGGATACCTCCCTAGGGGCGAATTTGTTAAAGAAAAATTCGCTAATAAACAACGACGGGAACTAGGTGATAAAACTTAATAACATTTTAAAACTAAACAAAAATTATCTATGGGCATATGACAAAACACTGTTATGTAGTGTCAAACTTTTTAACACACACGACGTATTGTCAAGTTGAAATTTATACAAGAGGTTTAAAAATATTTAAATTAAAATTTTACACAAAAAAATAAACGTGTTAGCAACCGTTTAAAATGGACACAACATCTGAGAAGTCTAGTGTACCTGCAGAAGGAAAAGCCCTTTGTGGAAGTGAGTAGTGACAACTATTTAAAATCATTCTGACGTTAGTAAACCAAACAGTCTTTTCAAAATAATACAGGAAGTAAGACTTCTAAAGTATTTTTATAGACACATAAAGGTCGCTTTTGTATTATTAAAAAACAAACGTTTACGTTACGAAACACATCGGTTATATAAAATATTGACATATTCCGTTTTGGACTGAGATTGTCAAAAAAATACTTTGCCTAATACGGTAACTGCATGATATACCCACTTAACATATCATGCAGTAACTGTATGAACATTTTGGTACGTAGGGAAAACAGTCCGAGACGGCATATTTTTCGGATATGATAAAAAATAGAAGTTTTTCTGAATAAAAGCAACAAATATATGTACAAACACAGTAGTTTATTATTAGCCAAAGGAACACTAACGTATAAGAACAAGAACGCCTACATTTTGTATATAAATTCTTACATTAACCATCTCACCTAACACAGAAACCTAATTGGAAAGTTATAGATTATAAATACATTTTAAAGACAGATGTCAAGATTAAAGACTTTCACTGATTTTGGAAGGCTGATACAATCTGCGTGGTATCATTTTTTGTAAATTTTACAACGGAACCATTATCCTTTACTTAGTGGTGTGCGGTCCATGGAAGCAAGGGAAGCATTGCTTCCCTTAAAATAACGACTACATACCTAAACCGCATTATTTAAAATCCCTTTTGTATTTTAAATATTAAATTTCAAATTCTGAAACTAATTTAATTATTAAAATTCGCAATCTCACATACATAATTATTTATTATGCAGCATACTGTATTTGTATATACGCTCCTAACAAGGTGAATGAGACCGATTGCGGACAGCATAAATACACGTAGTCAGCAGGCAACTTTATAAAAGAAACCTCGGCTCGGCGCGATGTACGCATGTTTTTAGAACGTGTTGTACTACGAAGACCAGGTGCGAATGTGCCTGATCATTTCGTATATATAAACAGTCGAGTAAGTAAAATACATTGGCATTTTATGATTATTAATATGGCTGCAAGTAGATCGGCTTTTAACAGCGGAGACGGTGGGGGTGGGGATTTACAAACTTTACAAACAAGTGGTAATAATAACTGTGATTGTATTGTGTGTTTTTTGATAAGTAAATGATTTTCAGCTTTACTGTTTGCTGAAATCTTGCTATTATTAATATAGGTAGGCCGAAACCTAATATAAAAAACTTAAATACAAGAATTAAAACATGAACCTATTCGACATTTCAACGCGGAAAAAACTCATAAACAATATGAATGGTTAACGGGTTGTGAAAACAGGAATAAACTGTTTTGTTGGTCTTGTAGTCTATTTGTGACTGAAAAGGGGTTGTGGAATAAAAGTGAGTTTCCCGACTTGAATAATCTACATAAACTAGTACAAAGACATGTTATGTCTAAAGCGCATTTACAGACCATTTTAAAATTAAGTGTCTTTGGAAAAACGCGAATTGAACACGCAGTTGACAAGCAGATTGAAATTCATCGTCAACACAATGAACTGGTTGATAAAAACAGAAACATATTAAAAAGACTTATTGATGCTATGTGTTTTCTTGGTCGCAGCATGAATTGAGCTTCAAGGGTCATGACGAAACAACTACATCTGCAAATAGAGGAAACTTTCAAGACCTAGTTTCTTTAATAGCCAAATACGACATTTGTTTAAAAATCATTTGGAACAGTCTAACGTTTTTCGCGGGACATAAAATCGCATTAAGAGTGATTTAATTTCGGCTGCTGCCACTATTAATTTGAACAGAATTAAATCTGAAATTAAACAGACTCGTTTCATTGCTATTGTTCTAGATGAAACAATCGATGTAACTAATTTAAGTCAACTATCTGTAGTAATACGCCACGTAAAAATGGATGGGAGTGTACAAGAAAGATTTTAGGCTTTAAAAATGTGACAGAAGATCGTACCGCAAACGCTTTATATAAAATTGTGCTTAATATTATGAAAGATATTGAGGAGGCTGATAATAAATTAATTGCCCAAATCTATGATGGGGCTGCTGTTATGGCAGGACGTTTAGGATGTCTTCAAGCTAAAGTGCGGGAAACGTTCTCCATTGCTCTATTTGTACACTGTTGTGCTCATAAATTAAATTTAATTTTATCACAATCTATAAATCATATAATGTAAAGTGTTAAATGGCTGCTTTTTTTCCAAATTTACGAAGCGCACACAAGCCTTAGACCCAATTGTTAAAAAATGTTTACCCAAAGTAGCTGCAACCCGATGGAACTACAACGGCAGGGTTGTGTTAACTATATTTGAACACCGTGAATCGTTAATTGAACTTTTTGAAAACATCATGGGAAATAGCAAAGATTGGGACGCAGAAACAATAAATAGTTCTAGAGGATTTTTGGATGGTTTGAAAGGAGACTTTAATTTTAATTTTTTACTTAATATATTCTCGGAAATATTTCCGTTTTCAGATAATGTATTTAAGATATTGCAATGTAAAATAAATGGCATTGGTTTTTGCCTGAAAAAAATTTGTGAATTTAAATCCATTATAATTCAAAAAAGGAATGAATTTGATAAGTTCTGGGAAAAAAATAATTGAATTAGGAGAAGTGGAGTAACGAAGAAAGCGTCTGCGCAATGATAATGTGGCAGACCTTCACACTTCTTACCGCCGCCTTTTCTACGAAATTATAGATCAAATTCAGCAGCAAATTAACTGCAGATTTGATCATCTCAGTGACCTGAAATTTCTTGAATTGTGTAATTTTGGAGGATTTAAAGGGATACCTTTCCCAGATGATTCATTCAAATCATTATTTAACCACTATGGACATTAGTTTGACAAAGCGTTATTACGATCAGAACTTACAGTCATTTATGAACCCGATGTTATTGACACAAAAACTTACGCTAGTGAACTTTCTTAAAACAATCAAAATTGGAAAATGCATATTCTGAAGTTTTCAAATTATGTGAATTAGTATTAACAAGTCCTGCTACTAGTGCGTCTGTAGAACGAAATTTTTCTACATTGAAACGTATCAAGAGTTTTGTTAGAAATTCAACAGGACAGGAAAGACTTTCCCAAATTTCAATTTTGTCAGTTGAAAATAAACTCCTCCAGGAAATGTCCCAGAATCCACAGTTACATGACGACATTATTAACGAATTTTCCAAAAACAACAGAATAAATGAGTAACACTATAAATAGGTAAGTTTCTGGGAATTGCTTCCCTTATTTCAAATGTCACCGCACGCCCCTGCTTACTTCGAGATCTGCTATATGGTTCAAGACAGAAAATGCGAGTTGATAACTAATTTTCTCTTGTTTTTATTAATATAAGAACAGATGGAACAAGTATACTGACGTTAACGTTATAATGTTATTTTGGTTAAAGATGTCACGACAAGAGTGCCCATAAGGTAGATTGTATATTAATCTCAATATTCGCATCTGTATCACAAATATTAAATGGCAGTCCGAAGATTGGCCCCAGATAACGATACCGTAACTCAGATGTGAATAGACAGCCGCATAATAGACTTTCAGCAGATGATCGGAGTTTAAGGAATCTTTAAGCATCAAAATCGCATAAAACGCGAATATTAATTTATTGCACACGTGATCAATCTGGTCTATATATAACAGGCTACTGTCAATTCTACACCCAAAAACTTTGTCACCTTTTTGAATTGCACCGCATTTACGTTCACCTAAATGGTGCTGTCGAACATTCTCTCTCTTCGGTGGCAGTTACGCATTTCAAGAGAACAAGTCTTGTCATAGTTTATAATTAATCGGTTTGTATAACACCATTCATCAAAAGACGTACTACGGATTTTAATTTTAACTTTTGCCGACAATAGGCATGGATGCAAAATGATAATGTTTTGTATCCTCCTAGTATGTCGAAAAGCAAAACTATTGGACAATTGATAGTCCCTTTATTAATCTTATTTTTAAAGGGGTAGACATTGATCCAATCCAATCCATAGCAGGTGGTAGTGGAATTTTCCTTTACGTAATAGTAAAGGATTTTTTCACGCCCGAGGAGGTACCACCCCAACCATCAAGGTTCTGGTGTATGAGTCGGTTTCCCTTATAAGCAAAAATGATGATGGCTCCTCCTTGTACAAAATATTCCGGAGGCAAAATACCCCTCTATTCGGATCTCCGGGAGAGGGGTGTACAGGGGGCGCCAACATCAAGATTAAACATATCCTTTTCGAATATATGCGGCCTAAATTCTAACCTGAACTACGTCCACCATTTCCTCCAGGCTAACAGGCTCCAACTTCTCTTCCTCACCAAAACCCAAATTAGTGCCAAAACAGCCACTAATCACCTTAATTTCCCGGGGTAGGAGCTCGTTACTTCCTTTAGATTGCATAGAGGCGTGTGCGCATACGTCCGTAGCAATCTACCATGCACCAGACTCCCCAATTTAGAAGCTGGAAGAAAAGACATACTATGGATAAAACTCTCTCTCAGGGACAACTAAATTCATCTGTTGCACTTACCGGTCACCTTCTGACAACAACTTTGTCCAGCTCTTTGACTACCTTTCTGAAAAAACCGACTATCTGATTTTCGAATATCCTTCCTCCGAGGTCACTATTCTTGGTGACTCCAATGTCCATAATAAGGAATGGCTAGGACCTTCTAAAACCGATCCACAAGGGAGAGTAGCGGAGGCCTTTTCAGTAAGCAATTCTTTAGCCAATATGGTTCAGCAACCTACTTACTTTCCTCGTATCCCAACACACAGCTCAAATCCCTTGGATCTCCTTCTTACTACACAACCTGAATGCTATAAGATATCAGTCACCGCCCCCCTTGGTTGCTCAGACCACGGCATGGTCGCTGCTTCCTGCGCAATGCAACCCGAGGTCACACAGCCATCACACCCACGTATCGTTTGGCACTACAACTCCGCAAACTGGGACGAAATACGGGATTACTTTTCCTCATTTCCACGGGCGTCTGTCTGCTTTTTTCATCCTGACCCCTCTGATATATCACAAAACGTCACCGAAATTATCCAAGCTGGCATGGAATTATTTATCTCACGTACACAGAAAACCTCTTCAGCCACTCAAAAGCCCTGGTTCTCTAAATCCTGTGACAAGGCCAGACTTGAAAAGGTCAATGCTCACAAAACGCTTCTACACAATCCCAGTAAAGAAAATCGTGAAGCATTTAACGACGCAAGAAACCGCTATGTCCGCATTCTTTCTGAGGCAAAAAGCTCGTTTAATAACCACATCAAAAACAAACTCCTCTTAAGCTCTAACGGCGGCAAACCCTTCTGGACTCTTGCTAAATCTATTGGGAATAATTTCTGCAAAAGCACGTTCCCACCTCTTGTCTCAGGGGATGAAATTGTTTCTACCGCCCTGGGCAAGGCTGAACTTTTTGCTTCGTTGTTCGCCGGCAATTCTACTCTCAACCCACCTCCAAATGTTCAACCACCAACAGTCCCCAAAGTCGCGCATAAAATGACGGATATCATTTTCAAAACTAAAAAGGTACGAAAGATGCTCTCTTCTCTTAATACCAGGAAAGCCTCTGGCCTTGACGAGATCCCAGCAATTGTTTTCAAAAAATGCGCACCAGAGCTTGCTCCTGTCCTGACTCGTCTGTTTCAGATATCTTATAATAAATGCATATTCCCTAGTAACTGGAAAACTGCTCGAGTACAACCCATCCCCAAGAAAGGATCCAAAGCGCTTCCTAGCAACTACAAGCCTATTTATTTCCCTTCAGTCGTCTCTAAAGTGATGGAAAAGTATATAAACACCGAATTACTAAAATTTGACTGCCGACCTCCTTTCCTTTGTCACCCATTCTTGGAACAATTCTATGGAACAACACGGTGATTCCCAGATTGTTGCTCTAGACATATCAAAAGCATTCGACCAGGTCTGGCACGCAGCGCTGCTTAATAAACTTCGGGCCTATGGCCTACCACCAAAACTTTGTACCTGGACAGCAAGGAGCATATCTGTTGTTGTGGATGGCCATTCCTCTAAACTTTATCCAATTAATGCAGGAATTCCTTAAGGTTCAGCTTTAGCCCCTACTTTGTTTCTTCTCCACAACAATGACCTCCTCTCTAGCACATCCAAGTTCTCAGCTACGCGGACGCCAGCACCCTCCATTCAAATATACAATATTCTAAGCTTGTCTCTTAGCCCAATTAGATGAGGATCGCAGACTCATGGAGGGTTCTGTCTCCGTGGATCTCCGAAAAATATTAGACTGGGGAAGTAGAAATCTTGTACAATTCAACCCCACCAAAACTAAGTCTTGCTTTCTTTCTCACAAGAGATACACCAGCCCTAGATCCATCACAATGAACAACCAAGTTATTCAAAGTAATGAGTCCTTTTCTCTTGTTGGCATTTCTGTGGATCGAAATCTTAATTGGCACCAACATGTCACATCAATTGCAGAAGCGGCTGCTAAGAAATTAGGTTTCCTCTTCCGGGCTCGCAAATACTTTTCACCAGCTAATCTCTATACCTTATATACTTCACAAGAAAAGGCCAAACCTTGAATACTGCTCCCACATCTGTGGTGCCGCTGCCGCTTCTACTCTAGCTATTCTTGACTCCATTCAAAAGAGAGCTATACGTCTCATCGGTCACCCCACCCTCACCCAAAGGCTGCCATCCCTTGCCCACCGACGTGCCGTTGGTGACCTCTCTCTCTCTCTCTTTTATAGATATCTGCACGGGCACTGCTCAGAGGAGCTTTCCTCCATAGTTCCCCCCCCCCCCCCGCTGCTGCCCCCAACAGATCTACCAGAGGAACAGAGCGAATGCACCCTTTTACTGTCCAGGTCACCAAACTTAGTTATGCCCGCTCTTTTGTCCCGAGGACTTCCAAGTTGTGGAATTCCTTGCCGGCACATGTTTTCCCTTCTCCTCCGAACCTCCAAACTTTCAAGTCCAGAATTAACAAGCTGCCTCTTTCCTCCTTGTCAACACCCACGGTACGATAGTATTTATGCTGTAAGCCCTCGTGGTGTGTTGTTGAAATTAAAAAAAAAACTTAGTTTCCTCCACCGTCTTAGCGTAGACAACAATATGAATGTCGTCGGCGTACATGAAAACTTTTTCGTCTTGTACAAATTGCGGCAAATCGTTTACATAGAGTGTAAACAAAAGGTGGATGTGCCCAATACTTACACTATATCTTTGGCAATTAATATTATTCGCCTTAACAAGTAATTGTCTTTTATTGAGATGCGAAAGCAGAAGGTCGTTGCAAGAGCCTCTTATCCCCAGCGCTCGCATCTTTCACTTAACAAAAAAGAATTCACCGTGTCAAAGGCACGAGACAGGTAAAAAAATAAGTTAACCACAATGTAATTAAGGTCCGTTTTATCGTTTACATATTAAATTTATTCGATAAGGGCAGTTTCGGTCGAATAATCACTTCTAAAGCCTTGCTGTGATGGTGATATCAGGTTATTAGCGTTCAAGAACTTAACTATCCTTTTGTGTACTGCCCTTTCTATGATTTTTGAAAAAAAGTATTCTTAATATCGATACGGGACGATAATTCTCTAGATTGCTACTATCCCGTGAATAATAATAGTTTTATCGAGGCCATACCACCTTTTTGACCACCATCACAACGCTACTGTCCCCCGCGTTCAACACAGCAACAACTACAGCCAATTTCAATATGTCAGGGAATTTTCCCAGGCATATACATGAACTTTTAATATTTGTCAGTGGCGCGGCAAGCTCAACAACACATTGCTTAATAATTGTTATTGGAACCAGCAAAGCGGCACGAGTTTTTATCAGGAAGTTCATTGGTGATACAAATAACTTCACATTTAGTGACAGGTGTTATAAAAAGTGTTTTGAGCTCATATTTTTCAGCTGTGCAGCTATCAGACATCTGGCCCCCGAAATGCAACACGAGCTCCTTCTCAGCAACACATGAAAAATATCTGGCAAGTACCTCAGCAATTTCTACTCTACTAGCTATGTGTTTGTTTTCGTATAGTAAATTCGAAATGCAGTCCTCTTCACAAGGTTTGTTTTTCTTGAGATTAACAAGCCGCCATAGTGCTTTAGTTTTATTTGGGACGTTAGTGTTTTTCCTGTTTAATTAGGTTATTTACCTCTGCTTTCATTACTGTATACATAACGTTAATCTCCGACTTGTTTTCGTACTGAATTGAAAAGCCTTAGGTCGTTAAGTTTTTGTTGCAGATTTGGTGAAAACTTGGTCCGATATTTTAGATCAAAACCCGAATGAACAATTTTTTAGTTTTCGGACAAGCTACCTCAAAGCACCAGACAAGAGTGTCGAAAAAAGTTTTAGATGCCATCGTCACTTCCACTTACATAGAAATCGTATGTGCTCGCAAAACGAGTTCAAAACGAGTTTTAAATTCGTTAATTGTCATTTCATTTAGGGGCGGAAAGAGAATTTCTCTTTTAGCCTCTATGGAAGAGTGGCCAATTTCGTTCGCTGGGGGAAAAATAACTGCCTGAGCGTAACAGTCCAAGATTCCTGGATCAAAATTGTCTACAACAACACCCTCAATATTTGTTAATACATAATCAATGCTACAACTACTCAAAATGTCCCCCGATCTAAAGACCCCCTTTTCGGAGTATTAACAAGAGAAGTTAAATTGTAAGAATGAAATAGATCGTCTATTATTTTATCATCAAACGATCCATTTTTTTTATTATTTTTTTTAGTTTCAACAAAACACCACGAGGGCTTACAGCCTAAATACTATCGTACCGTGGGTGTTGACAAGGAGGAAAGAGGCAACTTGTTAATTCTGGACTTGAAGGTTTGGAGACTCGGAGGAGAAGGAAAAACATGTGCCGGCAAGGAATTCCACAACTTGGAAGGCCTTGGGACAAAAGAGCGGGCATAACAAGAACTTCTATGTCTGGTGACCTGGACAGTAAAAGGGTGCATTCGCTCTGTTCCCCTGGTAGATCTGTTGGGGGCAGCAGGTGGGGGAACTATGGAGGAAAGCTCCTCTGAGCAGTTCCCGTGCAGATATCTATAAAAGAGAGAGAGAGGTCACCAACGGCACGTCGGTGGGCAAGGGATGGCAGCCTTTGGGTGAGGGTAGGGTCACAGATGAGACGTATAGCTCTCTTTTGAATGGAGTCCGGGATAGCGAGTGTAGAAGCGGCAGCTGCACCCCAGATGTGGGGGCAGTATTCGAGGTTTGGCCTTATTTGTGAAGTATATAAGGTATAGAGATTAGCTGGTGAAAAGTATTTGCGAGCCCGGAAGAGGAAACCCAATTTCTTAGCAGCCGCTTCTGCAATTGATGTGACTTGTTGGTGCCACAGATATGCCAATAAAAGAAAATGACTCATTACTTTGAAGAACTTGGTTGTTCATTGTGATGGGTATAGGGCTGGTGTATCTCTTATGAGAAAGAAAGCAAGACTGAGATTTGGAGGGGTTGAATTGTACAAGATTTCTACTTCCCCAGTCTAATATTTTTTGTAGATCCACGGAGAGAGAACCCTCCATGAGTCTGCGATTCTCATCTAATTGGGCTAAAGAGACAGGCTTAGAATATTGTATATTTGAGTGGAAGGTGCTGTTGTCCGCGTAACTGTGAAGTGGGTTGGATGTGCTAGAGAGGAGGTCATTGATGTGGAGAAGAAACAAAGTAGGGGCTAAAGCTGAACCTTGAGGAACTCCTGCATTAATTGCATACAGTTTAGAGGAATGTCCATCCACAACAACAGAAATGCTCCTGTTGGAGAGAACATTTGCTGTACAGGTACAAAGTTTTGGTGGTAGGCCATAGGCCGGAAGTTTATTAAGCAGCGCTGCGTACCAGACCTGGTCGAATGCTTTGGATATGTCTAGAGCGACAATCTGGGATTAGCCATCCTTATTTATATTGAAGTCACCTGTTACAGAAGCAAATTTGTATCTCTGAATAACAGTTTTAAGGAGTTTACACACTAGGTCACAAAATATCCCAAAGTTGCCTGCGCGCGATCCGCAAATATTAACAATACATGTCTGTTTATCATATAGGATAGCAGCGCATTCAAAATTAGGCTCAACGTAATGTCTATTTAAATAAGCCAATTTACATTTCTGTTCAGATGCTTTAGTGGCGAAAATAATTGACCCACCGTGTCGGTGGATTGTTCATACAAATGCATCGACTTTGACATAACCATCAAGAGCAACAGCATTAAAATTTGATTGTGTTAGCCGATGTTCACAGATACAAATAAATCGCGATTTCGTTCTTTCAAGAAACAGTTCTAAAATGTTAATTTTATTGGTTAAACACTTAATATTTATATGCCGCAAGTCTATCTGCCTAATCTCACAATTTAGAAAAGGGTCACCGTAAGTGAATCTATTGGTGTCAGAAAACTTAAAAACAGTGCTACTTACTGATGTGATTTCATTATCTAGTAACACGTCACAATCACTCTGTTGCTCTCGGCTCTGTTCATTTGTGAAAAAATCTATAATCTTTGACTATTACCCCAGCAGACCAGTTTTCCTCGTCGAAGATATCACTTTTCTATTTTCTCAAATTTTCCTGTCAAGCCTTAGTAAAATCTGACCCTTGGGGATTAACTATCTCCACTACAGGTTTCCCGGGTTTTCTACTTTCACATGGTGGTCCGCTGCAGTTTCGTCACTGCGAGGCTTCCACTTTCCATCAAAATGTTAGAAATTTCAAGCAAAGCGGTGGCGCTCGAGTTAAACATTTTTTTCCGATCAAACACCGACCCACTTAAATCTTCGGAAGTAGACGGTTACAAAATCATCTTTATCATAGGTCAACATACTGTGCTGATTTGCCTAGAAATTAAAGTCTAAACTTCTGTCTTTATAGCTTATTTTCTTCACAAGACACACCACAAAGGTGTCTGAGTCAGGACTGGCAATGGTCAATACTGTTTATCTACGAGTAAAAATTTTAATGTTCCAGGCTGCTTGAAAGCCAGGTTTACATTTGCCATATTTGCTGCGTTGGGTGTTATGATTGTATATGGTTGTAGAACTAACATCCACGTTGGTATTGTGAGTATGGTTAATCATACGTATAGTAAGCAGCATTCAAGTGGTGGTGGTAAAGCTAAAGAAATCTGCAATTTCAAAGGAACGAAGGAGAAAAGTGAGGTATGCAATATCATTTCCTATTATTTGATACGTATTTCACTGAAAACATAATTGACAATAACAAGATGGCCGGATGCTGGTGTCACTAACATTTTTCTTGCGTTAAGAACCGTGTAGTCTTATTATTAATTATAAGATGATAATATCGTAATATCTATTCGTCTGTACACTATTATTAATATAGGTATAACAAGCAACTTTTCTTTAGTCTCAACACAGAACAGAAAACGAACTAATACATAAATAATACAACTGTGTTAAGTCTGTGATCTAGGCACATATTTAAAATAAAGACACTGCTCGTGATGTCAAAACAATCACAAACACACACACACACACACACACAAATAAACTTCCGTGCATAGAAATAGGCCCACTGTAAACTTTTCACTGTAACTTTATTTCTTTTACAAAGTATTCATCAGATAAAAAAAAGTCTGGACGCAGCAAGTGCGTTATGGTAGTGAATTTTCATTAATGTTTTAATGGCAAATATGTGTTTTTTTAAGAAAACAGGCATCAAATTTGGTTACCAGTATCACCTATATCGTAGAAACAATGTCCCATGTTTCATCAAAATAACTTTATTGTTTGTTGAAAATATACAAAAATTTCCGAAAGTAAACTTAAAGTGTTCCCAAAAAAACCGGTTTCTTGGTCAACCTTATAGGTTGATAGCAAATTGAGCTATTCAAATTTGAAGCATTTAATGATTTAATGAAAATTCGCTACCATAAGGCACTTGCTGCGTCCAGAATTTCTTTTCTTACAAACATGCATTATATTTCGATGGAAAATGCAAAAATGCAAGAACATAAAGCGTGTTCGATTAAAAAAAAAATGTATCATCAACGACTTATGGACTATCCTGTGATTGTAGAAATATTTTTTTAATGTAGTTCAAGACACCCTATAATTAATGTATACAATTTTTTTCATATCTTGTATTATAACGGATATATTGAGCTTTATTGATTTTTTACGAAAATTTGACAACAATTATATACCATTAAACGATAAACTATAGCTAAGACTACTGCCAAAGCAATCAGAGAAAGGGTCTATTTGAAATGAATTTTCTGGAAATATTTTAGGTCAGTGAAGGACAATGACGGTTAAAGCTAAGACTTCAGACTGTGTTAAACATTCTTCTTGAGACATTTTCTTTCCATAGCTACTATTAGTTTCAGGTTCTTTGCCTAAATGTTGGCAATTTTGACGTTTTAAATCACGACATTGACGTTTTGAGGAAAACCCCAATTTATTTTTCTTTAAATGCCTATAACTTTTTTTCTTTTAACCTACAGAGCTAATTTTTGGTAGGTGATTTACGTATGATATAAACTAGCGTACCAAATTCGGTTACCCTTACTTTGTTATTTCCGGAGATATAATTTTTTTTCGAAACAAAACACAACATTTTCCGGGAAAACCTGGGCCGATTTTCCTGGCTAACAAACTTATCCAATCCACTTGAAAAACTCTGGACGCAGCAAGTGCGTTATGGAAGTGAATTTTCATTAATATGTTTTTAATTACAAATATATCGCTCTAATGCGAGCAGGCATCAATTTGGTTACCGGTATAACCTATATAGTAGGAACAGTGTATCATATTTTATCAAAATAATTATTTGAAAATGTACAAAACTTTTCGGAAAATAAACTTTAAATGTTTCTGAGAAAACTGGTCACCTAGCCAATGAACCTTAGGTTAATAGCAAATTGAGTTATTGAAATTTGAAACATTTAATGAAAATTCTCAACCAAAACGCCCCTGCTGCGTTCATAGAAAAAATTTCCGAAAATACAGTTAAATGTTGGTTTCCTAACCAACAAAACTTACGTTAATAGCAAATGAGTTATTGAAATTTGGAGGACTTAATGAAAATTTGCTACCAAAACGCACTTACTGTGTCCAGATTTTTTCTTACAAACATGCATCATATTTTGATAAAATATGCTAAAATGCAGTAACGAATTTGTTCTACGAAAATTAGCTAAAAATTATAGACCGTTAAACCATAAACTTCACTAAACATACAGCGAAAGCATCAACTTAACTAAACCGACAGCCAAAACATCAGAGAAAGGGTCTATTTCAAATGAATTTTCTGGGAATATTTTAGTAAAATGAAGGACAATGACGATTGCAACTAAGACTTCAGGCTTTGTAAAACATTATTCTTGAGACATTTTCCTTCCATAGCTCATATTAGTGTCAGGTTCATTGCCTAAATATTACCAATTTTGACGTTTAAAATCGCGATTTTGACGTTTTGAGGAAAACCCAAATTTATTTTTCTTTGAATGCCTGTAACTTTTTTGTCCTTTAACCTACGGAGCTAAATTTTGGTAGGTAACTTGCCTATAATGATATAAACCCGCGTATGAAATTTGGTTGCCCTTACTTTGTTAATTTTGGAGATATAATTTTTTTTCGAAAGAAAACATAAAATTTTCCAGGAAAACCTCGGCGGATTTTCCTGGCTAACGAACTTATTCAAGCCACTTGCGAAAGGAAGGTACTCACCAATTTTGACGTTTAAAATCGCGATTTTGACGTTTTGAGGAAAACCCCAATTTTTTCAATGACTCTAACTTCTTTGTGTTGCCACCTAAAGAGGCAAATTTTGGTAGGTGATTTACCTATAATGCTATAAATCCGCACATCAAATTTGGTTGCCCTTACTTTGTTAATTCCGGAGAAATAAATTTTTTTCGATTTTTTTCGCAAGAAAACACAAAATTTTCCGGGAAAACCTGGGCGGATTTTCCTGGCTAACGAACTTATCCAAGCCACTTGTGAATGGAAGATATTCATCAAGTTTTATCAAAATCGGTCCATTATTTTTTTAGTTATAGGTGTGACACATAAATATATAAATATATATATACAGTGTGGAACAGCCAAATGGAATAAATTCGATAACGGATAAATGAGGGCGTGTTGGGAAAAACGCTTGGACACGTCGATTTGTATTTTTAACTGCGCATCTTTTTCAAGAAAAAAAATTATATAGGGTGCGTCATGTGACAGTGGCCAATACCAACTTTCTTATTTTAAATACAAGCCCCTGTATGTTATTAATTTTTTGGATTCTTCAGAAAATTCTAGACATAATTCATGTACAATGTCCTATACCTATCTTCAACTGTTTCGTAAATATTAAGTATTTTCAGATTTATTACAAAAATTAACATTAAAAATAGAAAATTATTTTATTTCACAAATTCGCTACATTGCATTCAATACTTATTTCCCATTCAGCTCTTGATAATGAGAAAGTAAACAAAAACCATTCCTGCGTTTCTTTTTACTGATATGAAATGAAACAAAAACAAAAACAGTTTTCTTTCTGTTCGTATAAAACTCGTAGCCTTAGCAACTTGTTGTCTGCCTGCATGACAGTAGTGATTAGTGTCAGTGCTATTGTCGTTTGAATTTCGTTAACTGTACGTAATAATATCAGAAAAATGGTTCATTTAACAGAAATGCACAAAATAACCATTCTACAAATGATTGGTTATGGAGATAACACACGGACACAGATGGAAGTGTCTCGCTTATTTCACGAAAAATTTCCAAATTTGCCGCCTGTATCCCAAGGAACAATTAGCAAAATAGAAAAGCAGTTTCGCGAGCTTGGTCATGTGAGACAGATAAAAAAAGTAGCTGCCAATGCAGTAAGTGATGATACGAAATTGGATATTACGCTTGAGTTTCAAGAAAACCCACATACTTCTGGTCGACAAGCAGCCCAACTATTCAACGTTAGCCACACAGCAATTTTTCGAACATTAAAGGAAAGTAAAATGCATCCCTATAAAATGATACCAACTCAGGAGCTCATGGAGGACGATTTCGATAGGAGAACGTATTTTTGTGAACAAATGATGGCAATGTTAGATAACAATGTGATCCAATTAGAAGATGTTTTGTTTTCTGATGAGAGCACATTTACACTTCACGGTCAGGTTAATCGTCAAAATTGCCGCTATTGGTCTAATGAGAATCCTCATTGGATGAGAGAGGAACATACGCAATATCCTGAAAAAGTTAATGTTTGGGCAGGAATTGTTGGAAATCATATCGTAGGTCCCTTTTTCATTGATGGCAACTTGAATGGGGATAAATATTTAGAACTGCTCCAAAATAATGTCGTGCCAACTTTGACAAACTTATATCCAGATCCAGCAAACCCACAAGTTCCTGCCAATAAAATATGGTTTCAGCAAGATGGAGCACCGCCCCATTACGAAATCAATGTCCGGCAGTACCTGAACCAAATTTTTCCAAATCGGTGGATAGGGAGGCGCGGATCGATAGAATGGCCAGCACGATCTCCTGATCTGTCGCTATTAGACTACTTTTTGTGGGGATATGTCAAAAGTATTGTATACAAAACTAAGCCCCTCAACTTAGATGACTTAAAAAGACGAATCACGCTTGCGATTAGATCAGTCACGCCTGAGATGTTGAGTAATGTTAGAAGACATTTCTATACCAGATTAGCATGTTGCCAAGATGTTCGTGGCGAGCATTTTGAACATTTACTACATTGACATTAATTTTTTTTGTTTTTTTAAATTATTAAGAAATAATCAGTATTTCTTATTAGAATTTGTGAAATAAAATAATTTTCTATTTTTAATGTTAATTTTTGTAATAAATCTGAAAATACTTAATATTTCCGAAACAGTTGAAGATAGGTATAGGACATTGTACATGAATTATGTCTAGAATTTTCTGAAGAATCCAAAAAATTAATAATATACAGGGGCTTGTATTTAAAATAAGAAAGTTGGTATTGGCCACTGTCACATGACGCACCCTATATAATTTTTTTTTCTTGAAAAAGATGCGCAGTTAAAAATACAAATCGACGTTTCCAAGCGTTTTTCCCAACACGTCCTCATTTATCCGTTATCGAATTTATTCCACTTGGCTGTTCCACACTGTATATATATATATATATATATATATATATATATATATATATATATATATATATATATATATATATATATATATATATAAACATATAAAGTCTGAAACCGACCGATTTGGGTTCCAGGGGTCCTAATTAGCGCTCATTTGAAGAAATTTTTTCAAAATTCGAAAGTCGGGATCTCCTCATTAGTGAATTTTTTTAAAGAAAATTCACTAAAAGGAATATTTTGTTCGACAGACATTTTACCTAATATGCTTTGATATGAAACTTATCAAAAGTTCTGATCGCTTATATTCATATCAACCGATAAACAAATGAAGCGTGTTTATGTTGTGATTATAACAAGAATAAACTTACGACAGATTGAAATTTGCACACTTTCGTTTTTCATAATTTGAGAAGTTTTAAAATGTGTTAGCTTAATGCATACTACACCAAAAAAGCCGCTCAAGTTATTGCTTTAATCGAAAATGGACTTACCCAGAAAGCTGTTGCAGCGCACCGGTTCGAAGGGTGTGCCAACGCTATGAAAAGACTGAATCCTTTCATAGGTGACCTGGAACAGGCAGAAAGCGATTTACAGTGGATCGTGATGATCCCTTTATTGCGTCAACAACATTAGGAAGTTGTCAAGTACGAATTGTTGCTATTAATCAGTAGACAATAAGCCGAAGACTGCAGGAAAGTTATCTGACCCCTAAAACACCCGGGATTCGTTAGAAACTTACCCCAGCTCATCGTCAAGCACGCCTGCGTTTTGTACGGGATCATCTAAATTGGTAATTGGAACAATGGGGGTCTGTTCTGTTCTCAGATGAGAGCAAAATATGTCTTTATGGTAGCAACCGAAGAAGAAAAGTGTACCGCAGACCAAGAAAGAGATTTTCAGAAGACTGCATTGATGAGCGGGTTCCTTATGGGGGCAGGAACCGATCGTCCTTTATCTGTAGGGGCGACCGTGGTCACGGGAAAACAGGTTTAACGAGTGCTAGGTACCTCGAGGAGATTTTAGCAGTTCATTTGGTGCCTTACGTCGACTACATTGGGAAGGAATTTATTTTTATGCATGAAAATGCGAGGCCACACACCACAAGAATCGTGCAAAATTACATTACAGACGTCGGTTTAGGTTATGTCCGTGATTATTTGCAAGCACTATTTAAAAGCAGACAGATTCGTAGAAGGGGAACCATTGAATGGCCTCCTAGATCACCAGAGATCATTCCTTTAGACTATTTGTATGGGGATACTGAAAAAAATAAGTTTTCAAGTCGAAACCGGCCAATCCTAATTATGGCCAGCATGCAGTCTTGACTTAATACCGATTGGACGTTTATAGGATGAGCTACAACAAATAATTTGAGCTAGACATTCTGTCTCAGATAGTCTTTAGACTATTTTTATAGGGATACTGAAAAAAATAAGTTTTCAAGACGAAACCGGCCAATCCTAAGTATGGCCAGCATGCAGTCTTGACTTAATACCGATTGGACGTTTATAGGATGAGCTACAACAAATAATTTGAGCTAGACTTTCCGTCTCAGCCTGAATCCCAGAGCGTATTGTTGCAGTAGAAGGAGAGTGGCATAACATCCCCCACCAAATAGTAGCGAACTTGATTAGATCTATGCCCAATCGTATAAGATGTTATTAGGGCAGGATTAAATATAAAAGAATTCTGGACGCAGCAAGAGCGTTATGGTAGTGAATTTTCATAAAAATGTTTTTGATAGCAAATATGTGTGTTTTTTAAGAAAGCAGGCATCAAATTTGGATACCAGTATAACCTGTATAATAAAAATAAGGTGCGATGTTTCATCAAAATAACTTTATTGTTTGAGAATGTGCAAAAATTTCCGAAAGTAAACTTAAAGTGTTCCCGAATAAACATGTTTCTTGGTCAACCTTATAGGTTAATAGCAAATTGAGCTATTGATATATGAAGCATTTGATCAAAATTCGCTACCATAACTCACTTGCTGCGTCCAGAATTTCTTTTCTTACAAACATGCATTATATTTCGATGGAAACTGCAAAAATGCAATAGCATAAGACGTGTTTGATTAAAAAAAAGAGAGAATTTGTATCACCAGCGACTTATGGGCCAGCCTGTGATTGTAGAAATATTTTTTAAGATGTAGCACAAGACACCCTATAATTAATGTATACAAATTTTTTTCGTATATTGTATAATAACGGATATATTGAACTATATTAATTTTTTACGAAAATTCGACGAAAATTATATACCATTAAGCGATAAACTCTATAGCTAAGGCTACTGCCAAGCATCAGAGAAAGGGTCTATTTTGAATGAATTTTCTGGAAATATTTGCCTAAATATTGCTAATTTTTGACGTTTTAAATCGCAACTTTGACGTTTTGAGGAAAACCCCAATTAATTTTTATTTAAATGCCTATAACTTTTTTGTCTTTTGACCTACAAAGCTAAATTTTGGTAGGTAACTTACATATAATGATATAAACCCGCGTACCAAATTTGGTTGCCCTTACTTTGTAAATTCCGGAGATATAAATTTTTTACAACTTTTTTCGAAAGAAAACACAAAATTTTCCGGAAAAACCTGGTCCGATTTTCCTGGCTAACGAACTTATCCAAGCCATTTGCAAAAGGAAGGTACGCACCAAATTTAATCAAAATCGCCTCATTATTTTTTGAGTTATCGGTGTGATACATATATATATATATATATATATATATATATATATATATATATATATATATATATATATATATATATATATATATATATATATAATTGAAACTGACCCCTGATATGTGTTCTGGGGTGCCTAATTAGCGCTCATTTGAAGAAATTTTTTCAAAATTCAAAAGTCGGGATCTCCTCATTAGTGAATTTTTTTAAAGAAAATTCACTAAAATTAAATGTTACGTTAATTGTCAATAACCCTCTTTGCTTAAGTAGTAAAAAAAGTTTTTGTTTCGTTCTTTGACATCACTATGTTAAACCTAAGATGGCGAAGTAAGTTTTAATAAATGTAATTTCATAGCAAAGCATATTAAATTGTCTTTCAAATAGCATTTTTTTTTGATGTGATAAATACTTTCTAAAAAAATATAGTTACAGTGAAAAGTATACAACGGGCCAGTGGGCCGATTTCTACGCACGCAAGTTTATATATTGTTACGTTCTTCGGGGTTCTGGATTTGTGGACTGACAAAATACAGCTTTTCAAACTACTAATTTATCATAACCAACTATTTTTCGACAATAAACCAACCAGCTAAAATATTTCTCTATTAACAAAACATGTCCATAGAATCAATTTCACCACACGCCTTCTATGATCGCTTATTATACACCAACACTATTTCACTACTGATTGACTTACTCTATCTGCAGCTCGCCATTTATATTCTCCATAGGGATTCTTCACCTTTTTGCATCGTTCCATCCCTGTCACTTCTGGTCCCTTCTAGAAATATAATTCCAGAGTGTTCGCTGTTACGAACACACTTTGCAAGCTGCCTGTGACCATAGAAGTAACAGAGTTCATAAACTTATTTCTCGTAGAGACGGGTGTTACACTGCCCCCTCCTTACATTCGACCGTTTTACATTCGACCGTCTTACATTCGACCGGCTTATATTCGACCGTCCCGGTCGAATTATGACATTTCTTAGTATGGCTTAAGCCTGTGCATATGGACCACCTTCACCTTTGTGACCATAGAAGTAACAAAGTATACCTTCTCAATCCGTGGCCTGTCAGTGTGTTGGTGAGCCTTGGTGGGTCCCTAGGCGATAATGTGTCCCAGTCTACCCAAAAAAAATATTAACATGACCAATAGGTATAATAAATATAAATAACCTTCAACTGCAATTCAAAAATCTGTGGTGAATGAACTACAAGTTCATGCCATCCCAAGTGTTTGAGTGCTTACACTCACTCACTCAAACTCAACTCAGAACTCAGTAACAAAGTACATAAACTTAATTCTCATAGAGACGGGTGTGACACTGCTCCCTTCTTACATTCGATCGTCTCGCTCTAATTCGGGCATTTCTTGGTATGGAGTAAGTCTGTGCATATGGATCACCTTTATCTTGCTCTTTGGGTTCATCTGAATGCGATACACAACGTCATCGATTCTTTTGACCACCTTATAAGGACCTTCCCATAATTTCTGTAGTTTCGATGACCGTCCCTTCCGTCGTACTGTATTGTAAAACCACATTCTTTAAAACCAAGTGAATTAGCTCATACATCATAACGGATCTTCATGCGGTCGCTTTCTACTCGTATGTGCATTCTGACAGCAGAACGGATGGCTTCATTATTCTTTCTAAATCTTTGATAGTGTAACATTTGTCTATGAGAATTAAGTTTATGGACTTTGTTACGTGTATGGTCGGTTGTAGTGTGTTGGTAACAGCGAACACTCTGGAATGATATTTTTAGAAGGGATCAGAAGTGACAGGTGCAGAACAGTGTAGAAGGTCTAGAATCTCTATGGACAGTATAAATAGGTGAGCGGTACACAGAGTAAGGCAGTTCAGTATTGAGTTAATGTGGTGTAGAAGAAGTGATCATAGAGTATTAGGCGAGTCAGCAGTAAGTGTTGGTGTTTAAGAAGCGATCATAGAAGGCGAATAGTAAAATATAGTTCTATGGGCATTTAATAATACAGAAAAATATTTTAGTTGGTACTGGTCTTGAAAAATAGTTGCTAATAATAAATTAGTAGCTTTGAAAGCTGTCTTTTGTTAGTAAACAAATCCAGAAACCCGTAGAACGTAACAACTGGTGTCAGAAGTGGGATTTTCAAGCTGCTAGCGGAAATATTTTCCAGAATATTCGTTAAACAACGTGGAAATTTCTAGAATCTCTGGAAGATCAGTGTCAGCAGTAATTCATAACTGGATGTTTGAAACAGAATAAACTGTGTACCGGCTTTAGGTACGTCTATGCCTAACACACGTAGCGCAATAACCAATAAAGACACCCAGCTATTGGAATTGATTAAAGAAATGAGAAAAGAAGCGAGAAAAAGAGACGAAGAGGCCAAAGAAGAAATGAGAAAAAGAGATGAAGAAGTCAGAGAAAAAGACGAAGAAGCCAAAGAAAAAATGAGAAAAAGAGATGAAGAAGCCAGAAAAACATATGAAGAAGCCAGAAAAAGAGATGAAGAAGTTAGAAAAAGAAACTATGAAGCCACAGAAGAAATGAGAAAAAGAGATGAAGAAGCCAGAAAAAAGATACAAAGAAGACAAAGAAGAAATGAGAAAAAGGGATGAAGAAACAACAAATTCTGCAAGAACAAGCAAGCAGAATTGAGAATATTACTTTATGTGTCGACGAACGTATGAAGCAGGTAAAAGATGACATCTTCCAGCAAGTAGAAAGCCGAGAAAGGGGTATCAGCGACGATGTACATGACAAGCAGACGAGTATACAAGAAGAAGTTCAGCAGAAAATGCAAACACTAGAAAAGAGGTGTGCTACCCTAGCCAAGGAAAACATCAGACTCAAAGATCGCCCGGTCGTAAGAATTAAGGTCCCCACATTTGATGGCTCAGTCCCATGAGGTATTTATCTACGCCAGTTTGAAGCCGCTGCTACAGCAAATGGCTGGGGCGAGAGAGAGAGAAAGCGACCTCACTAATTGTAGCTCTCAGAGGAGATGCCTTGGATGTGCTCCAAGGTATCCCCAGGGAAGAACATGACAGTTTCGGCAGCATTCGGTATTACATAGAAATGACGTGTGGAGACCAGCATTTACAACAGCTGTATCAAACTCAGCTAAAAAGTCGCTGTCAGAAATCAGGCGAAAGTCTGCAGCAATTCGAAGCCGACGTTGCCAGACTAACACGATCAGCTTACCCCACAGCTCCGGTGGAATTTTTGAATCAGCTGTCACTGCAAACATTCATTGACGGCATCAGGGATACCGACACTCAACAGGCGCTGAGGATGGCGAGACATAAAGACTTGAACGATGCCTTGGCACATTCGCTAGAATTTGAAGCTGCCAAGCAAGCTTCTAAAGGCAATGTGAGAGTTCGTAGTTTCCAAGTCCCAGGAGAAGAAAATAAAACTAAGTCATCCAAGGTCATGCAGTTACTAGAAAATATAGTAGAATGTATGATTTGTTGATCCGAAATGATTGGTGTGGAGGATTTCGCCCATATTACTTTAATTTCAGCAACTAAAATTGTTGATATATGTGTCAATGTAGGCTCTGCTTTATTTTGCGAAGCATCCAATAAGAACAGTCGTATAAATAGATAGTTTTTCATAACGTCCGCGTATGTCGGTAGCATGTTGTTTTTAAATTTGGACGGAGCTCCAAACACAGGACACTTAACGTCTTTCCTCGTTTTTGGCATGTTATTACCACTTCCACAACGTAAAAAAATTACTATTTTTGATATCGTCAAATATGGTTCTAAACAAGTGATAGTAATCAAACTAACAAAACACACACGTACAAGCTAAAACCTGTCGTAGAACTGACCAAATGATGCCTAGACGAGCCTTTCATGAGTGCGCCCGAGAGCGCCGATTTTAAAGTGGTGGGGGCACCGGTAAACAACAGGCGATCGCCTTCAAATTTTAAAGGGGTTATTAACCCGTTACTACGCCGCTTTTCCCCATACAGGAGTTTAAAATTTTTAAAGTTGATATGTTCGCTACTAATTTATTATAACCAACTATTTTTCGACAATAAACCCACCAGCTAAAATCTTTCTCTATTAACAAAAAATGTCCATAGAACTAATTTCACTACAGGCCTTCTATGATCGCTTATTATACACCAATACTATCTCACTACTTATTTACTTACTCTATCTGCAGCTCGCCTATTTATATTCTCCATAGAGATTCTCCACCTTTTTGCATCGTTCCATACCTGTCACTTCTGGTCCCTTCTAGAAATATATTTCCAGAGTGTTCGCTGTTACCAATACACTTTTCAAGCTGCCTGTGACCATATAAATAATAGAGTTCATAAACTTATTTCTCGTAGAGACGGATGTTACACGGCCCCCTTCTTACATTCGACCGTCTTACATTCGACCGGCTTACATTGGACCGACCTGGTCGAATTATGACATTCCGTGGTATGGCTTAAGCCTGTGCATATGGACCACCTTCACCTTTGTGACCATAGAAGTAACAGAGTACATAAACTTAATTCTCAAAGAGACGGGTGTGACAATGCTCTCTTTTTACATTCGATCGTCTCGGTATAATTCGGACATTTCTTGATATGGAATAAGCCTGTACATATGGATTACCTTTATCTTGCTCTTTGAGCTCATCTGAATGCAATAGACAACGTCATCGATTCTTTTGACCACCTTATACTGACATTCCCATAATTTCTGTAGTTTTGATGACCGCCCCTTCCGTCGTACTGGATTGTAAAATCACATTATTTAAAACCAAGTTAATTAGCTCGTACGTCATAACGGATCTTCATGCGGTCGTTTTCTACTCGTATGTGCATTCTGACAGCAGAACGGATGACTTCATTATTCTTTCCAAATCGCCGATTTTAAAGTGGTGGGGGCACCGGTAAACAACAAGCGATCGCCTTCAAATTTTAAAGGGGTTATTAGCCCGTTACTACGCCGCTTCTCCCCATACAGGAGTTTAAAATTTTTAAAGTTGATATGTTCGCTCCATACTAATATATAGATACTTGAATAAAGTATATACACCCAGAAATTCGAATACATTCTTGATTAGATTTTAATGAATAAGAAATGCTCATCTGTTCACATTATTTAAGTTTTATTAACATTTTTCTGCTCTAACAATATTCATTGGATGTCCGTATGATATTCATCATGGTCATGGGCGTAAAATGGATATTATGTATATCCAAGAAATATCCATTGGATGACCTGTCCTGTGTGGGGGGCAACCCTCTCTCCAGTCATTGCGGACCTTTTCATGAGTAGATTTGAAACGAGTATAGAAAGCGAAAGTATTTTCCTAGAGTATGATTTCGTTATGTAAACGATATTTTTGCAGTGTTTGACACAAATATATGCAACGTAGATGACTTTATTAATAGACTGAACTGTCAATTTGATTATATGTATACATGTTATAAAACACTTTCCCCTTTACTTACAATGTAACTTTGGGTATGAACTTTAATTACCGATCTGTTTAACAGGATGGGCCCTTTAAATGGAATACTGCAGAGGTAGGCTATATATTATCGTCGTACTTTTTCGGCTATTGCATAATTCAGATTCCCGCCGGACGTTTATCAGAGAAGATAAGCGGTAAGTGGGTGTTTTTTGCCTCCGCTGCCATAAGCATCTTAGGTTGCTTGATAACACCAATAGTTAGTCGACTGCATTACGGTGTTGTTGTGGGATTAAGAATACTAATGGGACTTGGTGGAGCCAGCTCACTACCTTCGATGCACGTACTCATATCTCATTGGTGTCCACAAACTGAGACCAGTATCATGAGTGCCTTTATCTATGCCGGAATTCCCATCGGAACTGTCGTAAGTAAACATATCAGATATTTATTTACTTAATTTTAATTAATTAAACTAGGTTGTAACCCAATACAAAGGGGTCGGGGAGTCGGGGGCCAAAAGACTCCAGGGGGTAAGCTGAGGAAGGGGAAACAACAACATAAAACATCGAAAGCTGTCATGTGTCACTTGTCAACTACAATTGTCATGTCACCGTGACGTCACAAGCATACGCATGGGACTAGTGGCTGGAACAGAATTCCTCATCGATACCGACTGTTTCAGTGTCATTTATGAACTTTATCTATATCATTTTCATAGGGCAGGTATGGATGAAGCCAAATTTGATCTTACCAATACATTACCGCAATTTGCACTACTGAACTACCTATACACTGTAGTGATAAAATAAAAAACTGTATAACATATGACACTGGTGTTCAAATATATAGGTCATAACAAAGTTTTGGGCCAAAAGTTCGTTTCAGTTGGATCAGTTTCTTAGTTCCTTGTTTTGCTCTCTTAGCTTCCTAGTTTCTTAGTTTCTTAGTTTCTTTGTTTCTTAGTGTCTTAGTTTCTCAGTTTCTCAGTTTCTCAGTTTCTCAGTTTCTCAGTTTCTCAGTTTCTCAGTTTCTTAGTTTCTTAGTTTCTTAGTTTCTTAGTTTCTTAGTTTCTTAGTTTCTTAGTTTCTTAGTTTCTTAGTTTCTTAGTTTCTTAGTTTCTTAGTTTCTTAGTTTCTTAGTTTCTTAGTTTCTTAGTTTTTTAGTTTCTTAGTTTCTTAGTTTCTTAGTTTCTTAGTTTCTTAGTTTCTTAGTTTCTTAGTTTCTTAGTTTCTTAGTTTCTTAGTTTCTCAGTTTCTCAGTTTCTCAGTTTCTCAGTTTCTCAGTTTCTCAGTTTCTCAGTTTCTCAGTTTCTCAGTTTCTCAGTTTCTCAGTTTCTCAGTTTCTCAGTTTCTTAGTTTCTTAGTTTCTTAGTTTCTTAGTTTCTTAGTTTCTTAGTTTCTTAGTTTCTTAGTTTCTTAGTTTCTTAGTTTCTTAGTTTCTTAGTTTCTTAGTTTCTTAGTTTCTTAGTTTCTTAGTTTCTTAGTTTCTTAGTTTCTTAGTTTCTTAGTTTCTTAGTTTCTTAGTTTCTTAGTTTCTTAGTTTCTTAGTTTCTTAGTTTCTTAGTTTCTTAGTTTCTTAGTTTCTTAGTTTCTTAGTTTCTTAGTTTCTTAGTTTCTTAGTTTCTTAGTTTCTTAGTTTCTTAGTTTCTTAGTTTCTTAGTTTCTTAGTTTCTTAGTTTCTTAGTTTCTTAGTTTCTTAGTTTCTTAGTTTCTTAGTTTCTTAGTTTCTTAGTTTCTTAGTTTCTTAGTTTCTTAGTTTCTTAGTTTCTTAGTTTCTTAGTTTCTTAGTTTCTTAGTTTCTTAGTTTCTTAGTTTCTTAGTTTCTTAGTTTCTTAGTTTCTTAGTTTCTTAGTTTCTTAGTTTCTTAGTTTCTTAGTTTCTTAGTTTCTTAGTTTCTTAGTTTCTTAGTTTCTTAGTTTCTTAGTTTCTTAGTTTCTTAGTTTCTTAGTTTCTTAGTTTCTTAGTTTCTTAGTTTCTTAGTTTCTTAGTTTCTTAGTTTCTTAGTTTCTTAGTTTCTTAGTTTCTTAGTTTCTTAGTTTCTTAGTTTCTTAGTTTCTTAGTTTCTTAGTTTCTTAGTTTCTTAGTTTCTTAGTTTCTTAGTTTCTTAGTTTCTTAGTTTCTTAGTTTCTTAGTTTCTTAGTTTCTTAGTTTCTTAGTTTCTTAGTTTCTTAGTTTCTTAGTTTCTTAGTTTCTTAGTTTCTTAGTTTCTTAGTTTCTTAGTTTCTTAGTTTCTTAGTTTCTTAGTTTCTTAGTTTCTTAGTTTCTTAGTTTCTTAGTTTCTTAGTTTCTTAGTTTCTTAGTTTCTTAGTTTCTTAGTTTCTTAGTTTCTTAGTTTCTTAGTTTCTTAGTTTCTTAGTTTCTTAGTTTCTTAGTTTCTTAGTTTCTTAGTTTCTTAGTTTCTTAGTTTCTTAGTTTCTTAGTTTCTTAGTTTCTTAGTTTCTTAGTTTCTTAGTTTCTTAGTTTCTTAGTTTCTTAGTTTCTTAGTTTCTTAGTTTCTTAGTTTCTTAGTTTCTTAGTTTCTTAGTTTCTTAGTTTCTTAGTTTCTTAGTTTCTTAGTTTCTTAGTTTCTTAGTTTCTTAGTTTCTTAGTTTCTTAGTTTCTTAGTTTCTTAGTTTCTTAGTTTCTTAGTTTCTTAGTTTCTTAGTTTCTTAGTTTCTTAGTTTCTTAGTTTCTTAGTTTCTTAGTTTCTTAGTTTCTTAGTTTCTTAGTTTCTTAGTTTCTTAGTTTCTTAGTTTCTTAGTTTCTTAGTTTCTTAGTTTCTTAGTTTCTTAGTTTCTTAGTTTCTTAGTTTCTTAGTTTCTTAGTTTCTTAGTTTCTTAGTTTCTTAGTTTCTTAGTTTCTTAGTTTCTTAGTTTCTTAGTTTCTTAGTTTCTTAGTTTCTTAGTTTCTTAGTTTCTTAGTTTCTTAGTTTCTTAGTTTCTTAGTTTCTTAGTTTCTTAGTTTCTTAGTTTCTTAGTTTCTTAGTTTCTTAGTTTCTTAGTTTCTTAGTTTCTTAGTTTCTTAGTTTCTTAGTTTCTTAGTTTCTTAGTTTCTTAGTTTCTTAGTTTCTTAGTTTCTTAGTTTCTTAGTTTCTTAGTTTCTTAGTTTCTTAGTTTCTTAGTTTCTTAGTTTCTTAGTTTCTTAGTTTCTTAGTTTCTTAGTTTCTTAGTTTCTTAGTTTCTTAGTTTCTTAGTTTCTTAGTTTCTTAGTTTCTTAGTTTCTTAGTTTCTTAGTTTCTTAGTTTCTTAGTTTCTTAGTTTCTTAGTTTCTTAGTTTCTTAGTTTCTTAGTTTCTTAGTTTCTTAGTTTCTTAGTTTCTTAGTTTCTTAGTTTCTTAGTTTCTTAGTTTCTTAGTTTCTTAGTTTCTTAGTTTCTTAGTTTCTTAGTTTCTTAGTTTCTTAGTTTCTTAGTTTCTTAGTTTCTTAGTTTCTTAGTTTCTTAGTTTCTTAGTTTCTTAGTTTCTTAGTTTCTTAGTTTCTTAGTTTCTTAGTTTCTTAGTTTCTTAGTTTCTTAGTTTCTTAGTTTCTTAGTTTCTTAGTTTCTTAGTTTCTTAGTTTCTTAGTTTCTTAGTTTCTTAGTTTCTTAGTTTCTTAGTTTCTTAGTTTCTTAGTTTCTTAGTTTCTTAGTTTCTTAGTTTCTTAGTTTCTTAGTTTCTTAGTTTCTTAGTTTCTTAGTTTCTTAGTTTCTTAGTTTCTTAGTTTCTTAGTTTCTTAGTTTCTTAGTTTCTTAGTTTCTTAGTTTCTTAGTTTCTTAGTTTCTTAGTTTCTTAGTTTCTTAGTTTCTTAGTTTCTTAGTTTCTTAGTTTCTTAGTTTCTTAGTTTCTTAGTTTCTTAGTTTCTTAGTTTCTTAGTTTCTTAGTTTCTTAGTTTCTTAGTTTCTTAGTTTCTTAGTTTCTTAGTTTCTTAGTTTCTTAGTTTCTTAGTTTCTTAGTTTCTTAGTTTCTTAGTTTCTTAGTTTCTTAGTTTCTTAGTTTCTTAGTTTCTTAGTTTCTTAGTTTCTTAGTTTCTTAGTTTCTTAGTTTCTTAGTTTCTTAGTTTCTTAGTTTCTTAGTTTCTTAGTTTCTTAGTTTCTTAGTTTCTTAGTTTCTTAGTTTCTTAGTTTCTTAGTTTCTTAGTTTCTTAGTTTCTTAGTTTCTTAGTTTCTTAGTTTCTTAGTTTCTTAGTTTCTTAGTTTCTTAGTTTCTTAGTTTCTTAGTTTCTTAGTTTCTTAGTTTCTTAGTTTCTTAGTTTCTTAGTTTCTTAGTTTCTTAGTTTCTTAGTTTCTTAGTTTCTTAGTTTCTTAGTTTCTTAGTTTCTTAGTTTCTTAGTTTCTTAGTTTCTTAGTTTCTTAGTTTCTTAGTTTCTTAGTTTCTTAGTTTCTTAGTTTCTTAGTTTCTTAGTTTCTTAGTTTCTTAGTTTCTTAGTTTCTTAGTTTCTTAGTTTCTTAGTTTCTTAGTTTCTTAGTTTCTTAGTTTCTTAGTTTCTTAGTTTCTTAGTTTCTTAGTTTCTTAGTTTCTTAGTTTCTTAGTTTCTTAGTTTCTTAGTTTCTTAGTTTCTTAGTTTCTTAGTTTCTTAGTTTCTTAGTTTCTTAGTTTCTTAGTTTCTTAGTTTCTTAGTTTCTTAGTTTCTTAGTTTCTTAGTTTCTTAGTTTCTTAGTTTCTTAGTTTCTTAGTTTCTTAGTTTCTTAGTTTCTTAGTTTCTTAGTTTCTTAGTTTCTTAGTTTCTTAGTTTCTTAGTTTCTTAGTTTCTTAGTTTCTTAGTTTCTTAGTTTCTTAGTTTCTTAGTTTCTTAGTTTCTTAGTTTCTTAGTTTCTTAGTTTCTTAGTTTCTTAGTTTCTTAGTTTCTTAGTTTCTTAGTTTCTTAGTTTCTTAGTTTCTTAGTTTCTTAGTTTCTTAGTTTCTTAGTTTCTTAGTTTCTTAGTTTCTTAGTTTCTTAGTTTCTTAGTTTCTTAGTTTCTTAGTTTCTTAGTTTCTTAGTTTCTTAGTTTCTTAGTTTCTTAGTTTCTTAGTTTCTTAGTTTCTTAGTTTCTTAGTTTCTTAGTTTCTTAGTTTCTTAGTTTCTTAGTTTCTTAGTTTCTTAGTTTCTTAGTTTCTTAGTTTCTTAGTTTCTTAGTTTCTTAGTTTCTTAGTTTCTTAGTTTCTTAGTTTCTTAGTTTCTTAGTTTCTTAGTTTCTTAGTTTCTTAGTTTCTTAGTTTCTTAGTTTCTTAGTTTCTTAGTTTCTTAGTTTCTTAGTTTCTTAGTTTCTTAGTTTCTTAGTTTCTTAGTTTCTTAGTTTCTTAGTTTCTTAGTTTCTTAGTTTCTTAGTTTCTTAGTTTCTTAGTTTCTTAGTTTCTTAGTTTCTTAGTTTCTTAGTTTCTTAGTTTCTTAGTTTCTTAGTTTCTTAGTTTCTTAGTTTCTTAGTTTCTTAGTTTCTTAGTTTCTTAGTTTCTTAGTTTCTTAGTTTCTTAGTTTCTTAGTTTCTTAGTTTCTTAGTTTCTTAGTTTCTTAGTTTCTTAGTTTCTTAGTTTCTTAGTTTCTTAGTTTCTTAGTTTCTTAGTTTCTTAGTTTCTTAGTTTCTTAGTTTCTTAGTTTCTTAGTTTCTTAGTTTCTTAGTTTCTTAGTTTCTTAGTTTCTTAGTTTCTTAGTTTCTTAGTTTCTTAGTTTCTTAGTTTCTTAGTTTCTTAGTTTCTTAGTTTCTTAGTTTCTTAGTTTCTTAGTTTCTTAGTTTCTTAGTTTCTTAGTTTCTTAGTTTCTTAGTTTCTTAGTTTCTTAGTTTCTTAGTTTCTTAGTTTCTTAGTTTCTTAGTTTCTTAGTTTCTTAGTTTCTTAGTTTCTTAGTTTCTTAGTTTCTTAGTTTCTTAGTTTCTTAGTTTCTTAGTTTCTTAGTTTCTTAGTTTCTTAGTTTCTTAGTTTCTTAGTTTCTTAGTTTCTTAGTTTCTTAGTTTCTTAGTTTCTTAGTTTCTTAGTTTCTTAGTTTCTTAGTTTCTTAGTTTCTTAGTTTCTTAGTTTCTTAGTTTCTTAGTTTCTTAGTTTCTTAGTTTCTTAGTTTCTTAGTTTCTTAGTTTCTTAGTTTCTTAGTTTCTTAGTTTCTTAGTTTCTTAGTTTCTTAGTTTCTTAGTTTCTTAGTTTCTTAGTTTCTTAGTTTCTTAGTTTCTTAGTTTCTTAGTTTCTTAGTTTCTTAGTTTCTTAGTTTCTTAGTTTCTTAGTTTCTTAGTTTCTTAGTTTCTTAGTTTCTTAGTTTCTTAGTTTCTTAGTTTCTTAGTTTCTTAGTTTCTTAGTTTCTTAGTTTCTTAGTTTCTTAGTTTCTTAGTTTCTTAGTTTCTTAGTTTCTTAGTTTCTTAGTTTCTTAGTTTCTTAGTTTCTTAGTTTCTTAGTTTCTTAGTTTCTTAGTTTCTTAGTTTCTTAGTTTCTTAGTTTCTTAGTTTCTTAGTTTCTTAGTTTCTTAGTTTCTTAGTTTCTTAGTTTCTTAGTTTCTTAGTTTCTTAGTTTCTTAGTTTCTTAGTTTCTTAGTTTCTTAGTTTCTTAGTTTCTTAGTTTCTTAGTTTCTTAGTTTCTTAGTTTCTTAGTTTCTTAGTTTCTTAGTTTCTTAGTTTCTTAGTTTCTTAGTTTCTTAGTTTCTTAGTTTCTTAGTTTCTTAGTTTCTTAGTTTCTTAGTTTCTTAGTTTCTTAGTTTCTTAGTTTCTTAGTTTCTTAGTTTCTTAGTTTCTTAGTTTCTTAGTTTCTTAGTTTCTTAGTTTCTTAGTTTCTTAGTTTCTTAGTTTCTTAGTTTCTTAGTTTCTTAGTTTCTTAGTTTCTTAGTTTCTTAGTTTCTTAGTTTCTTAGTTTCTTAGTTTCTTAGTTTCTTAGTTTCTTAGTTTCTTAGTTTCTTAGTTTCTTAGTTTCTTAGTTTCTTAGTTTCTTAGTTTCTTAGTTTCTTAGTTTCTTAGTTTCTTAGTTTCTTAGTTTCTTAGTTTCTTAGTTTCTTAGTTTCTTAGTTTCTTAGTTTCTTAGTTTCTTAGTTTCTTAGTTTCTTAGTTTCTTAGTTTCTTAGTTTCTTAGTTTCTTAGTTTCTTAGTTTCTTAGTTTCTTAGTTTCTTAGTTTCTTAGTTTCTTAGTTTCTTAGTTTCTTAGTTTCTTAGTTTCTTAGTTTCTTAGTTTCTTAGTTTCTTAGTTTCTTAGTTTCTTAGTTTCTTAGTTTCTTAGTTTCTTAGTTTCTTAGTTTCTTAGTTTCTTAGTTTCTTAGTTTCTTAGTTTCTTAGTTTCTTAGTTTCTTAGTTTCTTAGTTTCTTAGTTTCTTAGTTTCTTAGTTTCTTAGTTTCTTAGTTTCTTAGTTTCTTAGTTTCTTAGTTTCTTAGTTTCTTAGTTTCTTAGTTTCTTAGTTTCTTAGTTTCTTAGTTTCTTAGTTTCTTAGTTTCTTAGTTTCTTAGTTTCTTAGTTTCTTAGTTTCTTAGTTTCTTAGTTTCTTAGTTTCTTAGTTTCTTAGTTTCTTAGTTTCTTAGTTTCTTAGTTTCTTAGTTTCTTAGTTTCTTAGTTTCTTAGTTTCTTAGTTTCTTAGTTTCTTAGTTTCTTAGTTTCTTAGTTTCTTAGTTTCTTAGTTTCTTAGTTTCTTAGTTTCTTAGTTTCTTAGTTTCTTAGTTTCTTAGTTTCTTAGTTTCTTAGTTTCTTAGTTTCTTAGTTTCTTAGTTTCTTAGTTTCTTAGTTTCTTAGTTTCTTAGTTTCTTAGTTTCTTAGTTTCTTAGTTTCTTAGTTTCTTAGTTTCTTAGTTTCTTAGTTTCTTAGTTTCTTAGTTTCTTAGTTTCTTAGTTTCTTAGTTTCTTAGTTTCTTAGTTTCTTAGTTTCTTAGTTTCTTAGTTTCTTAGTTTCTTAGTTTCTTAGTTTCTTAGTTTCTTAGTTTCTTAGTTTCTTAGTTTCTTAGTTTCTTAGTTTCTTAGTTTCTTAGTTTCTTAGTTTCTTAGTTTCTTAGTTTCTTAGTTTCTTAGTTTCTTAGTTTCTTAGTTTCTTAGTTTCTCAGTTTCTCAGTTTCTCAGTTTCTCAGTTTCTCAGTTTCTCAGTTTCTCAGTTTCTCAGTTTCTCAGTTTCTCAGTTTCTCAGTTTCTGAGTTTCTCAGTTTCTCAGTTTCTCAGTTTCTCAGTTTCTCAGTTTCTCGGTTTTTCAGTTTCTGAGTTTCTGAGTTTCTCGGTTTTTCAGTTTGTCGTTTTCTCGGTTTCTCGGTTTCTCAGCTTCTCGGTTTCTCACTTTCTCAATTTCTCGGTTTTTCAGTTTCTGAGTTTCTGAGTTTCTCGGTTTTTCAGTTTGTCGTTTTCTCGGTTTCTCGGTTTCTCAGCTTCTCGGTTTCTCACTTTCTCAATTTCTCAGTTTCTTAGGCAACACTTTAATCTGTCTTATTATCCCCCCCTGCTAAAAACTGCCCTGTAATGCGTAATCTAAGTGGATGCTGGGAGCTATTCTAGGATAGGATAGATAATTACTGTATATTTATCTGTATCAATTGATATAAAGTGCAATACCACGAATTCTGTAAAACGTTTTTCAGTTTCTCAATTTCGCCGTTGCATAGTTTTTAAGTTTCTTAGATGATTTTAATGTGCTATTTTTAGGTATATATGTTATCATCAGGGCTAATTGCACACTATATCTCCTGGGAGGCGATATATTATATACAGGGCGGTTTGAGCATGTTGTGGTTACCTTGTTGGATATTCTTTGTTTCTGAGAATCCAGAGAACCAGAGGTTTATAACCGAAGAGGAACGTAATTATATACTGGACAACCGTGGGGCAGCTAGGCACCTTAAAGATGTAAGTAAACTTTGATCAAAATAATTTCTTGACTCTCAAATATGTGATTCGTTGATGTAGATGGATTTACTAATTCTATAAATAATTTTGGCGTCACAATATTATTTAACATTTTTTAGAGTCAAAAGGCCAAAGTACCGTGGAAAGCCGTATGGACATCCCGCCCATTTTGGGCTATACTTGTTGCTCACTTTTGCATGGATTTTGGCTGGAACGCCTTTTTAGTTTACCTGCCCCAATTTATGAAGATGGTTCTTGCCTTTCGTCTTACTGAAATGACTATTTATACGTCGATTCCTTACTTATTCATGTGGCTATTCGGTATGGTGAATAGTTATGTTCTAGGTAAGTAATAATAATATAAATAATAATAATAATAATATTTATTTGCCTTGTTGCCACAATTACGCGGTTAAGTTAGTCATGTCAATAACCCATAAACGTGATATATATATATATATATATATATATATATATATATATATATATATATATATATATATATATATATATATATATATATATATATATATATATATATATATATATATATATATATATATATATATATATATATAAAAGTTCAGGACGCAGCAGGTGCTTTATGGTATCCAATTTTCTTTAAATTCTTCAAATTTGAATAACTCAATTTTATGTACACTTAGAAAGTTTATTTTTGGTATGTAGTAAGGCCTTTTTCAAGGAAACATATCTGCCGAATTTCATCACAATGGCTTTTTAATTTACGGAAATAAAAAGTTTTTCAAAAGAAAACTCAATTTTTTTCCGGAATACCTTGTCCGATTATCTTGGCTAACGGACTCATCCAAGCTATTTATAAAATAAAGATTCTTGACAAGTTTATTTAAAATCAGTTAATAACTTTTCGATTTGTCCTGTGGATTCATACATACATAAATTCATACATGCTACATATACACGGTGTTTGGCAAGTCGCGTTCATTATAAGTGTATGACCTCTTAGTCCGAATTCGAAAGAGGAAATTTGGGTTTGGCCATAAGCGGCTATGCGGAAGCAAAGCAATTTATTTTGAAGTACATGGTACTTCCGGTTATACCAGAAGTACCATGTACTATCGTTATTTTAAATAGAACACGCTATATCTTATTGCAGTTTTGGATTCCGCATCAAATTTCAGAATAAATTTTATAAAGTCACTATATGTCAAAAATGTGACGTTTTCAAGTTATTTCGATTTTTTCGAAAATTTTAAAAATGCCACTACCATGTTTGATAAGACATATCTCCGCTACTAGACAAGATCGGAGATTCTACCTTACTGAGTGAGCTAAAAAAGCTTAGTTCTAAGGATGTGGTGGATAATATCTTTAAGAACTTATACATAGCGTTCTATACTAAGCGTTCAACTTGAACAACTACTTTCATTCGTAACTTGATAATTTTAAATAGAACACCCTATATTGTTTTACTTCATCTTATTGCTCATTTAAATCTATTTGAAAATTGTTAACACTTCCCCATACCTATCTCTTGCCAGTTCTGAGATATGTCGATTTCTCTGTTATATTTTGGTGCAGACATCAGATATCTGGTCATACTTAGTTGCCTATGACTGAAAATGTCAAAAACAGGGTGAAATTCAACTGACACTTCCTATAGTTGGGTTTTAAAATAAACGATGTGACTTGTGTCTAAGCTCGCTCACAATTCGGAAATATCGGTGTATAATTGCAATAAGTTTGCCGCTACATATCGGCAGAAAAAGTTTGCACATAGTAGAAATAATGACTATTTAACTGTCAACAAGGTAAAAGTGTGTATACCGAGCTGCAACTGTAAATTACGAACAATTGTTATGAGGCGGTGACGAAGAAAGCTGGCCTTAACATGTACGTAACTTCGCTGACAGAGGAGAAAGTATAGAATCCATTTTAATTCCCATCCAATAGGCGTAGATATCCTTCGCTCTTCTGTTTATAAAAATTAGTACATTTCAATTGAAACACTTTAAACTCTTTAAACACTTGAATGAGGCTGCAGTCTAGCTACAGTCGACATCTATCCGCTTTATTATTTTATAAAACCTATATCTGGGGTTGTATTGTATTTTCACGAAACTGCTAGGTTCGGTTGTGAATGATGTCGACATTCTCAGAATTTGAACTACTCTATGAAGGAGCGGGAGGTCTAGTATTTTCGCGTGTTCGGATTAAAACGGTTGGACCGTATAGCGTTCTATTTTAATTGATAGTAGTTATAAGTGGCGTATGTGAATATATATTGGGCTTTCGATTAAACAGTAGTAGTAGTGTTGAACGAATTATCTTTTAAAAATTAATAGAGAATATTAATGCCCTATAAAAATAAATTTCTCCGCCTATGGAATCCCTTTTATAGCTCGGTTGCGTAGGGATGCGTCACTTCTTATATCTTGGAACCAAACTTTCATTGTAGCTGCTTTGCCTCACTTTTTAGTGAATTTTCTTAAAAAAAATTCACTAATGAGGAGATCCCGACTTTTGAATTTTGAAAAAATTTCTTCAAATGAGCGCTAATTAGGCCCTCCAGAAAACATATCCGGGGTCAGTTTCAATTTTTATATGTTTATATATATATATATATATATATATATATATATATATATATATATATATATATATATATATATATATATATATATATATATATATATATATATATATATATATATATATATATATATATATATATATATATATATATATATATATATATATATATATATATCTCCGGAATTAACAAAGTAAGGGCAACCAAATTTGGCACGCGGTTTACATCCTTATAGGTAAGTCACCTACCAAAATTCAGCTATGTAGGTCAAAAGACAAAAAAGTTATAGGCATTTAAAGAAAAATAACTTGGGGTTTTCCTCAAAACGTCAAAGTTGCGATTTAAAACGTCAAAGTGGCGATTTAAAATGTCAAAATTGACAACATTTAGGCAAAGAACTTGAATCTAATACGGGCTATAGAAATAAAATGTCTCAAGAAGGGTGTCTTGAGCTACATCTTAAAATATAATTTCTACAATCACAGGTTGGCCCATAAGTCGTTGGTGATACAAATTTCCATTTTTTTTTAATCAAACACGCCTTATGTTATTGCATTTTTGCATTTTCGCATTTTCCATCGAAATATAATGCATGTTTGTAAGAAAAGAAATTCTGGACGCAGCAAGTGCGTTATGGTAGCGGATTTTAATCAAATGTTTCATATTTGAACAGCTCAATTTGCTATTAACCTATAAGATTGACCAAGAAACGTGTTTTTTCGGCAACACTTTAAGTTTACTTTTGGAAATTTTTGTACATTTTCACACAATAAAGTTATTTTGATGAATCATGGCACATTGTTTTTACTATATAGGTTATACTGGTAACCAAATTTGATGCCTGCTTTCTTTTTAGTGAATTTTAGTAGAAAAAATTCACTAATGGGGAGATCCCGAATTTTGAATTTTGAAAAAATTTTTGCAAATGAGCGCGAACTAGGACCACTAGAACCCATATCCGGGGTCAGTTTCAATTTTTATATGTTTATATATATATATATATATATATATATATATATATATATATATATATATATATATATATATATATATATATATATATATATATATATATATATATATATATGTATCACACCGATAACTCAAAAAATAATGGGCCGATTTTGATAAAATTTGGCACATACCTTCCCTTTGTAAATGGCTTTGACATGTTTGTTAGTCAGGAAAATCGGACGAGGTTTTCCAGGAAAATTTTGAGTTTTTATTCGAAAAAAAATCATATCTCAAAAACTAATAAGCCGATTTAAATAAAATTTGGCACATACCTTACTTTTGTAAATGGCTTTGACATGTTTGTTAGTCAAGAAAATCGGACGAGGTTTTCCGGGAAAATTTTGAGTTTTCATTTGAAAAAAATTCATATCTCAAAAAGTAATAAGCCGATTTTAATAAGATTTGGCATGTACCTTCCTTTTGTAAATGGCTTTGACAAGTTCGTTATTTAGAAAAATTGGACGAGGTTTTCCGGGAAAATTTTGAGTTTTCATTTGAAAAAATTTTTTATCTTAAAAAATATAAAATCTATGATAACCAAATTTGGTAGGTAGGTTTACGATATAAAAAGTAAACTATACGCCAAAATTTAGATTTCTATGTTACAAGAAAAAAAAGTTATAATAAAATATTTTGTGCCAGATCATTTCTATGAAAATTCACTACCATAACGCACTTGCTGCGTCCCGAACTTTTTATTAAATTCAACAAATTTTGCCGTGGTTGTAAAATAAATAGGCATTAGTAAAAAAAAAACACGAACAAGAACATTAATTTTTTAAACTTTTAACAAAAATAATAAATGGCAAACGTAAAAATAAATCATAGGTAGGTAGAAGCTATAGGAAATTTTCAATGTGTCTCACGTTCCTGTCGAGACATTTCAAAATTCTCGAATTTACTTCGTGTGAAGTTGCTTTGCTTATTTCTTGTGGATCTAGTCCTTGAAAGGCCTCGACGATCCGGTGAATAAGTTCATCGCGTGTACTCACTGGAGTTGCATAGACTTTACTCTTTATCCTGTCCCAGAGATAAAAATCACACTATCTCGTCTTTATTGCTAAATTTGGAAAATAGTGAATCCGCAGCTTCTAAAGAGGACTTCAATTAACCAAAATCAAACTTTTGATTAATTGAATATTGATCACCCTAGCACTGTGGTTAATATAAGTATATCTGTGGCCGGTATGTTGGGTGGCCCCAGCCTTTACACAGTGGAAACAGGTCGGGCTTCACTAACGATTTTACCTAGAGTAGGCGTCACTTGGTTATTTTATACCCAACGGTATAATATAAAATATGAGATCGTAACTTGCTAACGCTTATGACACGTAACACCCTATGATTACTTCCGCGACTTAACTTTACGGTTAAGACGTTTGAATTTTTAAAACAATTTATTTGATACTTTAAACAATTAAAACTTAATTACTTAGTTACAAAAAAATGAATAATACAATATACTAAAAATAAGACGATCAACCTACATGTGATCTAATGTCTATGCACTCGGTGTGCAGATGACTAGCTCGGAACAAGAATGAACGGTTCTACCTCTGTGAGCAGCCTCTTCATAGTCTTCCCTCCAGGCGTTGCACTATTGCCTCTGGATAAACAAGGAATCTGCTGATGTAGATTCTCACCGTGATTTTCCGTTCTACTTGCACTTTGAACCTGCATAGTTGTTGGCTCCTGTATGACGACGGCTGACTCAGCGGTTCTTACCGTGGGAAGGCGACATTGTAGCATAACGGGCCATTCTTTGGGATCCATTTATCTCGCGAATACCAGCAATCCAGTCCCAACGAAGAATCGACCGAACACTGCTGTTGCTGTAACCAACAAATACATCAAAGGCCCCCTGTATATGCTCACAAGTACATCATCGGCCCAGCTTCCAGGCCTAAAAGCTTACGATTGAGTATCGAAATTTCTCTAATGTCTGTGCCTTGATGTCCGTTCAAGGATCAATTTTAAAACCAGATTAAATCCAGATATTAGATCCAATAAATTCCAACCATATGCTTTAAAAATTCCAAAAATTTCAAGTATTATTACACTAGACACTTGACATTAAAAATTCCCACCAGGTACTTGAACACTACAAAAATGTAAGACAAGAAACGCGAATGTAGTCGGACATAAAAATATATAATTGCAAAGTCAGATTGTACCTTCTTCTGAGGACTGTTGTTCTACTCTCGTGTAAGCTATATTACAGTGGACGGTAAACGTCGCCATACAACCGAGCGAGTTCTACCCAACAGTGGCGATTTCTCCTAGTGAGCTAGGTGTGCGCCGCACACCCTAAAATATAATTAAAATGTGCACAGTTAAATATGTTTTATTTCTTTTTCCCTTAGTCTTAATACACTACATATTTTATGACAATCGATTTAATTTACTTATTTGATTTCATAAATAGTCGGTTAATAGTGACTTGGAATGAAGTAGGTACCACGTCTTCTAATAACATATTCAGAGAATATAGCAACGGGGAATGAATTCGGGTTAGGTGTGCGTTAATATTTCCGAACAACTTGAGTCGATGAAGCTGTATTGGTATACAATACAGTCCCCCACCCATGTGTTTAAAATAGTGAGGAAAATACAATTGATTTTAACACTGCAGTGAGCGGTAAAAATACCGCTCAAGACAAATGAATGGAACGCCGGTCTAACCAACGTTGTGATAGCATTATTTACAAACATTACGACTGCGCTTGCAGAGACCACAGTATTCTAGAATCAAAGATTATAATACATTTTAGTGAATTTTCGTCGAAAAAAATCACTAATGGGGAGATCTCGACTTTTGAATTTTTTTGCAAATGAGCGCGAACTAGGACCCCTAGAACCCATATCCGGGGTCAGCTTCAATTTTTATATGTTTATATATATATATATATATATATATATATATATATATATATATATATATATATATATATATATATATATATATATATATATATATATATATATATATATATATATATATATATATAGGTATCACACCGATAACTCAAAATATAATCGGCCGATTTTGATAAAATTTGGCCTGTACTTTCCTTCTGTAAATGGCTTGGATAAGTTTGTTAGTCAGGAAAATCGGACTAGGTTTTCCGGGAAAATGTTGAGTTATCATTCGAAAAAAATTTGTATCTCAAAAAATAAAAAAGATAAGATTTTGTAGGTAGGTTTACGATATAAAAAGTAAACTATACATCAAAATTTAGATTTCTATCTTACAAGAAAAAAAATTATAATAAAATATTTTGTGCTAGATCATTTCTATGAAAATTCACTACCATAACGCACTTGCTGGATCTAGGCTTTTTACACATTTTATTATTTAGTACCATATTAACATTGAACTACTTTTAATGTTTTTAGTTTTAAGTGACTTTTTAATTTGTTAGTGTTGCGGTGGGAGATTAATTTATTTATCTACGTATTATTCCCATATAGGTACAATAATAATACAATATATATATATATATATATATATATATATATATATATATATATATATATATATATATATATATATATATATATATATGTACATTTAGTGTTAATAATTTTTAAAATCACCACTAACAGCAACTCGTTACCGCACACCCGAACATTTTGGTCAGGAGAAGCCACTGCTGCCCAAAGTCCTGAAATCTCTACTCCAACTCAACCCGTGGCCACAGCAGTTATAAATGGAGATTGAACCCATATCGGGAACTTATGGCATTCCGCTTTTCTGTCTCGCCAGACACTACTACATGAACTACCACAGGTTCATCAAACGCAGACTGATCTCCTATTTAAAAATGCTGAATGAACTCCGATATTCAATTAGCATTCACGTTTGATAATACGCCCCACGCCCATGCCATTTTGCAACCTCCTTACTTCCCAAGGACCGACAAAAAGACCCTGATAGGAGAAAATGGACGCCCGATGACCCCTCTCCCACAAGGAAAACACTATAAAATTGGCCAACCTGGCAATACCTCTTCAAGTAGGATTTCCCTTACGCACGCATAACAAGCCTCATTTAAACAAACTATCTCTCTCTCTTTCTCTCTCTCTCTCTCTCTATATATATATATATATATATATATATATATATATATATATATATATATATATATGCTCTGTCAAACCTACGCATTCCGAAAGTAACCAAATCTCTGAGCCCTTAACGCCTTCTTGCAAGATCAACTGTGAAGTCGTCCATCCTGAGCAATGGGACTCAATCGTAAACAACCAGCTATACATTCAGTGATCTATTTGCGAAACGCCTTGCTATTCTTGAATTTGCGGTTAACTATATGTACACGGAAATATCTTACTACAACCCAGGCTCTCAATCAAACACTACAAACAGCTAATTAAAAAACTGAAAATCAATTAACGCCCACCATCCATTGCGATAAAATAGAGCCGACAACACGCATGAGTTCCAAAGAATTTTTTCGCTTAATCGGCTTCCTTGCCGTGCGTTAAAACAAGTGACGCTTGCGCGCTTGACCGTTTCTTCAAAATCAAGACAATGAAATTAAAATAAACTCGTACAGCGTTAATTTAAACGCACTGATGAAGCTACAAATGGTGTAAGATGTTATTATTTAGCATGGACAAAAAGTCCATGGTGCAAACGTTGACTCCATGCCATCCGCCAAACACCATACGAGGGATAATCAACAAGCTGTACGTAATTATGTTTTTGAAGTAATATTGACCTTAGATAATAATACGAACGCAACAGCCCCTTTTATCATTTCCCCGTCTTCATAAGGTTCCTTCTTTTGTGCAATTATATGGGACACACGGACTGCACTGATTCAGTTGCAGTCTTATTTTTGTCGACTGTTTTTAAAAATATTGACTGTTGTCCAATTAACTGGTATTTTAAATGTTTCAGTTTTTCCTTTGTAGTGGCAGAATGTAATGGGAAATATTTCAAAATTTGAATGTACAGTTTTATGATGCTTTTTAGCATCGGAGGCAGAAGTATTACATAACAAACGTACATTTATACTTTTAACTTCTGTAAAGAAGTATTGTTCTTCCCATTCGGAATAGAGATGGTATGTCTTCACCTTCTTACCACTGCTTGCCATACTCTTTTTTAATGCTCTCTACTAACCCAACCGCTGGACGTTGATTATGCCGTTTAGTTTTCAACTGAGCGCAATGTCTTTTTTTATGCAGGAGGGGGAAATGCTCATGCAGACCCCATTCACGGCTCCGTAGGTTCCGTGGGATATCGGGGTACTGTGAGACTGTACTCACTAAAACCCCCTCTCTGGGAGTACTGGATCTTAGTCCATACCTCCGTCGGAAAGAATTACACACAATTACTTTTTAGGGTATGAATGTTTTCATTCTGTTTTTGCCGACGGGGCGTTAACGGGTAAGTATAAGCTTTGGACGCTTATGCTTGTGTGGAAGTTGCTCGTCGTAGTCGGTGGTACTACGGAGAAGAGCATTTGGGTGAGAAGCGGCTTTTGCGAACTGGGTTGTGGATAGTTGAGTTACAACCCCAAGTATCGAAGGCATTTCCAGGTCAGAATAAATCTGACTGTTTCTGACAAACCATGGCGCTCCGGTAACCATTCTCAGAATTTTATTCTGGATGATTTAAAGGGCCTTGATGCCTGTTGCGGCCGCGGTGGCCCATGCAGGGGATGCATAGGTCAAGGCTGGCCGGATAATGACTTTGTACATGAGCAACTTATTGTTCATGGACAATTTGGAATTTCTATTTAGAAGTGGGAACAGCTTCTAGATGAACATCGAGGCTTTCTTTCGAGCGTGATCGACATGGGGGCGCCATGTTAAGTGTTTGTCGAGGAAAACCCCGAGGTATTTGGCGGAATCTTGCCAGGGGATTAGACGGTTGTCTAATGAAACGTGTTCGTGAGGTGTGTGTCTCCTCTTGGAAAATAGAATAGCTGAACATTTATCGGGGTTTATGGCTAGAAGGGATTTCCTATACCATGATTTCAGCTCGACTACGGCGGTCTGAAGTCGTTCGGTTATTATCCTCGGCTGAGTGGAGCTGCTGAGGATGGTAGTGTCGTCTGCGTACAGTGCGTATGTCAGGTTTAGGGGGGATGTCGGAATGTCTGCCACAAATATATTGTACAGCAGAGGGAAGATAGCAGAACCCTGCGGGAGACCAGCCGTGGCTGGGTACGTTCTAGATCTGGCTCCCAGATGTTTGACCTGGTACTTCCTCTGTTGCAGGTATGACCTGATTAGGGGAATCAAAGGGAGAGGATAATTAAATGATAGAAGTTTGTTTAGGAGGCCCGCATGCCAAACCCTATCGGAGGCTTGAGCAATGTCAAGAAATATTGCACCAGTTGACTTGTTTATGTTAAATCCTTTGGTGATGTTTTCCACCACACGAAGGACTTGGTCAGTGGTGGAGTGCTGGTGTCTGAAGCCAAATTGCTCATCCGGGAGGATATGATTTTCTGAGGTGAAAGAAGCTAGCCTTTTATGAATCAGTTTTTCGGCGATTTTGCCGATGACTGGTAGCAGGCTAATGGGCCTGTAGTTCTGAGGGAACAGAGGATCTTTGCTGGGTTTCGGGATGTTGATAATGTCGGCAAGTTTCCACATGGAAGGAAAATGTTGAAATCGCAGCATGGCATTCATAATCGTAACTAGGAATACCACGGCTTTGCGGGGGAGGTTTTTCAGGGCTACGTTGGAGATTCCATCGTATTCCGGAGCTTTCCTATTTTTTAATGATTTGATTACTTGGGAAACTTCTTCGAAACTTGTGGGCTTGATAGTGGTGTCTGGGGTGGTACGAAGCACACTCCTGGCGTAGCGGTGCGTTATTGCTACGTTCGACAGATCAACGTTGTTATAATTCGGGCTGAATTGCAACTCCAGATGATCTGCGAATGCAGTAGCTTTCTCCGCATCCGTGTATACGACACCGTTACGGCCGTGAAGCGGGGATATCGGAAGTTTTTGGGAGCGAAGGGCTTTTGCCATTTGCCAGACGGAATTGTCTTGGGTAGACAGGGTTTGCAGGCGCTCCTCCCAACGATTGTTGCGGAGTTCTTGTAGGGCGGATCGTACTTGTTTGATGAGTCTGTTAGCGTCTCGTTTGTCGGTGGGGTTTCCGGTGTGTTGAGCTAGTCTACGCACGCGGTTCTTTTCGAATATCATTTCCCTGATACTGAACGGAAAAGTGAGCGCAATGTTGCCTCGCCATGCGTTTTTATCCCGTTCAAAGCAACACTAGCGCGCTGGTCGGTTCTAGCCGATGCTAGCATGGTTACGTCGGCAGCAGATCGTTCATAGCACTGTTGCAGCTGATTGTGTGTATTATGAGAATTTGCGAAATTTGCGGAAGCTTCTATGATTGTTACACCTTGGTATCTTTAAACTTCCAAATATATTGTGAACTACTGGAATTGCCTTTGCAAGCTACCGGCAGCTCGCGATCAACAGGTTGGTGACCACTGCACTAGGCCATCGATATAATTATTTACAAGTTGATCACTTGCTCTTAAGCTTGCACTATAATAGTTTGTTATTCTGTTTTAGATATGCTACGAAAAAAAGAAAAAATTACTACAACAACAGCAAGGAAAATCTCGGTGGGTGTCCAGTCAGCAGTCCCTCTGATATGTCTGCACATTATCTGCTTGTGGCCTTGCAATCGCATGATGAGTGTTATTTTGATGAATATTGCCGTCATGGCGTACGGTGGTATGTACGCCGGCGTCCTCATCAACCACGTGGATATAGCCGCCAATTTCGCTGGCACTCTCCTGGGTATTACCAATACGCTAGCGCAAATACCTGGTGTGGTAATTCCCATAGCCATGGGACAGCTGCTTGAAAGATCGGTTAGTATTATCACAAGGACGTGTTATAGAAGTAGTTATTAATAATTATTATATAAAACAAACGAAAGTAAGGTTTACATTATACAGTCGCTTTTATGTATGCAAATTGTGAGATAGTTGGAAACGAAAGGTTGATAAAAAGTTCTACATGGCCTTCCAATACCTTTACCAAGTAAAAAAGTAAACATGGTCAGTCAAAAAGGCACGACAACTTAGAGTCGCTTTTTAGTGAATTTTCGTAGAAAAAATTGACGAATGAGGAGCTCTCGAATTAAAAAAATTCTCCAAATAAGCGCGAATTAGAACTCCAGAACTCATATTTGGAGTTACTTTCAATTTATATATATATATATATATATATATATATATATATATATATATATATATATATATATATATATATATATATATATATATATATTGTATTGATATTTAGCAATAAACTTAAATTATTAGCTACTGCACGCAAAGCTTAAAAGTAAAAACTTAAAACTAAGTACTTACAAGTGAATAGAATATCACTTATCACTAATTAAAATACTAATGGTTTATGAACGGTAATTGTCAAAACACTAACATTGCCACTAAATGTCAATAGTGTGGAAAACCTGGTATCAATTTAAGTTGATATCAAAGCTGGTATCGTGCAGAATGCTGATCTCAGTCAGGGCGGTTATGTGTAGAATGCTGAGGATAGCCAATGAATTCTTGAAATCAATCTGAAATGTAGAAATAAATATTTTAGAAACAAATATAATAATAGGAAAATTCACATACTAGGTGTAAATAAATATCGATGATGATGATATTGATGAGTTTGTATATGTGAAACAAATAAAAAGAGGTGAAACAAATTTATATACACTCAAAACATAAAGACATTTATAGAAAACATACAAGTAAGGCATTTTAAAGTAAGGTGTAAATGAAATTGATATAAAATAAATTACTAAAGATGCAGATGTTTTCAAATATCCAGTGAAGCCAAACTATAATGCAACACTGCATCATATTGCCAATAAAGATCTGCATTAGCAGCATAACAGTCTAAAACACAAAGATTATAAAATTTATCAAACACAGATATACAAAAAGACATTCTCAAATAATAAACAAAGAAAATGATTCTTAAATTAATCCTAAGCAAAGTGAAAATAATGTGCTGAATGATAGACACTCCAAACTAGTGAAACTCAAAAGACTTTTGCAAGCTACAATAAGACATTTAACCAAAAGTGAAATGTAGCTTGAACTGAATAAACCGTTAAACAAATAGGTGTAATTTGGTAAAATAATAGTTGATACATGTTTGTTATAAAAAATTGAAAAGTGTTTTGTTGGTTATATATATATATATATATATATATATATATATATATATATATATATATATATATATATATATATATATATATATATATATATATATATGTGTGTGTGTGTGTGTGTGTGTGTGTGTGTGTATATAGAAAGATTAAAGTTTGTAATGACCTTTAAAAATGTTTATAATATTCAGACACCACTAATTTGAAAATAAGTTTGTATATAATTTTAAGTATTTAAGACTTGTTTTTGTTGATGTTCGTTTCAAATAATCTAGAATTTGTCATTTATAGTTTTACAAGTGGGGTTAATATGAATTTGGCATTGACAGCATTTCATTTTTTACTTGTGTATCTATACAAAACCATATTTCTATGATAAGAAATATTGAAAATAATTTTTGACAGTTTGAAATAAGCAGTACGCTTTTAATTCAATATTTGGCAGCAAGGAGAAAATAATTGAAAAAGTTAGCTCTCTTCAATTTGGGTCATCATAACAAGAGGACGCCAGAGCATTTTGCTAATAAAATTAAAGAAAACAAGTATTAAAAGCGACAAAAAAGATTGAAAAGTGTTGGAAACTGTAAATTAACAAATAATGTATCAGTTGAATGGAAAATAAGTTAGAAAGAAGTGCTGCAAAAAAAGATATGAAAATATCAAAATAATAATCGACGCCAAAGGACTCGGAAATTTGAAGTAAGAAGTCCCCAAGATGGCTGCATAGCAACGATCAATTTCAACCGAGAAAACAGCGGTTGGCAAGGAAAGAGTCAGGAAGTTTTGAACGTATAAACTTATGCATTAAATAGAAAGGCCATTCGGTTAAAGAGCGAATTGATTTTATAAACTCCAGTAAAGAATGTATGAATGGAAATTTGTGTCATAAATGTATGTAAACCTTTAATCTGTTTATAATAAGCAATTCATTTATATTTTAAATTCACCAATTTGGAAAAGTGCAAAGAATTTTTTTTAATCAAAGATAAAACCAAAATAAAAGAGCTCAAGTAATAATAAGAATTTATTGATTAAGTAGTGGTATTTTGTTAATTAATTATTTCTTTATCCGTATAAAATCAGTAAAATAAAATCAGACATACACAGAATCTTAAAGCATTGTTATTATTTGAGGATACGATTAATATATCTGGTTTTAAATTATGGGCAAGTAAAAATAAACTCACCAGCTGTACGGAGTCAATAACCAGACAGATTTAAACACATAAAATTTTAAAAAAACATAAATAGAAATATAAATAATAACAAACAAAACAATTATAAACTCTTTTATTTGCAAAATCACGATATATACATCAGATATTTAATTTAAAATAACCAATACGATCAGAAATCTTATTCTAATTATTAACTATATCAAGTTTATATATATATATATATATATATATATATATATATATATATATATATATATATATATATATACAGTGTGTCCCAGATTCGTCTCTCTATACAGGTATCTCGGCTCCTATTATACCTACAGCAAAGGTTAAATGGGAAAAGTTTTAGAGGAAGCTTAGTGCATTTAATATCCGGCTTCAGGTTTACGATTGGTCAATTGGTTTTGGAAATATCGCCGAAAAACCGAAAATGGCGGATTTCGTTTTTCGCCAGTAAATTCTAAACGGCTAAATTGACAGCTGTCAAGATGTGACATTATTCGGACACTTTTTTATACGAATAAGACGGCGTATATGACACTTCTCTATCGTCTTTTGTTATCCAGCAACCCGCCTCAAGTTTCATTTTTCTAATGGCCGCCATATTAGATTTTAAAATTTTTGGAAACGGCATAAAATTTCCAGTCTAGTGATGTCTGATAAGTGTATAAGAGATTTGAGTATCATCGAAATATCACATTTCGTAAAGTTAGGTCTTATTTTTTGCTAAGGAGACCATGTTTTATTTGTTATAAAATAACATTAATAAGTAATGTGTTAAACGTATTGGAGTTTCAATAGAACACGAACGTAAATAAAGACTTAAAATTAATTAATCTAATTAAGTTCTTAACCCGTTCACTGCTCACGCGTGTTTGTAGGAAGACCCCCCCCCCGGGCTAAGGGTTGATTTTTTCCCAGGTGTCTTTTCAGAATTACCACATGGCACCACAAAGTTTATTTGGCCAAACAAGTGCAAAATATACTAAAACACATGATGACGCAAAATCGCGTCACGAGCATTACACAATGAACTTTTCGTGAAATGCTCATAACTCGATTTCACGTCATGTGTGTGTTGCTCAAAAGTAATTATATTGATTACAAAACAAATACAAAATATCACATGTAAATAAAAAAAAAAAATTTTATTACTTCATTACACAAAAAACCCAAATAGAATATGCTAAATAAGAAAACAAGAATAACAACTGAATAAAATTGTTTTTCTTATAAATGTAAGAAAACGAACAAAAACATGTGTAAATAAAAATAACAAACTTTCTTTGGCGCACAAAATAAACAAAATTAAATAAAATAAGGTAACTTATTTATTACAGGTCCACATGCCATTCGTCTAAACAGTTTCCATCCAAATACAAAGATGGCTTCGAAGGGCATGCTGGGCAAAAGTAAATTGTGTCCTTTCGCACTTTATTTTTATAACAATTTTGGCATCTTTGCGCGGCCGATGTTTGGAATTCGGCGTTATAGGATTTTTTTCCGCCCTGTGCTGGAATGAAATAAGTCTCTCTGGTGGAACTTCCTTTGGTGGTAAAAGTTCTTCAATCACTCGCAGTCGGAAATCATACAACGAAACTCGACTTTTTTTCATATTTCTTATACAAAAAGTATGAGTTCAAAAGCAGCAACTGCAGAATGTAAGTGCCAATTTTTTTGTACCATCGAAGCGATTTCCTGGAGCATGAGTAATAAGACAACATTTTATCCTGCTTGTCAACGCCACCCATGTTTTTATTATACATATATATGGCTTCCGGTTTCTGCTTTTCTTGGTCCCTTTTGTTTCTGTATTGGACGAAAACATGAGAAAATTCAGTGGAAATGTACGATACATCGCGCTTGTTACGCCACTTTCCGACCATTACATCATTGGACTAGTGAGCAATATTGTCGCCCACCTTCAGCTTTGCACTTTTTACCTCAAGAGGAGTGTCTTTTCGGTCAAGCCGTAGAGTTCCGGTGCAGTAGGTCCCTCTTTATAATAGTTGGCGAGCCAAAGAATAACTGTTGTAGAAGTTGTCCATGAATAACCTTTCTTCCATTAGATGGATAACTACATTGGCAGCATGGCCTTTGACACCAAAATCATCTAGCACACCGGTTTGAATGGAGAACTTCAGAATAGTTCCATTTGGCTCGGTCAACATGCACAGCTTCACTCCGTACTTATGGCGCTTATTTTTTATATACTGTCTAAAAACCAATCTCCCGCGCCATAAGACCATGGATTCATCGAGAGAAAGACTTTGGTTTGGGGAATAGACATCCATCATTTTATTATTGAAGTAATCTATCACATGTCGAATTTTGAATAGGGTTTTGGTACGTTTTGTTTTAGGTTTTCTGCAAAATGCACGCATCGCATAATGATCGTACAGCTGCTCATCTGAGTCGAAAAAGATGGAAGATTTAAAAGTTTGTCTTTCTCCCAAAAGTCTTGCATTCGACTGAGTAGAATTGTCTTCATGTGCAGAAACAATCCAAAAAGAGACGCATTTCAGGTATCAAAGTTTTGCGCCAACGAGCAATTCTGGAAAATTCGCCCACATTGGGAGACTGGAATACCTCTACTGCATAGCGATTCGTTTTCTGAACAACAAGATTCAAAAAGCTGTCGTCAACCAATAAATTAAAATAATAAATTAGCCTATTCCCTGTAATTAAAAATTATTTATTCAATAAAAAAATGTGTTAATTATCGTAAAGTAAATAGTCTCACCGTCTGGTAGTGTTTTTAGCTCTTGTTTCCTTGTAAAAGCTAGCGTTTTCTTGCTGGGTGTTTGGGTCCAGTTCACAGTTTCATCATCGGACCTTGGAACAGTAACTTGCTGAAGAGTAGTGCCAAAATCAGTTTCTGTCTCAACAGAAACGTCTTCATTTTCCTAGTTATCCGAATCACTTTTTTCAAATTCCGAATCCGAATAATCGGTTCGGGACTTTCAGTTAAAATATTATCATCAACTGCTGCAAAGTCTCTTAAGCTTGAAAATGGGATTGTCATCTTCTTAATGCGCAATATTTTCTAATTCCTGCTCATTCTGTAAAAATCCAGCTTTGCAGAAACATTTGCTAATAGTGTCTTTTGATACCTTTTTCCACGCAGCAGCTATCCATATCAAAGTATTGGTAATGGTGATGTGTTTATCGAATTCTTGAACTAAACCACTGTCAATTAACGTTAACAGTATTTTAACCAGTAAACCTCTATAAACCATTTTGAAATTTTGAATTATACCTTGATCTAAAGGTTGACAGTGGGATGTTGCATTCGGCGGAAGAAAAATTATCTTTACGTTTTCCAGTGGGATCTTGGTGTGCGAAGTTGCATTGTCTAAAAATAGCACTACTTTCCTGTTTTGTCTTTTCATTTTATTGTTAAATTTATAAAGCCATACTGGCATTATATCTGTTGTCATCCAAGCCTTTTTGTTTGATACCCAGTTCAGTGGCAATGCGCTAATATGTTCACCCTTAAAACAACGTGGATTTTTACTTTTGCCAATAATTAGAGGTTCTTCTTTTTCACCCAGCATATTAGCACAAAATAGAATTGTCAGTCGTTGTTTAGCCATTTTTCTTCCAGCACATTTGTCGTTCTTTGAAGCAAAGGTTTTTGATGGTGTCGCACGGTAATAAAGACCTATTTTATCTGCATTAAAAATGTATCTCGGGTAATAAGCTTTTAAGATTGATGACAATGTTAATTTCTAATTTTCTACATCCGTGATGTTAACGTCAGCTGACTCACCTCAAATTGCTTTGAAGCAAATACTATGTCTTTGGCAAAATTTTTCAAGCCACCCGTTTTATGCTTTGAAATTGGTTAGATTTAAATTCTGCGCCGCTTCTAATGCTCTTTGTTGAATTAAAGGTCCTGATACGGGCACATTTTTATTTCGAGCTTTGCAAAACCAGTTATACACCACTTGATCAACAGCACCACCCTCAGTTTTTGGAAATTTTCTCCTCTGTTCCACGTTAGCACCTTGTTCGCAAAGTTTTTTTTATATCCCTTTTATTTTTTTAAATGTCATTTATCTGAGTTTTTCCAACACCAAACTTTTCTACCAATTTTCTTGAACCTGAACCACTTTTTTCACTATCATTAACGATTTCAATTTTTTTTAAGGCTGAGACGTTTTCTTTTCACCGACATATTGAGTTGTTGATAAGCAGAAGGATCTAACTTAACTGATTATTCAGTTAGGTATACGCTTCCTTTTACTTCACAGAACATTTTACCGTTAGTAAAGGCCTCTAATATCTAAACTAGACATTAAAATTTAATCAATTTTTAAAGTGCACTGGTTGCCGTTTCTTGGAAGTTGCTATTCTTGTACCTATTATTTGACGAATGCGGCGCGGTGGTCATAAATCATCCTGACGTGTTTTTTTATCACTCGATCTTCCGACCCACCATTCTCAGATTCGGCGTTGAGGATGATTTGTTGATGACCGTTATATATAGGTAAATTTACTAAAAAAAGTATTACAAATTATTATAGAAATTGTCCGTGGCCGTTGTATAGAGGTGACCGCTATAAAGAGGTTAGTTAATACACAAATGCCATAAGAACCATTTTCTGCGTTTACATTTGGCCGGTATATAGAGGTGGCCGTTAACAGAGGTTTTACTATATATATATATATATATATATATATATATATATATATATATATATATATATATATATATATATATATATATAATGTGTTTCACTTTAAGTGGTGACCATTCATTATTTCAGAACTGGTACTTCAAAAGCTCCACATCATGGTATGCATTACTTAAGATTCACGTTTTCCATAACCATACCAAATAAGACCCCAAAATGGTAATGTGCTGGTGCTCCATTCTGCTGGAACCATATCACATTCGCTGAAACTTGTGGGCTTGCTCGATTAGGATATAGGTTTGCCAAAGTTGGCACGACATTGTTTTCGAGCAGTACGGAATAATTATTTCCATTCAATCTGCCATCAATGAAAAAAAAACAATGTCATGGTTTCCTGCCCAAACATTAACGTTTTCTGGGTGTTGAGTATGTCCTTCTCTCATCCAGCGTGGATTTTCTTTAGACAAGTAGAGACAATTTTGACAATTCGCATGGCCGTGAAGTGTAAAACTGCACTCGCCAGAAAACCAAACATCTTGTAGTTGGATAGCATGTTATCTATCATTTCCATAATTTGTTCAGGAGAAGACGTTTGTGACCTGTCCGAAGGATGGAGTGGTCGGTCGGGAAAATGCCAATACAAAAGTCTCGAGCGCCACCACTTTCTAAATAGACGGTTTAGGGAGAAAGTGGAAGCCCTAAAGAAATAACGGTAGAATTAGGGAGACGGACCACCCTGTGGATGCAGGATACCTGGGTAGTATTCAGTGGAGAAGGTTGTTGTGCAGGAGTAGGAATTGTTTTAGGTTCAGGGGAAACTTATGCTAGCGAGTAAAAGCTGGATGTACAAAAATACAGCTTTATTAAAATAAGAAATATATATATATATATATATATATATATATATATATATATATATATATATATATATACATATATATATATATATATATATATATATATATATATATATATATATATATATATATATATATATATATATATAGGGGAATGTGGGGCAAAGTGGACCCTCGGGGCAAAGCGGACTTCTCCCACCACGCATAAAAGAAAAATCCGCGCGCGACCACAGTTAGCACGTCTTGAAACTCACGCCGAAACTGTATTGTTAGTATGCTTTCGACAGCAGCCGCGTCACAACCCTGCGCGTCCTTGAATGCCTAAGTTTTTCGTGATCTGTGATGCAATATTTAGTGTTTACAAAATAAGCGATAATAAGGTATGTTTTTGGAGTTTTTAAGTTGTTAATGTGTCTTTGAATTGTTGAATTTGTAGCTAGAAGTTATCATCAGTAACTTTTTGGTAGACAGTTCCATTCTTCTTTTAACGGCTTTTTTGTTCTAAAATGGCCCTGCGGCGCAAAGCGGGTTTTTTCAGCGGGGCAAAGTGGTCAGTGGCCGCTTTGCCCCTATACCTCAAGATTATTTGTTAAAATTTTTGTGTAGCTTACTATAATGTTGTAAAACCAGCATTTAGACACTCAGCATGACGTTTTCAGCTATATATTATGTTTTAACAATCTTTTGTACCAATTTTTATATTACTTATACCAGTTTTAAACTGTATATTTTTGATTGTTTTAGTTTGAAAATGGTACGGAGCTATAAACGAAAATCAAACCAACAATCTTGGTCCGAAGAGGCTATGGCAAGGGCTATAGATGACGTAAGAAACAAATCCATGCCTATTAAAAAAGCAGCTTTAACCCACCAGGTGCCTAGAACCACTTTAAGGCGCCATTTGAATAAGAACGACATGGAGCCAAACGATGCAGCAAAAAAAAAGTTGGGACGATTCACCACAACTTTTACAGCCGAACAAGAAACGGAATTAGCAAATCATATCCTAGAAATGGAAAGTCGACTTTTTGGACTTGGGACCACCGATCTGAGAAGGCTGGCGTTCGAGTATGCGGAGAGAAACAATATTCCTAATACATTTAACAGAGAAAAAGGTTTAGCTGGGCGCGATTGGATTTATAATTTTTTAAAGAGGCGCAAAAATATTTCTTTGAGGTTGCCAGAACCCACATCACAAGCAAGAGCTACAGCGTTCAACAAAAACAATGTTTCAAAATTTTTTGCGCTTCTAGGAGAAATGTTGGAAAAACACAGTTTCTCACCAAGTCGGATATTTAATTGTGATGAAGCAGGACTACTGACAGTACCAAACAAACCATCAAAAATATATTCTTTAAAAGGGAAGAAACAAGTTGGAGCACTGTCGTCAGCGGAGAGAGGGACCCTTTCTACATTGGAAGTTTGTTTTAATGCTGCGGGCTTTTATGTTCCCCCTTTAGTAATTTTTCCGAGAGTGCGAAGATCTCCTCTTCTTGAAAAAGGCTTGCCTCCAGATTCAATTGCTGCATATCATCAATCAGGGTGGATGCAATCTGAAATATTTTCAGGAGTCTGGTTCAAACATTTTTTAAAGTATGCTAAACCCACCAAAGAAGATCCGGTCCTATTGGTATTAGACGGGCATGCAACCCATACCAAAAATTTGGAATTTGTGGAAATGGCGCGAGCCAACAATGTGAATGTTATAGTTCTACCCCCACATACATCTCATCGACTGCAGCCGCTCGACGTGACTTTTATGCGACCTCTTATGACATATTACGAACAGGAGGTAAAAAAGTGGCTGGTGAATAATGCAGGAAAACTGGTAACCATTTACAAAGTAGGTGATTTTTTTGGCAAGGCATTCCAAAGAGCTGCTACTACAGAAACGGCTTTGAATGGGTTTAGAGCCATTGTAATCTATCCCTATAACCCGAACATATTTCCAGAATATTTATTCAAACCCTCGGAGACCACAAATAAACCTGCACCTCAGAATGAAGAAACTCAACTTCAGAACGAAATGGCACAATCTCGGAACGAAGAGATAACATGTCACAACGAAGAAGTTGAGGCTGAGAGTACACAAAAGCGTTCTGCATCACCTCAACCAGGTCCAAGCACTAGATCATCTCCACCATCTACTCCAGTTGAGACAGTAAAAAAAAGCGTCGGCAAAGATAACTGCGAAAACCTGAAACAGCTTTATTTTTCTCCAGAGGATATTCTTCCACTTCCAAAGGCTGGACAACGTGAACAAAAGAGATCAGTGAAAAGAGGAAGAACAATGATACTAACAGCAACTCCCAATTATGAAGAACTCAAATCTGCAAAAGTTGTTCAACCAAAGAAAGCTAACACCGTTAAAAAACAAATAGCCAAACAACTACCAAAGAAGATAGTTACTGAAAATGACTCCTCATCTGAGAGTTCTGCTGATGTGGAATATACTGAATCGGGCAATTCAGACAGTGATATTGAATATTATCCAAAAACATCTAGATTTAAGATAGAAAAAATAAACATTCGAAATCTGAATATAAACGAATTTATTTTGACGGAATTGGTTTCAGATAAACAAACCAAAAAACAATTTGTAGCTCAAATTATAAACATAGAAGAAAATTCTGCTTAGGCTAAAAAATACAAGTGAAATTCCTACGACAGTATAGACAGAGTAAAAATGTTTTTATATTTCCAGACGTAGACGATATTAGTGATATCTTTGAGTGTGAAGTAGTGGGAAGAGTTCATATTACAAATCTGAGGCATGAGAAAATGCAGATTATATGAATATGGGTTTTTATTTTGGTATTTAAAAAAGTATTAAAGCATTTGTGTTTGTGTTATGTTCTTTAATAGTTTATCATTTTAGAAATAAAGTTTATGTCGTACCGTTCTTTAAATATTATATTCATATATATATATATATATATATATATATATATATATATATATATATATATATATATATATATATATATATATATATATGTATATATATATATATATATAAATATAACATGTAGGAAAAAATTTGTTTGTTTCATATATTTTCTTATTCTATGATTTTAAGAATAAATTTTTGGTTGTATTGTTCTTTAAATAATGTCTCATGTTTATTCCCCCTATTTGAGTTTCTACCGCTGACATGGAATTAAAACTTTAAATTAAATTATACATGTGTTTTTTAAGTTATCACCAGTTTAACCTCCTTATGTCCACTTTCCCCCTTACGTCGGTCCACTTTGCCCCACATATGGGGCAAAGTGGGCACTTTTGACTTAAAAATAAAACCTGATATGAAATAGGTTTACAGTAACAGCAAAAATAAAAGGTAATTAAACTAGATAGATAAGGTGGGCCTTAATTAAAAGGTGCAACTTTTGGAGAAAAATGTTGAAAAAATGAAATATGATAATGTTTATAAGCTTAGGGGGGCCGCTCTGCCCCACATTCCCATATATATATATATATATATATATATATATATATATATATATATATATATATATATATATATATATATATATATATATGATTGATCACGGAATTATTCTGGTTCCCGAAACTTGGTGCGCTAATGGGCTATGGTTAATTTATTTACTAAAACGGCGATACTCTACGATATCCCGCCCCTCGCTGACCACCTGGCGGGTCATGTTGGGAGGTGAAATATCGTAAGCTATATATAGACCTTCAAGACCCAAATTCAATCCTCGGAATAGCCACCTAGCGGGCATGAGAGGTTCGGGAGCTTGAAGTTACTCGGTCAAAATAAAACACAGTTTAATGAAATGCAAAGAAGCTCTAGCTGGAACGAGATATAATATACATGAATCAAAATAAATGTTTTCGGTTAGTTTAGCTTGGGTAAGCTATGGAAACAAGCACACCGGTTAAAATACAGAGAGAATTCTGCAAATATTCAAAACAAATAGCACGTGATTAACGGTAAAGTACGGGAGTGAACACCTGTATAGCGAAAATGGCCAGGCGAGAAAATCGGGGAAAGGGCGAGTATGTTTCGAAAACGGATGAGCTTGGAGAAAAGCGGTACTGCCGAAATCCCAATGTAAAGTTAAAAATAGCAAAAATATTTAAAAATTAAAAAAAAATATCAGTAAAATATTTCTCACCATACGTTCCAGAATACGGTTGGCGGTATGGCTGTGCTGTGAAAAATTCGGGGGGTTCTGTGGACGGTGACTGGTATTTTATACGGGGGGGGGGGGTGCAATTGGGGTTATGACGTAACTATACTTTTCTATGAAGGCTCTTAATTTAACAAGAGATTCAAACGGCGGAGCAGGACTGAATTTACCAGCCAGGCAAAGCGCCTTTTATATTGGAAAATATATGCATCTCTTGCTACTTCTAGAAGCTTTGGTATCTCTGTTCCTCTTATGGGCAGAATAAATTGAAAATTTTGTGAATTTACGAATTTTTAGTATTATTTTTCAGATGATAACATGCCAATGTTGCTTTACTTTGGATGGGCCGGTGTTTTATGCTGCTTTTTATTTATATACAGGTAGTTAAAAATGGCTATATGGCAGAATTCTTTGAAAATAAATATTTGCAGAATTTAATTATAAAATATGAGTTGGAATTACGGTAGCAAAATGCAATTTTCGTTACACGTTCTTCCATCACAACCGTCTTCCATGACCTCCTGGGTTTATACCAATTTATAGGGATGCATTTTATTTTATATTAATATTCAAATAATCGATGAATGGGTGATATACAATGTCGTGGCTGCTGGTCGGCTCTGTAGGTTTGCCACACACTCAAGCATTGTATCCGATTTGGTATCATTACTCAGCGTTTTAGAAGTTTTTTTCGCATCTGCCTTATATGTCCAAGATCTCGAAATTGCTTTTTAATTTCACTAATTATCCCTTAGGCTATAGGCAGCAAATCGGGAACTTTTTCTTGAAATAAGTGAACAACTTAGATCTGTGATCGTGCTTGATCTCCGTGGCCAATCATCCGTAGAATTGTTATTTTATACATTTCGGTTAATATGGCCAGGTTTCTGAACTGCAGTTAACAACTGACGACTACTGTCATGCGGTTACAATAACAGAGCAATCTGCTAAGGCGTTTTATACAAAACTAACATTGCCAACTGTAAAGAACGTTGATAACTTTTTATGTCTTATTTTTAATTGATACCGTACAAAAAGGACATTGAAATTGTTTTGGCTTGCTTTCCCCTTATCAACAATGAAACGCGAGTTTTTAATTTTTTAGTGTGTTGTAGCGAAGGTCGTTAATCAGATGAATTTATGTTCTATTGCTGTTAACTTTTGCAATGGACTCTGAAACCATTGCATTTTTTAATAGAGAATGAAGTGATCTTTCAAATGTGGTACTACAAGCCCCTACTTCCCATTTAATAATTTTGGGGCTGCAAGGCTGTAAGGAGGTTAAATGTAAAGGCAGCGTTGCAAGGTGTCATTTTTTAATCTAAATTTGACGGGTTTTTAGATTTTATATAGGGTGGCGCATTGAAAACAAAACAGACCGATTTGCGTCCCGACAATATTTTTTTAAGAAACGCTGAAACACGTCAATTTTAATATTGAGGGGGACATGTTTTGACCTAAAACTCAACTTTGTCACATCAACACCTTAAGGGTGGTGATAACAACTCTTATATTTTAAATAGGGAACATGAGTCGCGTGTTACATCATTTGAAAGCTCTTTCTTTTCTGAATTCAGCACACTAATTTTTTTTGGAGGTTTTATTAATTCGTTTAAAAATTATTCACAGTTGAAGATGCAAAAACGCATTTGAATCATTCCGATAAGAAATGTGCTGATAGTCAATGTTTCGTTGGTTTGTAAACAAAAAATTGACTATCAGAAGATTTCTTATCGGAATGAGAGAAATGCGGTTTATTATCTCACTTTATCGGTCGGTTTGATACTTGATAGTACTACCGAAAATTGATTTCACAATGGTGTATTCTGTAGAAGAAAGAGTTGTAATAATTACTCTTTTTTTCAAAAACGATGACTGTGCCAACCGTACCGCAAATTTGTTTAATGAACGACATCCGAACAGACATGTTAACAGAAAATACATTTTGGAGTTAGTTGCAAAGTTTGGACAAAGTAGTTCAGTAGCCAGCAAAAAACGGGATCCTGAATGTGAATTTCCGGTTAGAAATGACACGACTGAGATTGAAGTTTTAGGACAAATTGCTGCAGACCCAACTTTGAGCACGAGAAAATTGGCCACTGTTTCAAACATCAAAAAAAGAACTATTCAGCGAACATTGAAGCATCATAAATTTCACCCGTATAAAATTCATCTTGTACAACAACTGAATGAAAATGATTTTGATCGGCGGCTGGAATTTTGTGAAGTTATGACTGCACGAATAGCTGATAACGGGAACTTTCTGTTCAATCTCTGTTTTTCAGACGAGTGTACGTTTTTATTAAGCTCTACAGTCAATCGTAATAATTGTCGTTATTGGAATTGAATGTCTGGACTGGCATTTTTGGAGACCGTTTAATCGGACCAATTTTTCTTGATGGCAATTTGAGTGGCGAAACGTATTTGGAGTTACTAGAAGATATCGTTTACTCTCTGCTAATTGACATTGTTGAAAATGATGATCGCTATCAAGAAAATCAATTACTGTTTCAACAAGATGGGGCTCCTCCAAATTTTTACAACGTGTTAGGGACTTTTTGAACAGAGAGTTTCCAGAGCAATGAATTGGGCGTAGAGGTGCTATTGAGTGGCCCCCTAGATCACCGGATTTAACTCCTTTACACTACTTTCTATGGGGCCATTTTAAGAGTAGAATTTTCGCAACAAAACCGGAGTCTCTGGAAGAATTACGACGACGCATTGTTGAATAATGCCTTCTAATAACTCCACAAATGCTCCAGATTGTCAGAGCTTGTTTTGACGTTTTGAACAAAATTTTTTCTTTTGTATGGTGTTCTGGTGGTCAACAGTTTGATCACTTACTTAACTTAATAAACATTTTTGAACGTTTGGTTTTGTTTTTTAGTTTTTTTTAACAAAAAATTGACTAATTAGTGCATTTCTTATCACAATGAATGAAATACGTTCTTGCAACTCCAACTGTGAATAACTTTTAAACGAGTTGATAAAACTTCCAGAACAATTAGTGTGCTGAATTCAGAAAAGAAAGAGCTTTCAAATGACGTAACACTCGACCCATTTTCCCTATTTAAAATATAAGGGTTGTTATCACCACCCTTAAGGGGTTGATGTGACAAAGTTGAGTTTTGTGTCAAAACATGTCCCTCTCAATATTAAAATTGACGTGTTTCAGCGTTTCTTAAAAAAAATTCTCTGGACGCAAATCGGTCTGTTTCGTTCTCAATGCGCCATCCTGTATAAATATTCATACTAATTGTTTTTTTAACTCAAACATGAGATCCATTCTTTAATGAAGTGCTTATACGAAAATTCACTGAAACGACTTGTTTTTTTTTTTCTTATCAGACTACAAACTTTTACGCCTTCGTAAATTATTTGCTTTCTATTAACTAATCTATTTGTTTTTGTGTTATAGACTACAATGGGACCTTGGTATGTAATATTTTACTCAATCATAGGATTCCAGTATTTCGAAATAATCTTCTACACTATATTTGGATCAGGTGAAGAACAGCCGTTCAACAAAGTAGATTAGAGTTGAAATTAACAATATTTACCAGCCAATACGACACAGCGTAATTCACGTAGCACGTTGATTGGAAAATGTGTGATTTCCTGAAATCGTATCGTTGGTAGCCGGCCATGATCGATTGCTGCAAGTCCAAATAAAATATTTGCAAAACGGCGGCGCTTCTAGAAATGTCGGAAATCGGCGCCTTATTTGATTTTTTTTTAAATAGAAATACCCCATTTGGATTGCATATTTGTATTCTACATTAAATGCAGAGTTCAGAATGTCCCAGCGGCATTACTTAACTTTCGTAGTTTTTAACATATATCACATTCTTCGCAAAAAATCTAACTTGCAGAGCTCCACTAAAAATTCATAACGCTTGCCTTGAATCATTAAAAAAATGATTTCTTTTAAATTTTATTTATAAAGGTTTGGCCTATATTTTGCATCATCACTAACATCTTTGTTATGTTTCACGCGCCTACTGCGATTGTTAAAAAATATCTGACACCAGAAATCAATATAAAATTAAATTTAAGGCCTACTTTTATTAACATGCCCAACTTTAGTCGTTTTTCAGTTATTGGCATTTTTTAAAGAAATATTTTTTCTCAGTGGTAGTAGGCTTTGACAATCTCAACAAATAGACAGATTAACAAAATAATTATTTCCATACAAACCCTCAATTTGTGCACCGTTTTCATTGAGACAGTGGACAATACGCTCTTAACCTACTGCATGCTCTCCGAATGACGAAAGGTTCCAAATGATCAAAAGCTCTTACGAACCTTATTCTCAAATCTTCGCAATTTGTGCACCGTTCTCATTGAGACAGTGGACAATACGCTCCTAAACAGGCTGCATGCTCTCCGAATCTCAAAAGGTTCCAAATGATCAAAAGCTCTTACGAACCTTATTCTCAAGTCTTCGCAATTTGTGCACCGTTTTCATTGAGACAGTGAACAATATGTTCCTAAACAAACTGCATGCTCTCCGAATCTCGAAAGGTTCCGGATGATTAAAAGCTCTTACGAACCTTATTCTCAAGTCTTCGCAATTTGTGCACCGTTTTCATTGAGACAGTGAATAATATGCTCCTAAACAAACTGCATGCTCTCCGAATCTCGAAAGGTTCCGGATGATTAAAAGCTCTTACGAACCTTATTCTCAAGGCTTCGCAATTTGTGCACCGTTTTCATTGAGACAGTGGACAATACGCTCCTAAACCTACTGCATGCTCTCCAAATCTCGAAAGGTTCCAAATGATCAAAAGCTCTTACGAACCTTATTCTCAAGTCTTCGCAATTTATGCACCGTTTTCATTGAGACAGTGGACAATACGCTCCTAAACAGACTGCATGCTCTCCGAATCTCGAAAGGTTCCAGATGATTAAAATCTCTTACGAACCTTATTCTCAAGTCTTCGCAATTTAAAATCGGATTTGTGTGCACTAATCCATTGACCACACCTTATAAATAAAAAGCTAAAGGGGTAAGATCTAGAGAGTGGGCAAGCTAAAGTGATGAACCCATTTTTCCCCACCAATGATCTTCCAAGAGTACCGTTAATTTGGCATATACAGCTCTAGTTGAATGTGCCAGAGGTTCGTCCATTTGATACCAACGACTGAAACATCGATTGAGCGTTATATCATCCAGATAGTCTTCTACAACTTCTCTTAAAATTCTCAAATAACCCTCAAGATTCAAATTTCTATCGTACATGAAACATCGCACTTCACCGTCCATTAACAGACGGAAAATACTAAATTGAATTTGATGTTTCACCACCATTACAATACAAGGATTTTCGTAAGCCCTAAAATGCCGATTTTTTTTTCGATTAATTATCTTTCGTTAACAAAATTTTGCTTCGTCTGTCCAGATAACTTTTTGTAAAAAAATTCGATCTGGATGAATTCTTACCAAAAATTCTTCGAAAAAGTTGATCCAGCGTACATAGTCTCCGGGATGTAGTTTTTGTAGCCTTATAAATTTACGGCGGTGCAACTTATAACAACAAAGGATTTGCAAGGAGGAATAAGAAATTCCTAAATCAACAGATGCTGTTCTGATTGAAGCACGTGGATATGCTTGAAAATATCCCAAGGCGTTAATTTCAACCTTTTCACACAAATTCTTTGACCCGACCCCATAAATAAAAGCTAGAGGGGTAAGATCCAGAGACTTGACGAGTCAAAGTGATGCACCAATGATTTTCCAAGAGTACGGTTAATTTATCATCTACGCCTGTTGTTGAATGTACCAGAGCTTCGTCCAATTGATACGAACGATTGAAACATCGATTAAGCGGTGTATCTTCCCGATAGTTTTCTACGACTTCTCTTAAAATTCTCAAATACATACATACATACATATTTATTACCTTCAAAGCTTACAAGGCATGTCTACATCTAAAATATAAGTATAAACAACACATAAAGACTACGACGATCTAATAAAACCTACAAGAAATAAACCAATACAACACAACTGTAAGACACTTTGACAAACATGACTAAAACCGACAGAATAAATATTCATCCACAGAATAAAAAGCGTTTTTTAATAAAAAGTTCTTTATAGTTTTTTTAATGATCTCACTCTCTAGTTCCTGGAAAGCCAACGGCAGTTTGTTATCAATTTAACGCCAGTGAACGCACAGGAAGACTGGAACCTTGCCAAGCGATACTTTGGTGTGATGAATTTGTCCCTATTTCTTGTGTTGTGACAGTGAAGGTCTGAGTGCCTAACCAATTCACTTTGGTGACTGTGGAGATAACACAGACAGCAAAGAATGTACACGCACGGGATGGTAAGGATTCTGTACTTTACAAACAAATCCACGGAAGTTGTCGTTTGAGGCACACCAGCCAACACCCTCATCACTTTTTTCTGCTTCAGGAAGACTCTTGATGCACCACCCACAGCAGCCCAAAGGATGATGCCATACGTTACCACACTATGAAAATGTGCATGGTATGTTAACAATGCTTTACGCTCCGACAACCATTTTTATTCTTCTTACGGAAAATATGGCAGTTGACAGCTTAAGGCAAAGCGCATTAATGTGCGGAATCCACGAAAGCATGTCATCAACTACAAAACCTAGTAGTAAAATAGTAGCATGTTCAGGGGACTTTTTGCTGGTAAGGATTAGTTTTTGGGTTTTGCTAGAATTAACCAAATTGTTAGCCTCTAACAAAGCTTCAGCAACATCCGGGCCGGCCAATGCTTTCTTGTTCAACACGTCCGTTTTTGCAGCTCTTTCTATGAGGGTAGTGTCATCTGCAAAAGTTATTATGTTCTTGCGATGGAATTGGTTCATTAGGTCGTTAATATATATAGAGAATAACATAGGGCCCAATATGGACCCCTGAGGAACACCTTGTTTCATTAGTCTCAGAGACGATTTTTCTCCATTTAGGTCCACTAATTGATATCTGTTCTCAAGGTACGACCTAAGCAACTTCCACACAATGCTTCTTATACCGTAATGATGCAGCTTCATCAAAAGCCTCTCGTGATCCACACAATCGAACGCCTTACTCAGGCTTATACTGGAAAGCATTGTTTCCTCAATATCCTCAAATGACGCCAAAATGGTCTCAATTATCTCGATCATTGCCGTAACTGTTGACTTTCCTGTACGAAAGCCATGTTGATTTCTACTCAGAATCGACCTTCGACATTCAATTTTTTATCGTTCATGTAGCATCGCATTTTACTGTCCATTGACAGATGAAAAATACGAAATTTAATTTGATTTTTCACTTACATTACAATACAAGGATTTTTGTTAGCCCAAAATACTTATTTTTTTTCGATTATCCCTCGTTAACAAAATTTCGCTTCGTCTGCCTAGATGATTGTTTGTAAAAAATCACTATCTTCGCGAATTCTTCGTAAAAGTTGATCCTGCGTACGCAGTCTCCAGGATGTAGTTTTTGTAGCCTTATACGTTTACCGGGGTGTAACTTATAACGACACAGAATTTGCAACGACGAATAAGAAATTGCTAAATCAGCGAGTGTTGTTCTGATTGAAGCACGTGGATAGGCTTGAAAATATTCCAAGGCGTTAATTTCATCCTCCTCACTTCTTGTTATAGGTTAAGTTCTCACAGCAGGCTTAGCTACCTTCTCATGAAAAAAAAAACATGATTTTTAAGTCTACGAAAATTTTCTTTCGTCGTTTGCGGGAGATGTGGGTATTTGAAGTAGTGCTGGGAATTTATCTGTTTGTGTATTCGAATATTCGTTCCGAAAGCTTCACGACTATTCGAATTATTCGAGTATTCGAATATTCGTGTAGTATTCGAATATTCGAATATTCGTGGAGTATTCGAATATTCGTCGAGTATTCGAATATTCGCAGAGTATTCGAATATTCGCACACTAATAAACACTCCCCTAACCGGCACCCGTTTCCCGGGCCTTCTGATTTCTCGGAAAATTTAGGTTGCAAGACGAACTTGTAATCATTGCCGTGCTGTTAGTATATCTAAGAATCTCTTGCATTTCTATTTTCGTATTTATGATCCTCTACGTGTAAATTCATGTTTGTTTTCATTGCATAATTCGAATGCGGTATGGATAACCACCAGTCGATTTGTTACAACATACAATACAATAACTTTATCATCATATTTTGATTACATTCTGGTGTTTATAAACTTCTATGCGCCGCCTATGAGTTAAAGGACAAATACAGCTTCCGACTTACTCAAGTGTTTTCAACTAACTTTAAACAAACTATACCTCAATCTGGAAACCCAATAATTTATCGCTTTCAACTCGATAAAAGCGCCCCTCCATTCAAAGTTTCAAAATGTGTTGCGACACATTCCGCTTAGTAATCCGACATATACTGTTTCTCTGCAGATTTTTATTGGCTCATGAAGGCGTGAAGAAACGGAAAGATTCATAGAAATACTCGACAAAATTATATGGTTCTTAGAAATATTTAGTTGAAACCAAGCAAAAAGAGCCTATACGGTGCAAAGCTAACAAATTATTCATAATCACTTATTTGAAGGATCTACTTTTTTCTCCTAGTGTTCCCGATGAGTGCTTCTAAGAATCCTCTGGGGATCATTCCCAGCCATAATATATATATATATATATATATATATATATATATATATATATATATATATATATATATATATATATATATATATATTCGAATATTCGAATGCACTCTCGTTGAAATAATTCGTATTCGAATATTCGAACTATTCGTATTCGATTCCCACCCCTAATTTGAAGTTGAACGTGCGGCATGTTCTGTCAACTACTCTGCTATTTCCCGATACGTTACAAAAAACTTAAAAGACACCATTCGGATAATGTTTCATGATAAAAGTTGCAAGAGTTAATTAAACCCATAAGATAACGATGACATAACAGTGATAAGATTTGATATTTGGCATTGTTTCCGAATCATACTAACCTTGAGGAAAAATTATAATAATCTTTAGAAAAAATGCCAATAACTCAAAACGACTGAAGATATGTATAATGTTAATAAAAGTGACCCTCAAATTAAATTCAACATTGATTCCTGGCATCAAATACGATGCCATTTGTAAAAATGAAGTTTTTGAAATTTTTTAATTATCAACTATGAAAAATTACAGTAGGAAAATTAAATATAACAAAAGTGTCGGTATTAATGCAAAATATCGGCCAACCTTTTATGAATTGAATGAAAAAAAATCATTCCTTTATTTTCAATGTTCCAGGAATTTCTTTACAGGCCCCTGAAGCTCCGTTTTTTGCGAAAACTGACATATGTCAAAAACTCTGACAGATATCTGTTGATAACTAGAAAGTTCTGAACTTACAATTTAATGTAGAATCCAAGTGTGAAATCAAAATTGGATATTTCAATTTAAGAAACTCAAAGATGGCTCCGATTTCCGGCAGTTTGGGAAGTGCTGCCGTTTTGGAAATATTTTATTTGGACTTGCAGCAGCTACCAAATTTCATAATAATATGATTTTGGAGAAACAAAGATTTTCTAACGAACAGGCTAGTGAATCATCCTGTATACTATATATTTTTGTCATTTAAATTATTCAACTGACAATTATCTATATTGTATATCTACATTATTTTGCAGCTGCTATACATTTTATTATTATATTAAAACTTTACATCTGGAACTAGTTTTATTAGCGAATTTCCACAGAAAAGAATCGCTTATGACAATTTCTGGACTTATTTATATCATAATGTAGATAAGTTGTAGCTTAATTCTGTGATTTTAATCTGCCTACTTCCCAAATCTATTTTTTTAAATATATATTTCAACAACACACCACGAGGGCTTACAGCCTAAATACTATCGTACCGTGGGTGTATATATATATATATATATATATATATATATATATATATATATATATATATATATATATATATATATATACATATACAGGGTGGTCCACTTCGCGGAAAAACCCCAGTTTTCCATATTAAACTCAGTTTTACCAAAAAAAGTTTCAACTGAAAATTGTTCCTATCAATCAGCTGCGTAATTCAAAAATATTTAAATTTACACACGGTGTTTATTTTCTCCGTGGCAGACCAAACCTACCTTTTTTTAAATAAAACACCCTGTATTTTATATCATTTAAAAAAGATGGTTTCGCAGCAAACAAATTTATACCCCACATGATGGGTCTAGGGCCAACCGTTTCAGAGTTATTCATTTGTTTATTAAAAATATTGGTCTAGTTTGGTGCGTAAATACTACGATTCTGCACAATGTTTTAGCTGCATATTCACTGGAGTTAATTTTTACACTTCTTACTATAACAAAATGCAACATGGTAATTCCTAATGTAACCTGTCTATACAGAGTGTTAAATTTCGCAAAACTTAAATTTTCTCGAAAATGCCAAATGGAACGCCCTGTATATTAGAACGTTATCAGATGCGCACTTTCATGGCCTTTTCCGCAATACTACATTTGATGACATTATTTTCAACGGTTTCAAAGATATAACGCATTAACTACAAAATTTATCATTTTTCAATATTTATGAAACTTATCTCAAAATCTAAGGGCGGCTTTGACAACGCCACTTGACATTTGAAAAATTTACTAAATTATTGACAGGTAGCTTTCTTAGTTACTCCCTTTATTCTTGATATCAGCATGTTTTTTACTGAATAACTTAAGTCAATGCTGTATGTGATTGCTGAAAGTAATAACAATTTTGCCTTAGCAAAGAGAATGTATAGGCAGAAATATCCTAATCGACAACAACCTCAGTTGAAAGCATTTAGATTAGTGCATACGGCAGTGTACAGTATCGGGCTCCCGTAAGAAATAAAACTCTTATAAATGAAGGTTCGCCTGTAAACATCATAGCCTCAGTCATTGCAAATCCACATATCAGCCAGCGAAAATAAGCTTCAAATTTAAATATCAGTAAAACTCCTGGCCAAAGATGTTTCCAAGAAAACAAATATCACCCATACCATGTTAGAAAAGTTCAAGAGCTGTCTGCAAGCGATAAGCAGCAAAGATTGAATTTTTGTATTTGGGCTCTACAGAAAGACAACCAGGAACCAGGATTTCTTGCAAAAGTGCTATTTACAAATGAAGCATATTTTTCAAACTGTGGAGGAATTAACATGCACAATTTGCATTAATATCCTGATATAAATCCATATTTTTCGTGGCCAGTGGATCGTCAGCATAGGTGGTCCGTAATATGTGTGGGCTGCAATTTTGGGTCCGTATTTAATCGGACCGTATTTTTTCGATGGGACTCTCACTGGTGAGTGTTATCTAAATTTCTTGAAAAATTATCTACCAGAGCTGTTGGAAGAAATTCCTCTGCAACTCCGGGGTGAAATGTGGTGTCAACACGATGGAGCACCTCCACATTCAGCAGGAGCTGTTAGAGCATTTTTAATCCATATTTTTGAAGAACGATGGATAGATCGACGTGGACCAACCCCTTGGTCAGCAAGATGTCCTGATTTTTCCAAAATAGATTTATTTTTGTGGGGTGACATTAAAGGTAAAGTGTATGCGACTCCACCAACAACCAAGGAGGACATGCGCGCAAGGATTTCAGAGGATTTCAATTCTGTCGCGAAGCATGTTTAAGGTGCAAAACAATTTAAGACAGAGATTACAAATTTGTATCGATAATGACGGCTCCTAACTTGAACATTTGCTGCGTTGAATTTTTGTTGTTTATTTTAGTGAATTTTAGTAGAAAAAATTCACTAATGGGGAGATCCCGACTTTTGAATTTTGAAAAAATTTTCACAAATGAGCGCGAACTAGGACCCCTAGAACCCATATCCGGGGTCAGTTTCAATTTTTATATGTTATATATATATATATATATATATATATATATATATATATATATATATATATATATATATATATATATATATATATATATGTATCACACCGATAACTCAAAAAATAATGGCCCGATTTTGATAAAATTTGGCACATACCTTCCTTTTGTAAATAGCTTGGACAAGTTTGTTAGTCAGCAAAATCGGACGAGGTTTTCCGGGAAAATTTTGAGTTTTCATTCGAAAAAAATTCTTATCTCAAAAAATAATGGGCCGATTTTAATAAAATTTGGCACATACCTTCCTTTTGTAAATAGCTTGGACAAGTTTGTTAGTCAGCAAAATCGGACGAGGTTTTCCGGGAAAATTTTGAGTTTTCATTCGAAAAAAATTCTTATCTCAAAAAATAATGGGCCGATTTTAATAAAATTTGGCATGTACCTTCCTTTTGTAAATGTCTTGGACAGGTTTGTTAGTCAGGAAAATCGGACGAGGTTTTCCGGGAAAATTTTGAGTTTTCATTCGAAAAAAATTCTTATCTCAAAAAATAATGGGCCGATTTTAATAAAATTTGGCATGTACCTTCCTTTTGTAAATGTCTTGGACAGGTTTGTTAGTCAGGAAAATCGGACGAGGTTTTCCGGGAAAATTTTGAGTTTTCATTCGAAAAAAATTCTTATCTCAAAAAATAATGGGCCGATTTTAATAAAATTTGGCATGTACCTTCCTTTTGTAAATGGCTTTGACAGGTTTGTGAGTCAGGAAAATCAGACGAGGTTTTCCGGGAAAATTTTGAGTTTTCATTCGAAAAAAAATTTATCTCAAAGAATAATAGGCCGATTTTGATAAAATTTGGCACGTACCTTCCTTTTGTAAATGGCTTTGATAAGTTCGTTAATCAGAAAAATCGGACGAGGTTTTTCCAGAAAAATTTTGAGTTTTCATTTGAAAAAAAAAAATTATCTTAATAAATAAAAAATATATAATAACCAAATTTGGTAGGTAGGTTTACGATATAAAAAGTAAACTATACACCAAAATTTTGATTGGTATGTTACAAGAAAAAAAAAAGTTATAATAAAATATTTTTTGCCAGATCATTTCTATGAAAATTCACTACCATAACGCACTTGCTGCGTCCAGGCTTTTGTGAATTTCGATTTAGTGTTGTTCTTGTTGATTTAAACTTTGTTAATATATGCATTAAATGTTTTGCTCTTTTACATCACACACACTTTAGTTTTTTTATGCAGTATGAATTAAGGATATCACGTAAACTATTTAAAAATGATATAAAATACGGGGTGTTGCATATTAACGTGAAGTATTTACTTGAATTTATATAAAAATTGCTAATTCCGTAATTGAGCCTTAATATCTTTGAAACCGTTGAAAATAATGTCATTAAACGTAGTATTGTTGAAAAGGCCATGAAAATGCGCATCTAATAATGTTCTAATATACAGGGCGTTCTATTTGAAATTTTCGAGAGAATTTAAGTTTTGCGAAATTTAACACTCTGTATAGTCAGGTTACATTAATAATTACCATGTCGCATTTTGTTATGGCGAGGAGTGTATAAAATTAACTCCATTGAATATGCAGCCAAAACATTGTGCAGAATCGAAATATTTACGCACCAAACTAGACCAATATTTTTCATAAATAAATGAATAACTCTGAAACGGTTGGGCCTAGACCCATCATGTGGGGTATCAATTTGCTTGCTGCGATACCATCTTTTTAAAAATGATATAAAATACAGGCTGTTCTATTTAAAAAAAGGTAAGTTTGGTCTACCATGGAGAGAATGAACACCCTGTGTAAATTAAAATATTTTTAAATTACTCAGCTGATTGATAAAAACGACTTTCAGTAGAAACTTTATTGATAAAACTGAGTTTGATATGGAAAACTGGGCTTTCTCCGCGAAGTAGACCACCTGTATATATATATATATATATATATATATATATATATATATATATATATATATATATATATATATATATATATATATATATATATATATCTGTGTGTGTGTGTGTGTGTATCCAACCGATAACTCAAAAAATACTTCACTGATTTGGACCATATTTGGGAAATGCCCTTATTTTGTTAATGGCTTGGATGAGTTCGTTCATCAGATCTTAACGCCTAATTGTTCTTAACAAAAAATTAAAAAACATTTTTTAAAACGCAATATCTCTCAAATTCTTCAAGTGATCGAAACGAAAATTTATAAATTGAAAGAACATAGACACACATGGTTCTGTACCAATTTTCAAGTCTTTTGATCAAATAAAAATAATGTTATTCGAAATTAAAATAATCCTCGACATCACTTTAAATTCTGTAATGCAATATCTACAATGTTGGACAAAGACAGGTGATGTTACCTGTACTGCTATGATATTTAAATAAATGGTCGATAAAAACCGAAACAATGGAAGTTACAAGTATTAGCGCCAGAACGTAGACAGGGATGCCATCTCGGTGCGGAAGCAGGTAGTATCTTGTCACAATTGCTTTAGATAGCACAAGATGTTATAGATGGAGACATTTGTACAATCAACTAACAATTTTGTAGATGTCAGACCTGGCCCATTTCTTTTATAATACCGGGACAATATTTGTTTTCAAAAGCGCTAAATTTTAGCATGCGACAATGTTCTCTGCAAGTATCAAAACCTGCTCTAAAAATGAGAACGATACTGATAGATGCGTTATTAGATCCATCATTTTTATTATCGATGATTTCGCAGGTTAGTTTCTTTAGTGAGTTTAATAAATAGCACTTTATGTATTTCTCATATTGTACGTTTCAAACAGGTACAGTGCCGCTTAAAATTAGACATACCTACGTTTGTTTAGCGTCCAACGGTATCGAGCTTAATTTAAAAGGTGCTTGCTTTCGGAGTCGAGCGGATTTCAGTGTAGTTTTGAACAAAACCTAGATTCATACTTTAGCGAATTGCTAAATATCCGCGAAACGTATGCCTATTGGTTTATTTAAAATAATGTCGTAAAACTGTTGTTTTTTATTAGACTTTCTAATTTATTTTACTAATTTTTGTGTGCACACAGACACGATCTAAATGTCTTCTCTACTTTTAAGTTTGTGTAGCCCCAATGTTAATTAAGGGCCACCGTTTATTAAACTTACTTATCTTGTGCTTATTTATGTAATGTAAAAATAAAAAAGGAGTAAAACAGCAAGTGAATTTATTTACTTTAGTGTTGTATTCGATATTATCTGAAAAAGACATTATAGGCGACAATGTGGAATGTAATTTCAATAAATTTACAGTTTACTGCAAGGAGGGTTTTAATATTTTTTTTCAGAAACGTGCTGAGAACCCCCCTTGGATGCACAAGCCACAAGGAAAATTTGATGCAAACAATCCCTAAGAGACTTAAGGGACCAAGAATTAATAGGGTTGCTGGGCGGGAAGGAAATCTGAGCGGAAAATGCTAAAAAAACATTTAGTCGCACTTTGAAAAGATGCGTTTTTCACATTTTGCAGCAATATTTCCTTTAAACCCTGTCTGCCCCGAACAACCCCCAAATTCGCCCAGGTCCAGTAACTTTCTTGGAGGTTGCTCCAAAGAAATGTTTCTTGTGCTTTATGCTTTGAAGGTAGTTTTATGCATCTACAAGGGGAAAGAGAACCCCCGTGTTTTTGGGTGAGGGGGTAGAAACCCTCTTCGTCCTGGGGGTTCTTCTTCCCCTTCTGCATGCATACAATCACCCTCAATGAATGAAACACAAATCTTTTTATGTTCCGCTTTCTAGTGTATTTTTTGTTGAGTATATTTCCTGTTTATCAACTGTTTTGTTGAGTTTTGTATCCAAAATACAGTAAAAATATTTATGTTAAAGGTCATGTTTTCGCTTGCCTTTCTTTACCTTCTTTTTTACCCTTCCTAATTGAATAAAGTAACGTTTTCAAACTTTTTATATAAGGCTATATCACTATGATATATGATTCTTATGAAAATTCGGTGCAGTAACGCACTTACTGCGTCCCAAACATTTTTTAATCCTTTTCGAGATAAACCAATTAATTGGATCCTAATTTAAAATTGATAAATATCCCAAAACTTCAACACTTTCTGTTACTATGTGAACAACATCTTAATTTAAAGGTATTATTAAATGTTTAATCATGGAAGAAGTTCAAAAAGGCACTCCTTTGAAAAGAATAACATAAACACGCAGGCTGATTTTTAATATTCAATGCACAATTATTCCACTTGATTTAAATTGAGAATACATGTGACGTACTCCCGCTCCTCTCTCTGGTTGGTCGAGAGTTACCAGACAACCTCTTTAATCCATAAATCTTGAACAATATGAATAAAACAATTAACATATATTGTAACGATTGCGTTTTTAGGAATCGTTACTAGTTTAAAAAAACATATAGAAAACCGCAGCTGACTTATCCCTGTGATAGTTTCCAAAGTTTCAGTTTCAAAAATTATTTGTTAAAAAGTCGCTAAAATTTCAGTATCGTAAAACCCTTACTGCATTCCGCTCCTATGCGTTGAAATTTGAATACCTAAAGACGTAATATTTTTATTAAGGAAAAGATCGTTATATATTCTGTAATATTTTCAATGAGAAGATCTCACTTGAGATTCTAAAAAATAGATGGACGCGCGCTTTGAGGGGTGTCTCGAAAGATTAAAGGGCCTGGTACTTTTTTATCGATCGGTCTTCACGCTTGAAAAGTAGTTCCAAACATTATCTCCTTGTCATATGACAGCAGCTAGATAAGGAACGCAATGAAGACGGTTAAAATACGCGCGAAAAGCACGCGGAGGAATCTACTCAAGACAGAACTTCGGCGCTAAAATCGCTTCCTCGAGGGGAGTGGGTTGGCAGCAGTCCTCGAGTTAACATGTTTTTAATTGTCGTGGCTGATAATCATCCTAAAATAGGGTGTAATATCTCTCTTTCTTGTCGGTAATGTTTAATAGCTATTGTTAGTGATTCGTACAAATCCTCTTATCGTATTAGTGAATTTTCTTAAAAAAAATTCACTAATGAGGAGATCCCGACTTTCGAATTTTGAAAAAATTTCTTCAAATGAGCGCTAATTAGGACCCCTGGAACCCAAATCCGAGGTCGGTTTCAGACTTTATATGTTTATATATTTATATATTTATGTGTCACACCTATAACTAAAAAAATAATGGACCGATTTTGATAAAACTTGGTGAGTACCTTCCTTTCACAAGTGGCTTGGATAAGTTCGTTAGCCAGGAAAATCCACCTAGGTTTTCCCGGAAAATTTTGTGGTTTCTTTCGGAAAAAATCGAATTTCTCCGGAATTAACAAAGTCAGGGCAACCAAATTTCACACGTTTATATCATTATGGGTAAAATACCTACGAAAATTTAGCTCTGTAGGTTAAAGGAAAAAAAAGTTACAGGCATTTAAAGAACAATAAATTTGGGTTTTCCTCAGAACGTCAAAATCGCGATTTTAAACGTCAAAATTGGTGAGTACCTTCCTTTCGCAAGTGGCTTAAATAAGTTCGTTAGCCAGGAAAATCCCCCGAGGTTTTCCCGGAAAATTTTATGTTTTCTTTCGAAAAAAAATTATATATCCGAAATTAACAAAGTAAGGGAAACCAAATTTCATACGCGGGCTTATATCATTATAGGCAAGTTACCTACCAAAATTTAGCTCCGTAGATTAAAGGACAAAAACGTTACAGGCATTCAAAGAAAAATAAATTTGGGTTTTCCTCAAAACGTCAAAATCGCGATTTTAAACGTCAAAATTGGTAATATTTAGGCAATGAACCTGACACTAATATGAGCTATGGAAGGAAAATGTCTCAAGAATAATGTTTTACACAGCCTGAAGTCTTAGTTTCAATCGTCATTGTCCTTCATTTTACTAAAATATTCCCAGAAAATTCATTTCCAATAGACCCTTTCTCTGATGTTTTGGCTGTCGGTTTAGTTAAGTTGATGCTTTCGCTGTAAGTTTAATGAAGTTTATGGTTTAACGGTCTATAATTTTAGCTAATTTTCATAGAACAAATTCGTTACTGCATTTTAGCATATTTTATCGAAATATGATGCATGTTTGTAAGAAAAAATCTGGACACAGTAAGTGCGTTTTGGTAGCAAATTTTCATTAAATCCTCCAAATTTCAATAACCCATTTACTATTAACGTAAGTTTTGTTGGTTAGGAAACCAACATTTAACTGTATTTTCGGAAAATTTTTGTATGAACGCAGCAAGTGCGTTTTGGTTGCGAATTTTCATTAAATGTTTCAAATTTCAATAACTCAATTTGCTATTAACCTAAGGTTCATTGGCTAGGAGACCAGTTTTCTCAGAAACATTTAAAGTTTATTTTCCGAAAAGTTTTGTACATTTTCAAATAATTATTTTGATAAAATATAATACACTGTTCCTACTATATAGGTTATACCGGTAACCAAATTGGTGCCTGCTCGCATTAGAGCGATATATTTGTAATTAAAAACATTTTTATGAAAATTCACTTCCATAACGCACTTGCTGCGTCCAGAGTTTTTTTGATCTTGAATTAATTATGCGTTTTTACTGAAATACGCAAGTTAAGCAGTGAACTCTCGTTTTCTAATATGGTGAATTCCCGAGTGGATCACAAACAATTCAACTAAATTACCGAGCTTAATATCAATCAGTCTTAACAGTTTCACAAGCAGCTAATCACATCTTGTTTGTCGTGCAAAATTCTAGTTAGTTTATTTACCGATGACGTCATAAGGCGTTAATTCATTCAGAGGAAAGAACCACCTATTCCACCTACATTCATGAAAATACCTCTCGCGCTCTCCAATTCTTTCTCTTTCTTGGGAGATAAAAGGCCTGTGTTCAGCACTAATGTTTGGTGTATATCTGGGAAGCATCCTCAACCACTCTACAGATAACTGGAAGCAGTATAAATGCCCCTTGGTGACACGGCTCTCGTGAGTGTTCTTTTGAATTCGATTTGTGTGGAGCTATAGAATCTTTAGAGCAGCCCTCTGAATTTAAAACATTTATAGATGTACTTTCAATTTAAAATAATTAAACTGGAATCTTATTCATTTTAGTGAGATCTGACACCAGATTAAATTTCGTGTTTATCTCATAAGACTTTTGTCAATTTTGTAACTTTAATAACATCGCTCTCAATTTGTTATTGATCAATATTTGCCTGTAAAGTATCACTAAGTGAGTGGTGAACGTGCCACCACCTAGTTGCGGAACCAAGTAGTATGTTGTCACGCCAGCTCCAAATAATACAAAGTGTTAAAAAATAGAGACTGTATACAACTAACAATTTAGAAAATTGTCAGCCCTGGCCCATTTCTACCCCAATATAGGGACAAAGTATGTAAGGCTAGATGCATTTTCGCAACAATTAGAACCGTACACCAGTTTCGCTCTCATTAGAGCTCTTCAGTACGGCATACTAATTGTAGCAAAAATGCACCAAACGTAATACGGCTATAGTATAGCCAGCCTTAAATCACTAAGTGAGTGGTGGACGTGCCGCCACCTAGGTGCGGAACCAAGTAGTATGTTGTCACGCCAGCTCCAAATAACACAAAGTGTTAAAAAATAGAGACTGTATACAACTAACTAACAATTTAGAAAATTGTCAGCCCTGGCCCATTTCTACCCCAATATGGGGACAAAGTATGTAAGGCTAGATGCATTTTCGCAACAATTAGAACCGTAGACCATACTTTTGGTGCATTTTTGCTACAATTAGTATGCCATATTGAAGAGCTCAAATGAGAGCGAAACCGGTCTAGGGTTCTAATTGTTGCAAAAATGCATCTAGCCTTACATACTTTGTCCCTATATTGGGGTAGAAATGGGCCAGGGCTGGGTAACAATTTTCTAAATTTTTAGTTAGTTGTATACAGTCTCTATTTTTTAACACTTTGTGTTATTTGTAGCTGGCGTGACAACATACTACTTGGTTCCGCAACTAGGTGGCGGCACGTCCACCACTCACTTAGTGATTTAAGGCTGGCTATACTATAGCCGTATTACTTTTGGTGTATTTTTGCTACAATTAGTATGCCGTACTGAAGAGCTCTAATGAGAGCGAAACCGGTCTACGGTTCTAATTGTTGCGAAAATGCATCTAGCCTTACGTAAAGTATCAAATCTGTAAATTTTTTAATAGTTTTAATTGACCATTGCTATGGTGAAAATTTAAAGTAACACCTTTTTGTTGTTTGTGCTTAACTCAAATTTGCCTATATCATTGAATAATTAAAATAGACTGGCCAGTTAAGCATTTTATAATCACTCTTTAAAGTTTATTTGAATTTCGGAAACATCAGTAGAACTGATTGGAGAACGTTAATTCTTTTGATATTTCATGAGTATTTTCAGCTGCATACTACCGCATTCAATTTTTTTATCTAATGTGTGCATTATCTATATTTTTGGTAATGCAATATCATTGTTTTTCATTCTGTAATATGCTCTGATTAATTTCTATGTTAGAAGATTTAATACTCACCTTGTTTTCTGTTTTTGTGTATAATGTAATGTTCACTTCATTTAAAATCCAATCTCAGTAAGCAAATGAATCTTGGCTGCTGTCATAATTTATGTCAATAAATTTAATATTTATTTTTACATGCACTTCTCTGTTTAATTGAAAAGAAATGGCTATCCATCAACCTCTTAAATTCGCTGACAACACAGATCAAAGATATTCATATCGAATATCGAGATATCGAAGAAAATTTGTAGAAAAATCATCGTAACCAGGCACTAGTCTGAAGCTCTAACAAATATAAGACTTCATGCAGTGCAACAACACAACAACAGCGTAAGTAGTAAACAATATTAACATCTTTCAGCCTAATAAAGTATTTTTAATCCTGGTAATTATAAATCTGATAGATAGAAACTTTTTAGGGTAGGGCTGATAGGCAATAGTGACCTCACTACCGACCAGATTTGGGTTCACTTAAGGTCCAGCATTATATGCTGCTTACACGCTCTTATTTAAGGAAAGTTACAATATACAGGTTAGTTTTATCAAACAATTATTTATTAAGTTCGGCCTTTTCTTCAATGTGAAGCAATCTTTCGTATCGATTTGTGCGAACTTTATTAAGTAATTGTCATTAATCCTAGGCGCCGTTGACGCAAAAATTACAATCATTTAAGTGAATTCGAAGCCGGTGTTTCAATCAGGCAAACCGCGTAGGACAATATGAGTCAACAGTGTTGGTCTAGATAGTCTGAAGAAGGAATCCATAACACCTCGACATCGGGCTCCTCGGTAGGTCAAATTGGGATGGTGAATGGAATCGTGTTGTCTCTGACGATACCTGATTCTGCCTTTGAACCTACGATGGTGGAAGAAGAGTAAGACGATGACGTGGAAAACGCGGAAATTTTGAAATCGATGTAGGACGGCGTTCCGGTCTTACACGGAGGAGGAGCGGGGGGGTTGAATGTATAGGGTGTGGTAACATACGGTATGCACCGTTACTACTTTTTTAGTAGTCGTGGCTCCTTTCAGAATAGAGTAATTCGAGAGTTTAAATAATACCAAATAAAAAATTATAAAAAAAAAATCGGGATTGATTGAGTTAATAATAAAAAAATAAGGTCAACATTGTCGAATATACAGAAAATTTCTGGCTGTCTTTTTATAATTTTCTGCTTTATAACCTAGTATTAAAAAGAGCTGAATAGGGCAAGTTACTGAGTTTAAATGCAGTATTAATTTATGTGGCTAAGTTAAATGGGTACATACTCTTCTCTTCCTAGAGAAATTCTGCCTACAAGCTCGTATTTCTTAGACTCCCAGTAGAAAACTTATGTGGTGCTAACGGTAAGTGCCAGTTTAGAGGTCTAGATAAACTTGAATTATTCTCTCTGTATGTTTCCCTAACTTCGGCACGAAAGACAGGGTTTGGAATACTGAATAAATGACAGTAACTTATTTAAGTTTAAAAACACAACAAAATCTTTATTGATTATATCAGAAAGAAAACAGTTGTCAATATAATTAACAGCATATCAATCATTCCAGGGTTAAATCAAAGTATGTTATAAATCCCAAAAAAAAAATACATCATAAACAATAAAAAATATAAAGTAATAAATATGAATATGGATCTGGACAGATACTTCCAAGCATTTAATATTTGAAACAATGCATGCCAATTTCCAAATAAGTCCAACAATGAGTTGAGGGCTCCTTTATCTTGATTAAAACTTGATTGAATAGGCGAAAGTAATTTCATGAAATTTTGCAAGGTAAACTAAAATATATCTACTGCAGATTTAACGTTATTGACCTGCAGCCAAGCTTAAAAAATACTCAAAGAAAATGAGACTAGAGACAATAGTGTGATTTTTTAAATAGGCCAGCATCTAATATTTACTACTATTACAATTTTTAATCGATATTTTCTTAGATCTTAATTCCTAATTTATAATAAAAAGCTACAGCAATTTCATGCCAGTCTCTCATAAAATGATGTAATTGTTGCAACCGTCAGCAACACACAAAAAAATCTGAATAAATTTAAAGATGGTATCATGTCTTGACCTTCACTTAACTTGACTCATTAAAATCTCTAATCTTGACCAAAAACAAAAGGAAAGAACACTCACATATGGCGTCGCATCCTCTTATCAAATTTCACTCATGCTAAAACTCGGGAATGATAGTACGGAACACCTACATTGATAAGGTAGTGAAAGGTAGTTCCCCTTCCAAATGTACAACAACAAAACTACATCACATTGCGCAAAATTAATTGATCATTCGTTGCAGAGAAAAAGCACCAAGCTCTACCAGTAATTCAGATATACATCACCCTATATTGAAGAAGCGTCACAGAGCTCGAAATTTTAGAGGGGCTGACCAGTACCCTAGGTATCTAATTGAATTGACCAGTAGTCTGAGGCCTCTACATGATTAGAAAGAAATTTCCCTATAAATTATGCAAGTTGCTATTTAAATAAAGTTTTCTCATAATCCTATTGTGATGAGGCTCGACTAAGAAACTAACGACGGAGATAATTAGCAATCACTGGAGTCTGACTGTGTCCGCTAGATTGATGTGTTCACTACAGTAGAAATCGTCCTGAACTTGCGTCGGTTCGAATGATTTCATGTGTTACACCAGCCGCGGCAAACGTGCCGGCGTGCCATTGGTCGACTTTAAAATCCATCTTTTCCACATGATTCAAATTGAACATTATAGCTGTGTTCGGCGGTTTTAAAGCATAAATATTCAAATATCGATTTTCCTAGTTTCTGTTTACAAAACGTGCCAAGACCCAACTGCGTCGTACATGTCTGCATGAATGCTTCTTTGTTAGACATCGATTCCAGAGATTTTTAACTGCGTTGTCATCATTTTTTATAGACGTGTCTGACACCATATCTAAACAGTCCTTCTTTGTTTATTATTTCCTCGTCTAATTCTCTGATATTCTAGAACGATATTAGTACGTCTTTGTAATTTATTTTCTAGATAATACATATATTTGTAACGATATCCTCTTGCTCTGAGATATTTTAATTTGTAAAACATTTCACATTCAATGAAATACTGGAGGAAGGCCAGCAGTGTGTTAGGATAGCGAGGGCAAAGTGAATTTCCTTTAAATAAATTTAATCCAATAGTTAATTTGTTGTTTAATATTCCAACGATCCAATCACCATCAAAAACGTTCCTTGATATCTTGTTGCATCAGTAAGAAGGTTACGGTAGTAAAAAGCCAACCGTAATAGGTAGCGGGTCACCTCTATACTATACCATACTATATTTATTGTCTAAAATTTTGGAATGTCGTTACAATAAATCTAACAAGACCTGTGATATATATGTAAGACATAATGTAACAAGGATTCATCCGCAAATAGTTGACATAATTTCCAAACCAGACAAACTTCAAATTTTGACGCTTCAAAATGAGTTTATTTTCTTTGTCGTTCCTGTTTTCATCGGATTCTTCAGTCACTGCCTTCATTTACAACAATTCTCTAACTTTCCTCTAGTCTCAATTGACAGAAATTTGAATGCAAATGATTATATTCCATACCTACAAGGGTTAATTCAACCCCTTTGACAACAGGCAACCTACGTTTCATTATTTTATTTCAAGCATGCCTCGAAGAGTTAGCGAATGCACAAGAAACCGCGGCAGATTAAATAACTCTGTTATTTTTTCGTATGTTACTTTGTAAAATGTAACCATTTTACTTCCACATCGTCAATACGTTTAGAAGTATGACATCGGCGACAAAAAATTGATTTTTTTTTAAATTAAACGTCGTAAAAAGTGTCAAAACATATAGTGTAAGGAATGTATTTTCTCACCCTGCTCACAACGCTATTTTATTATGAAAATTCTCTGTAGGTATTAAATAGATACGGCATTATGTGAACAAGTTTCACGTTAAGTTTCACCTATGTGGTCCCATTAAAACTAAGGTGTTAGTTGAGCCAGACGCGCTTAAAAATTGTTTACGTAACGGAACACATGCTGTGGTGTTACAATGTAGTTCAGATAGTGTCTTAATACTATATCTCTTAAATTCTAGGGTCTCACACTATTCACATCGTCTTTATCTATAAACTTGAGAATTAGTTTGAAGAAACGTTCTCGGGAACCCATTAGCATTGCCTCGTGAACCGCGTTAGTTGCAGTAAGTCCAGTGTTGTGTCCGGTGTTTTCTGAAATAAAGGATGAAAGAGTTCTCATTGAACACGGCTTGTTTGTTTATTGTACATGTTCTCATTTGTTTAAGTTATAAATTGAGAAGTAATTATCAGATTCAAATAAAGGGGCCTTATGAAATAATTTGAGAACTAGCTAAGTTTAAATTACGTTTATTATTTATACGAGGCTAAGTTATAAATTAAAAAGTAATTATCATATAAAATAAAGGGGCCTTATGAAATAATTTGAGAAATAGCTAAGTTTAAATTTCGCTTATTATTTATAAGAGGCTAAGTTATAAATTAAGAAGTAATTATCATATAAAATAAAGGGGCCTTATGAAATAATTTGAGAAATAGCCAAGTTTAAATTACGTTATTATTTATACGAGTCTAAGTTATAAATTGAGAAGTAATTATCATATTCAAATAAAGGGGCTTTATGAAATAATTTAGGGATTAGCCAAGTTTAAAATAGACTTGTTACTTATACGAGGTTAAGTCAATATTCAAAAATTAAGTAAGAGTTGAATTATGTCAGTTTGTTTCGAGTAAATAAAGTAGAGTCTGTTTGAAAGTAAATTGATGATAGCTTGGAAGATGTGAGGGACACCTTCGCTGTTTGCTCACCCAGTAGGGCGTGATTCTGGTAGAGGCGTTTGGGTTAAGGCCCAGGTTACGTAACCACAACACGGTGGATTTTTGTGGCATCGTCACATCATGGTGGGGGTACAGCAGTATCCATTGCACCCGCCCGTGGCGATGCGGTGGATATTGGAGAAGGGCACCTTGCTGTGTTCGCCCTTTGTGTCCATTGCACTTTCTCAGTATTCATGTGTGTGAACGGTTGTTGTATTTGTCGATCAGGTAGCTTGTTCGAGACACTGTGGCCAGTTCACCCGTTGGTCTCATTTCAGTCCCAGTGGGGGAGTTGGGGTACTTGGAGAATAATTTCATCAAACATCTGATATTTTCTGATGAAATTACATTAGGGGTTGAATGTGTGGGGGTGGAATATCGGCGACAGAAATTTTGATTTTTTTTTGCTGAAACAGCGTAAACAGTCTCAAAACATATAGAAAACGTGATTCTGGAACAAAACTGTTTTTGCCTGTCGGTCGTCGATCTGTCGGCCTGTACGTCTGCCGGTTAGTGGGCACAATAACTTTTGAACTAATTGATATATCATCTTCAAATTTGTTATCCAGTTAGCAACCAATAAAAGAACGCTTTGGGTTGTTTTTGGGTAAGATCGCTTGATGGGTAGGGGATGAATGGTGGAAGTTTGGGAAAATTGACATTTTTTCGTTGAAATTCGAGTAATAAACATTTTAGGGTTTATTAATTAGAAAACTTTGAATTTAATTGAACGTCTGGTATTCTGTGCTAAACTATAAGGGGTTGAATGTGTGGTGGTGGAATATCAGTGACTAAAATTTCGAAAATTTTTGCTTTGCTAAAACATATAGAAAACTTGATTCTGGAACAAAATATTTTGTCTGTCGGCCTGTACGTGTGTCTGTTAGTAGACGCAATAATTTTCGAACGAATTGAGATATCTTCTTTAATTTTGGTATCCAGTTAGCACCTGACAAAGCAACGCTCCGAATTGTTTTTGGGTAAGATTTCTTTAGGAAGTAGGGGATAAATGAGGGGTGATTTAGTGAAAATTGACATTTTTTCGTTAAAACACGAGTAATATAACGTTTCAGAAGTGGGTACAGGAATACGAATATTTTCATTAGAGAATGGTTTTCTGAGGAGGGTGTATTATCACAGCTATGTGGATGTTATGATTCTACTTGCAACACTATTTTATAAACAGAAATTAATTATACAATTATAAATATTATTAAAAATATTATCTCAGTGGGTGTTCGGTTTTTTTAAAGTCTATATATATATATATATATATATATATATATATATATATATATATATATATATATATATATATATATATATGTATATATATATATATATATATATATATATATATATATATATATATATATATATATAACATATTTCATACATCAAAGATGATTATACTATTTAGAAACGTTCCTTTTTTTATTCGAATCTGGATCGTCTTGGAAGAAACTTGACCGCTCTTTGCCCGCCAAAAGTTTTTGGGCCATATTTAGAAAGTCCCTGCTTGGTTATCCCAATGTACCATTTGGGAAATGCCAGAGACCTATAAACAGAATAGTGTCCATCAATATTCTCCTTGAATACTGTTCCGGGATTATCTGGGTCTCCCTAAAATACAAGTGCATATTAGTTGGCTATAGATGTACGAGCTAGTATTGAAATTTACTTAGCCTAAAGTATAAAACCAAACAACATTCGTAAATAAAATTACATTTACGGGGTCTAGTTTAAGAGTGTACAGTCTCCTATTACCACACTCTACTCGTAACGCAAAGCGTCGCTCGCAAAAATTTTACCTTTTAGTGAATTTTCTTTAAAAAAATTCACTAATGAGGAGATCCCGACTTTTGAATTTTGAAAAAATTTCTTCAAATGAGCGCTAATTAGGCCCCCTAGAACACATATCCGGGGTCAGTTTCGATTTTTATATGTTTATATATATATATATATATATATATATATATATATATATATATATATATATATATATATATATATATATATATATATATATATATCACACCGATAACTCAAAAAATAATAGGCCAATTTTGACAAAATTTGGTGAATGCCTTCCTTTTGTAAGTGGCTTGGATAAGTTCGTTAGCCAGGAAAATCGGCCGAGGTTTTCCTGGAAAATTTTGTATTTTCTTTAGAAAAAAATTCATATCTCCGGAAATAACAAAGTAAGGGCAACCAAATTTGGTACATCATTTTATATCGGTATCCCTTTTTCTGATGATTGGCAGTAGTCTTAGCTATAGAGTTTATCGTTTAATGGTATATACCTTTTGTCGAATTTTCGTAAAAAATCAATAAAGCTCAATATATTCGTTATTCTACAAGATATGAAAAAAAATTGTATACATTAATTATAGGGTGTCTCGAGCTACATCTTAAAAAAATATTTCTACAATTACAGGGTGGCCCATAAGTCGTTGGTGATACAAATATTTTTTTTAGTCAAAAACGCCTTATGTTTTTTCAATTTTCATCGAAATATAATGCATGTTTATAAGTAAAGAAATTCTCGACGCAGCAAGTGCGTTATGGTAGCGAATTTTGATTAAATGCTTCAAATTTGAAAAGCTCAATTTGCTATTAACCTATAAGGTTGACCCAGAAACGGATTTTTTCGGTTACATTTTAAGTTTACTTTCGGGATTTTTTGTACGTTTCCAAACAATAAAGTTATTTTGATGAAACATGGCACATTGTTTTTACTATATATGTTATACTAGTAATCAAATTTGATGCCTGCTTTCTGAAAAAAAAACACACATATTTGCTATTAAAACATTTTTATGAAAATTCACTACCATAACGCACTTGCTGCGTCCCGAAATTATTTTAAATTTGATGTAACATTCGGTTGCCGCGATCAAATTGAACTCTGTTAAAAGCGTTTTCAAGCACTATCCTTTGACTATTAGCCCCTTGCTTTGTACAATATAAGTTAATTCACATCAATTTCATACAGGGTGTTGAATGAAACACTGAAAATTTTCTATACCGCCAAGAAGCTCCCGTTTGAAATACAAATTTTATTTTTTTAATTTCAATTAAAAACATGTCGGAATAGGATCAAAGCTACAGGATGGTGTTTGAATTTTCTGATTATCTTTTTTATTGATATGATAACAAAAAAGATTTTTTTCTATTTTCGGGTATAACGTATAACTTTAGGGCTCATATTGAAATCAAAGCTTTGGGCAGGAACGTTTAATTAACATTACTTCGATGCAGAATGAACCATCAATATACAACGCGGCACTTAAATTGCTCCAAATCCTAATCGTTTTGACAGCAGAATTGACTGGATATCAATTTGGTTATGAAATAACCATTAATGTGGGCATTAAAATTTTTTCTTGTCTGCATGGGTCAAAAAGTCTCGTTAATAGAACTCAATTACAGACGGTTTGTTTTCAAAGAAGATTCGTTCAAGCTCTCAGCAGAAATAGCTCGTAACTAAGGTAATGCTTTTCGCTACCCATGTATTTCTCAGTGGCAGCACAGGGGCACGTGCCCAGCCCAAACTTCAATAGAAAAAATATATTTCTTTTCTTTTCATTTACTATAAATGACTGTTACAATGTTACAATAATATCAAGTAATCAAATACGACAAACTATCCATATTCTAATTAGTATTGACTCAGCATCGCGCCACCGTACTCTACTCTACGGTACACTTTGACTTTGCATCCGGACACCGTGGTCGCATTACGCGTGCTTGCGCCTTTGAATATGAATATATATTCAAAGGCGTGGGCACATAGTTATCCAGCCCTCGTTTGTCATCGGGCTTGCAAACCAAACACGACAAGGATGTCGTTAAACTCGATTTTAAAATCGGCTCAAGGGGTCACACATGTTCGGTGACCGTTTTTAGTGTTGTTTATTTCCTTCGCTGGGAAATGTGTTTTTACTGTTTGTGAATGTGAAACGTTTCAAAATGAATTTGGTGGAATTTTTATTGACTAATAAAGACATAACGTAAGAAATCCGAATGAAAATTAAACGATTGGAAAGGCCGATACCCGACTTTGTTATTTCCAAAACAGACATATGAAAATCGCCAAGTTTTTCACGAAAATGTAATAGTAGTGTCTGCGACAGATTCAAGTGGTTATATGGAAGTCCTAAAAGAAACAAACTGTTTTGTGTTATTTGATTAGTGATGAGTGGCAACCGAAGTGTATGGACTCAAGAAGGGGTGAGTGATTTAAAACATTTAAATGAACAAGGTAAGGAACATGCTAGCTACAATGAAAAACTTTTACATAACGTCTTAGATTTTAGTGTTTTGGGAAAGATATATATAAGACCACAGCATGATAGTGCTTATCGTGAAAATATAAGACGTCCTAATGAAAATGTATATAAAAACAGACATATTTTAAACGAAATAGTTAATTGTATTAAATGTTGTGGTGCTCTCGAATTGGCACTGCGCGGACATGATGAGACCAAGCATTCTGGAATGCCAGGTGTTTCTGTTGGACCTGTAGATTTTATAAGTTAATTAGATTTAGTTCAAAGAACATTTGTCAAACGCAACTGTTTTCCGTGGCACTTGAAAAACTATTTAGAACGAATTACTGGACGCCTTGCCGGCACATGTTTTTCCTTCTTCTCCGAACCTCCAAACCTTCAAGTCCAGAATTAACAAGTTGCCTCTTTCCCCCTTGTCGACACCCACGGTACGATAGTATTTAGGCTGTGAGCCCTCGTGCTGTGTTGTTGAAATAAAAAAATAAAATAAAAACGTTTTACAACATTCCTTTGTAACACGCAAAAACCTCACCCTGTATAATTATGAAAAAATAAATAAATTAATTAAAAAATGTCTACTTCTTTTTAAGTCAATAGCTAAAATACAACTTAAGTTGTAGTTTTTGGATTTTTCACATCTGGACTAAAACTAGATATCATCGGTTTTGATAAATCCTAAACCTATATTGAAGCCTTGCTAGGTCCTTAGTGAATACCTACCTCGCCGTAAAGATTACCATCTGGATTAAAACAAATATATAAACCATTATATATGTTTCTTATGCGAACGTGGGCAATAGCTCCAGCATTTGAAATTTCTAGATGAGCTGAAAATGTAAGACTTAGTAACTATAAGATACAACTATTGCATTATATTCTTGCTAAAAAGCCGTATAATCATGGCTACAACAAATGATATCAACGCAACAGTAACGACAGCAAAAGGATGTCCTCAAGGAGGAGTGCTATCACCTCTGCTGTAGTTGCTCGTTGTTGATAAACTTAAGACTACGTTGATCGGTGCATGATTTATAATCCAGGGATACGCAGATGATATTGTCATGACAGTAAAGGGCGAGCATGATGCTCTAATATCCAACCAGATGCAAACAGCCTTAAATATAGTACGGAACTGGTGTGAGACAATGGGTCTCAATCTCAATCCTCATAAGACAGTACTTGTCCCATTCACGAACAGAAGAAAACTAAATTTACAAGCCTCCACTCTGATTGGAGCACAAATGCAGTTTGGCAATGAAGTTATATATTAATGATCTTTTTAGACCAAAAACTAAACTGGAACACACACTTGGAAAAAACTCTTTCTAGAGCCACAATGGCAATAGGCCAAACGAACAGATCAAATACCAGCTAAACTGGGCTTCAGAGTTCCATTTGACGTCGCCGTAAGTGACCACCAAGCGTAGGACAGAGGCAAGGATGACAAACAACTCATCTGGATGGGTATAAACAAATGAAGGGAACAGGACTGGGAATAAGAGGACCTAGCTTTAGACTCGCTAAGTCCCTAGGAAAAACTTCTACAAACTTCCAGGCAAAAATGCTTGCTATAAATTTCATACAAGGAAGACTCAGAAATAAAGAGATATACTTGCTCTCAGACAGCCAGGCAATACTAAAGACCCCGAAATGTTTCAAAACTGAATCTAAACTGGCCTGGGATTGGAAAAAATCATTGATGCAACTGGCTACGAACAAAAAAGTAACTTTAATATGTGTGTGTGTTTTGTTTCTTTAACTTCGGCCTATTTCCGCGACTATGGTCAATCACCGACGCCAGGGAGCAGTTTCACCTCACTATTCTGCAAATTTTGCCGAACTACTGTCTTTCTGTAAGAGGCAAATCTTGTACGGATCACATTTCTATGAATTTGGTAACCAATTTACTCACTGTTGGTTAAATAACCCGTATGCTTCCTGATGACTTCCAAATCTGTCGCCATATCCAATCATCATTAATATCTCTATTCTTCCCCTTTCGGTTAAACTTGACATTTTTGTTAAATTCAAATTGGAGTTGTTTAGTTTTGGCACTTTTACCCTTTAACCACTAAGACTATTAATTAATTTGAACTGCAGCTAATAATTGAAATTAATTCACGATTTAACATTAATTGTTTTTATTTACTGAATTCCAAATCCATACTGTGATAAAAGTCCGATAACTAAATACTGATAACAGCGAATAATAAATGATCACAACGAGTGTTGTTAAAAATTGATTTTGATTTTACCTTTTGTTCTACCTGTCAAATAGTGACATGAGAACTACGTATCAAAAATGACAAAATCAGGTGTTTGTTATTTTAGAAAAATGAAGCAAACCTCATTATTCTAAAAAGAACTAGTCCTAAATAAAAACGGTGAGAAATATTCATTATTTCTTATTAAATGTACGTTTCCGTTTTTTTAAGTAAATAATGCAATTTTTTCAAAAAATTGTCATGTCAGGTAGATCCCAATTTTTTGCATCATCATTTAAGTAGTAAGCAGCAGGTCTAGGGAAAAACAGCAAAAAATAATGGATGTCATTTAAAAAACTTATAATGACGTCATCATTCAAAAATAGGTGACGCCATAAATCTAATTTTTACTTTATAAGTTGGCAATTGAAAAGATAAAATTGACTTGTTCGAACGTTTTTCTTGAAAATAATAAATAACGCTTTTAGGAATTATGTTACAGCCTTTACACTGCATATACTGAGGTTGGCTCGTTTTGCTCTGGTTCTTTGGCCCTCTAGGCTGCGGTCTTGGTGTCTTTGTGGGCTGTGCGTTAGTGCTGTTAATGTGGATGGTGTGGTGGACTGTATTTGTGTGGTGCTGTCTATATGTGTGTGTGTGCGTCCTTTAAGAGACTAATTGTGTCATGGATAACCAACTATACGTTTTTATATTGTGTCTTAGGATTTTGTTTCTAAAGTTGAGGTGTTATTGGCTGACGTTGCTTATATTGTAACTGTTATTTTAAAGAATTACTGTAGAGTGGATAACTTACTCACTTACAAACTTAAGCTTTATAGTTCAGTCGATAGGTAGTTTCAGATAGAAAAAGGTCGGAAGTTAATTAAACTTTGGGATGTTGTTCAAAGGTTGTTACTTAACATTTTCTCAACTTTTTGACCTCGAGGACCCTGTGAGAAAAAAGAAAGGGGGGGGGGGGGGGTGGGTACTGCAATATTTTCGACCTTTCTCCGGTTTTCCCTTAATAACTTTTTTTCCTTACATACTACGGCAAAAATATTTGAAACTTTTTTTAGTAACGCTCTACAAAAAAGTTTCCAATTTTTTTTGAACGTTAAATTTCCTATTTTGATTATTCAAGCATACTTTCTGTCAAATCGTTATCAAGATATGGCGCTTCGAAAAAAAAAATTAATTTATCAAAATTCGCTAAAAAATGCCGAAGAATGCAGAATTCCACCTTATTTCTTCTGTTATACCCGAATTATTGTGAAATGTTGTCATTAGGATTTCTGGTTACAACCGCCAACTTCGGAAACCCCTCCACCCATCTCCGCTTATCCCCCTTCCCCACCCAACCCCAATTCACAAAAGCTCATTTTCTGCTCTGTTGAGATCCAACCATGCTCACTCCATGTTGGTATTGATATTAGTTACTCTTTCGGTCGATATCCCCCCTCACCTCACCTACATCTAGTCAATCAGACTTGTGTTTTATTTGTAAAGGAGGAGTTGAAGCAGGTGAACTAACTTTTGTGAAACCCAGAGAAGTTGCCAGACTGTTGGTGTCCAATGTGAAAAGGAAACTTTCGGCAGATGAACAGTTCCTGCGTGGGTTGAGTGAAGTGAACGTACACAGTGCTTGCCAAACAAGGTACAACAATGAGAAATTGCTTGCTGCCTTTGCACCTCGAGGACATGACACATCCAAAGCTCCTTCTCCTGTACCTACCCGGCGGTCACAAGTTGCGAAATTCGACTTCATCAATGCTTGTTTTTTGTTGTCATGAAGCTATTACTGATGATTTCAGAGCTAAACAGGCAAAGTTGCCCTTGGAAAAGCGCAATGCTCCGGTCAAAGTGACTACTCGAAATTGCTAATAAAATTATCGAAAGGCGAGGATGCGTGGATACGAGTGGGAGAAGAAAATAGAAGAACGCATCAGCCAGTTGCCCAATTTGAACACTGATTTAGTCTCTGTCAATGCTGAGGATCACCAAAAATGCCTTGCAAGTTTTTACCATCAACCTAAGTGAGCGCAGAAAAGAGAATTCCGCCAATCACCGAGTGTTAACGAGGCCATGCAGGTGATATTTTCATACATCGACGATATTTTCATACAGCAACTGGCTGATACGTTCTTCTATTTTCTTCCCCCACTTGTCTCCACGCGTCCTCGCCTTTTGATAATTTTATTATCATCATCATAACATTTCACAATAAGTCGGGTATAACAGAAGAAATAAGGTGGAATTCTGCTGTCTTCGGCATTTTTTAGCAAATTTTGATTTTTTTTCGAAGCGCCATATCTCGGTAACTATTTAACATACAAACATGTTTGAATAGTCAGAATAATAGGAAATTTAATGCTCTACAAAAAAGTTTAGATGTTTTTGCCGTAGTATGTAAGAAAAAAAGTTAATAAGGAAAAACCGGAGAAAGGTCGAAAATTTTGCAGTACCCCCCCTCCTCTTTTTTCGCACAGAGTGTTCGAGGTCCAAAAGTTGATAAAATATTAACTAACCACCTATAAACAACATCCCAAGGTTTAATTAACTTCAGACCTCTTTCCACCTAACCCCACTTTTTTCAACCTGTCGACTAGAGTATTAGTCACAGCATAATCATATGCTGTGCTTTAGTTATATATTAGTTCGATAAATGAACACGAAAAGGATATCCATCATGTCTATTTCAAATTACAACAAACGTGCTATGGATTAATTTGTGCTGGAAACCGGCGGTTTGGCATACATATCATATTTCTACATGCTAAGCATTAGTGATATAGCTTACTGTCTGGATCCTCATCATCTTCAGTGCCAGCAATTTGACCATCTTCACGAACAGTTAAGTTGTAATTATTCTGTGAGTAAAGTTGCATGCGGTTGCCAGTTAAGGGATTACCATGTATACTTGGATCGAAATGCATTATCTGCGACAAATTAAAATCAATTAATTCCAACAAGAAAGTAAAAAGTTTTGATACTTAACTAAACTGTCCGACATGAATACTTTTTATTAGTCATTTTAATGTAACAGGCCCTTTACATTGAGGGAATTTAACCTGACTGTGAGAAGTAAAAAAAAACCTTCCTCAATTTAGATAATTTACTCATTCATTGATTGTTGTTGTCCTTACTTGGTGAAACTTGTCCATACTACATACAGACTTGGTGACTACTTCTCTGGCTTCACTGTTGGTTTTTGTAGGTGAAGGACGTAGCCAGCGCGTAAGCTAACTGGAGCAAGTGGCCCTTCGAATTCTGGAAGTTCTAGGATGTTCTTCAATGCTTCTGTGACTATAGTTTCGCTGCTTGACAGCATTTTCAGACAGATTAAAATTGAATTAGTACGAAATCATGACAACTACAAATAAATATCTGTTGCTATGTTATGATATGATGTTTTGATCAAAACTTTATCAAACTGAAAATAAAATGAAACACAGATGACCATACGATTCATGTCACCCTTTTTCACAAAAGCTGTCAGCCTACCATTCTATGATACATCGTGCATTTTCAATACCTATGTCACAAAACAATTTTGAAAAAGAAATTTCAATAATTAAGCAAACAGCATTTAATAATGGCTACTCTGTTAAAATAATACATAAAATGATAGAGATAAAAGAATACAAATTAGCGATTAATTTAATTTATCCAAATATTAGAGACAAAGAAGACAACAGATACGTTTCGATAACTTATTTTGAAACCATTTCAGAAAACATTTCAAAAATTTTAAACACCTGTACAAATACAAAGGTAGCTTTTAAATCTTACAACACGACGCGTGATTTGTTATTTAACGCGAAAGAAAAATCTTGTTTCCTGACAAAAGCTAGAGTTTATAAATTGGCTTGTACACATCTACATAGGTCAAACTTCTAGAAATTTTAACACCCGATACAAAGAACATATTTCTGCATTTAGAAATAACCACGCTGACAAATCTACATTTGCAGAACATATTATTGATACCGAACATAGACCTACAGTAAATAACCGCATACAACCACCACATTTTTATAATGACAAACGTAAACTAGACTTTTTTGAAGCTTTAGAAGTCAAAAGGCACACACACGACAATAACTACCTTGTTTTAAACGAGCAAACTGATTTAATGAATTCCCCTTTCTTGGATATTCTTCTTTCTAATTAAATATGTCAAAGAAAATAAAGTTAACTATTATTTCAAAAAAGTTGTAATAAAATAATGAGTTGATGTATGTCGATATTTTAGTTATATAGAGACTACTTTTATACTGTTATTGTTTAGTTATTTTATTGTTGTAACTGTTATCATAGTTATTAAAGGCTAGTTCTAGTCTTTATGTTAAATATTGACATACATCACATAGACATTTTGAAAACCTCATCTGTCATCTGTGTTTCATTTTATTTTCAATTTAATAAAATTTTTTGATCAAAACATCTTATCATAACATAGCAACAGATATTTATTTGTAGTTGTCATGATTTCGTACTAATTCAATTTTAATCGGTCTGAAAATGCTGTCAAGCAGCGAAACTATAGTCACAGAAGCATTGAAGAACATCCTAGAACATCCAGAATTCGAAGGGCCACTTGCTCCAGTTAGCTCACGCGCTGGCTACGTCCTTCACCTACAAAAACCAACAGTGAAGCCAGAGAAGTAGTCTCCAAGTCTATGTAGTAATTTACTCATTACCTAATAAAAACAAAATAATTAATTGCCAGCAAACAGGGTGAAATGCCTCTCCACTTTTTTGTACAATATGTGTTCTTCTCCAGATAATCCTATATAAGCATCAAATAAAATGCCTGCTCAACCAAAGTAATTTACTTACTTCCCCTATATTTAACTATTTTTTACTCCATCAGAATAAGGTTAAACGGTAAAATAATTATTATTATAATATATTTTTCTTATTTATCTTAATTACACATTGTGTAATGCAAATAAGTGTAGCTAGTACTCGCATATAAGAAGACACAATTTTATCAAAGAATACGTTTCCAATGAAACTGCCAGGAAAAAATCTGCTTTTACTTTCACTTTTTAAATGTTGTCCAATTCTTCCAGTTGCAATTTGACCATCACCAATATTTGTGCCACAATCCATTATATTAATCTCAACTTCACAATACAAGTAGTCCAAATTTGCTACCAGATATTGCTAATAAACACTACAAGCTCTACCACTAAAATTTTGACATGACAATGAAAGTATTCACATGAAGACTTTCCACAAAGATAGATTGGACGAAGAAGTTTCGTAGAATGGCCCGTTAGATCACCAGATCTTACACCTTTTAATTTATTTTTATGGAGATACCTTAAAAGCAGAGTCTATAAAACGAAACCTGCTGATTTAGATGATTTGAAAATGAAAATAACAACAGAAATTAGGAACGTAACGCCTGGCGTGTTGATCAGACTTAGGGAAGAATTCCAGAGCAGATTATTTCGTTGTGTGCAAGTGAATGGAGAACATTTTGAACATTTATTATAAGAAAGGGACGTTTTTATTAAATTTATTTTCGAAATTTGAATTTATATATTTATATATAATGGACAACTCTTATTAGGTGCTTTTTATTATTTTTTTCAAATATCAGAAAAAATCTGTTAGCAATTTAGTTTGCTTTAAAATGGTCTTATAAATCCAAAACAAGGGTTCTTTTAACTTAATCATAGCTATACTATATCAACACGCAAAGGTGTTAAGCAAATTGCCTATTGCATAAACTTCAACACTCACGGGATGAAATATAGTCGACCAGTATATTATTGTACATCCGCCTAAATGAATTGGTGTATGCAGGAGTGGCATAATGTAGGAGCGGTCGGTCGAACAATACACACTCATTTAAGATAAGAGTCAGTGAAGTCACTGTGCCTTGAACTAGTCTGCACAGCAATTGGTAGGGTGAACTTTTATATTGCTCTGTCTCCAGTCTAGGCTGTCCGTAGATCAGGTGTCTTTTCCGGTCCAGAGGTTTACACTCGCACAAGATGTGCTGGGTTCGCCCTCGCCGCAGAGTCTGCATTCCAGGTCCCCCCTCGAATCGCCGATTTTATGAAGGTGTTTCTTGACAGCCATGTGTTCCATCAAGAGTTCTGTTATGTTCCTGAGCTGCCCTCTGCTGAGATTTAGCAGCTCCACAGTTCTTTTTGGATTTGGTTGCCTAATTAATGACTTCCTGTGTTTGGGCCCTGGACAATCTGCCCAGTATGTCTTATGATGTTCCCTGGCCCAGGACCTGATGGTTCCCCTGGCAGTGCCTTTCGATACGCCCAAGACCGGTTCTGGTCCCATAAATGGTTCTGCTGATCCCCTCTTCGCGAGATTATGCGCATCTTCATTGCCTTTGACCCCCGAGTGACCCGGCACCCAGATGAGGGGGCTTGCCAGGTCGCTCATCTCGTCTCGGCATTCACTTACCAGTCTGGAATTTACACGTGGCTAGTAGGGCCTTAAGCGCTGTCTGGCTGCCTGTGGCTATGAGGATCCGCTTGCTGGTGTAGCCGCTCCTCTTGTTCTCTCGCACGCCGTGCAAGATGGCGTACATTTCGGTCTGAAAGACCGTTGCATGAGCTTCGAGGGAAATACTATGATGTACCATCCTGACAAACCATTTCTATATACCCGAAAGGCTACATAAGTGGCCTTCTTCCAGTTAATCGAAAGCAAATTTGTGTCAAGCCATTCTGTAATAGTTGAAAATCCACTCTCAAATGACTCCTTCAGGCCACCCCATGAGTCTCCCCTGTAAACAATCGCTATATCTTCAGCAAAACCTATAATATGACTCCCACATGAAACATCAAACAGCGGGTTTATGTAAATATTGAACAAAATTGGTCTCAGAACTCTGCCCTGCGGTATGCCATGCAAAATAATGCCCTCTGGTCTACTCATTACATCCCCCACTGTAACACTGTGACATCTGTCCGTCAAGATATCCCCTATCAATCTCCCCGCACTTCAAATACTTTAAACATTTACAGTTATTTATGTAATTTATGATAGATATAGTTATCTCTTTTTTTACTTTAACGTCGGCCTATTTTCGCGACTATGACCAATTACGGACGCCAGGGTGCAGTTTCACCTCACTATCCTGGAAATTTTGCCGACACCTTGCCTTTATCTAAGGAGGGTAGTGATCTTTAACGTGCCCAACATCGAATGGACACGGGACCTACGGCTTTATGCCCCCTCCGAAGTGCAGAACGTGCAGACATTTAACCTGCCCAAATACAATGCGACAACCTCAGTTAATTTTTATGTTACAGCATATACTGAAAAAGACAAAGGAGAATCCTGGGATCGAACCCAGTACCCTTCAGTTCAGAGGTACACGTTCTTGCGACTGAACCATCGAGGCTCTTAATATACATATGAAATGTTGACTTGTTCTGTGATCTGCTGGCGCGATTCGAATGAATAAATTATCTGTCTATCCATCAATCAATTTATCGCCAAATAAATTAATGATCATCACCATGACCACATTTTCATTTAGAAATGCTACCTTTTCACTTGTTGTTTTACAAAAACTACAACTAAACTATTTCTTCAACTGTTTATTATTAGTATATATGTGAAAAAATATAATAAACTTATAGGTGTATATATTATAAAAATATTAATACTGTAACAAAAATGCTAACTATGCTATTATTAATCTTATCTAACGGGCGTTTGAAATCTTTAGTTATTCCAGTAAAAAATAATGTTATTATTGTTGATCTTTTTTGCTGGTCACTCCTAGGTGTTTTGCTGCAAAAGAATTTGCAAACCCGGAAATGTGCCACCTCGTACTATGACACGTAAAATTATAAAATAACACTGTTCTGATCTAGCAGGCCAGCACAAGCGACAGATGTGCAAGCCGGAACCACGTTTACTTTATTTATTTATTTGAAACAAAAAGCAGAATCAGTCCAAAAACCACAAAAATAATAGAGTTATGACCTAAGTACGTATTTCGACAACGAACTTGTCTTTATCAGTAGCTGTCGCTAAACTAACAAGAATTAACACACTTAATTAAAAAGCGAGAATAAAGAGGGGGTTTAATGTTTGCCTGTATGTATTTTTTATGTATGTCAACCGATATGTTCCTCAATTGTAGACCAATTTTAAAAAAATTTCTTTTATTTTAAAGGGTGGTCACATTTTCACCAATTCAGGATCTGATGATCGGATATGAGCGAAATCGAGGGATACCCTCAAAAGTTATTATTTTTTATGTATATTCACCGATATTTTCGTCAATTGTAGATCAATTTTTTAAAATATTCTTTTGTTTTAAAGGGTGGTCCCATGTTCACCAATTCAGGATCTGATGATGGGATATCAGTGACATCGAGGGATATCCTCAAAAGTTATAATTTGTATGTATATTTACACATATTTTCGTGAATTGTACACCAATTTTAAAAAATCTTTTTTTGTTATAAAGGGTGGTACCATTTTCACCAATTCAGGATCTGATGATGGGATATCAGGGACATCGAGGGATATCCTCAAAATTTATTATTTTTTATGTATATGCACCTATATTTTCGTGAATTGTAGACCAATTTTAAAAAATCTTTTCTTGTTTTAAAGGGTGGTACCATTTTCACCAATTCAGGATCTGATGATGGGATATCAGGGACATCGAGGGATATCCTCAAAAGTTATTATTTTTATGTATATTCACCTATATTTTCGTGAATTGTACACCAATTTTAAAAAATCTTTTTTTGTTTTAAAAGGCGATCCCATTTTCACCAATTCAGGGTCTGATGATGGGATATCGGAGAAATCGAAGGATATCCTCAAAACTTATTATTTTTTATGTATATTCACTTATATTTTTGTCAATTGTAGACCAATTAAAAAAAATCTTTTTTGTTTTGTTTTAAAGCGTGGTCCCATTTTTACCAATTCAGGATCTGATGATGGGATATCACGAAAATCGATAGATATCCCCAAAACTTATAATTTTTTTGTAGGTTCCCCGATATTTTTGTCAAATGTGGCCCAATTTAAAAAAACTTTTTTTGTTTGAAAGCGCATACTCCCGAAATGGCCCCATTTTCACCAATTCAGGTTCTGATGATGAAATCTCAGGAAAATCGAGGGATATCCTCTTATAATCCATGTAACTTCTACTTCTACTTCAACTCTACTTCAATTATATTATAACAGTTTTCTAATACCGTACTCACTACATACCTTAAGTATATTTACACTAAAATTTAAAAATAAACAAACTTAAAAGAATATAACGGCTTTTTCTTTATTTATTTTTATTTCAAAAACACACCACGAGGGCTCACAGCCTAAATACTATCCTACCGTGTGTGTCGACAAGGAGGAAAGAGGCAACTTGTTAATTCTGGACTTGAAGGTTTGGAGGTTCGGGGGAGAAGGAAAAACATGTGCAGGCAAGGAATTCCACAACTTGGAAGTCCTCGGGAAAAAGGAGCGGGCATAACAAGATGTTATATGTCTGGTGACCTGGACAGTAAAAGGATGCATTCGCTCTGTTCCCCTGGTAGATCTGTTGGGAGCAGCAAGTAGAGAGGCTTCCAAATAGGCACTAAAAAGCAATAAATAACTGGATTACAGGTTTCATTAAAAAGAACTGGACGCAGCAAGTGTGTTATGACAGTGAATTGTCATGAAATGACAATAAAATGTTTTCAATAGCAAATATGTTTTTAATGCACCTTTTGAGGAAAACCCCAAATTATTTTTTCTTTAAACGCCTATAATTTTTTGTCTTTGAACTTACAGATCTAAATTTTGGGACATGGTTAACGCTTTATATTACAAACACGCGTGTCAAATTTGGTTGCCCTTACTTTGTTATTTCCGGAGATAAATTTTTCGGAAAAAGTTTGGCCGATTTTCCTGGCTAACGAACTTATCCAAGCCACTTGGAAAAGGGAGGTAATTACAAATTTTATCAAAAGCTGGCCCATTATCTTTTGAGTTATCGGTGTGATACGTATATGTATATATATATATATATATATATATATATATATATATATATATATATATATATATATATATATATATATATATATATATATATATATATATATAACCGAAACTTGCGATGTGGCGGGATTGGACCTAGCCTGTCTATCTACTACCTGATTGGCTTGGCACCGACTTCAAACAGATAAGTAGGTAGCGCATATAATAATATTTCATTTAAATTAATTTTTGTATCTTGAACTAAACCTGCAATCCTGTTATTTTTCCCTTTTTTCTGCCTGATTTGAAGTCAGTTTAATTTTTTTTAATTTTGTTATTGCTCCATGTTTAGTGTAAATATACGTACGTGGTGAGTACGGTATTAGAAAACTGCTAAAATATAATGATTTATTTTAAAATTAGACAAGCAGTAGGTAGACGAGGAGAATGGAGGCGTTTAAATTTTGGACATGAAGAAAATGAAGTAGATGATAACAAATGCATGGGTAAAGATACTTATTTCATATTGGTTTTTAAAGTCATATGTTTTCAAGTTAACACTTATATGGATACCAAAGAGTCAATTAAGTAAACGCCCGTTAGTTTAATACATTTCTAAGCTAGGTATTATGTAAAACGCTTAAAGGTTCTCATTTTGTAATTAAGTGATGTCTCTGTGTCTTTAAATTCATTGAAATTTTGATCTTCTTGGTAGAAAACTAATAGCTTTCTGTCCGTATGCTGTCTTGGGTCCCTTTTTGAATTTTCCAGACTTTTTAAGGCCAATATACCATCCTAGGTGGGCATATTTTCTTGATAAATAAGTATTGTAGGATCCTTGAAAATTTTCAATGAACACTGTGCTTTCTTCTTTCTCGTCTGGCTAAAAAAAAAGTCCAAGAATTAGTAAATGTGTGCTGATATCATATTTTAGCGACTTTCCTTTTTTTTTAATCGCTTTTAGAGAGGTCACTATGAAAAGCTTTTGAAAACATTTCTTCTGGTGAGCGCGAATTTGGGTCCCTAGAACCCAAAACCAAGGTCCGTTAAATTTTTTATATGTTATTATATATATATATATATATATATATATATATATATATATCTATATATGTGTATATATATATATATATATATATATATATATATATATATATATATATATATATATATATCTGTGTGTGTGTGTGTATGTATCTGAACGATAACTCAAAAAATACTCAACTGATTTGAACGAAACTTGGCACATCTCTTCATTGTATTAAAACCGTGGAGGAGCTCGTTTATTAGCTATTCTTCTTCTTCTTCAAGTGCCATCTCCTCTTAGAAGGTTAGCTATCATCATGGATATTCTCACTCTTGATGCTGCAGCTCTGAACAACTCAACGGAACTGCAGTTGTACCATTTTCTCAGGTTATTTAACCAAGAAATGCGTCTTCTTCCTCTGCGTCTATTTCCCTGTATCTTTCCCTGCATAATATTCTGCAAGAATACATATTTCTCTCCTCTCATCACGTGGCCCAGATAGTGCACCTTCCTTATTTTAATTGTGTTCTCTTTTCTCATTCTTCCCAGAACCTCCTCATTGGTTACTATGTCTACCCAACTTATTCTTAAGATTCTTCTATATGACCACATCTCAAATACTTCCACTCGATCACTTATATCTTTCTTTAACGTCCAGGAATCCATCCCATACAGGAGCACCGAGAAAACGTAGCACTTCAATATTCTGACTCTAAGTTGTAAGTTAATATCTCTACTGCATAACACGCTTTTCATTCTGTTGAATATGGTTCTGGTTTGTTCAATTCTTGATTTAATTTCTTCAGTGTACTCATTATTTTCATTGACAGTTGTTCCCAAGTATTTGTACTTACTGACTTTCTCTACTAGTTCTCCGTTGATCCATAGGTTTTCCTGTTGCTGAACTGATTTTGTAATAGTCATAAATTTGGTCTTTTTGATATTTGAGGTAAGTCCGCTCTCCTCGCTACTCGTCACTACTTGCTCTACTAAGCTCTGTAAATCTTCTATTGTTTCGGCAATGAGTATGGTGTCGTCTGCATACCGGATATTGTTAATGGGTATTCCATTAACCTTTACTTCTATTATTGTTTCCTCCAGCGCTCTCTGAATGATTTCTTCCGAGTAAAGATTAAATAATAGTGGCGATAGTACACATCCTTGCCTTACACCACGTTTTATTTTTACTTCTTCTGAGAGTTCATTATCCACTTTGATATTGGCCGTCTGGTTGTAGTATAAATTAATTATTATTCTAATATCTTTCATGTCTATATTTTTTCTTTTAAGCAATTGAATAAGGTGGTTATGGCGGACTCTATGAAATGCTTTGTTGTAGTCAAGAAAACAGACATACAACGGTTGATTGATGTCCATGCATCTTTGAGTCAATACATTAAAGGCAAACAAGACTTCTCTTGTTCCCATTGCATTTCTGAAGCCAAATTGGGTTTCGCTAATATCTTGTTCTAATTTCCTAAAAATTCTCTGATGTATTATCTTTAGGAATATTTTGAGAGCGTGACTCATTAGACTGATGGTTCGGTGGTCGCTACATTCTTTTGCGTTATTCTTTTTTGGTAACGTAACGAAGGTCGATCTAAGCCATTCACTGGGAATGATTCCTGTGTTGTATACTGTGTTAAATAGTTCCACCAACATGCCCATTTGATCCTCTGTGATTAGTAATTATTTCCGCTGGAATGTCGTCGGGTCCTGGAGATTTATTAGATTTTGCCATTTTTACTGCGTGCATTACTTCTTCCTTTGTTATTGTTGGGCCCAACTCTCTTTCTGTGTCTTCTCCTACTATTTTTTGTTGTCGGTCTTCGTCGAATAGTTCCTGGATATACTCCTTGTCAGCTATAATAACGGACATTTTTCCCCCAAAAATATACAAACATATTTTTTAAAACGCTATATTTTTGTAAGTATCAAAGTAACTGGAATGAGACGTTACATGTTGCTATAAATGGTGCAAATAAACCTTGCAACGTGGTATTTTTATAAATCATCATCTCCATAGTTGGTTTCATATTCCGGGTGAAGATCGTTATTTTAATTAAAATACTCAATTCCCCCAATCGACGCCGCTGTCAATGGTATCTCTCTTTCCCTGATATCTACTTCAGGCCGATATTTCGAGATTTATCGGAACGAGGTAGCAGGATTGATAACGCTGAGACGGAGGGGCATTCGTGCAGAACCTGCGGCGCTGGTAAAGTGACGAAAAATTTATATCGTTCTCTGAATAGTAAACTTGTGCATTAATGGAAAAGTGTTGTTCTCTTCTGGCCGAAAAACGTTTTTGATAATCAAAAACACCAAAGTGAAATTAGCAGTCAGAATCTAGAAGGAAAAGACACACGTCTTGTTAGTTTTAAAAAACTGTTGTCTTGTATAAATCGCAGCCGTTACGTTGGATAATATCACTTGTCATACTCAATTGGCAATTACCCAGAAGATATTTAGACACGGAAGTATATATCTAGAAAGGACAGAGAAAATGCGTAATAATTTGGAAACTTAGTCTAGAAAAGTTAAATACAGCCTTTTCCGGCATACGTCAATTTTCTGAATTTATTTGGTAAACTAAGCTTTGTCGGAGTGAAGACTTATTTGGTTTGGTGTTACGAAACAATATAGCAGTCAAAGTTTGACCCAGAGTTTAAAACCAATAACCTAAGGTAACTCTTTTCTGATATTATTATTATACATACCCGAAGATAGAGAGAGAGAGAGAGCGATCTTCGAAGAGTCACCTACAAATTTGTGGTTTAAGAACTTATTTACGATTCTATTTTTTTTGTTCTTGTGAAAATTAAATAAAATACTTTTGGATGTTCAATTTCTTAATATAATAATAACGTATCTTTGTATTTATAATGTAACGACATACGTTTGCAAACAGCCTGTCGCATAATTATTATTGTTAATCTTACACTTTTATAAAGCTTGTTTTTGTTGAAGGATTTTTCAATTACACAACATATAAATTGGAGCAAGGGTTCACACCTTAGTAATAGTAGTGGTTTAAAATAAATAAATTATCAAATTAAATTTTTAGTAGGTTTTTCTATAGTTTTTCCAAATTAAATTAAATTATAGTGGCATCTCTGACAGTTTTATTTTCCTTTCTTGTAGATATCTATTTTAAACGGATACCGATAATAAAAATCAGTTCCCTTATTTTCAAAAAAATAAAAAAAAAATTAAAAAATTTTGAAATTAGCGTAGCAACCTATGTTGCGAATTTTAAGTAGTTTGGTACACAATATTTAGAGTTTTTTCTGAATGAAAAATAAAATCTCAAAGACATGCGTTGAAACGACTTAGTGGTTAAAGTACAAAGCCTGACAGACAGAGTGGTTAACTGCCACGCGTAGTTTGATTCATACAACAGGTATAAACCATATGTCAACGGTAACCAAACTAAATAAATACCAGGCATAACACATACTACCGAACCAATGAAATCTCGGCCGCAATTATGAAAAATGGCAGACGACATGAAATTAAAAATGTTTTAAGTGATTGGTATTCAACTGGTTTTAGACTAAAAGTGTCGCATAATATAGTAGAAATCTAAACAAAATCCGGTAAAGTCTATAAAAATGATTCTAAAATGGTTTTTTTTTAATCTTTAAACTTAAATATAAGACATCATATAATACCGAAACAATCTTTGAATGTGTTTCAATGGCAATTATACTAATTCTGTAAATAATTGTTACATATACTTTTCATATACTACCCCGAGCATTATTATGTAAACAAAACGTTAGTTCACGTATTAGCAGATAGCTCAGTGAAAGTGTGCTGGTCTGATTAGTCAAAAATTTGCCTAAAAAAGCCATTGTTCAATTTATGTATATCATAAATGAACACCTACTTCTCCAATATTTCCCACAAAAGTGGAAAATAGCGCATATAATATCAGTCCCAAAACCAGGCAAAGTCCACACAGACCCACTAAATTACCGACCTATAAGTCTTTTGAACATACTAGCAAAGATAACTGAAAAAATATATTAAACAGACTAGACAAAATAGATAAAAAGAAACAAATTACTATATATCACCAGTTTGGTTTCAGATCCAAACACACCAGCATGCAAGTAGCAAGAATTTCTAATTAAATAATTACTAACTGCAATAAAGGTAACAACACAGTGATGACCCTCCTGGACATAAGAAAGGCGTTTGATACAGTCTGGATAAACGGCTTGATATTCAGACTGCTGAAACTCAAAATTCCATGCTACTTGATAAAACTTATTCACTCATACCTGAACCAAAGATCAATTGCAGTAAAAATTGAAGGCATGATTTCAACAACGAAATCAGTAGAAAGGGAAGCCTCTCAGGGGTCAATTCTTGGTCCCAAACTTTTTAACCTAATGGTATACCAACTTTTCCCAAAACAAAACTTGCTCTCTACGCAGACGACACTGCTGTCTACTCTCACTCAATTTGAGCTGCGGCAGCAAACGTGCAAAACTAAATACACTTGAATCTATTAGAAAAATTCTATGATAAATGGAAGATATTAATACATTATTTTTTTTATTTCAACAACACACCACGAGGGCTTACAGCCTAAATACTATCGTACCGTGGGTGTTGAGAAGGAGAAAAGAGGCAACTTGTTAATTCTGGACTTGAAGATTTGGATGTTCGGGGGAGAAGGAAAAACATGTGCCGGCAAGGAATTCCACAACTTGGAAGTCCTCGGGACAAAAGAGCGGGCATAACAAGATGTTCTATGTCTGGTGACCTGGACAGTAAAAGGGTGCATTTGCTCTGTTCCCCTGGTAGATCTGTTGGGGGCTGCAGGTGGAGGAACTATGGAAGAAAGCTTCTCTGAGCAGTGCCCGTGCAGATATCTATAAAAAAGAGAGAGGGGTCACCAACGGCACGTCGGTGGACAAGGGATGGCAGCCTTTGGGTGAGGGTAGGGTCACCGATGAGACGCATAGCTCTCTTCTGAATGGAGTCCAGGATAGCGAGTGTAAAAGCGGCAGCAGCACCCCAGATGTGGGAGCAGTATTCGAGGTTTGGTCTTATTTGTGGAGTGTATATAGTATAGAGATTAGCTGGTGAAAAGTATTTGCGAGCCCGGAAGAGGAAACCTAATTTCTTAGCAGCCGCGTCTGCAATTGATGTGAGATGCCAATTGAGATTTCGATCCACAGAGATGCCAACAAGTGAAAAGGACTCATTACTTTGAATAACTTGGTTGTTTATTGTGATGGGTCTAGGGCTATTTCTTATGAGAAAGAAAGCAAGACTGTGATTTGGTGGGGTTGAATTTTACAAGATTTATATTGCCCCAGTCTAAAATTTTTGGAGATCCACGGAAATAGAACCAAATGCCGATAAAACAGAAACAATTGTATTTACAAGAAAATTTACCAATGACAAGGTTTTTAGCAAGCTTAAAGTAGATAGTTGTGAAATCACACCAAAACCGTCTGTTAAATATCTTGGAATAACTTCAGATGCAAGACTCAATTTTCATCAAAATGTCAGCCATCTTCTCAAAAAAGGACACGCTGCACTAAACTCACTCTATCCAATAATGGCTTCCCCGTCGACAACAATGGGAAACAAAATTCTTATTTATAAAACCCTACTGAGACCTATAATAACCTACGGAGCTCCAACATGGAGCAGCATATCTAACACCAAATATAGGAAACTCACAACATTTGAAAATAAGTGTCGCAGATAAATTACTGGTGGCTACAGATATACACACATAGCACACATGCTTAGGAAAACGAAAATCACACCACTAAAAGACTTTATCATGACAACATCTGAACAATTTTATGAAAAACAAATAAGCGGTAGCAAATTAACAAAATTCATGACACAGACAAGAACCAACAACCCAAACCTTAATATTAAACACAAACTTACGTATTCTTGTACCAAATTCTGGGGCAGTGCGGAAAATTTAATACTAAGCTACGATGAAACGATGCTTCTCACTAATTGAAAATAATATAAATATGTAAGATTGTAAAATTTAAATAGTTTGTAAATACCTACCAACATAATATACTAAAACACGGAATTACCTGACATGTTTTTAGCTGCTTTTCCTGTCATAGTTTACAAAATATGTAAATTAAATATAAACCAAAGTTATACATATATAAAATACTATGAATTCCCTTAAGACTGTTCTTAAATTAAGACATCGTTTAAATTAACATTAACCATGGATAAATCATATGATAGGGGCCATGTATTTGTTATTATATCAACTACAAACAATAGGTATGTAATAGTTCTTCTCTAATGAGTATGTTAGACTAAGGCACATTATTTGACTTATTTTAAAATATTGTAACCACCTAATACTAAATAAACCATTTGAATTCAATTGAATTGAATTGGTCTTCTACGCAAAAGGTTGCATGATCAAATCCAGTTCGATGAATGCATGTTTTTTATGTTTTATTTTGAAATTTGGAGAAACAATAGTGCACAAATTTCATACGTTTTGAACAAGATTTAATTTTTGTCTAAACCTCCCGAACAAGCTTGTCACCTGTGAGTCTGAAATTGTAATTTTGAGTAGACATTTTGTTGTTGTTATAGAAAAAACCGGTTTGATTAGGTTGACTAAAACGAGATCATACTAGCGATTAATAAGGAAAAATAACTGCTACGTTTATAATTTGGCAGATATTTTACTTTTCTAAATATGAATTAAGTTTCCTTCTGGAAATCTGTTGTATAACTTTAATGAAATTTGTAATACAAGTTTGTTTTAAAGATGCTTACACCATCTACAGATATAGCAAAATTTAGTTCTGGAGCTTCATAGAAAATTGAGTTTTGGGCATTTTTCTCAAAGGGAGTTAGAACAAAAGATTTTTTTGATAATAGAGATATATCGATGGCAACACTTTCGAAAGAATTCTTCAAATGTATGCGTACTAGGACCTCTAAAATCGATCTTCGAGGTATGTGTAAGTTTAAAGTATTAACTTTACTCATATAATAATAGTGTACAATTCTTATGAAAATCCGCTACTATAACGCACTTGCTGCGTCCCGAATTTTTTATATATGTATTCTCTATTTATACATTTAAATGTATATTTTTCTACTAAAATTATAAGTAGGTATTATTACAATTGAAGATATTAGTTTTTAACATTTAACGAACACATGTTTCTTGTAACAGCTTAATGAAATAATACCTTCCTATCTTTTTATATTCTTTAAACCCTCCAAACGGAAAATCCGCAAACCAGATCATCCGGAAAACGGATAACCTTCTAAACGAACAATCTGCACACGGATAATCGAGAGTATTGCCTATGCATATAACAGCATTGCGTGTCGTAATCGGCCCAAGTTGGCAGGAACGTTTTTAAATTTCTTTTATTCAAAAATACCTGCACGTTTCGCAATATAAAAAGATACGGCTTTACTATTTTTTCAAGCACCATTAAACCATGCATTAAAAAAATAGTATACAACCTCATTGTTTAAAAATAACTGTACCTCTCCATATAACCTTCCTCTTTTATCCATAGCCACATAAAGGTTGCTGACGATTCCTTTGATCCTAACATGTCCTGGATATAAGGCTGATATTAAATGAAGTAAAGCTGAAAATAAATTGGAATTTGCTTTAACTATATTTTTTTAGTAAAATCATTCAAGCAATAAAGTTATAGGGAATGGTATACACTTCATAAATATTATAACTTATATATTCTAATCATTTAATATTAATGTTTTGCTAGCTAGCTGACGAAGAAGTACATGGGGTCATACTCATGGAAGGTCATAATATATGATCTTCCATGAAGGGGAAGTTGGACTTTGAGTAAGTAGGACATGAATCTATTAGTTTTCTAGTTAACAGTTCCACATCATCCAGACGATATGTGGAGTGGCGAAATGTTCTAAGAACAGAAGTTATATAATTATATATTTAGAAACAGTTTTAAGTAAGAATGTAAATAGAAATAACATCCTAAAAATATAACATAATTATTGAATCATTGTAACGTTATTCAATAAACTGTGTCAAGGACTACAAGCAATTACAATGTGCTGACGAAAAGAAATTCCATAAACACGGTCACAAGTAGCAAGGCCAAGTGCACGTTTTGTCAACTCATAAATAGAGAACTTTATGGTTATCTTAAAAATCAAAACAAAGTGTATACTGTTGTTAAGGCCACTGCGGAGTAGACACATCACATCATTATATAAGATATGAATGATAAGTTATGATTAGATGAGTCTTTTATCATGTGCGAATAAAAATTATGTTACTGTTATTATTATTATTTACCATTGTAACACGACCTTGTTTGGATATATACATTTTACATATCTTATTATTTTTTTGTCTTTGTTAAAGTTTGTCATTATATTTGTTACCCTTGTGTAATTGTTTTTTCGGTAGAAGCTACCCTCAACCCCGTGTAACAACAACCTGTTATAAAATCTGGCGCCCAACGTGGGGCCTTTTATACGAAAATACCAGTACATAAAGGTAACAAATATAATGACAAACTTTAACAAAAACAAAGAAATAACAAGATGTGTAAAATGTATATATCGTTCGCTTGGCGCTATTTAACTGTCAACTAAACAGTCGACCCCCCTGTCCCCCGCGCACCATGCCTGCTTCAAAGGGGATTGAACACAACGGCCACGCCAAGGCATCTATCCAAACAAGGTCGTAATACACCATTTATTATGGTGCATATAGCATCCATATATTCTATTTATTTTAGTTAGGTATGTGCCATGTAGTGTTCTCGTATAGTGTATCTACAAGTCTCCATTCCCCAAGTTTTCAAACAACCCTTATACCACCCTTTCCGTTGTTAACATTGGGTTAGAATAGAAGCCTTAAAATATGTACGTGGAGAAAAATGACAAACGGAAGATCCACCGACGGAAATACGAATAAAAGTGTGGTGGAAGAGGCGACAAAAGAAATATGCCGAAAGCAATTAAGAGAAGGTCATAGGACATATTCTAAGATACGATAACTGATGAAGTACGGAAGCTGCTAATCCTGAGGACCGTGCGATATTGAGCACATTAAAGAACTCTAGCGTTTCACCAATACAGAAGTTTGCGGCAAATTTTTAGGTGATGGATCGGTAATTATCAACATACAAGAACTGACATCGGATGAAATAGATAACGTCGTCGATCAATGAATAATATTATTCGATCATAACTTTTAGTCCAGTCAACGAGTGCTAAAAATAGAGCGAATGTAATATGCGAGAATTTTTGACTTCAGGACTTTGTTAGGAATAGTTGGGAGGTAAACATAAAAAAAGTCGCCACCACTAGGGGGCGAGCTTAAGGAGGAAGGGGGTTGGAAAGGTCCCATTTTTTGTTTTTTACTTATATCTCAGAAACGGTGCACTCTAAAAAATACTTTTCAAACAAAAATGAAAGCTAATTAAATTTTCTATACAATTACTTTTAAACATATTTGTCAACATCCCGACAGTTTTGAAGATATACGTTATTAAAAATCTATAATTTTCAAAAAAATCCTTTTTACCTTACTCTTTTTATCAAACATTTGCTTCTAGTGCCTCCCACAATCGGTTTTTGGAAAAATTATTAGAAACGAAGTTGTAGATAATTGAATTTTATAATATTTGATATAAAATTTTGCCACATTATTTTCAACCAACCAAAAGGTATAGAATTTCTAACATATACGCTCAATTTCGATGTTCCTCTAGAAATGAGTATGTTGAGAGCCTGTTACGTTTAACTGTCGTAATTTGCGATCGTAATAAATAACCACGTTTTGACAATAAGGTAATTGCAGTTTTTTTATAATTATAGCTGTTATTATATAATCACGAATCAAATAATGAAAGTATTTACATGGAGTGATAGTAGCTCAAAAATGAAAAAATGTGCATTCAATGCAACATCATGTTTTTTTAGGCGAAAGGGTAGAGGCCTATTAACCTTCGTCAGTCGTGGAGACGTCGTCCAAAAAGATCGGTAGATTATCGATGTCGTCGTCGTCTTCTTCTTCCTGGATTAATATTACGACTCCGTTGTTGCAATTGCCCTTGTAATTCGGGCATGTGACAGGGCAGTTTAACGATGTTTTTCTACAACCACAAAATCCTTGTGCTGCTCACTTGATGAAAACAAAACACCACAATATTCTTTTAGTGAAGCACATATGTATTGAGTTGTAGTCATACCAGTTACCCATTTACTGAGAGCACTATCTGACATACCTCTACCACAGGCCACCTCGACTTGAGAATGACCGCATCAAACTTGTCTCGATAGTCATGTCTGACCATATGCCGGACCAGAACCGGTCAATCCTTCTCATATTAAAGTAGCCTTTGTTCAGAAACTTCTTGTACCCATCTGGTGTCAAGAGAACAGAGAGGCTTTCCATATCCCGTACATATAACTGGCAAGACTTGGCATACGGAAAGTGCCCAACAGCGTGAAAATAGGGTATCATTCGCTTACAGCAGTTCAGGTGAGCAAGGGAACCGCCATTCTTCTTGTATGGATGTATTCCTTTATTAAATTCACCATTTTGAAGTAGTGGACCTATAGCATTGCAGTGGGTCCATTATTGCTGATCCTGTCGCCTCTCCAAATTTGATAGCCACTGATTCGAGTAGTTTGTTTTGGTCCAAAGAGTTTAATGATGCAGGCTCCGATAGGAAATCTGACGTAAGGGTGTTGGTGCTTCTCTGCTCTTCCTCTGAGAGTGGGACTTCGTCTAATGCCATGTTTAACAAGGTATTTTAAATAAGACAGTGACTCAAACAATGCCAAGCTATCAACCTGCTTAATTCATATCATGACCTATTTAAAAAAAAATTGAAATGCATTTTGGACAAATGATGTCGAAAGCTTGAAAACACGTCAACATTCAACTGCAAATTACTCGAAGGCGGTCAACTTTAAAACATTTTAAGAAGAATGCGTTTTTTATGTAAAATAAATGAAGCTTTGGAATTTTCGACAAATGTATTAGGTAAAACCAAAAAATATATGGATTTTAACCATTCCAGCCCCCTTGTAAGTTACGCCTCTCAATAATATATGACGATTCTAACAAATTGGAACAAGAAATTTCGTCTCTGTGCCAAATTTCATTAAGTTACCTGTAGTAGTTTTGAAGAGAAAATAGTTTTATCGAATACACTACACTTATTTTTTGGTGTACTATTATATACGTCCTAGAAATTTTGGCAGACTTTTTTAAACACCTTGTATATTTTGTTTACATATATATGTGTAAATGTGTACCTACTGTATATATTATCCTCGCTCTTGACTCCCTTAACTCTTCCATTTGGAAAAATTGCCAGGTGGATGCCAGTTCTACACCAAAGCTGCATCCTGGCGCCGAAGAGGGGATTTCCCATTCTGACTGGCCTTAGATGCCGCCATGTTTGGTAGCTTGCGGACGAAGATGGTTGAGGTGGCCAAGACACTCTGACATTGTTACGTTGCTCTGCTGGAGGAGAAAAGCTGAAAAACATCAGTGGATAAAAAAGTTAATGATAATTATTAGGTAATAATAAAATAATAATAAAAATAAAACAGCTTATGCAGTAAGTGCGTTATTGTAGCGTATATCTTTAGAGGGTAATATACACGCAGAGAAACATCATTCAGTTAAAGGTAAAAATAATAAGTAAAAAATCTTGGACGCAGCAAGTGCGTTATGGTAGTGAATTTTCATAGAATAGATCTGGCACAAAATATTTTATTGTAACTTTTTTTCCTGTAACGTAGAAATCTAAGTTTTGGTTTATAGTTTACTTTTGATATCGTAAACCTACCTACCAAATTTGGTTATCATAGCTTTTTTATTTTTTGAGATAAACAATTTTTCGAATGAAAACTCAAAATTTCAAAATTTTCCCGGAAAACCTCATTCTATTTTTCTGATTAACGAACCTGTTCAAGCTATTTACAAAGGGAAGGTACATGCCAAATTTTATAAAAATCGGCCTATTATTTTTTGAGGTAAAATTTTTTCGAATGAAAACTCAAAATTTTCCTGGAAAACCTCGTTAGATTTTTCTGACTAACGAATTTATCCAAGCCATTTATAAAAGGAAGGTACATACCAAATTTTATCAAAATCGGCCCTTTATTCTTTGAGTTATCGGTGTGATACACACACACACATATATATATATATATATATATATATATATATATATATATATATATATATATATATATATATATATATATATATATATATATATATATATATATATATATATATATACATATATATATAAATTGAAACTTACCCCGGGTTTTAGGGTTCTTAGTTCGCGCTCATTTGCAAAAATTTTTTCAAAATTCAAAAGTCGGGATCTCCCTATTAGTGAATTTTTCTACGAAAATTCACTAAAAAGAACATAAAATTTTTCAAAACCGCATACTTCTGGACTTTTTATGAGCTAATTTTTTACGAAAATTTAATTGAAACGGAGGTGTTAGAGATATTATCAATTTTACTTTAATATTTGCTGGGCTCCAGTTCTCTAAAATTATTATTGACTTATTTGAACCAGCGCTACTTTGTGGTAAAAGTAGGATAAAAGTCAGATAATCTGAAGCTCACTTGGTACGTAGTGGTCTGCCACAAGGGTCTATTCTTGGGCCACTTCTATTCACTATATCTATCCATCGTTTCCGCGATGCGCTAAGATATACCAGTATGTAGATTAGGGTGGAGGTAAAAAATTATAAATTTAATATCAAAACTTTTCTTTGTATAATTGACAGTATTTTCATTTTCCTTTTCAATTTATAAAGTTTTTTTTGCCTCCAAAACGGCCTATGATTTTAAAAATGTCTGATTTGTGCTGTTTGAGGACTAATTCAAATATCTGCATTCCATCCCATACAGTTCGATTACCTATATATTCCAATAATGGCAAAGATTTTCAAAGCGATAATCAAATAAAAAGAGACTTATTATTTTGGGTCATACTAAATAATCAAAGAGACCAAGGGAACATATTCTAGAAAACTTGACCAAGTTGATGAGGAGCGGAACCAAACGAAAGTAAAGGAACTGTTTATGGACGCAGAGTCGGCGTTGCGACAAGGCGAGATCCTCTTTATAATATGATGAATGATGATGACATATTTGCTTAAAAATAAATCTTCTCGATTCTTTATAGTTGTAAAACTTAAATTTCATATTAAAATACAGGGTAAGGAAAAACTAGATATGGCACTTGTATTTCCTGAGATATTAGTTATTTAGAAGAAGTCTGGCACAGCAAGTGCGTTATGGTAGTGAATTCTCATTAAAGTATTTTTAATAGCAGATGTCTTTTTTTTAAAGAAAGAATGAATGAAACTTGGTTACCAGTATAACCTGTATAGTAGAAACAATGTACCATGTTTCATAAAAATAACTTTATTCTTTGAAAATGTAACCAAATTTTCGAACATAAACTCAAAATGTTCCCGCAAAAAATGGGCTCCAACCAACGAATGTTAAGTTAATAGCAAGTTGAGGTATAACATATAATAAAAATTCGCTACCATAACGCGCTTGCTGCCTCCTGAGTGTATTTTCTTACAAAGATGCATTATATTTCGATGAAAAATGCAAAAATGTAATAATGGTGTGTTCGATTAAAAAAAAAAGAAAATTTGTATCACCAACAACTTATAGGTCACCTATGATTGTAAGACTATAGGATGCAGCTCAAGACAGCCTATAATTAACATATACAGTTTTTTCCCGTATCTTGTATAATAACGGATATATTGAGCTTTAACGTAGAAATGCGTCACCCTGCGTATATGAAAACAGATAAATACTGAAACTAACCCCGGATATGGGTTCTAAGGAGCGTAGTAGGCGCTCATTTGAAGAAATCTTTTCAAAATTCAAACGTAGACTCCTCATTAACGAATTTTTTCTACAAATATCCGCTAAAAATTATAGACCATTAAACGATAAACTCTATAATTAAAACTACTGCCAAGACATCAGAGAAAGGGTTTATATGAAATGATTTTTCTGCAAATATTTTAGTAAAAAGGGCAAATACAGTTGAAGCTGAAACTTAAGTGTTTGCAAAACATTCTCCTTGCTACATCTTCTCTACATAATCCGTATTTGTAGGTCTCGATTTGTTTCCATAAGAAATAAGTCAAGACATATTTTTGCAGAAAATTAAATGCTTTATTTAAAATTTGCAACAAAAGATTTCTACAGAGCCGTACTAACATTTTTCATGTAACTTAATTAAAAGGAACCCATATATATCCTCCACTGGTTGCTTGAAGAGCTTGAAATTTTTACAAATATGTTAACCTATGAGTGAATGTTGTGTACCAAATTTGGTTTGTCTATCTCAATTTTGTCACAAAATATGAAAAATAATCTTTTTTTTTTAACTTTCAACTCCATTCAGAAGAGAGCTATACGTCTCATCGGTGACCTTACCCTCACCCAAAGGTTGCCATTCCTTGCCCACCGACGTGCCGTTGGTGACCTTTCTCTCTCTCTCTCTCTTTTATAGATATCTGCACGGGCACTGCTCAGAGGAGCTTTCTTCCATATTTCCTCCACCTGCTGCCCCCAACAGATCTACCAGGGGAACAGAGCGAATCCACCCTTTTACTGTCCAGGCCACCAGACGTAGAACATCTTGTTATGCCTACTTTTCTCCCGAGGACTTCCAAGTTGTGGAATTCCTTGAAGGCACATGTTTTTCCTTCTCCGAACCTCCAAACCTTCAAGTCCAGAATTAACAAGTTGCCTCTTTCCTCCTTGTCAACACCCGCGGTACGATAGTATTTAGGCTGTGAGCCCTCGTGGTGTGTTGTTGAAGTTAAAAAAAATGTTGTGGTAGCTTGTCATATAATTTTACACCAATGTAGCTGACACCATGCTGAGTAGATTTTAGGCGATAGTGAGGTATACTTAATTGTTCACCATATCTTGTTGAGTACGATTGATGGTGATTGTTTCTTTGAAAGTCATCTAAATATCCACGAACATGCAATACACAATTAAGTACATACAAACACCCACAGTAAGTATCTTGTGTTCTTTAAAAAAACTTATAGAGCTTGTTCTGATATCCACTCTACTGAGGGCTCTAGTCGCACTTTCTCCTGTAGCAACACTTTATGTAAGTCAGATGACACCCCCCCCCCCTCCTCCCCAACAAGAATACCATAAGTTGCTAATGTCTTAAAGTTGGAAAAGTAGGCAGTCCTTGCAGCATGATAACTGGTACAGAAGATCAGTCTCGTAATACTGAACACCGTACTAGTTAGCTTCCCACATAAAGCTACAATATGAGACGTCCAGTTCACAGACTGCGGAATTTCACACTTCTGTTTTCATTCGGTTTTGTGGAAAACTCCACTGTTTCAGTCTTGTCTTTGTTAAGTTTCAATTTATTCGATCAAAACTACTTATCCGCCCCTTTCATTGTTCTACCTCTTTTATATGGACTTCTTGCAGCGTGTTTCTCCTGTTTACAAAACTTGCGTCGTCAGCAAAAAGGTAGGTGTCGAAAGAGCCAACACACCCAGCGAGATCATTTACATAGACCATAGAAGCGGTCTCAAAACCGAACCCTGAGAAACCACATGAAACCAGCACCGCTGAAGAATAACCACCATTCCACCAGACCCTCTGGCACTTGTTCCAAATATAGGACCTGAACAGATCACGAACTCTACCCCTAAAGTTTACGCAAGAGTATCCCATGATCCACACGCAGTCGAATTCTTTGCTGAGATCACAAAATGCATCAAAGAGATTTTTTATTATATCAACCATAGCTGTTATTGTTGATTTCCCTGGTTTCTATGAAGTATCTTGTTTCCTTCGAGAAAAATAATTAGTCTGTTTTTTTTAAGATTGCTTCAAGAATCTTTGCAAAAAATGGCAAAATCGAAATGGGTCTGTAATTCTGAGGTACATCTTCATCACCCTTCTTGAATAAGGGCATTAATTTAGGAAGCTTTAACTAGTGTGGGAATAAAAAGGACTGCACACTTCTTTATAACTACGTTTCCTGTCACCATAGCCCGCCATAATTAATATTTAAAATCCTAGGTTTTATATTAATTTTGCCATAATATTAAACTGCTCGTGTACAACCCGTCCCCAAAAAAGGATCCAAAGCGCTTCCTAGCAACTACATGCCTATTTCTCTGCTTTCAGTCGTCTCTAAAGTGATGGAAAAGGATATAAACACCGATTTACTAAAATTTCTTGAAAAACACAGTCTAATCCACGACAGGCAGTATGGAGTCCGTCAGCGCAGATCAACTGCCGACATCATTTTCTTTGTTACCCATTCTTGGAACAAGTCAATGGAACTACACGGTGAATCCCAGATTGTCGCTCTAGACATACCCAAAGCACGCCGCGCTGCTTAATAAACTTCCGACCTATGGCCTACCAACAAAACTCTGCACCTGGACAGCAAATCTCCTCTCCAACCAGAGCATTTATGTTGTCGTGGATGGCCATTCCTCTAAACTGTATCCAATTAATGCAGGAGTTCCTTTAGGTTCAGCTTTGCCCCTACTTTGTTTCTTCTTCACATCAATGACCTCTTCTCTAGCACATCCAACCCAGTTCACAGTTACGCGGACGACAGCACCCTCCACTCAAATAAACAATATTCTAAGCCTGTCTCTTTAGCCCAATTAGATGAGGATCGCAGACTCATGGAGGGTTCTGTCTCCGTGGATCTCCAAAAAATATTAGACTGGGGAAGTAGAAATCTTGTACAATTCACCCCCACCAAATCTCAGTCTTACTATCTTTCTCATAAGAGATACATCAGCCCTAGACCCATCACAATGAACAACCAAGTTATTCAAAGTAATGAGTCCTTTTCACTTGTTGGCATTTCTGTGGATCAAAATCTCAATTGGCACCAACATATCACATTAATTGCAGAAGCGTCTGCTAAGAAATTAGATTTCCTCTTCCGGGCTCGCAAATACTTTTCACCAGCTGATCTCTATACCTTATATACTTCACAAATAAGGCCTAACCTCGAATACTGCTCCCACATCTGGGGTGCCGCTGCCGCTTCTACACTCGCAATCCTGGACTCCATTCAGAAGAGAGCTATACGTCTCATCGGTGACCCTTCCCTCACCCAAAGGCTGTCATCCTTTACACACCGACGTGCCGTTGGTGACCTCTCTCTCTTTTATAGATATCTGCACGGGCACTGCTCAGAGGAGCTTTCTTCCATAGTTCCTCCACCTGCTGCCCCCAACAGATCTACCAGCGGAACAGAGCGAATGCACCCTTTTACTGTCCAGGTCACCAGACATAGAACCTCTTGTTATGCCCGCTCTTTTGTCCTGAGTTGTGGAATTCCTTGCCGGCACATGTTTTCCTTATCCTCCGAACCTCCAAACATTCAAGTCCAGAATTAACAAGTTGCCTCTTTCCTCCTTGTCGACACCCACTGTACGATAGTATTTAGGCTGTATGCCCTCGTGGCGTGTTGTTGAAATAAATAAAAAATCAATCTTTAATTGTAAAAGTTCTCAAGTTTCGGATGTGAAGCTCTCTAAAGTATTACAAACTGCTGCTAACTGACTAAAAAAATGTTTGCAATTGACAGCTACAAACACTGTCACATTTTTTCAATGGGTAATTTGATAAGAAATTGAATTATACCGAAAGAGGTGCTTCTTAATTTTTTTCTCTTTTTTTTCTTATTGAACCCTATTCACGTTTTGTAGTGCTACATTAAGAAAGGGACGTTCTTTCCGAGATCGGAATAAAAACCATATCGTGCCATTTAAAATAAATTAGTTACCATAGCAAAGAAGTTGTTTACGCTAGGAAAATTGAATATCGCCAGTTTGTAGCAACAAATATGTCCAACATTTTGTCAAAGCATTTTTTTTAATAACGAATATCTCAGGAAATATAAGTGCCTTCCATACTTTTTAGTGAATTATTATTTTAAAAAAATTCACTAATAGAGAGGTATCGATGGTGAGACTTTGCAAAAATTTTTGCAAATGAGCGCGAACTAGGACCCCTAGAACCCATATCCGGGGTCAGTTTCAATTTTTATATGTTTATATATATATATATATATATATATATATATATATATATATATATATATATATATATATATATATATATATATATATATATATATATATATATATATATGTATGTATCCGTCTCATAACTCAAACAATAATTAACCGATTTCGATGAAACTTGGGATGTGGTTTTCTTTTATTAATGGCTTGGATGAGTTCGTTGTCCAGAAACATCGGACGGGGTTTTCCGGGAAAATTTTGAGTTTTCTTTCGAAAAAATTTTTTTTCTCCGAAAGTAACAAAGCTGTTTTAATGAAATTTACTATATATATTGCCTTGGGAGAGATCTTACTACGTACTGAAATTCAACTTTCTAAGTTTATAAAAAATTGAGTTATTCAAATTTTAAATTTTCTATCGAAAATTTTTTTTATCCGAAAATTACAAAGTTATTTTAATGAAATTTGATAGATATCTTGCGTTGGGAGAGACCTTACTACACACCAAAATTAAACTCTCTAAGTTTATAGAAAATTGAGTTATTCAAATTTGAAGCATTTAATATTTATTTAACATGTTTTTACCACAGAAATCTAGAAACGACGAGACGGTTTTCACGTCTCTAGTATCAGGATCACATGAGAGGATAGGCAGTGGCATGTTTAAAACTAATATTGTACATGCAGTTTGTTATTCTGCAGATGATGTTTTCAATATATGGTGAATGTAACAGAATAGTTGAGACAACAGTTCGAACATTTAACAACAGATTCCTTTATTTGGCTCCAATGAATAGAACAAAATTCAGCAGAATTAAAAGTAAGCCGTCAAGTCATGGAATAATAATAACACGACTAGTTGTTAAACGTTTCGAAATTGAAGACAATGAAATGAATGAAATTATAGTAGGTTTCAAGATTTAGGTTTATCTATCTGGACAATACACAGAATATTGAGAAAGCACAATATGCATACTTAGTGTATTTTTATTTAAAAAAAATTCACTAATAGAGAAGTATCGATGGTGAGACTTTGCAAAAAATTCTTTCAAATGAGTGCGAACTAGGACCCCTAGAACCCATATCCGGGGTCAGCTTCAATTTTTATATTTTTATATATATATATATATATATATATATATATATATATATATATATATATATATATATATATATATATATATATGTATATGTATATATATATATATATATATATATATATATATATATATATATATATATATATATATATATATATGTATCCGTCTGATAACTCAAAAAATAATTAACCGATTTCGATGAAACTTGAAAGTACCTTTCTTTTATAAATGGCTTGGATGAGTTGGTTAGCCAGAAAAATCGGACGGGGTTTTCCGGGAAACTTTTGAGTTTTCTTTCAAAAAATTTTTTTTATCCGAAAGTAACAAAGCTGTTTTAATGAAATTTACTATATATGTTGTCTCAGGAGAGATCTTACTACGTACCAAAATTCAACTTTTTAAGTTTAGAGAAAATTGGGTTATTCAAATTTTAAATTTTCTTTCGAAAAAATTTTTTTTCTCCGAAAATTACAAAGTTATTTTAATGAAATTTTGTGGATATCTTGGCTTAGGAAAGACCTTACTACGTATTAAAATTAAACTCTCTAATTTTGTAGAAAATTGAGTTATTTAAATTTGAAGCATTTAATAAAAATTCACTACCATAACGCACTTGCTGCGTCCCGAGTTTTTACTAACTAAACACGCAAGAGGAGGAAACGCCCTGTTAATTCATCTGGGAATACATCGAACATTTTCATATTTTGTCTATAAATATTTTCATGAAGCTGAACCTTCTTGATCCTTCATAAATGTTGTGGAATGTAAATTTAGAAACTATTTTAGACCACTATAATTTATTACTTATGTGTTATGTTGAAATGGGACGGAAAATCAATTTAGCAGTATCTTAAAAACGATTAGCCACGGAATAATAAATCTCTATTTTGGAATGGCAATAGACGATTTGCATGGATTTTCCATTACATGAATTTAACATTTACCTAATAGTTTTTCATACTTACATTATTGCATGCAAGAAAATACCCAAATTCATTCTATAAAGTAATACGGCTATAGGTGTATTTTTGCTGCAATTATTTTGCCGTACTGACGAGCTGTGATGAGAGCAAAACTGGTCTACGGTTCTGATTGTGGTGAGACAGCATCTAGCCTTACATACTTTGTCCCTATATTAGAGTAGAAATGGACCAGGGCTGACAATTTACTAAATTGTTAGTTGGTTATATACAGTCTATATTTTTTTAACACTTTGTGTTATTTGTAGCTGGCGTGACAACATACTACTTGGTTCCGCAACTAGGTGGCGGCACGTCCACCACTCACTTAGTGTTCAAAGGCTGGCTACTATAATAACCGTATTACTTTATAGGTGTATTTTTGCTGCAATTAGTATGCCGTACTGAAGAGCTCTAATGAGAGCGAAACCGGTCTACGGTACTAATTGTTGCGAGAATGCATCTAGCCTTATATTAAAATGGCCTTCAAAACAATATAAAGTGGTTTTCTTAGATAAGTGTGAATTTTAGCGAATTTTTCGTAGAGCGAAAAGTCTGGACAGGAGCAAGTTCTGGTGCGCATTTTTTTTAGAAGAATTGCGGGGATCTTGTCAAGGCAAGAGGCTTTCCTGGTATTAAGAGAAGAGAGCATCTTTCGTACCTTTTTAGTTTTGAAAATTATATCCGTCATTTTATGCGCGACATTGGGGTCTGTTGGTGGTTGAACATTTGGAGGTGGGTTGAGAGTAGAACTGCTGGCGAACAACGATGCAAAAAGTTCAGCCTTGCCGAGGGCGGTAAAAACAATTTCATCCCTTGACACAAGAGGTGAGAACGTGCTTTTACAGAAATTATTCCCAATAGATTTAGCAAGAGTCCAGAAGGGTTTGCTGCCGTTAGGGCTTAAGAGGACTTTGTTTTTTATGTGGTTATTGAACGAGTTTTTTGCCTTAGAAAGAGTGCGGACATAGCGGTTTCTTGCGTCGTTAAATGCTTGAGGGTTTTCTTGACTGGGATTGTGTAAACGCGTTTTGTGTGCTTTGGCCTTTTCAAGTCTGGCCTTGTCACAGCAGTTAGAGAACCAGGGCTTTTGAATGGCTGAGGGGTTTTCTGTGTACGTGGAATAAATAATTCCATGCCAGCTTGGATAATTTTGGTGACGTTTTGTGAGATATCAGAGGGGTAAGGATGAAAGAAGCAGACAGACGCCCATGGAAATGAGGAAAAGTAATCCCGCATTTCCTCCCAGTTTGCGGAGCTGTAGTGCCAAACGATACGTGGGTGTGATGACTGTGTGACCTCGGGTTGCTTTGCGCAGGAAGCAGTGACCATGCCGTGGTCTGAGCGATCAAGCGGGGCGGTGACTGATATCTTATAGCATTTAGGTTTTGTAGCAAGAATAAGATCCAAGCGATTTGAGCTGTGTGTTGGAATGCGAGGAAAGTAAATAGGTTGCTGAACCATATTGGCTAAAGAATCGCCCTTGTGGATCGGTTTTGAAGATCCTAGCCATTCCTTATTATGGACATTGAAGTCACCCAGAATAGTGACCTCGGAGGAAGGACATTCAGAAATCAGATGGTCGGTTTTTTCAGAAAGCTGGTCAAAGAGTTGGACAAAGTTGATGTCAGAAGGTGACCGGTAAATGCAACAGATGAATTTAGTTGCAGTCCTGAGAGACAGTTTAATCCATAATATGTCTTTTCTTCCAGCTCCTAAATTGGGGAGTCTGATGCAGGGTAGATTTCTACGGACGTATGCGCACACACCTCCATGCAATATAAAGGAAGTAAGAAGCTCATACCCCGGGAAATTGAGGTGATTAGTGGCTGTTTTTGCACTGATTTGGATTTCGGTGAGGAAGAGGAGTTGGGGCCTATTAGCCTGGAAGAAATGGTGGACGGAGTTCGGGTTAGAATTTAGGCCACATATATTCGACAAGGATACGTAAATTCTTGATGCTGGCGCCCCCTGTACACCCCTCTCACAGAGATCCGAATGTAGGGGTATTTTTTGCTTATAAGGGAAACCGACTTATAGACTAGAACCGGAAACGTCCGTTGGGACTTCACCGGGTATGGGGTGGTACCTCCTCGGGCGTAAAAAAGTCCTTTACTATGCCCATAATAGGTGCGTTTACCTTACTAATTCAATTTTTATCTGTTAGAGAATGCTGTCAAGCAGCAAAACTAGTCACAGATTGAAGAACATCCTAGAACATCCAGAATTTGTAAGGGCCACTTGATCCAGTTAGCTAACGTGCTGGCTACGTCCTTCACCAACGAAAACCAACAGTGAAGCTAGAGAAGTAGTCTCCAAGTCTGTATGTAGTATGGACCAGTTTCACCAAGTAAGAGCAACAACAATTAATGAATCCATATAATGATCAGTTTAAATTTATGTGTATATAAGAGCAATAACTTAAAAAACAATTAACCAATTTTAGAGAAACATCAGTCGTGACCAGAAAAAAATTCAATTTATTCCAAAAAAATTATATTTCCAAAATTTAAAAAGATACTTTGATAAAATTTGCTACAAATGTTGCCCTAATAGATGAGACTTCAATCTGTATCAATGAAATTAAAGATTCTTATTGGATAATGAAGTATTAAGTTATTACAATTTGAATTTTTTTGTTGTTGTGTAAATCCGCTACTATTACGCACTTGCTACGCCTCGACTAAAAAAAAAACATAATAAAAAACGAATGCAAAAGCAAAACCACTCGATTACAGGTTTTAAAATCTGTGCAATAAAATTACTTATATACAGGTGTCCCGTAAATAATGCGCAAACTCGCATGTGATGCAGCTTGGTTCATTACCTATCAGAATAATAAAAAGTACGTTTAGTGAAAGTGTTACGGTTTTCGAGTAATTCGGACTTTTCTGAAATTGCCTATAGCCTAACTTGCACCAATCTTTTTGTTATCATTTCTACAAATTTGTAATTTTTCTAATTTTTTTTTGTTGGTAATACTGCATATTAGCCTCCAGCAGTATTTTAGAAAAAACCCAAACAGCACAGACACATTCTGAGAATATACCAGGAATGTTTCGAAAGAATATTCAAACATCCCCAGAACATTCTCACAAGGTATCAAATATATTCATAGAACATTCTAAGAACATGACAATTAGACAGATTCTGTCATTCTAATAAGGTTCTCAGAATGTTATTTATAATATTATTGGCAGCTCTCAGTATGTTCTGAATATGTTCCACGAACATTCAATAAATCTTCTCAAAATGTTCATACATATACTCACGGGAACCTTGCGTTTTTTTAAAGATATACAGGGTGTTTCGGATAAGAAACGGCTCAGAGCAGGCGCATGTAGTGGAACCTAAAATATAGTGGTTTAACACAACTTACTCCTATACTAAGGTGCATCCCTGAGAAGTTATACGCCTTCAAAGTGGGGTTTTAAATTTTTGGAAAAAAATCACTATCTCAGTAATATTTCAACTTAGGAAAACCAAATTTGGTACACCTTTTGGGTGTACCAAGAGCCATAATTGTTGGTGAGTAGAGTTCAATTGAAACATTGCAAAGGGTTGAATAGTGGTGATGCACCCATAAAATGTGACAGAATTTTTTAACCTATTGGCGGATCTAAAAAATTATTATTTCATTTTACGGGGAAGTGAATTATAAAACTTTTTTACTTATGTTATTTAAAAAAAAACTTTTGTCGTTTTCAAGAAAAACCCCAATAACTCAAGACACATATATTATTAATGTTACTTAAAATCATCAAAAATTCAATAGATGCCTGTGAAATTATCATGTTGAAGAATTTCTATAACTCATCAATAGCATTTTCTTTTTTATTTCTGTTGTTTGAGTTGTCTGTTTTCTAATGCATTATACTTACTCACAATTTTTTCCTGATTGTCAAATTTGACCTATACATAAATTTATTGGCAAATATTTAATTTTAGATGATTTTTAGTAAGATTGTTTCTTTACTTATTCGTGTTTTTCTTGAAAACAACATAGTTTTTAAAAAAATAACAGGAGTAATAAAGTTTTAGAGTTAAATTCCACATAAAATGAAATATCTTCTTAAATCCACCAATCTGTTAAAAAATTGTGACATTTTAAGGGTGCATCGCCCCTAATCAACCCTTTCAAATGCCTTAATTGAACTCTACTTGCCATTGATTAATGCTCTTGGTACACTCAAAACGGGTACTAAACTTGGTTTTTCTGAGTTAAAGTATTGCAGAGATATTGATTTTTTTCAAAATTTGAAACCCCACTGAAGGCCTATAACTTCTCAGGGGTGCAACCAAATATAGGGGTAAGTCGTGTTAAATCACCATATTTTACGTTTACCTACATGCCCCTGCCCTGTGTCGGTTCTTATGCGAAATACCCTGTATAAATTTTTTGAATGAAACAGAAATCAAGAAAATGCAAAGATATGAAATATTGCATTTCTCTTCAAAATTTACTGATTTTCCACCATTTAACTGGCCTTTTATATATTTTCGTATAAGCAAGCCCAACAGGCTAGAATTTGAACTTCAATCACTCACCCTTATTTGGGTTACCATATTGTTCCAGTGGGTACACACACCTGTAAACTCAAGTTCAGATACATAATATATCAATAATTCCAGTATTGCACATTTATTCAGATTAAGTATGTACTTATAACAAATACAAAGAAATGTCTGAATAAAATATTAATAAAACAACATTTCAATAACATAAAAATCAAATAAATAAATATACGGTTCTTGGAGTTGCCAGAAAATGTAATAGCCAAATACAAAGTTTCCGAGATGAATAATCACGGTTATATCCACTGAAGTAACTTGAAATTTGGCTAGACTATTGATCCTACAGGCTTTCAGTGTGGCATTAAAGGAATTGCATTACACAATAATACTTACACCTTTACAGAATACAACTAAATTGGACAGAACATGCCACAAAATCACACTCACTTGCACTCACACAAAACTACAACTGAAAGTCATCGATCAGATCTTTTGACCCTTTCCTTGTATGGTTGCTTTCTGCTCTCCTTTCGCGGACTTGATTTTGACTTCTAAATCTATTTTAATATCTCAATGCCCAATGTTGTCACCAACAGCATGGATATTCTGGTTGTAAAGGCATACTTTGGCAAAGTGATTCCGTATCTGATAAATTGCAAGTTTTATTGTACATTCATCTTCCTACCATATGTTGAGGTCCACATTTTCTGCACTGTATAGTGATACTTCTTGCAGCATTAACTTCTTCCACAGGAGTAAAAAGCCTGAGATGTTGCTTAGAGAATTCTATAGATTTGTAGTATTCTTGCACTTCCAGTTCATTCACATCAAACTGTGGTGGTGGTAGTTTATATTGCATGACTTAGGTACTATTGAACATTACACAATTTATTTTTAAATTATATATTATACAATGTAGGTGTACCTAATTAGTAAGATGATTCAGTCTCAAGCAAAATTGACGAACCCATCGTGAGTGTGAACTACAGAAGATGCTTTAAAACTTGTTTCTTTACTGGGTGCATCTTAGTTCTTGATAACCTCACACCATGTTTTAGTTGCTTCTGCACTCTGGATCTTTGTTAGCAATTACACACTGTTCACGTCACATTATTATTTTTAATATATTATGTTAGAATATAACCTTATACAACATAGCTGACCACAGACCATTCATTTTGACATTTTGATTTTTATTTACGTCTAGCGACCATCTTGTCCTTCCCGGCGGCATCCGGCATGGACATGCGTTCTATGCCCCAAGAATGGATTAATGGATTGCCTAAATATGCAATTTAGGATGTGTTTACCATAGACAGGTAACATAATGAAACTTGCAAAATAGTTACTATTATAATTCTTACCACTATACCGTATTCATCATCTATCTTTTTCATTAAATTTTACAGTTATATAATATTATAAGGACATCTCAAGCACATTCTGAGCGAATATTCGGTATAATAATCTATTCAAATATTCTCAGTATATTGATGAAGAATTTCCTTAGGATGTGATTGCATGAATGTACTCAGAATATATGAGATTGAAGTTTGAAATTCCATCAATGTTATTAGAACATTCCGAAACAAATATTCTGAAAAAAGAATATTCTCACATTGTGAGAACATTCTGAGAATATCTTGTGGTGTCTAGGAAAGATCAGAAACATGCTTAAAACCACTCCAGTATTATGCATAAGCAGGAAGAAAAATGTTGTGAAAACGTGCTGATTATCATCCCAAATATGCCAGGCAATGCAAGATCCATCTATATATAGTACCGTATATCTTAGTGGTGCTAAGTGTTCTTTAAATCTAACTTCAATGGGTCTTTTATTGTTTGTCCCACGTAATTAATATCACAATCTTTACAGCTTATTTTATAAATTTCCGACATATTATCGGTACTATCCTTGTCCTTTGGGTTACCTAGCAAGTTTTAAGAGTATTTTTGTCGAGAAAGTAAGTTGCAAATTGTTTATTTGTTAATGCTATCTAGACCGCTCGTGATTCGAGGTTAAAATGGTAAGCAAACAACGTTTTTTTTCGGCCTCTTCTTTTGTAAAAATCGTTGATTCTGCTAAAATTTTTGTTTTGTTTTGTGTTTGTTAATTAATTTCTCGGTAAATTTGCAGATTAACTCCCGAACGCTTTTAAACATGTTTTTTCAGAAACATGTCTAGGATTCCCCCTGGGTACACAAACCGCGTGAAAAATTTCTTGTTCGCAACCCTCAAAGAAACTACGGTACCAGGAGTGCTGGGCGGGGTAGGTAGTAAAAAGGAAATATGAGCAGAAAATGCGAAGAAAACGGCTTGAAAGCCGTCTTCCTCACATCTTGAAGCCATATCACCCCTAAACCCTGCCTACCCCGCACAGCACTTTATTCGTGCCAGGTCGCGTAACTTCCTTTGGGGGTATGAACAAAAAATGTTTCTGGTGGTTTATGCAACGAGGGTGGTTGTACGCACGCGAGAGGGGAGGGAAAATCCCTACGGCGAAGTAACAACACACCGCCCCCCACCACCCAATTTTATATAAAAGGTAATGTATTGGAGGGGAAGGGGTGTCACGGGACAGGACCGTACTGGGAAATTATAAAAAAAAGTGCAATGTGTGGGGAATTTTAAATATCAATAACTCGGGAAAAAGAAAATAACAAAAGGTAAGAATAGTGTTACCGTGCATGTATGATAGCAAACTTTATCTATTAGCAGTCTATGTTTTTAAAATCTTTCGGGAATTAATCTGCAAATTCACCGCCGCCATTGAATGCATTTGACACATTTTTCAAAATAATTAAACAACCCCCTTTTTCATGCGGTTTACTAAGTACCTAAACACGGTTCATTTTTTTTCAACACTGAACTTCAAAATTGAATAATTTTAAATTTCAATTGCGTTAAAAATTTAAAAAAAATGCATTATAAACGCGAGCTGTTTATTTTGAAAAATGTGTTAAATGCATTCGATGTGGCAACTAAAATAGAGAATTTTCCAACAAAAAAGTCGTTTTAAAATTTCAAATTTGTAGAAATGGCAGCAAAAACATTGGTGCTATCTAGGCAATTTTTAATTATTATTTTTTTAGTTTCGATAACACACCACGAGGGCTTACAGCCTAAATACTATCGTACCGTGGGTGTTGACAAGGAGGAAAGAGGCAACTTGTTAATTCTGGACTTGAAGGTTTGGAGGTTCGGAGGAAAAGGAAAAACATGTGCCGGCAAAGAATTCCACAACTTGGAAGTCCTCGGGACAAAAGAGCGAGCATAACAAGATGTTCTATGTCTGGAGACCTGGACAGTAAAAGGATGCATTCGCTCTATTCCCCTGGTAGATCTGTTGGGGGCAGCAGGTGGAGGAACTATGGAAGAAAGCTCCTCTGAGCAGTGCCCGTGCAGATATCTATAAAAGAGAGAGAGAGGTCACCAACAGCACGTCGGTGGGCAAGGGATGGCAGCCTTTGGGTGAGTGTAGGGTCACCGGTGAGACGTATAGCTCGCTTCTGAATGGAGTCCAGGATAGCGAGTGTAGAAGCGGCAGCGGCACCCCAGATGTGGGAGCAGTATTCGAGGTTTGGCCTTATTTGTGAAGTATATAAGGTATAGAGATTAGCTGGTGAAAAGTATTTGCGGGCCTGGAATGGGAAGCCTAATTTCTTAGCAGCCGCTTCTGCAATTGAAGTGACATGTTGGTGCCAATTCAGACCTCGATCCACAGAAATGCCAACAAGTCAAAGGACTCATTACTTTGGATAACTTGGTTGTTCATTGTGATGGGTTAGGGCTGGTGTATATCTTATGAGTAAGACAGCAAGACTGAGTTTTGGTGGGGTTGAATTGTACAAAATTTCTACTTCCCCAGTCTAATATTCTTTGGAGGTCCACGGAGACAGAATCCTCCATGAGTCTGCGATCCTCATCTACTTGGGCTAAAGAAACAGGCTTAGGATATTGTATATTTGAGTGGAGGGTGCTGTCATCCGCGTAACTGTGAATTAGGTTGGATGTGCTAGAGAGGAGGTCATTGATGTGGAGAAGAAACAAAGTAGGGGCTAAAGCTGAACCTTGAGGAACTCCTGCATTAATTGGATATAGTTTAGAGGAATGTCCATCCACGACAACAGAAATGCTCCGGTTGGAGAGGAAATTTGCTGTCCAGGTACAGAGCTTTGGTGGTAGGCCATAGGCCGGGAGTTTATTAAGCAGCGCTGCGTGCCAGACCTGGTCGAATGCTTTGGATATATCTAGAGCGACAATCTGGGATTCACCGTGTAGTTCCATGGACTTGTACCAATAATGGGTGACAGAGGAAAGGAGGTCGGCAGTTGATCTGCGCTGACGGAAACCATACTGCCTATCGTGAATTAGACTGTGTTTTTCGAGAAATTTTAGTAATTCGGTGTTTATATACTTTTCCATCACTTTAGAGACGACTGAAAGAAGATAAATTGGCCTATAGTTGCTAGGTAGCGCCTTGGATCCTTTCTTGGGGACGGGTTGTACTCGAGCAGTTTTCTAGTTACTAGGGAATATGCCTCTATTGTAAGATGTCTGAAACAGACGAGTCAAGACAGGAGCAAGTTCTGGTGCGCATTTTTTGAGAACAATTGCTGGGATATCGTCAAGGCCAGAGGCTTTCTTGGTATTAAGAGAAGAGAGCATCTTTCGTACCTTTTTAGTTTTCAAAATGATATCCGTCATTTTGTGCGCGACATTGGGGACTGTTGGTCGTTGAACATTTGGAGGTGGGTTGAGAGTAGAATTGGCGGCAAATAACGAGGCAAAAAGTTCAGCCTTGCCCAGGGCGGTAGAAACAATTTCGTCCCCTGAGACAAGAGGTGGGAACGTGCTCTTGCAGAAATTATTCCCAATAGATTTAGCAAGAGTCCAGAAGGGTTTGCTGCCGTTGGAGCTTAAGAGGACTTTGTTTTTGATGTGGTTATTAAACGAGTTTTTTGCCTCAGAAAGAATGCGGACATAGCATTTCATTACAGTCCGGATTACTCGAAGACCGTAACACTTTTACTAACACTTTTTATTATTCTGATATAGGTCATAAACCAAGCGATCAGCACCCGGGAATTTACGCACTATTTACGGGACACCTGTATATCAGATTTACGATTACTATAATGTTGTAGGTATGTTGTTTTTAATTACTTACCAGCAGCAATTTTCTGTAAAACCTCTCTTTTCCCTTTTTGCATTTCCATGGCTAGCTTCATCAAGTTCATCTATTTCACTGTCACTATTTGAAGAATCTGTAGTAGTACTATCACTGCTGTTATCATTTTTATCGACATCCATTATTGATTAAAAAGACAGACGCTTCATAAATTAAACGCACTTTAAAAAGCCAAATTATTAAAAATCGATTACACAATTCTTCACCGCGGAATATAATATCATTTCACTATAAAAAACAATTGAGAGCTTATCAATGTCCATTAGATTATTCGGTAATTTTAATTCTTCTCAACGCTCCAACAACTTTAACGCATTTTTCAATTGCTCATACAGAATTTAATTACTGTGTAAGGAACTAACAATTTCGTATTAACGACGCCCTAGTTAATTGAATAAATAATGATGTAATTTCGCGCTGGATTTTCTTAAAACAAGGCTTCATTCAGTAGTGTATATAAAAGTACATAATATATAACATCTATTTCTGTACCAATCAGTCAATTAAATTTAAAACGAAATAAGAGCGATGTCGACCGTCTAAGCGAAGACCACAGATGAGAAACAGACTCAATATAAATATTTCCTCTAACTAGATTCTAAGTTTAAAAATAGAAATAACTAATATCCGTGAGTAAATTCGGTAGGTTGACAGGAATTTCCTAGGAGGAAATCATTAATACAGACAAATTAGAGTATATATAATACGTGTTTGTATCACTTACCTAACCTTATTATTTCGAGAGTTAGTCATGTAATAAAATGCTACTAATAAAGTGGAGTTATTGAGATTATAAATTCCATTATATATTTATTGAGTGTCATAAAGCCTATTTAAATTTGAACATGGAATGGTTGCTGTGTAAACATTTGTAAGGTGTGTATTTTGGGTTATCTGGCTAACAGGGGCAGCAATGCTGGTGTCCGCCCCGCCAACTGACATATTATGGTGGAATCTTACGAACGTCTCTCTGCAGTTAAAACTAAGTTGCACTGATCATGCGCAGTTGGCAAAATATTTTTTGCAACGAAATAAAAAACCTTCCTGACGTGCTGTTTACACACATTCCTCTTAACTCGCAGGTGGTAGTGGAATTTTCCATGCCCGAGGAGGTACCACCCCATGCATCAAGGGGTGAAGTCCCAACGGACGTTTCCGGTTCTGGTGTATGAGTCGGTTTCCCTTATAAGCAAAAATGATGATGGCTCCTCCTTGTGCAAAACATTCCGGAGATAAAATACCCCTCCATTCGGATCTCCGAGCGAGGAGTGTTCAGGGGGCGCCAGCATCAAAATTCAACATATCCTTCTCGAATATGTGTGGCCTAAATTCTAACCTGAACTCCGTCCACCATTTCCTCCAGGCTAATAGGCCCCAACTCCCCTTCCTCACCGAAACCGAAATCAGTGCCAAAATAGCCACAAATCACTTTAATTTCCCGGGGTATGAGTTCCTTACTTCCTTTTAGATTGCATGGAGGTGTGTGCGCATACGTCCGTAGCAATCTACCCTGCACCAGACTCCCCAATTTAGAAGCTGGAAAAAAGACATACTATGGATAAAACTCTCTCTCAAGGCTGCAACTAAATTCATCTGTTGCATTTACCGGTCACCGTCTGACAACAACTTTGTCCAACTCTTTGACTACCTTTCTGAAAAAACCGATCATCTGATTTCTGAATATCCTTCCTCCGAGGTCACTATTCTTGGTGACTTCAACGTCCATAATAAGGAATGGCTAGGATCCTCAAAAACCGATCCACAAGGGAGAGCAGCGGAGGCCTTTGCAGTCAGCAACTCTTTAGCCAATATGGTTCAGCAACCTACTTATTTTCCTCGTATCCCAACACACAGCTCAAATCCCTTAAATCTCCTTCTTACTACAAATCCTGAATGCTATAAAATATCAATCACCGCCCCCCTCGGTCGCTCAGACCATGGCATGGTCACCGCTTCCTGCGCAATGCAACACGAGGTCACACAGACATCCCACCACGTATCGTTTGACACTACAACTTCGCGAACTGGGACGAAATGCGAGATTACTTTTCCTCATTTACATGGGCGTCTGTCTGCTTCTCTCATCCTGATCCCTCAGATATCTCACAAAACGTCACCGAAATTATCCAAGCTGGTATGGAATTATTTATTCCACGTGCACAGAAAACCTCTTGAGCCACTCAAAAGCCCTGGTTCTCTAAATCGTGTGACAAGGCCAGGCTTGAAAAGGTCAAAGCTCACAAAACACTTCTACACACAGTCAAGAAAACCGTCAAGCATTTAACGACGCAAGAAACCGCTATGTCCGCATTCTTTCTGAGGCAAAGAACTCGTTTAATAACGACATCAAAAAGAAAGTCCTCTTAAGCTCTAAGGGCAGCAAACCCTTCTGGACTCCTGCTAAATCTATTGGGAATAATTTCTGCAAAAGCACGTTCTCACCTCTTGTCTCAGGGGATGAAATTGTTTCTACCGCCCTGGGCAAGGCTGAACTTTTTGCCTCGTTGTTCGCCGGCAATTCTACTCTCAATCCACCTCCAAATGTTCAACCACCAACAGTCCCCAATGTCGCGCATAAAATGACGGACCTCATTTTCAAAACTAAAAAACTGACATCAGTTTGCCTAATTAAAAGCTAAAAGGGGAAAGAAAATCAACCCTACCATTCATGTGAACATAATGTACTTTTCGTTCATCGTTTCCCATCTTTTAGCTTTTCATTAGGTAAACTGATGTCAGGTCAGGTCAGGAAGGTCTGTTGGAGTTGGGAGGATTGAGTCGTGTCTAAACAGCACGCCAGGAAGGTCTTTTATTTCGTTACTTAAAATTTTTACGCAGTGCGCATGATCACTGTTACCAAGTTTTTACTGTGGAGAGACGCTCGTGGAATCTTAGACTGATAAGTTTCACTAACTAGTTGGCGCCGGCACAAGATCATGAAAATTACTTTATAGATCTGGGCGCCGGCAGGTATATTTTAGTACAGTATAGAGACAGCGTGGTCATAAGAGCTTCGGCCGCCATGTTTTCTCCAAATTTAACATTGCGCTGATGGAAGAATAGTAAAAAATTGCAAACAATAATCAAATGGTGTATTTTATTTGCAAATGATTTGTTTCGATCATAATAGACTAGTCGCAATGTTTCTTATATTCAGATAGGAAACTGTAAAATTGCCATAAAATAAATTCTCCAGTCAACTGAACTATAGAAAGTTGTTAATAACAATTAACCGGCGAGTTTTAGACAGAAACTATATTGATACTTTTTGTAGAGAATTTTTGCCGTCCAGATTGATTGCGATGTTTCCTACCTAGACAGCAAACTTTAAAATTACTGCAAAGTGAATTCATTATTCGCAGTTATAGTTTGTATTTTGGTATATGAGAATATTATAATTAAGCCCCAGAAATAATAAATTCAGAGAATTTACAATATTGGGGCAGGTACACGACAGTGAGAGTGAATAATCAAAGTATTGAATCTCATCATAGGTAGGAAAGTAAAATTTGAAATGGTGAATATGTCGATAAGCGACCGGTCGACTTATGACAAACATTTTATATAGATATGTTTAGCAGCACCACAGCCCACCAAAAGTCTAATACGGAATTTGATATAATTACCGATAGAGGTCGCTTTTAGCAATGTTTTTAAATCACTTAGAACCTGTTATATCATGAGGTAGCTACACATTCTGTTATTAAGTTTTATAAACACTGAAATACTGCTTATAAAGTCTATTAAATAAAAATTAATTGAGGATGTTAAAACCTTGAAAAACGACAGTGACAGATAAATGATGAGTTGGAAGCGCTTACGGCGCCCTCCGTTGGTTCAGACTAATAAATTCCATATTAGTCTTTGTCTATGGATATTCCGAAATCCGGCGAGCGGGAAACAACCGAGTTTCGTTACTGATTGCTACCTATACTGTGGACTGCGTTCTTTAAACTAGCCAATCATATAATGTTATTGCCTACTGATTCAATCCACTCGTGTCTTTTGAAAAGTGTCCATGATGTATAAGATGAAGATTGAGGCCTTGACGTAATTTTACATCATTCGCAAAATCACAGTAACCACCCCATAATTTTACAGATGCAGGCTTACATACACATTAGGACAAAGATAATGCTCATCAAAATAATAAACTAAACTATTAAATTGCCAGGAATTGCAAGTAATAAAATATTTAAAGTTTGCCAGGAAATGCCAGTAATCCAATCAAGTTTGGCCAGTAATTTTGTGTCGACCTATAGTGGCAACACTGTTACTACACACTAATTCACAACTAGTATGTGAATTCAACAGTTAATGTTCATATGCATTCTGTTATGGTGCATTGAAATTTGTCCCATAACATGTAGTTTTAGATAGTTTTTATGTTATTTATTTATAATATATAATAATATTATAAAGTGGTGCTTTTTATTTTAACTTAAGCCTACTGGTTAAGATCTAGATACTACTTAAGGGATTTAGGCAGGGTCACATATTCTTCATACCAATATGGGATATGGAGCCTTATCAAGGTAACTTTTTCTGATATACAGGCTGGGCCACTAACGTCATGGATACAAGATACATATAAAGGACAGACAAATGCTAACTTAAGCCTAGTTTTTTTTTAATATTTTTAGCTTGAGTTTTTTTACTTATATATAAGCAAATATATGTTTTTACAACTTTCCAGTTGTTCAAGTTGTTCCAAATTAAAGCGATGTTCAACGTCTTTCAAGTTGTGTATTTCTGTTTAGGAATTCATTTCTGTAATCGCATCTAATTGAGCGCTCTAGTAAAACATGTGCGCTTCTTTTTTCACCACATTCGCAATATGGGTCACTTTTAAGGTTGAGTTTGTGTAAATGGGTAGGTATAAAGATGGGTAAATGTCAAACGAAATATGCTAGGTACTAATCCTCTAGGATATCCAGTAAATCATAGCTGGCAAGGTAACTTTGGTGCAATTCTTTTATAAAATATACCTTTTATCATTTATTCTGTGATAGTCAGTTTCCCACAGCTGTCTTTGTTGTCTGTAAAATAAAGTTTTTATGTCTGTTCATGGACAGGGATATTCTAAAAGGTTTTCACAATTTAAAGCTTCTTTAGCCATTCTGTCAATAGTTTCGTTATTTGTAATCCAGCAATGAGCTCTGCTCAATGCAAATTTAACACTAATCTCCATCTCTTCTAATTCTATTAAAATGCGGATAATCTGAATCATTAAATAATTGTTTTTATAGTTGTAGTAGAAGTACTTTAGTGAATCCGCACAGCTTTTGCTGTCAGTCAAAATTAGAATATTTTTTTATATTTTAGGCCTTCTATTATAGCTATTGTCTCTGCTGAAAAAATAGTCATCAAAAAATTTAAACAGTATATAACATGTTTATTCAATTGAGGATCGTAAACAGCACAGTCGGTTCCTTAGTTTGATTTAGAAGCACCTGTAAACAACTGGTAGGACATCTTATGAAAGTCATCTATATCATTATTAAACGTGGTGTTTATTATTTGTGCCAGGTACTGCGAATAATCTCTTAAAGTTGTGACTGTAATTTTTGGAAGAACAGATGGAAAAACCTGATAAAACTGGACATATCTTAGATCTGTATAGATTCTCACGGATTTGTTTAAAACCTTCATAATAGGAGAATAAAGCAGGGGATTTCTTTTGGGTCCAATATAAATTTGTCAGTTCTAACAAAAACAGGTGGTGGACCTTGTTAATAAGAATACTGTTGTTGGCAAACATTTTTGCTATAAAACGACAACCTAGACTTTGCATTCTGTAAACTAATGGCATTTCGTTACATTCGGCCAGCATATTATTTATAGAAGTACTCGGTATATTTTTCCAATCCCTATTCAGGACGTCCAATGAATATACATGGTGTCCAGTGGGCATCTAATGGGCATCCAGATGTCCAACTAATATCTATCAATCTGGATATCCATGTAAATATATTGGATGTTGTATGGATACACATGTGGTCACGAAATAGATATCCATTACACATCTAATGGATATTGTATAGATATACATATGATCATAGAATATATATCACTTTTACAATGGATATTCGATGCTAGCCTTCCAGCCCCTCTCTTTCTAACCTCGTCCCCTTAATGGAACACTAATATAAGCAAATAAATATCTTATTTCGTTCTAAAATCATCTGGGTTGCCAACCTGAGTAATTCCTCACATTCGTGAATAATTTACTACTCTGTGAGTGAAGGTCAATTGTGAGTAATCGAGAAGTCAGCGTATATACTTGGTAGTTATGCAAAATTCTGATCGGATAATTCATTGAAACCGTATTGTTTTTAATTTGATGTTTGGCAACATTCCACAATTGTCAAATTAGAATCAAACAAAAGCACCATCAGTTGCCACTTGTTTTTGTCACTGGTAAATTGGCACTTCGACCACCCCAGTTCATTTAAATTCAGCCGCCTATCTTTAAACCCTTCCCCCACAGATTGTCTCTTCCTTGACCAAACTTTGCCTAACTGAAAAGGTACGGGAAGGAAAACCAGCATGAGTCATGACGTGGACCTTTTCAACGATTTCCTTAGCAACCACGTCTGCCGGGCAGCCTAACTGCTCCTTATCAATAACAAGTGTATGACCATGTTTAAATTCGTTAGACCAATATTCCACAGTTATCATAGGTGGTGAAGGATGCTCATAAACAGGATTTTTATTTCTTTGCATGCTTTTCAATCCAAAAATAAAAAGCGAATTTGGATTGATATTGCACTTTTTCCATTTTATCGAGAAAAACGTGTGATATAACTGGCTGTCAAACAAAAATTAACCAAATAATCAGTTTGAAATTTAGTAGATATGGTGTCGTTCGATAGATGATAGTGTAAGCAAGGTGCTTACAGTTTGAGTATCTAGATTTATGATATTTCTACATACATAAATGTTGCTATGATCGCAGAAAAGTTATGAAAAATCGCCACAAGTAATTTAAATATCGTAAATTTATCTATCATAAAATGCATAAAATATGTAGGCTGCGAACAGGAGGAAATTGAGTTTAAATTGAGTATTTAATTACTTGTAATCAGAACACTTTACCAAGCGCAAAACGCGCGGTACAACGGTCAATTTAGTGCAAAATAAAATGAAATGTAATTCGAAACGACACCGGCGATGATAGGACGGGTAGGTAACCTCTAAGGAGGCCACTTGAGTTGCAACAGAAAATGTCCGCAAACTAAGTGGTTTTGGGGACTCGGCAAGAGTGAGGAAATAATTAGACGAGAAGGCAGTGCTCAGGCAGCTGGCCTCCGGGCTAGGCAGTTGCCGCCGCAGCGATAAATGTCAAGGGTTTCTGTTAAGTAAAATTTGAAGAAGTAAGCGAGATATCAGTGAGAGAATTAGCTTTTGTTTGAAAGGGCGGTTATCGCGAAAGTTCGTGGTTCAACAGCCATAGGGGCTGGTAAGACAGAGTACAGAGCTGGTGTATTGCCTAGGAATTTTCTGGGTGAGTTCGTTCCAGTTTAATAGTGTTGTTAAATGTTTCCTTTTTCTTATTAAGAATGGGCCAGCTGTCTTGAGTACCGAATTAATTTTTAAAAACTAAGATTGTATAGATATTTTAAACCATATGGGCTGTAAGCTAAATTAGTATAGATGATTGAGCCATAGGGCGCTGGACTTATAATCAGAGTGAATGAAATCAGATTAAAATGTAGGTGATATTTTATGATAGGACTTGACTAGACGGGGGAATATTTGTGTAATTTTATAATACGAGGAAAAGATAGGGCTTTGAGTCATGAGAGTTTAGCTGGGAGCTGTAAGGGGTAGATGAGTGAGAGCTATAATTAAGCTAAGACGGAGTTACATATCGGGCTTAGAAAAATTATACCCGGGGCAAGAACAATGTAGTTTTCGCCGGTATCACTTTGTATAACATTTAATCCATTCTAAGGGTTGGGAAAGCCTCCTACACCCTCCTGTTTAAATAACCTTTAGGATTTATACTATTGGAATTAAGAGTTTTTAGTATAAGTTTAATCAGACGGAAAACCTTTGGCATTAAGAAATTTATTTAAAAAAATATTGAGAGTTTTCTTTTGCTTAATTTTAATCAGACGGAAAACCTTTTTTTTTTAAATTTCAACAACACACCACGAGGGCTTACAGCCTAAATACTATCGTACCGTGGGTGTCGACAAGGAGGAAAGAGGCAACTTGTTAATTCTGGACTTGAAGGTTTGGAGGTTCGGGGGAGAAGGAAAAACATGTGCCGGCAAGCAGTTCCACAACCTGGAAGTCCTCGGGACAAAATAGCGGGCATAACAAGATGTTCTATGTCTGGTGACCTGGGCAGTAAAAGGGTGCATTCGCTCTGTTCCCCTGGTAGATCTGTTGGGGGCAGCAGGTGAAGGAACTATGGAAGAAAGCTCCTCTGAGCAGTGCCCGTGCAGAAATCTATAAAAGAAAGAGAGGTCACCAACGGCACGTCGGTGGGAAAGAGATGGCAGCCTTTGGGTGAGAGTAGGGTCACTGATGAGACGTATAGCTCTCTTCTGAATGGAGTCCAGGATAGCGAGTGTAAAAGGGGCAGCAGCACCCCAGATGTGGGAGCAGTATTCGAGGTTTGGCCTTATTTGTGAAGTATATAAGGTATAGAGATTAGCTGGTGAAAAGTATTTGCGAGCCCGGAAGAGGAAACCTAATTTCTTAGCAGCCGCTTCTGCAATTGATGTGACATGTTGGTGCCAATTGAGATTTCGAACCACAGAGATGCCAACAAGTGAAAAGGACTCATTACTTTGAATAACTTGGTTGTTTATTGTGATGGGTCTAGGGCTAGTGTATCTCTTATGAGAAAGAAAGCAAGACTGTGATTTGGTGGGGTTGAATTGTACAAGATTTCTACTTCCCCAGTCTAATATATTTTGGAGATCCATGGCAATAGAACCCTCCATGAGTCTGCGATCCTCATCTAGTTGGGCTAAAGAGACAGGCTTAGAATATTGTATATTGGAGTGGAGGGTGCTGTCATCCGAGTAACTGTGAACTGGGTTGGATGTGCTAGAGAGGAGGTCATTGATGTGGAGGAGAAACAAAGTAGGGGCTAAAGCTGAACCTTGAGGAACTCCTGCATTAATTGGATACAGTTTAGAGGAATGGCCATCCACGACAACAGAAATGCTTCGGTTAGAGAGGAAATTTGCTGTCCACGTACAGAGTTTTGGTGGTAGGCCATAGGCCGGTAGTTTATTAAGCAGCGCTGCGTGCCAGACCTGGTCGAATGCTTTGGATATGTCTACAGTGACAATCTGGGATTCACGTTGTAGTTCCATAGACTTGTTCCAAGAATGGGTGACAAAGGAAAGGAGGTCGGCAGTTGATCTGCGCTGACGGAATCCATACTGCCTGTCGTGGATTAGACTGTGTTTTTCAAGAAATTTTAGTAATTCAGTGTTTATATACTTTTATATTACTTTAGAGACGACTGAAAGGAGAGAAATAGGCCTGTAGTTGCTAGCAAGCGCTTTCGATCCTTTCTTGGGGACGGGTTGTACTCGAGCAGTTTTCCAATTACTAGGGAATATGCCTCTATTATAAGATGTCTGAAACAGACAAGTCAGGACAGGAGCAAGTTCTGGTGCGCATTTTTTGAGAACAATTGCTGGGATCTCGTCAAGGCCAGAGGCTTTCCTGGTATTAAGGGAAGAGAGCATCTTTCGTACCTTTCTAGTTTTATGCGTGACATTGGGGACTGTTGGGGGTTGAACATTTGGAGGTGGGTTGAGACAGAATTGCCGGCACACAACGAGGCAAAAAGTTCAGCCTTGCTCAGGGCGGTACAAACAATTTCATCCCCTGAGACAAGAGGTGGGAACGTGCTCTTGCAGAAATTATTCCCAATAGATTTAGCAAGAGTCCAGAAGGGTTTGGTGCCGCTGGAGCTTAAGAGGACTTTGTTTTTAATGTGGTTATTAAACGAGTTTTTTTCCTCAGAAAGAATGCGGACATAGCAGTTTCTTGCGTTGTTAAATGCTTAACGGTTTTCTTGACTGCGATTGTGTAGAAGCTTTTTGTGAGCTTTTACCTTTACAAGTCTGGCCTTTGAAATTAAAGGGTGTATTAAAATTTATTGTGCTGTTAAAGTGTTCTGTATAAATTTTATTTTTTGTATTAAAGTAATTTTAAAAAGTAAATGCTGGGTTTCATTATGAGCTTATGAAGCCCTAAACTAGAGTTCATATTGACAGTTTCTTATAGGGTTACTTTGATGTGCTTGGGTCACTAGGTACACGCTAAGACTGAATATATAGTAAAATTCTGGAAATTTGATCACAGATGCTCGGTTTTGGTGTTCCAAATAAATTTAGGCAAGATCTCCCTTGAAGGTCGTAAAACTTAAATATTAGTTTCAAGGTAACAAGGGGTAGAAAAATGGATACACGTTCTGCCGCTCGAACGTTGCCGACCCTAAAATATAACTAAATGAATAATTACTTAAATTTTAATAATAATAATTAGAATTTACAGTCATTGAAAAACCTTTGTTTTAAAGGAAAGTAAAAGGCACGTAAAACCCCTCATTATAATAGTACACGATAGTAATGCCAACTTTCTTCAGCAGCGCTACCTGGCTACAGACATGGGTACTTATTGATTAATGCTCGTACAGTCTTCTTTCAAAATTAATACTGTTTCTAAATTACTGGATCAAACTTAATCAATATGATTTGCCATTAGGGTTCTTTGTAAGTACTGCATTGATCATAAGAATCTCATCAATAATTACAACTAGGAAACTAACCATTTTATTTACATATTTATAAACTACAATGAGTGAAACAGTTCTAATGAGGTTGCTCAGGTGGTGGTGCCATGCAATTACCAGTAGGATACCTCTTCTTAAAGTTCTCAATAAGAGCAGGATCCACTAATCGTATGCCATCTACTTGATTCCCAAGCGTTATCCAGTTTGGCTGAACATTATGTGGACGACCAAAGAGTTCAATCTTCCTAGTGCCCGGTGATAATCTCTCAATCATACCATAAATTTCATCTGGTTTATGACTAGTTGCTCTTACTTCAGCCACTATGACATCTGAATCTAAACCACGGTTCAGGTTTTTTGGATTACCTGAAAGAAGAAAAAAAACCATCAGTAATTACTCCACGCAAGCTGCTCAGAGATTCTGTGTGTTATTTATTATTATCATTATTTAAGCAATTATTACTATTATTACACAATAATACACAAAGGGAATCAATTATAAACATACGTCCCCTTAAAAGTGAAGATCATTAACTTTCCATTAGTCTCTTAACCCATTAATAGACCCCCCACACACACACACACACACTTGGTTAGTATGGGGGAGGCTAGGATACGACTATACAGACTAGCCTGCAATAATAGATTGAAAGCCAACCCACGCTTCAGGGACCACTGCAACATTCAGGAGAACGTGAAGGAGCCCATGCTGGAAATCAGGTCAGACTTCACGAGCCTGCGAATATGTAGGAAAAATAAGTTTACAGTGGTAATGCCCGACCGCGAGGCATGGCGGGGGGAGACGCCGGGCCTACCACGGGACGCGCTCGTCTGGTCCACGGACGGATACAGCGGGGAGCGTGGGCAGACGTTTATTCGGAAGGACCGAGGGAAAGTCACAGTATTTCCCTCGGGGCTAATGCAACAGTCTTTCAAGCTGAAATGTACGTAATCTTGCACTGGGTGCGAGAGAACAAGAGGAGAGTTCATGGTCAGTTCCTCTACCGCATTATAATTCAATGAGAATACGTCTGCCAACGTGACAACTCGACGGTATGTCAAGATAAGAACTCTCTTTATAAGACGATATGAATACCCGACACGTCCTCTTCTCTGTTATTAAGTCAACCTCAGAACATGTTATCGCATAGTTAATTTAATTAGGGAAGGCAACATGCCTAATTGGGTAAGTTATACTTATAATACTCGCTTATTTTCTAATTGCTTGTGAACTTCATTGTGATCGATATGTGATTGCTTACTTGTATGTACTGCACTGAATTTATTTTCAATAATTGTTCTCTTTATTATAAATTATATACTGTTTAATGGTGGCTTGTGGTAGCGTTCAAAAATTAAATGATTGCTTGCTATTATGCAGTATCAACCGTACTTTCAAAAGGAACAATTAAAATTCTATTTCACTTATTTTACTCTATTTTAGTTATTAACACACAGATAAATCTTGTACTTAAACGCACCCTGCTACCAGTGGCCTCATGTAAATCATAAAGACTTGAACAGACACTAATCCAACCGAAATTTAATAGCCACCTTGCTGGTCAGAGACCCGTTAGTCTGCACCCGCTCTTCAGGAACCCGCTATTGGACCGCTATTCTGGGACCCGTTCTTCGGGCACCCATCATTATGGGATCCACTACTCACAGCTCAGCATTTTGAGACCCATCCTCCTGGAGGAGCTTCAATAATAACGAAGATGTACATACACAGTGAGGCCCCCCAACATCCTGTCCTAGACGGATCTAGTCGTCACTTCAAGGGCAGCAGTCTGAATCACGTCGGCCAAACTGACAAGCTAAGTATATCATTTATCCGTAAAATATCTTCTTTAAAAGGTAATCTTATGCTCCACAATTCATTTCAACAGTTTTATATGTCAATTTAAAGTAGTTAATCATTTTGTATTTTGTATTTAGATCTGAATGATTTCAAGTAGTCATTTTTTATATTCTTTTTACTTAAATTTTGCTCAATTTAAAACAATCAGCATTATATAGCTTCAACAATTTTTAATAAACCGATTTTTTATTTTACTGCTGATTTTTATTTGTGCATTTTAAAACCAACTGAGTACAAGTGCTAAAGCCCACGCCCTGCGTTTAATTTATATTACAATTTGTGCCTCGACTGAGTAGCCAAGTTAAATGTTATTCATTAATTCTTTAATTAATACACAGGGTATTAATTTAAGATATAATGTGTCCTAGGGAACCTAGTTCGCGCTCATTTGAAGAAATTTTCATTTTCAAAATTCAAAAGTCGTGATCTCCCCATTAGTGATTTTTTTTAAGGAAAATTTACTAATAAAAGTAAAACACTTTGTTTTGTTTAACACTTCCTCCTAGCCACTTATAGTTTGTGTACCACAAACTTTGAACCTTCCAAGTATATTTCCCACTCAATTCCTTTTTCTCCATTAACAAATCAGGATTAGGCCCTTCTTTTTTATTTCGATTTTCTGCTCTAAACATAACTGTAAAAAATGGCTTGCATTCAAAATTACAAAGTCTACTAAATCATCACTATCCAATGCAAAAGCCATTTCTAAAAACTGCGAATAAATAAAAATTGTACTTGTTAAGTGCCACAACACCGCTCTGGCCGTGATTTAATTGATTAAGCAGACAACAAGCACGCCTCTAGGCTAGCCTAGGGCAAAACATAAACATGCGGGCAACACTTGTGTTATAGTGTATATGCTGTGACGTTCAGCGCCACCCCACCTTCTCTTAGGATCGTAGGCACATAGCCTAAATCCACCGGCTATGTCTATGTGGCCGCGGCGTTACAAATTGCAGCATTTAATCGCAAAATCTAGTTTAAAAGATCGTCGTTAATGAAAACAACTCCGCCATGGACAGTCCCAAGCTGGCTGAGAAAGGAGGAGGGCAATACCGTAACCCTACCAAGGCATGTCTTGGGAGGGCCGGGAATGCTTGCCTTAACTGGCCGGCATTGCAAGGAGAGACCTCTATAAAAAACCCACAACGCAAGGTTGTTGGAGGGTTGGTGCCGATATGGCCGGGCATTGGCAGGTTTGTAATCCTGCCCCTAACGTAATCCTCCCCAGGGAAACCGGGCAACCTCCCTGTGTATAAATGCCTCTCCATGGGATGCTCGTCGGATCAGAATATGAACACGATAGACACAGACCCAAACGAGATGGGTAATAATACTCTCGATCTCCAGGCTCCAGTTGAACACATAGAGGTAGAAATGGGGGTTGTCCCCTCTCTTACCGCCAAACCGATGGAGGGGGGGTCGAGGGTCATCCTCTCCCTATCCTCCAAATCTCTGTCCTTCGATGAGGGGCGGGAGCTCCTAAAATCTCCCGTGCGCCACTCGGAGGAGCGAAGGAAAAAATAACGACTGCCTGGATCCGCAAGGAGACAGCCTAGTCGTCCGCTCAAGGCGGGGGTGCCATATTCAACCGCCTTGAGTCAGGTACTAACGAAAGTCGGGTCCCAACGGGCTGGGGTGGGGGTTGAGGGCTCTGAGGGTACGATAAAACGACCCGAGTAGTCTGATGCCGTTACTGAGGGCGCCGTCAGCGGAAAGCGACTCCGGTCGGACGGCAGCACACCACAACAGAGGGCAAAAAGCCCCGAGAGGGTGCTGTCAGATTGTCTGATCCTGAGCAATGAAGATGTCCGGCCAGCCGAGGGTCGATTTAAACGCCCTCGGAGGGAGGACTGGCGTGTTGCTCGGAGAATAGTTACGGAATCGGCGGTGAAGTGTGCTGTGAAACATTTCCAGCCATTCAAACGCCAGTGGAGGATGGGGTGATATCGGTCCTTCTACAAAATGGACTGGAAATTGTCCTACCTTTCCTAATCAGGCTGTATAGAGCCAGTCTGGCTTGGAACTATATTCCATCCAGCTGGACGGTGATTAGGGGGGGGGGTTACATTCCCAAACTGGGACGTAATGGCCTCCTACCCACATCACTGAGGCCTCTCAGTATTACATCATTCCTCTTGAAGGGATTGGAAAAACTACTGGACGGACACATTAGGGGGAGCATCTTAGTCAACAACCCCCCTTAATACCCACCAGTATGCCTATCAAACTGGCAAATCTACTGAGTTAGCACTCAATAACCTCATCGAGAAGATCACACACTCCCTGGATAACGGGGAGGTGGTGGTGGTTGCATTTATCGACATTGAAGGAGCATTCGACAATGCATTACCTATCTCCCTCTACGAAGCCACTATCGCTAGAGGGGTGGAACCTACCATTTGTGGCTGGATCGGAAGCATGCTCCACAATCGGACTGTTATTACCTCGCTGCAGGAGGAGGTGGTCGGCTTCAGGGCTGCGAGGGGGTGCCCTCAGGGGGCAGTTCTATCCCCCCTGCTGTGGTCTCTCTTTGTGGACGATTTGCTGGTTATCCTCGGATTGTGGGAGGTTGAGGAGCTGATGATCTAGTCATAATGGTTAGGGGCAAATATGAGGAGGAACTAGCAAGTACTCTTCAGGAGATACTAAATATAGTGAATGATTGGTGCCAGAGGGAACAGATGTCTGTGAACCCACACAAAACGATCATTGTTCCATTTACCAGAAGAAGAAGGTTGGACAAATTAAAACCACCTATTCTTATGGGGGAAATGATTCCATTTTCGGAACAAGCAAAATATCTGGGGGTTACCCTAGATAAGAAGCTCAATTGGGACATACAGTAAGAGAATGTAATCCTCAGGGCTAAACTGACCCTGTGGACATGCCGGAGAATCTGTGGAAACAACTGGGGAACAAACCCCCAACAGATGTACTGGCCCTATGTAGTGGTTATCAGACCAATTATAACATATGGAGCCATAGTTTGGTGGCCTAAGGCACTTCGTGGTATCGCGAGGGCCAAACTGGCTCATCTACAGAGACAAGCTTGTCTAATGATAACGGGAGCGATAAGCACCGCACCATCAGCCGCTCTGGAGGTCCTCCTTAATATTCCACCTCTTCACATATGGTTGGAGAGGGTGGCGAGGTGGACAACGTACAGACTAAAACAAACGGCCGACGTTACGCCGAAGGAAATCAGTCTGGAAGGGTCCGGATTTCTCGATGACATTGAGGGTCACATGATTCTGGGAATGGTCTCAGACTTGACGCCTACAAAGATCAGTAGAGATCTGTCTTTCAAGACCGTCCTCCTGGAAAGGGAGGACTGGGAGCGAAATCAAACGACCCTATTGAGAGCCGATCTCTGCTGGTACTCTGACGGCTCCAAAACCAATATGGGAGTAGACTATCAGCTAGCCTCGGCAAGTACGCAACCATACACCAGGTAGACGTGTATGCCATCGAGATGTGTGCAAGGGAAAGTATAAAAAACCAGTGCACACACAAATCGATAAAGATATATGCAGATAGCCAAGCTGCAATAAAGGCTCTTGGTTCCTACCGGGTAATTCAAAAACGGTATGGACTTGTAAATCTGCCCTTAACGAACTGGGCAGCTGTAATGAGGTGTCGCTGGTCTGGATACCGGCTCACTCGGACCATGATGGCAATGTTGCAGCCGACGCGTTTGCCTGGAGTGGTGCTCAGAGAGACTTTGTCGGACCAGAACCGGTGCTGGGGATAACATCATGCACAGCAAAACGCACCTTAAAGACCTGGACAGAAAGAATGAAAATCCGGTACTGGCAAAATCTTCCAGGATTAGCTCACTCTAAGGCCTTCATAAATGGCCTGTCTGAGTAAAGGGCTCAAAAACTTCTTGAGTTAAACAGACAACAACTGAGTACTCTAGTCGGCCTGTATACAGGACACTGCCACTTGTGTCACCACATGCACCGTATTAGAGTCGGTGAGGAGACCGAGTGCCGGCTGTCTATGGAGAGTTACGAGACAGCAGAGCACGTACTGTGTTCCTGTCAGGCAGTGGACAGGACTAGATACCTGCTCTTTGGCAAGACAAAGCTTGCTCCGGAAGATCTGGATCAACTTTCGCCTACAAAGATTATCGACCTCTGCAGGAGGCTGGCTTTGTTGGGCGAAATATAGACTATTAGACGTGAGCCACAATAGACCTTATGGTTGCGGTATGGCCCACGCACAAGCAAACCTAACCTAACCTAACCTAACGAAAAATGTTTAATATGAATCATAATTAAATACAAATGAAACAGTTATTTAAATTTTGCACTGGATTAAAAACACAGTACGCTGCATTTAACAGCCTTAATGGACGCTTCGCCACTGCTGAAGACAAAGGTATCGTTGCTACAATGCAAGATCGCCTTAGGAATGAGATAATGATGATTTTATATTACCTTTCATTCCCACTAGACAATGCTCTTTACCATGGTTCAACCAATGTCCTGTTCTACCAGTCCGTATAATCCTCTGCAGCTGGTTTGTTTTCACCCATATGATCTCATCTACTCTCTCATAACCCCAGAGTTTTAAACATTCTCGACCCAGTTCCATTGCACGGCCTGTCACCCAGAGAAATATCAAACCATCATCTTGTAGCTGCGGTATTCCCAGCTGTCTCATTTCGTCATCTGACATTGTACCATAAGGAAGCTCCATGTGTATATCCCATGGGGGATCTGCCATTATCACTGCAAACTTACCCAGTGCCTATTGAGGAAACAAACAAAAAATTTAAACTCTCGTAGCAGTAGCGAATTAGCATAAAAATGTTCCACATATGCAAAATCCTCGATAAGCAAAAAATTGTATCTCCAAAAATAATAAAATTTCGGGACGCAGCAAGTGCGTTATAGCAGTGAACTTTCATAAAAAATTTACACTATTAGTACGGATTATTAGTAAAATTAGTACTTACAATTTAAACAGATCCTAATGATTAGTTTTATATTTTTTTTTATACAACACACCACGAGGGCTTACAGCCTAAATACTATCGTACCGTGGGTGTTGACAAAAGGAAAGAGTCAATTTGTTAATTCTGGACTTGAAGGTTTAGAGGTTCGGAGGAGAAGGAAAAACATGTGCCGGCAAGGAATTCCACAACTTGGAAGTCCTTGGGACAAAACAGCGGGCATAACAAGATGTTCTATGTCTGGTGATCTGGACAGTAAAAGGGTGCATTCGCTCTGTTCCCCTGGTAGATCTGTTGGGGACAGCAGGTGGAGGAACTATGGAAGAAAGCTCCTCTGAGCAGTGCCCGTGCAGATATCTATAAAAGAGAGAGAGGTCACCAACGGCACGTCGGTGGGCAAGAGATGGCAGCCTTTGGGTGAGGGTAGGGTCACCAATGAGACATATATATCTCTCTTCTAAATGGAGTCCAGGATAGCGAGTGTAGAAGCGGTAGCGGCACCCCAGATATGGGAGCACTATTCAAGGTTTGGCATTATTTGTGAAGTATATAAGGTATAGAGATTACCTGGTGAAAAGTATTTCCGAGCTCGGAAGAGGAAACCTAATTTCTTAGCAGCCGCTTCTGCAATTTATGTGACATGTTGTACCAATTGAGATTTCGATCCACAGAAATGCCAACAAGTGAAAAGGACTCATTACTTTGAATAACTTGGTTGTTCATTGTGATGGGTCTAAAGCTGGTGCATCTCTTATGAGATAGAAAGCAAGACTGAGATTTGGTGGGGTTGAATTGTACAAGATTTGTACTTGCCCAGTCTAATATTTTTTGGAGATCCACAGAGACAGAACTCTCCATGAGTCTGCGATCCTCATCTAATGGGGCTAAAGAGACAGGCTTAGAATATTGTATATTTGAGTGGAGGGTGCTGTCGTCCGCGTAACTGTGAACTGGGTTGGATGTGCTAGAGAGGAGGTCATTGATAAGGAGAAGAAACAAAGTAACAGCTAAAGCTGAACCTTGAGGGACTCCTGCATTACCTGGATACAGTTTAGAGGAATGGCCAACTACGACAACAGAAATGCTTCGGTTGGAGAGGAAATTTGCTGCTCTCCAGGTAGAGTTTTGGTGGTAGGCCCTAGGACGGAAGCTTATTAAGCAGTGCTGTGTGCCAGACCTGGTCGAATGCTTTGGATATGTCTAGAGCGACAATCTGGGATTCACCGTGTAGTTCCATAGACTTGTTCCAAGAATGGGTGACAAAGGAAAGGAGGTCGGCAGTTGATCTGCGCTGACGGAATCCATACTGCCTGTCGTGGATTACACTGTGTTTTTCAAGAAATTTTAGTAATTCGGTGTTTATATACTTTTCCATCACTTTAAAGGCAACTGAAAGGAGAGAAATAGGCCTGTAGTTGCTAGGAAGCGCTTTGGATCCTTTCTTGAAGACAGGCTGTACTCTAGCAGTTTTCCAGTTACTAGGGAATATGCCTTTATTGTAAGATATCTGAAACAGACGAGTCAGGGCAGGAGCAAGTTTTGGTGCACATTTTTTGAGAACAATTGCTGGGATCTCGTCAAGGCCAGAGGCTTTCCTGGTATTAAGAGAAGAGAGCATCTTTCGTACCTTTTTAGTTTTGAAAATGATATTCGTCATTTTATGCGCGACATTAGGGACTGTTGGTGGTTGAACATTTGGAGATGGGTTGAGAGTAGAATTGCCGGCGAACAACGAAGCAAAAAGTTCAGCCTTGCCCAGGGCGGTAGAAACAATTTAATCCCCTGAGACAAGAGGTGGGAACGTGCTTTTGCAGAAATTATTCCCAATAGATTTAGCAAGACTCCAGAAGGGTTTGCCGCAGTTGGAGCTTAATAGGACTTTGTTTTTGATGTGGTTATTAAATGAGTTTTTTGCCTCAGAAAGAATGCCGACATAGCAGTTTCTTGCGTCGTTAAATGCTTGACGATTTTCTTGACTGGGATTCTGTAGAAGCGTTTTGTGAGCTTTGACCTTTTCAAGTCTGGCCTTGTCACAGGATTTAGAGAACCAGGGCTTTTGAGTGGCTGAAGAGGTTTTCTGTGTACGTGGAATAAATAATTCCATGCCAGCTTGGATAATTTCGGTGACGTTTTGTGAGATATCAGAGGGGTCAGGATGAGAGAAGCAGACAGACGCCCATGGAAATGAGGAAAAGCAATCTCGCATTTCGTCCCAGTTTGCGGAGTTGTAGTGCCAAACGATACGTGGTTGTGATGACTGTGTGACCTCGGGTGGCGTTGCACAGGAAGCAGTGACCATGCCGTGGTCTGAGCGACCAAGAGGGGCGGTGACTGATATCTTATAGCATTCAGGTTTTGTAGTAAGAAGGAGATCCAATGGTTTTGAGCTGTGTGTTGGGATACGAGGAAAGTAAGTAGGTTGCTGAACCATATTGGCTAAAGAATTGCTGACTGCAAAGGCCTCCGCTGCTCTCGCTTGTGGATCGGTTTTTGAAGATCCGAGCCATTCCTTATTATGGACATTGAAGTCACCAAGAATAGTGACCTCGGAGGAAGGATATTCAGAAATCAGATATCGTTTTTTTCAGAAAGGTAGTCAAAGGGCTGAACAAAGTTGTTGTCAGAAGGTGACCGGTAAATGCAACAGATGAATTTAGTTGCAGCCCTGAGAGAGTGTTTTATCCATAGTATGTCTTTTCTTCCAGCTTCTAAATTGGGGAGTCTGGTGCAGGTTAGATTGCTACAGACGTATGCACACACGTCTCCATGCAATCTAAAGGAAGTAAGGAGCTCATACTCCAGGAAATTAAGGTGATTAGTGGCTGTTTTGGCACTGATTTGGGTTTCCAAGAGGAAGAGGAGTTGGGGCCTGTTAGCCTGGAGGAAATGGTGGACGGAGTTCAGGTTAGAATTTAGGCCACATATATTCGAAAAGGATATGTTAAATCTTGATGTTGGCGCCCCCTGTACAACCCTCTCCCGGAGACCCGAATGGAGGGGTATTTTACCTCCGGAATCTTTTGTACAAGGAGGAGCCATCATCATTTTTGTTTATAAGGGAAACCGTCTCATACACCAGAACCGGAAACGTCCGTTGAGACTTCACCGGCCCCTTGATGTTCAATTGTCCAATAGTTATGCTTGTCTACATAGTAGAATGCTAGACCAGTATGTAATGTGTTTGTCAAAATCTTAGCACTAGGACTAATTTCTTTTACACAATTATGTGGGTAACTCTTTGAAATAAATAAATAAAAATAATTTAAATAAGGTTTGTTTAAGAAAAATCGTTACCGTCATGTCCAGATATCGTAGATCACATTGTACCCATTGTGGTGGGTATAGTATACTGCTTTCTGTCTGAGCTACAGGCTTGCTTTGAACCACTGGTAACAATTCTTCAGATTGGCCACATCGATCTACTTCATAGTGGACATATTTACAAGTGTCCATATGAAAACAGGTGTTAAGAAAGGAACAGTCTCCCAATGATTCATCTGTATGTTTCTGAATTATCTTCTTAAAATGTAGCTTCTTACAATCAACCATACCATTCCGCTGACAATCTGCTCTTGTACCATGTGGACAGAACTCTTTCAGTTGTTTGCCACCTTGAGATCTAAACCTGCAATAAAAACAAGAATTTTTAGCACAAGCTAACATTTTTTTTATATAACAAATTGCACAATTTAAAGCCAGATATATTACTATTACTGTTAGGTAAATCCAAAATAGGAAAACAGTAATTTTTTTTATATATATATTTTTTTATTTCAACAACACACCACAAGGGCTTAGAGCCTAAATACTATCGTACCGTGGGTGCCGAGAAGGAGGAGAAAGGCAACTTGTTAATTCTGGACTTGAAGGTTTGGAGTTTCGGAGGAGAAAGAAAAACATGTGCCGGCAAGGAATTTCATAACCTGGAAGTCCTCGGGACAAAAGAGCGGGCATAACAAGATGTTCTATGTATGGTGACCTGGACAGTAAAAGGGTGCATTCGCTCTGTTCCCCTGGTAGATCTGTTGGGGGCAGCAGGTGGAGGAACTATGGAAGACAGCTCCTCGGAGAAGTGCCCGTGCAGACATCTATAAAAGAGAGAGAGGTCACCAACAGCACGTCGGTGAGCAAGGGATGGCAGCCTTTGGGTGAGGGTAGGGTCACCGATGAGACATATAGCTCTCTTCTGAATGGAGTCCCGGATATTTGTGAAGTATATAAGGTATAGAGATTAGCTGGTGAAAAGTATTTGCGAGCCCGGAAGAGGAAACCTAATTTCTTAGCAGCCGCCTCTGCAATTGATGTGACACATTGGTGCCAATTGAGATTTCGATCCACAGATATGCCAACAAGTGAAAAGGACTCCTTACTTTGAATAACTTGGTTGTTTATTGTGATGGGTCTAGGGCTGGTGTATTTCTTATGAGAAAGAAAGCAAGAATGATTTGGTGGGGTTGAATTGTACAAGATTTGTACTTCCACAGTCTAATATTTTTTGGAGATCCACGGAGATAGTACCCTCCATGAGTCTGCGATCCTCATCTAATTGGGCTAAAGAGACGGGCTTAGAATATTGTATATTTGAGTGGAGGATGCTGTTGTCCATGTAACTGTGAACTGGGTTGGATGTGCTAGAGAGGAGGTCATTGATGTGGAGAATAAACAAAGTAGGGGCTAAAACTGAACCTTGAGAAACTCCTGCATTATTGAATACAGTTTAGAGGAATGGCCATCCACGACAACAGAAATGCTCCTGTTGGAGAGGAAATTTGCTGTTACGTACAGAGTTTTGGTGGTAGGCCATAGGCCGGTAGTTTATTAAACAGCGTGCCAGACCTGGTCGAATGCTTTGGATATGTCTAGAGCGACAATCTGGGATTCACCATGTAGTTCCATAGACTTGTTCCAAGAATGAGTGACAAAGGAAAGGAGGTCGGCAGTTGATCTGCGCTGACGGAATCCATACTGCCTGTCGTGGATTAAACTGTGTTTTTCAAGAAATTGTTGGGGACGGGTTGTACTCAAGCAGTTTTCCAGGGAATATGCCTCTATTGTAAGATGTCTGAAACAGACGAGTCAGGACAGGAGCAAGTACTGGTGCGCATTTTTTGAGAACAATTATTGGGATCTCGTGAAGGCCAGAGGCTTTCCTGATATTAAGAGAAGAGAGCATCTTTCGTACCTTTCTAGTTTTGAAAATGATATCCATCATTTTATGTGCGACATTGGGGACTGTTGGTGGTTGAACATTTGGAGGTGGGTTGAGAGGAGAATTGCTGGCGAACAACAAGGCAAAAAGTTCAGCCTTGCCCAGGCCTGTAGAAACAATTTCATCGCCTGAGACAAGAGGTGGGAACGTGCTCTTGCAGAAATTATTCCCAATAGATTTAGCAAGAGCCTAGAAGGGTTTGCTGCCGCTGGAGCTTAAGTGGACTTTGTTTTTGATGTGGTTATTTTTTTGATGTGGATTGTGTAGAAGCTTTTTGTGAGCTTTGACCTTTTCCAGTCTGGCCATGTCACAGGATTTAGAGAACCAGGACTTTTGAGAGGCTGCAGAGGTTTTCTGTGTACGTGGAATAAATAATTCCATGCTAGCTTGGATAATTTCGGTGACGTTTTGTGAGATATTAGAGGGGTCAGGATGAGAGAAGCAGACAGACGCCCATGGAAATGAGGAAAAGTAATCTCGCATTTCGTCCCAGTTCGTGGAGTTGTAGTGCCAAACGATATGTGGGTGTGATGACTGTGTGACGGTGACTGATATCTTATAGCAGTCAGGATTTGTAGTAAGAAGGAGATCCCAGGGATTTGAGCTGTGTGTTGGGTTGCAAGAAAAGTAAGTAGGTTGCTGAACCATATTGGCTAAAGAATTGCTGACTGCAAAGGCCTCCGCTGCTCTTCCTTGTGGATCGGTTTTTGAAGATCCTAGCCATTCCTTATTATGGACATTGAAGTCACCAAGAATAGTGACCTCGGAGGAAGGATATTCAGAAATCAGATTGTCGGTAATTTTGCAGATAAGCTCCATGGACAGCTTTCTGAATCTTTTTTTTTTTAGAAACATGCTTAGCACAACACCTGTATATGTAAACTACAAGAGAAATGTTGTGGTTTCAACCCCCAATAGAGTTATGGGACCCAGAGTAAAAAAAGATACCAGACAGAGAAGAAAATTATAAGAAAATATACATGCAAAATGTGAAAAATCAGCTTAGAGAAGTTCAAGGAAAAGAGGCCCTATCAACAACCACATTTTTCTTGTAGTTGGGTGCATAGGGGTGGTCTTAAGCATATTACTAAAACAGGAAGCAGACCGGAACTGATCTGAAATATTACCGAAAACAATAACAGAGCAGTTCTTAAATATATGTAAAGAAGGTCAGAGCAGTCATATTTATTACCTTTCAGCAAGAGATCTTTCCTTAGCAGTTGGCTTATTGAGTAAATCTAGAATTTCCTCGCCCAGCTTCTTGTTTTCTTTCTCTTTAGTAGAAGGCATAGACAACAAAGACAGAAGATCAGTCTTTTTTTCTTTCTTTTCCCTCTTCGTCTTCCTTTCTTCTTCCTCAGTGTTGTCTTCTGGAGACTTGTCTCGTTTTCTTTTCAATTTCTCTTTCACATCTTCACTTACACTATGGAATTCCACAATCATAGCATGAACTTTACTTACTTCAACAAACGTTACTTCTATCTCATTTTGACTTTCTTTTGATAACTCTTTTACATTAATTAATTTCTGTGTAGCGAACTTTTGTAATAGGTTACATATCTGTTGGTGAGACACATCTCGACCGAGTGTCATTTTCAATGTACTTAATAATTCCGATGAATGAATTGGGATTTGTAATGTAACTTCAGTTAAAGCTTTTAAGAGTTCTTCTTCTAGATCTGGGTCATATTTTATCAGGGAATCATCTTTATTAACATCTGATGCATCTGAAGTTTTTGCTTCATCTTTAACAGGTAATATGGTTTGATTTGAAAGGCTACTTTCACTTGCTAAAGGTACATTTGAAGAAGTTAAATCTGAACATAGAATATCTTGGCGTTCTTTTTTGCGTTTTTCTAAACGTTCACGTAAACTGTTTCTTTTATTTTTAATGGCTTGAATTTCTTGCCATGCGTCAGACATTTTTTATTTTTTTTTACAAATAGATAACTAGTTATTAATCTAAAATTATAAATTTTCTTAAACCATTTTAACCTTAAACTTTAATTTAAACTTTTAAACTAAACTAATAAACTAACCAAGAAAAGAAAAAGCATCATATATGTCAAATAAATTGTTAAATGTCAAAATAACCACATCATAGCAAAAAAAGATTATATGCTGTGGTGTCTGATAATAGAGTAATAGGTAACTTTACAGATAAGTTCGACAGGCGCCATCTGCTGAGTTTAACCGCTTAGCTGCTGACTACCGATACATTTCGGTTGGAGACTGATAAACTCACACTTAACTCCAAGCACTATTTGGTAACGTTTGTCTGTCATTCCGCGTTGACAAATTGCCATCAGTTGAGTTCCAGCAAAAACTTATCGGGACTGGTTAACGCAACCTTTGACATAACTATTCAACTATTTACAACTGTTGGCGCTTGGTGTACCAAGGGAAATATAAAAAAGCAGTTGACACCACAGATGCTTTGGTAACTTGTCGCTAGATGTCGCGAGCTAAATATAAACGTATTTATTAAACAAGTTAACATTAAATACTGTGTGTTATGACCAGTGTTGCCAGATTACACGATTAATCGTGTAATTACACGATTTCCGTCCTTTTTTCACGAATACACGAATAAAGGGACAAATCTCACGATTTTTGGCATTTGGTAGCAAAATTCGCCACTTTTAATAAAAATGTAAAACTTTAAAAGCATTCAAATAATTTATTTAAATTAAATCACTATATATAAAGTCCGGTCCCTGCTCTTGTTTATAAATATTTCGATTGAGGATTTTTGTTTTGTTTAGATTTGTATCTGGAAAGTACAAAGCACATATTACTTAGATTCCCTTTTAAAAACTCCGCCATAGAAAAATTGAAATTTTTGGATCCCATGTGTGTAAAATCCAAAAAAAAACAAACACAATTTCTGATGTAGCATCATTTTTCCCAAATTTAGTTCATCCTGAAGAACTTAAGGATCTTGATAACGAATGGAGATTGCTAAAAAATTATCCACTGGATGATACTGAAAATGATATTGTAACATTTTGGATGGAAATTTCTAACGTGAAGATCGGAGATTCGCTGATATTTCCAAATTTAACCAAGTTTATTGTTTTTCAAGTCCTTTGTTTGCCTCATTCAAGTGCGGCTGTAGAGAGACTTTTTCCCAACTCAATCTGATTAAAACACAATTTCGCAATAAATTAAAAACAAAAACAATAGAAGGTCTTTTGTACACAAAAAGTTTTATAGAAAACAAAACATGCTACGATGTTATTTTAAATAAAAATGTTACAAAAAACTCAGTAATAGTAGGCTATTGTATTTAGGTGAACATGAAAGTAAAGAGCCTAGCGATTCCGATTTGTCTTCGTAAGATAGTTTTAAGGTATAATATGTACATCGCCACGTGTGTATTATAATTTTATTTGTTGTTTTAAAAGAAGACCTTTCTGTTCAGAATTCTGTTACTAAATATATTTATAAATATAAAATATATTAGTGTTTGTTTTAATATTGTAATACAAGTTTTTTTTAAATAAATAATACGGTATTTTATTACTTGTATTTATGTATTTCCAAAATAACATTTAACATTTTTACGACTTTACACGATTTTCGGTAGCCGAATTACACGATTCTCTCTGCGCTTCATCTGGCAACACTGGTTATGACACCACTGATCAAGCAGCAGACTTGTTTGTTTTGAAGATTTAGTTAAAAATAACTTCGAATACTAAATGTATTACAATAAAGCACCACCAAAACATTTTAGGTCTACTTGAATCAGTTAATACAAGATATAGGATGTATATAAGGAAGCACGGAAAACTAACGGGGTTAGTCAACTAATGAATGATATAAGCGTTATAAAAACATACTTGTGGACTTGATCGTAAGGGCTAAAAAAATATTATGACAAAATATATAGAGATGAATAAAAGTAAACCTAAGAACTTATGGAAATGTACCAAGAAATTGCAGGGACAATTTAATGATAAGGGTATCAAGAAGATTAAAGCCCTATCAGGTAAAATGCTTGATGACAGCAAGCAGATTGCTAATGCTTTTCATGAGTATTTTAGTGAAATTGCTAGAAATATGAAGAAAATAGCAGCAACAGCGGCAATATTGTCATAGAGATAAGAAGCAATTCCATCTATAACGCAGTCACCAATGTAGAAGAAGTCAAAAAGTGTATAAGTGGGCTAAAAAACCATAAGTCATATCTGGACATGATGGTGTTAAGAGTGCAGTTTTAAAGATCGTTATGGACCAAATAGCACCACTACGTGCATATATAATAAACAGGTCTTTTCAGATGGGAATTTTTTCCAAAATCTTTTAAAATGTCTGTGCCCAGACAGCACAGACACGTTCTGGGAATATACCAGGAATGTTTCGAAAGAATATTCAGACATCCCCAGAAAATTCTCACATGGTACAACAGAACATTCTATTAACATGAGAATGGGACAGATTCTGTCATACTAGTAAGGTTCTTAGAATGTTATTTATAATATTCTTAGGAGCTCCCAGTATCTTCTGAAAATGTTCCATGAACATTCAATTAATCTTCTCAAAATGTTCATACATTATACTCACGGGAACATTGCGTTTTTTTAAAGATATACAGGGTGTTTCGGATAAGAAACGACACAGAGCAGGGGCATGTACGGGAACCTAAAATATGGTGATTTAACGCAACTTACTCCTATACTAAGGTGCATCCCTAAGAAGTTATAGGCCTTCAAAGTGGGGTTTTAAATTGACGAACCCATCATGATTGTGAACTACAGGAGATGCTTTAGAACTTGTTTCTTTACTAGGTGCGTCTTAGTTCTTGATAACCTCACACCATGTTTTAGTTGCTTCTGTACTCTGGATCTATGTTGTTTGCAATTGCACAGTTCTCCGTGCTCACATCACATTATTATTTTTAATTAATTATGTTAGAATATAACCTTATACAACCTTGACCACAGACCATTCATTTTGACATTACTTTTTATTTACGTATAGCGGCCATCTTACCATCTTCCCTTCCCGGCGGCATGGACATGCGCTCTATGCCTAAAGAATGGATTACCTAAATATACAATTTCGGATGTGTTTACCATAGACAGGTTACAGAATCAAACATGCAAAATAGTTACAATTATAATTCTCACCACTATACCGTAATCATCATCTCTCTTTTTCATTAAATTTTAAAGTTATATAATATTATAAGGACATCTCAAGCACATTCTGAGCGAATATTCGGTATAATAATCTATTCGAATATTCTCAGTCTATTGATGAAGAATTTTCTTAGGATGTGATTGAATGAATGTACTCAGAATATTCAAGATTGAAGTTTGTAATTCCATAAATGTTATTAGAACATTCCGAAACAAATATTCTGAAAAAAGAATGTTCTCACATTGTGAGAACATTCTGAGAATATCTTGTGCTGTGTGGGTACAGTGAGTTATATTTAGATTGACTCACACCATAGTTCTACGCAAAAAAAACAGCTTGTTTGAATTTTCTGGTTCATAGATTAATACAGTTTCTTTAAATAAAGAAAGATACAACAGCGAACTTGAATATGATCTTAAAAATGTAGCTAAGTATAATGGTTACTCTATCTGCTTAGAGGAAAAAATTGGTCACTAAACATAAAACAAAGAAATGTTACCGGAATCTAAGACTTTCAGAAAAGATAAACCAGACAAAACCGTTGTCTGCTTACCATTTAAACAGCGAGAGGTTTTTATAACATTTTTAAGCAAACTAATTTACAGCAAACATTTTCGACCAAAAAATACATTTAAAAAATTGCAAGGTAACGCAAAAGATAAACATAAAACGAGAGAAGTGTCGGGAATGTATGAAATAGGTTGTAAGGATTGTGAAGTTAATAAAATTCCCTCTTAGAAGCAATACTTGATAACGACACACAATATTACAAAAATAGGTATAAGCAGTTTGAATTACAGCGATTTAAGACTCAACAATGGAAGTCTGTATGTATACCTTCGCGACTGCTTGGCAACTAACATACAGGATGGCGCATTGAAAACGAAACAGACCGATTTGCGTCCAGAGATTTTTTTTTAAGAAACGCTGAAACACGTCAATTTTAATATTAAGCGGGGCATGTTTTGACAAAAAACTCAACTTTGTCACATCAACCCCTTAAGGGTGGTGATAACAACCCTTATATTTTAAATAGGGAACATGGGTCGAGTGTTGCATCATTTGAAAGCTCTTTCTTTTCTGAATTCAGCACACTAATTTTTTTGGAAGTTTTATCTACTAGTTCAAAAATTATTCACATTTGGAGTTGCAAGAACGTATTTCATTCATTGTGATACGAAATGCACTAATTAGTCAATTTTTCGTTAAAAAAAACAAAAAAACAAAATCAAACGTTCAAAAATATTTATTCAGTCAGGTAAGTGTTCAAATTGTTGACCACCAAGCGACCATACAAAAGTACACATTCTGTTCAAAACAAGCTCTGAGATTCTGGAGCATTTGTGGAGTTATTAGACAGCATTCTTCAACAATGCGTCGTCGTAATTCTTCCAGAGACTCCGCTTCTGTTGCGTAAATTCTACTTTTTACATGGCCTCATAGAAAAAAGTCTAAAGGAGTTAAATCCGGTGATCTAGGGGGGCACTCAATAGCACATCTACGCCCAATCCATTGTCCTGGAAACTCTCTGTTCAAAAACTCCCTAACACGTTGTGAAAAATGCGGAGGAGCTCCATCTTGTTGAAACACTAATTGATTTTCGTGAAAGCGATCATCATTTTCAACAATGTCAATTAGTAGAGGGTAAACGATATCTTCTAGTAACTACAAATACATTTCGCCACTCAATTGCCATCAAGAAAAATTGGTCCGCTTAAACGGTCTCCAAAAATGCCAGTCCAGGCATTCAATTTCTGTGGAGTTTGAGTGTGGACTTCGTGAAAATTTCTTGGATTATTATCTGCCCAATAACCACAATTATGACGATTGACTGTAGAGTTTAATAAAAACGTACACTCGTCTGAAAAACAGATATTGAACAGAAAGTTCCCGTTATCAGCTATTCGTGCAGTCATACCTTCACAAAACTCCAAAATCATCTTCATTCAGTTGTTGTACAAGATGAATTTTATGATGCTTCAATATTCGCGGAATAGTTATTCTTTTGATGCTTGAAACAGTGACCAATTTTCTGGTGCTCAAAGTTGGGTCTGCAGAAATTTGTCTTAAAACTTCAATCTCAGTAGTCTCATATCTAACCGGAAATTCACGTTCAGGGCCCCGTTTTTTGTTGGCTACTGAACCACTTTGTCGAAACTCTGCAACTAACTCCAAAATGTATTTTCTGTTAACATGTTTGTTCGGATGTCGTTCATTAAACAAATTTGCGGTACGGTTGGCACAGTCATCGTTTTTGAAAAAAAGAGTAATTATTTTAACTCTTTCTTCTACAGAATACAATATCGTGAAAGTAATTTTCGGTAGTACTATCAAGTATCAAACCGACCGATAAACTGAAATAATAAACCGCATTTCTCTCATTCCGATAAGAAATGTTCTAAAAGACATGTTTTTGTTTACAAACCAACAAAGCATTGACTATCAGCACATTTCTTATCGGAATGAGTGAAATGCGTTTTTGCATCTTCAACTGTGAATAATTTTTAAACGAGTTGATAAAACTTCCAAAAAAATTAGTGAGCTGAATTCAAAAAGAAAGAGATTTCAAATGATGTAACACTCGACCCATGTTCCCTATTTAAAACATAAGGGTTGTTATCACCACCGTTAGGGGGTTGATGTGACAAAGTTGAGTTTTATGTCAAAACATGTCCCCCTGAATATAAAAATTGACGTCTTTCAGCGTGTCTTAAAAAAATTTTTCTCTGGACGCAAATCGGTCTGTTTCGTTTTCAATACGCCACCCTATATAAATATCAGTTCTAGTCTTAACTCGCACTCGTTTATTTTATTCATCCATCTGATGACGCTAAGTTTGTTAGCCAAACGATGGTCAGGTCTAAAAACTGTATTGTTATGAATTGGGTTCACCAAATTGTACTTATTGTTGGTTCCTCTTTTTGCGTTCTCTTGCATCGCAATTTTATGGTCAGAAATCTTTGCACTTTATGCGGCTTTAAAGTTATTAATTAATTCTTCACAATACATAAAATGTAGGTGTTGTTTCTAGCAATTTAGATGCCTTGTTTTTAAACTACAATCTCCTAGTAAATATCCTTTCATGCAGATTTGTAAATTTTACGCCAATTGCATCGGTCTAATTGCGTTTTTGTTTGTTTTTATGTATTTGTGGAGATAAGAGCCCAATCAATATGCTATTATGTTCTAGTTTAAGACCTGAGTTTCCATCATTCACAATGTCAACTAATAACTTGGTAAGTGTTTATTTTTTGTTTATAATGTAATATTTATAGTGCCTATAATACGTCTTGAACAAGGGATGGTTCTGTTTGCTTACGCCATCATCTACATATTAAAATTGCTTATAACTATCTTGAAAAAACGCTATCCTGGTTACGTCTGGGAAGTGACGTCGCTTTCAAAATTTGCAGGGGGAGGGGGCGACGAAGCATATATATGTATATATATATATATATATATATATATATATATATATATATATATATATATATATATATATATATATATATATATATATATATATATATATATATATATATAGGGTGGCGCATTGAAAACGAAACAGACCGATTTGCGTCCAGAGAAAATTTTTTTCTAAGAAACGCTGACACACGTCAATCTTAACATTGAGGGGGACATGTTTTGACATAACACTCAACTTTGTCACATCAACCCTTAAGGGTGGTGATAACAACCCTTATATTTTAAATAGGGAACATAAGTCGAGTGTTACATCATTTGAAAGCTCTCTCTTTTCTGAATTTAGCACACAATTTTTTTTTGGAAGTGTTATCAACTCGTTTAAAAATTATTAACAGTTGAAGATGCAAAAACGCATTTCACTCATTCCGATAAGAAATGTGCTGATAGTCAATGTTTTGTTCGTTTGTAAACAAAAAAATTGACTATCAGAACATTTTTTATCGGAATGAGTGAAATGCGGTTTATTATTTCAGTTTATCGGTCGGTTTGATACTTGATAGTACTACCGAAAATTAATTTCACAATGGTGTATTCTGTAGAAGAAAGAGTTGGAAATAGTTACTCTTTTTTTTTTTTAAACGATGACTGTGCTAACCGTACCGCAAATGTGTTTAATGAACGACATCCCAACATATATGTTAACAGAAAATACATTTTGGAGTTGCAAAGTTTCGATAAAGTGGTTCAGTAGCCAACAAAAAACGGGATCCTGAACGTGAATTTCCGGTTAGAAATGAGACTACTGAGATTGAAGTTTTAGGACAAATTGCTGCAGACCCAACTTTGAGCACTTTGGCGACTGTTTTAACACATCAAAAGAAGAACTATTCAGCGAATATTGAAGCATCATAAATTTCACCCGTATAAAATTCATCTTGTACAACAACTGAATGAAGATAATTTTGATCGGCGGCTGGAGTTTTGTAAAGTTATGACTGCACGAATAGCTGATAACGAGAGCTTTCTGTTCAATATCTGTTTTTCATACGAGTGTACGTTTTTATTAAACTCTACAGTCAATCGTCATAACTGTCGTTATTGGGCAGATAATAATTCAAGAAATTTTCACGAAGTCCACACTCAAACTGCACAGAAATTGAATGTCTGGACTGGCATTTTTGGAGACCGTTTAATCGGACCAATTTTTCTTGATGGCAATTTGAGTGACGAAACGTATTTGAAGTTACTAGAAGATATCGTTTACCCTCTACAAATTGACATTGTTGAAAATTATGATCGCTATCAAGAAAATCAATTAGTGTTTCAACAAGATGGAGCTCCACCGCATTTTTCACAACGTGTTAGGGAGTTTTTGAACAGAGAGTTTCCAGAGCAATGGATTGGACGTAGATGTGCTATTGAGTGCCCCTGTAGATCACCGGATTTAACTCCTTTAGACTTATTTCTATGAGGCCATTTAAAGAGTAGAATTTTCGCAACAGAACCGGGGTCTCTGGAAGAATTACGACGACGCATTGTTGAAGAATGCGGTCTAATAACTCCACAAATGCTCCAGAATGTCAGAGCTCGTTTTGAACAAAATTTGTACTTTTGTATGGTAGCTGGTGGTCAACAATTTGAACACTTGCTTAACTGAATAAACATTTTTGAACGGTTGGTTTTGATTTTTAGTTTTTTTAACAAACAATTGACTAATTAGTGCATTTCTTATCACAATGAATGAAATACGTTCTTGCAACTCCAACTGTGAATAATTTTTAAACGAGTTAATAAAACTTCGAAAAAAATTAGTGTGCTGAATTCAGAAAAGAAAGAGCTTTCAAATGATGTAACACTCGACCCATGTTCCCTATTTAAAATATAAGGATTGTTTTCACCATCCTTAAGGGGTTGATGCGACAAAGTTGAGTTTTATCAAAACATGTCCCCCTCAATATTAAAATTGACTTGTTTCAGCGTTTTTTAAAAAAATTCCTCTGGACGCAAATCGGTCTGTTTTGTTTTCAATCCATATATATATATATATATATATATATATATATATATATATATATATATATATATATATATATATATATATATATATATATATAGGGTGTTTAAAAAAGACGGGGCAATATTTAAGGGGTTGATTTCCCAGGTCATTTTATGAAAAAAAGTTCCCATAAACATAGGTGCTAAAATGCATTGTTTCCAAGATACAAGGTGTTAAATTTTTTTGTAAAATAACGATTTTTTAAAAATAATTCAAATATCTCCTCACCGATTGTTTTGAAATTTGGCAGCGTTGTTTGTAGTAATAATGGGCTGATTTGGCCCTAATTATATAAAGATTGTTAAGTCCATTGGCATTAGGGGGGCACCTCAACAAAAATTATTGTTCGTGTTTGTGATTTTCTATATGATAAATGGACATGCCATAAGAAGGTTTTTATTTTTTATCGTGTAAACTAGTAGTTTTAGTTTCTTTATCTCAAAATAATATACAAATCATATTGGAGTCAGTGGCGCACATTTTTATGTAATTTAATTTTGTTGAGGTGCCCCCACCCTAACGCCAATGGACTTAACAATCTGTATCTAATTAGGGCCAAATCAGCCCATTAATAATACAGACAACGCTGCCAAATTTCAAAACAATCGGTGAGGAGATATTTGAATTATTTTTAAAAAAATCGTTATTTTACAAAAAAATTTAAACCTTGTATCTTGGAAACAATGCAATTTAGTATCTAAGTTTATGGGAATATTTACCATATTTACCTCAGAAATTATAGCAATTCATGAAGCAGTCCAGTATACTGATACAATAGGAAACAGTGAGATACTAATCATTTCTGACAGCAAAAGTGTTCTCCAAGCCATTTATAGCGGTTCCCACAAAAGAAGCAAAAACAATTATCTCATAACGCAAACAATAAATGCCATAAAACATTCAAGAGCACAGGGTAAAAATATTGTACTGGTGTGGACAAAAGCACATTCTGGCATACAGGGAAACGAAATAGTGGATAATCTGGCCAAGCAAGCGACAAACGACGGAATTACCGAAACATACAAAATCCCAGTGCAAGATCTCTGGGTGTATCTCAGCAAACAATCACATCAAAAATGGGAAGAGGAATACCAACAAAATACAAAAGGATTATGTTATAAGCAAATACAACCAACACTACCGGTGAAGCCATGGTTTGCTAAATTAAATTATAAAAAAAGGGAAATTTCCATTATGTGCAGATTACGCTTTAATCATATAATGGTACCTGTTTACATGCATAAAATAGCCTTAAGGAACGACCCACTATGTCAGTGTGGAGAGCTGGGGAGCACTCAGCACATGCTACTGGAGTGCAGTTTAAAAAAAACATGAAATAAATAAATTTCTGTAATCAAGTGCATGCTTGGGCGGGTGTTGATTGCCCCTTTAGCTTACCACAGTTGCTACAAACAAAGCAAAAAACATATACGATTGGTTGTTAAAACACATAAAAAAAATTAAGCTAGAACCTTAACGTGATGAAAACACGCGGTATCTGTAAAGATAGGCATAGAAATAGTAGTCGTATATGTTTGGATATTTAAGTATTTGAATATGTGGGTCGGTTATAGATGTAAGTGTGTGTGTGTAAATATATATATGTATGGGTATATATAGTTGAGAGATAAGACATACTATATAAATTAACATTAATTTGGTTTTACTTACAGTGTATGTGTAATAATCATTTGTTAGTCATTTAAGTAAATATTGTAAAGAAACATTTGTAAAGCTTAGTTTTAAGATCCTTTGTATCTCCCATTTGTTTATACCTTTTTTCAAACCGTGGCCCAGTCTGTGTGTGTTTTGTGAGCCTTGAAGGGTCCCTAGGCGATTCGTGTCCCCGTTTATTCCCGACTGAGATGAAAAAAAAAAGAAAAAAAATTAAAAAAAAAATAAATTAAAAAAAAACTGAAAAAAAGGAAAAAAAGACCAATTAGAAAAAAAACTGGAAAAAAATGGAAAAAAGACCACTTACAAAAAAAAGGAAAAAAAAAGAAAGAAAAAAAAAGAAGAAAAAAAAAGAAAAAAAAAGAGAAAAAAAGAATGAATATGTTAAATGGTAAGAATATTGTTGTACTCAGCCTAGTTAATTATATTAAAAATAAGGGTAGTAATAATAAAAGTCTGGACGCAGCAAGTGCGTTATGGTAGTGAATTTTCATAGAAATGATCTGCCACAAAATATTTTATTATAACTTTTTTTTCTTGTAACATAGAAATCTAAATTTTGGTGTATAGTTTACTTTTTATATCGTAAACCTTCCTACCAAATTTGGTTATCATAGATTTTATATTTTTTAAGATAAAAAAATTTTTCAAATAAAAACTCAAAATTTTCCCGGAAAACCTCGTCCAATTTTTCTAAATAACGAACTTGTCAAAGCCATTTACAAAAGGAAGGTACATGCCAAATTTTATTAAAATCGGCTTATTACTTTTTGATATATGAATTTTTTTCGAATGAAAACTCAAAATTTTCCCGGAAAACCTCGTCCGATTTTCCTGACTAACAAACATGTCAAAGCCATTTACAAAAGAAAGGTATGTGCCAAATTTTATTAAAATCGGCTTATTACTTTTTGAGATATGAATTTTTTTCGAATGGAAACTCAAAATTTTCCCGGAAAACCTCGTCCGATTTTCCTGACTAACGAACTTATCCAAGCTATTAACAAAAGAAAGGTACATGCCAAATTTTATCAAAATCGGCCCATTATTTTTTGAGTTATCGGTGTGATACATATATATTGATATATTGTGTGTCACCGAAACGTGGTTGTACTCTGAGACACCGACCGCTGTTCTGAATGTGCATGGATTTCGTTTGGTGAGGGGGGATTACGATAGGAGAGGCTCCGGTGTTGCTATTTATGTAAGGGATCACATAAAGTACAATTTGATCTCTACAGCGAGCAGTATAGAGCAGGTATGTGTATGCCTGAATATAAACGATAAAAGAATTTTTCTTGCGGCCTTGTATCGTAAACATCAATTGAATTACAAAATCTTCATTGATGAACTTGAAAATTTAATTGGAAATGCGCTGCTGCTTACTGATTACATCATCATTTGCGGCGATACGAACATTGATTTACTAAAAGATGATTCCATGAGCCGGGCGTATAATGTGTCGCTGAAGGAAATTGGTTTCAGACAAATGATAGAGGATCCAACGCGAAAGGGGGCATTACTGGATCACATTTTGGTATCAGACAGTGGTATTGTAGTGGCATCAGGTGTTGCGCTGACTGAGATATCGGATCATGATATGGTATATTGTATATTAGACGTGAGAAAGGCTGCTAGGAAGCCAGTTATCGTGACAAGCCGTGATTACAGGCACTTTAATAATGACTTATTTATGATGGATCCAATTTTCACTGATCTCGATGGCATTTACCACACGAGTGATATTGATCAAAAAATTGCAATATTTACCAGCACTATTACTGGACTATTTGACAAGCATGCCCCTTATAAAGTTAAGAAAATCACGAGGACACCGCAGCCTTGGATAACGGATAATGTAAAAATGCTTATGTCGCTGAGGGATAATGCTAAAGTAAAATATCGTGGGTCCCTGGCTGTGGGGGACTGGAATTACTACAAGGCTCTGAGAAATTTTACCAGCGCTACTATACTTAGAGAAAAAAAGGCATACTTTGAATATTCACTGAAAGGTAAAAATATGCGTGATTTATATAGGGAATTAAATAGACTGAATATTAAAGGTACAGGGACTAGGGTGGGCATTCCTGATAGCTTGAGTGACGTAGATAAGTTAAATGATTATTTTGTGAATAGTGTTCCTGTGGGTTCTATAAATGATAATTATAAGAGATATTATGCACATATGAAAAGTCCAGCTGATTTTCAATTTGTTCTGGCAGACACAGAAACCATATCTAAATGTTTAGATAAAATCAAAAGTAATGCAAGTGGTATTGATAATATAAGTCTTCAAATGTTAAAAACATGTGCACCACGTATTACTCTATACATAACTAATATAATTAATTCCTGTATTTTAGCTGGGTATTTTCCAGACATGTGGAAGTGTGCTAGAGTGACGCCTCTGTCGAAGGTTAATGAGCCCACAGAGTTCAAGGATTTGAGGTCAATTAGTCTGCTGCCAATATTATCAAAGATTTTTGAAAAGGTCCTTTGCCTGCAGCTGAGACAATACCTTGATGAAAATAAGATTTTGCCGGATGTGCAGTCTGGTTTCAGGCCAAATTTTAGCTGTACAACAGCCCTCTGCAAGGTCAATGATGACATTCTTCAAGCCTGCAATGATGGCAAGTTTACTGTATTGATTCTTTTGGATTATACAAGGGCATTTGACACCATAAGGCACGATGTTCTGGTAGACATATTGCGTTATATTGGTATTGGCAGCGAATCCGTTGGGCTTCTGTCTAGTTACCTCACTGGTAGGTCACAGCATGTAGAGTTGCGTGGCAATGTTTCCGCTGCAATTGGGGTGAGTAGAGGTGTACCCCAGGGTTCAATCCTTGGCCCGCTTTTGTTTACCCTTTATACGCATATTTTTCCAACATTTATAAAAAGCTGTACAATACATATGTATGCGGACGACACGCAGCTCTATTATTCATTTCCAAGGTCACGACTCGGTGAGGCACTCAGCAAGATAAATGATGATTTGAGGATTGTGAGTGAACTATCGTTGGATCACTCACTGCATTTGAATGCAAAAAAGTCTGCAGCAATTGTTTTTGGTCATAAATCAGGTATTGATATTATAAAGCCGCATATAATGCTGAGTGTCAATGGGGAGCCGATACCTCTGCTTGAAGAAATTACGAATCTTGGCCTTACCATGGACGCTACTTTCAGATATCGGAGACACGTTTCCAAATGTTTACAGCGAGGATATGGTGGTTTAAAGCTACTGTACCCACATAGATCGTATCTTTCGCGTGGACTGAAAACTGTGCTATGTGATTCACTGGTCCTATCGCAGCTGGAGTATTGCTCGCAGGTGTACTATCCGTGTCTTGATGCCGAGTATATGAGTAGAATACAAAAGTTGCAAAACTCGTGCTTGCGGTTCATTTATGGGGTGCGTAAGTATGATCACATATCGCGTGAGCTTAGGGACAGTGGCTGGTTGAACATGAATAACAGAATGACACTACGTAGAGCCTGCTTTTACCATTCTATAATTCAGTCAGGGTTGCCTCGGTACTTGTGCAGAAGAATAAGATACCGCACGGATGTGCATAATGTGAACATACGAAAGAAGGATTTATTGTCCGTGCCTAAGCATAAATTGAATATTTACAGGCGATCCTTTTCATACGATGTTTGTAGCGTGTACAATAATATACCAGAAGACATGAAAAAGTTATCGGTGCGATCCTTCAGGAAGGCAATGACTGGTTATTTGCATGGTAGGCAGTGATGAATGAGCGTGTATGTTTTTTTTTGTGTGTGTAAAACGTAAAACAGGTGCCCTGCCTTTTTCTCCTACTTTTTCTCTTTCTTTTTCTTTTTGCTATCATTCTCATGTTCTTTCCCTTTTCCAGGATACTTTTCCGTCCCACAGCCGTGTTTATTATTTGCTCACTAGATGAGGTGCTGATGAGTGTTCATTGTTTTTGGCCTTGACTGATGTCTCCCGTTGCGGTGTGCCAGTATATGTATATAGTATATAGTGGATAGTGTGTATGCTGGGGTTAAGTGGTAGAGCAGAGCACACGCTTATGTGTTGCACTGAACTTCGCCCCTGTACTACATTGTAGGTTATATTCTTGTTGTGAATTTTGTATAGTTTAGTTTGGTTGTAGTACAAATAAAGACATTATTATTATTATTATTATTATTATTATATATATATATATATATATATATATAAATATATATATATATATATATATATATATATATATATATATATATATATATATATATATATATATATATATATATATATATATATATATATATAAATATATATATATATATAAACATATAAAAATTGAAACTAACCCCGGATATGGGTTCTAGGGGTCCTAGTTCGCGCTCATTTGCAAAAATTTTTTCAAAATTCAAAAGTCGGGATCTCCCCATTAGTGAATTTTTTCTACGAAAATTCACTAAAAACTACATAATGGTTGGAGCCACGATGGACCATTGTATAGAAAAATACGGACCTAACGCTCGAAAAATAAATCGGACAATGGGCTAATGGATAATTATCCGCAGCCAAGAAAAGTGCCCCGGTCTCCCCTACATATGAATGAAAACCTTTCAAATAATCCTGCGAAATAACGGAACAAACTAACAAGAATATGGTTTATTTTAACATTTAAACTTAACAACTAACACTTTATATCTAAATTATATCATATCAACATTTGTATTTTAACAGGAATTAATAACTTAATAAATATTTTTCAGATTCAGCTTCTAGTATGGATCTTAGCTTTCCACATTTTGATGACTTTTTCCATGTATACTCCTTATTTTGGTAGGTACACGTTTCTTTTTTCTCTTTGTTGCAATCAGCGTCATTAAATAAAATCTATACAAATGTTATTTAAAGTGGCCTAAAGGGCTGACAATTTTCTAAATTGTTAGTTAGTTGTATACAGTCTCTATTTTTTAATACTTTGTGTTATTTGGAGCTGGCGTGACAACATACTACTTGGTTCCGCAACTAGGTGGCGGCACGTCCACCACTCACTTAGTGTTGAAGGGCTGGCTATACTGTTACGTTTTCTCCGGGTTCTGGATAAGTGAGACTTTAAAGATTAACAAAACAACTTTATTTACACTCTAAATAAGGATACAATAAAATTTCTAGAATGTCTCTCTCACAAAACACTTCATTTACTGGCCTTACAATTACTACTCTCAACAAAAGTCACTAATCTGGTACTACAGTCACTACTCTCTTAACACTTTACACTGCTTCTTCAAGTCACTACCACATTCTCTTACTGAACTGAACTAACTCGGGCTGGCTTGCTTTCGCTTTTATATACTCGCCGTACCTTCCCCTCCTTTCTAGAGCATTCCATTCCAGAACGTTCCAGGACCTTCTTTTACTAGAAGGTTCTGTGAATACAGATCGGTCCCGTGTGTATACAGGGGGATGTGTATACAGGATGATCCAAATGTGGTCACCACTCCTATGTTACACAAGAGGTGTTTCTCGAACTATAAGATCTCTCTGCGTATACAGGGTGTAAGGGTTCTCTGCGTATACAGGGTGTATATACAGGGTGTTCGGAATGTGCAGACCTCAGTTATCCGTTCCGACGGGGCACAAGTTGGTAACTTCGTTATTTCTGGTCCTAGAGGGTTGAGACTTCGCCTGAGGGGGGTCACCCCAGGCACCCCCAGGGGGGGGGAGGCGGTGTTGCCAGATTGTGCAAAAATTCCCAGATGTTGGGGAAATTCTGGAGATGTGGCAACACCGCACCTACGTCTCTTGAAGTGCTTTGTAACACTGCCCCCCTCCTTAAGACTGTTCGTCCCGAACAGTATTTACCGGCCGCCAACTTGGGGGTTCGTTGCCCCGATAGGGACTCAACCTCTCTATGTGAACAACTTTGGGTTTAGTTCTTGGAGACAGCTGGATTCTGTAGACTAGGTCGTTAATTTTCTTAGTCACCAAGTATGGCCCTTCCCATGGTTTCTGAAGTTTGGGACTGAGGCCCTTTCTCCTTGTTGGTTGGTACAGCCACACTGCATCACCTTCCTTGAATGTATGGGGTGTTGCTCTGCGATCCAAGCGCATCTTCATCCGGTCACTGCTTAAGAGGAGCCTATCTCTGACACATCTGTGTATAGTGCGCAGTTTTCCTTCTAGGTCGGCGACATACTCAGGTAACGTAGCTAGGTCCGCTATGTCCTCGTTCGGTGGTGGTCTCGTCATGTCGATTGGTAACCGCATCTCTCTGCCGGTCAACATCATGGATGGAGTGTAGCCGGTAGATTCATGCTGAGAGCTTCTGTAAGCTAGGAGGAACAGAGGTATCAGCTTGTCCCAGGTTCTCTGATTCTCGTCGACAAACATAGCAAGATACTGATTGATGGTCCTGTTATGCCGTTCTACCATGCCGTCTGATTGAGGGTGGAGTGGCGTTGTTCTCGTTTTCTTTATGCCTAGCAAGTCCATTAGGCTCTTCCAGACCTCTGATTCGAAATTCCGGCCCTGGTCGGTGTGAATCTCCAAGGGTACGCCATGCCGTGATATGACATTTTCCATCAGGGCTTCTGCTACGGTCGTTGCCTCTTGGTTGGGGATCGGCGCAACTTCAGGCCATTTCGAGAAGTAGTCCATCGCCACCATTATGTATCTGTTCCCAGACTCTGTGATGGGAAAAGGTCCTGCGATGTCTACGGCAACTCTCTCCCACGGTGTACCTGAGATGTACTGCATCATTTTTCCTCTGGATCGGGTCTTTGGTCCTTTCTTTGAAGCACACTGGTCACACCGTTTGCACCATTCTTCCACGCTTCTTCGGCAATTTATCCAATAGAAGCGGTCCCTGACTCTGGCGAGAGTCCTGTTGACCCCAAAGTGGCCTCCACTTCTACTATTGTGTAACTCATGAAGAACACTGTCTATGCACTCACTTGGCACAACAGTCTGGTATATACAGTCTCTACCATCGACAGTTTCCCATTTTCGAGTGATCAAGTCATTCTTTAGGCACAAGGAGTCCCACTGTAGCCAGTAGCCTTTAACCTCTGCCCCAAGCCGGGACACATCGTGCCACTCAGGTCTTTTCCCCTTTTCGAGCCATTCTCTAATACTTTTCAAGTCTGGATCTGTCTTCTGTGCGTCTCTGATGTATTCAAGATTTACGTCTAGATCGGTGTTATTCTTCTGTCCTGCCACCAGTTGTTTGATCTGATGAGTTACTTTGTCGATCTCTCTGTTCTCTTGTCGCTCGCAAAATTTACATTCATGCACTGAACATGGTCTTCTTGACAGGCTGTCTGCATTAGCGTGACTTCTTCCTCTTCGATGTTCAATCCGGAAGTCGTAGCTCTGCAGTTTCTCTATCCATCGGGCTATCTAAAGTTCAGAAGCCATTGCAGAGCAGAGTGATCCGACCTCACGCGGAATGTTCTTCCATACAGGAAGCTGTGGAAATGTTCGATGGATCTTACAACTGCCAGCAGTTCTTTCCGGGTTACACAGTAATTCCTTTCTGCTTTTCCGAACGTTTTGCTGAAGTAGCCTATCACAAGTTCTTCTCCGGCTTGGAGCTGCGAGAGTACTGCCCCAATGCCATACTGGGAAGCATCGGTGTCCAGTATGAACAGTCCTTCGTCCCGAGGATAAGCCAGTATAGGAGCAGTGAGAAGACGATGTTTGAGTTCTCTAAAAGACTCTTGGCAATCTGGTGACCAGATGAACTCGACCTTATTTTCAGTCAGGCTATGCAGAGGTTTCGCAATGCTGCTGAAGTACTTCACAAAGCGTCGGTAGTAGCTGCAAAGTCCCAGAAAACTTCTGACCTCATGTTTGTTCCTCGGCACAGGCCAGTCTCTTACTGCCTTTATTTTCTCTGGATCAGTTTCTATCCCTTTCTCAGAAACGACATGTCCGAGGAAACTCACTTTCTTCTGGAAGAGGACGCATTTCTTGGGATTAAGTTGCAGATTGGCACCTCTCAGCCTGGAGAAAACCTGCTTCAGATTCGACAGGTGTTCATCGAAAGTCCTTCCAATCACCATGACATCGTCGAGATACACCAGGCATGTTTCCCATGTAAGTCCTCTCAGCACTAACTCCATTAGTCGCTCGAAGGTGGCAGGAGCATTACATAAGCCGAATGGCATGACCTTGAATTGGTACAACCCATTCCCGGTGGAAAAAGCAGTCTTCTCCTTATCGTCTTTATGGAGTTCTACTTGCCAGTAGCCACTTTTCAGGTCTAATGTAGAGAACCACTTTGATCCGGCCAAAGTGTTCAAAGTGTCGTCGATCCGGGGCAGGGGATAACTGTCTTTCTTGGTGACATCATTCAGCTTCCTATAGTCCACGCAAAATCTCATAGTGCCGTCTTTCTTGGTGACCAAAACTACTGGGGACGACCAAGGACTATTAGACTCCTCAATCACACCATCTTCCAGCATTTCGTTAACCATCGCCTTGATTTCTGATTGCTTGGCAAAAGGCAGTCTTCTCGGCGGCTGTCTAATTGGTCTTGCGTCGCCAGTATTAATTCTGTGTTGCACTAGACTCGTACGACCTGTGATTTTATCTTGAGCGAAAATATCGGCCTCCTCCAATACGAACTTGAGGGCCATTTCCATCTCCATGTCGTTCAATTGGCCCCAAGAATTCTTGAACCGCTCTACCATTTCTACTGGCAGTCTTCTGTCTAATGCCGTGGGTGTCACCTTTCTTGACAACGTCACTCGGTCAATGGGCTCGCAAGTGGCGATAACCTCACCTTTCTTCAATGTGACCCTGTTAGTTTGCACGTTAGCCACTCTTATGGGTATTGTCCTCTTCGGGTCTACTAAGCATCGTGCGACGAGGGCACCATCATGTCTATCTTTTAGGGGCTCCGCTATGAGAGCAGACATACCATCAAGTTTCTTCTCTAGTCTGGCTCTGACAATCTTCTCACTGTTACCAGGAATCCGTGTATCCTCGTCGACAATAAGTCTCACCCTGGGATTAGCTTCGCCTGCTGTTGGAGATAAATACAACTCTTCGTTACCGATTTTCAAGATCTTATTCTGGAAGTCTACTGACAGGACATCGAAATCTTCCATTAAATCCAGGCCCAGAATAAATTCGTCGACGATTTCTGCGACGACAGCCCTTACCTGTAGCTCAGTACTGCCCAGCCTAATGAAAACAGTGGCCTCTCCATGCACAGGTATCCTATCTCCTTTTGCCGTCTCCAACACAGGCTGTTTGTTGGTCGTGAGTGCGGACCTGTTTGGCAACATGTCTGGACGTACAACGGATCTAGTAGCACCAGTATCGATGGTGAAACTGCATTGTCTTCCGTCTATGCTGCCAGGTATAACGAGGCTCTCGCGGTAGCGTCGGATAGTGGAGACCCTGACCTTGGGGCCTTGGGTCTCGTATGCCACGTGTCGCCCACCTACACTGGCGTCAGGTCGTTTTCCCTGATGGCGCTCCCTGTTGGTATATTCTTGTCTTCTGCGAGCCACCTGTTGGGTTTGGGAGCACTGTCTACTTATGTGCCCTTTCCTACCACACTTGTAACATTCTATGTCTGACCAATCTGCTTTCGTCCTACGTGCCCCAACCGGTACAGTGAGCTTGCTTATGGCTTCTTTTATCATTTTCATTTCTTGCCTTAGTTCCGCTGTCGTGTCTGCAAAGTCCTCTATCTCCTTCACTTCGCGCAGCCTGTTGCGGCGAGGTTGAGATGCATTCTTCGCTGCTTCAAATTCCAAGCCATAAATTACGCAGTCCGTAAGTGTTTTGAACCTTCCGAGCCTTAAAGCTCGTTGCATTTCATTATCAAGTACCCCATCGATGAAGGTCTGGACGGTTATCTGGTTGACAAATTCTTCTGGGGCTTGGGGATATGCCAGTCGCACAAGTTTCTCCACTTCGGCACTAAATTCTTGCAGCGTCTCATTTGGCTTCTGGACCCTTGACTTTAGTTGTGTCTGGTAGACCTGGCTCATGTACTTGTTACCATATCTCAAATCTAGGGCCTGTATCACTGTTAAGTAGTTTTGCTGTTTCGACTCCGGGATGTTCTGGAGGATTTCTAGGGCTTTACCTCGAAGCGAGAGAATTAGAGCAGTTGCTGCCTGTTGTTCGCTCCACCCATTGCTGAGAGCTGCCGCCTCAAACTGCCTCCTGTACATGGGCCACGATGTTTCTCCGTCAAAAGTCGGCGGCTTCAAAGTTCCATGAGGCTGCTGCACGACTGGCATATCTTCTTCCCGACGATTTTGAACTGGGGACATTCCAGTAACTCCTCTTGGTTGAGTTCTGTCAGTCTGGCCCATCACCTGCTCTGTCAGTTCTCTATGTCTGACTTCTGTGCCTTTCATCATCATCTTCATTTGTTCTTTCAACTTTTCCACTTCTTCCCATCGTTTATTCAAATCCTCTTTTACATTTTCTACTTTCTTGTCCACATTTTCTACTTTCTTGTCCACATTTTCTACTTTCTTGTCCACATTTTCTATTTGTTCGTTGATCTGTTCAATTTCTTCTTTTACATCAACTCTTATATTGTGGAACATACTTCGGAGCTCTTCTTTATCTTCTTGTCGCCTCTGTTCCTCCTCTTGTCGTCTTCTCTCGTCTTCTTCGCGCCGTCTTCTTTCATCTTCTTGTCGCCGTTGTTCGTCTTCTTCGCGTTGCCTCTTGAGGTCTTCTTTATCTTCTTGCCGCCGTCGTTCGTCTTCTTCGCGCCGTCTTCTTTCTTCTTCTTGTCGTCGTTGTTCGTCTTCTTCGCGTTGCCTCTTGAGGTCTTCTTGTCGTCGTTGTTCGTCTTCTTCGCGTTGCCTCTTGAGGTCTTCTTTATCTTCTTGCCGCCGTCGTTCGTCTTCTTCGCGCCGTCTTCTTTCTTCTTCTTGTCGTCGTTGTTCGTCTTCTTCACGTTGCTTTTTCAGTAAGTCCATCAACTCTTTGATTTCAGCCATCTTGTCGTAGTCAGTCGATCTGGTGTTTACCATTTACAGCTAGCTTGCTTGTTCACTTCTTCACTCACTTATCCCACTTCTGACACCAAATTGTTACGTTTTCTCCGGGTTCTGGATAAGTGAGACTTTAAAGATTAACAAAACAACTTTATTTACACTCTAAATAAGGATACAATAAAATTTCTAGAATGTCTCTCTCACAAAACACTTCATTTACTGGCCTTACAATTACTACTCTCAACAAAAGTCACTAATCTGGTACTACAGTCACTACTCTCTTAACACTTTACACTGCTTCTTCAAGTCACTACCACATTCTCTTACTGAACTGAACTAACTCGGGCTGGCTTGCTTTCGCTTTTATATACTCGCCGTACCTTCCCCTCCTTTCTAGAGCATTCCATTCCAGAACGTTCCAGGACCTTCTTTTACTAGAAGGTTCTGTGAATACAGATCGGTCCCGTGTGTATACAGGGGGATGTGTATACAGGATGATCCAAATGTGGTCACCACTCCTATGTTACACAAGAGGTGTTTCTCGAACTATAAGATCTCTCTGCGTATACAGGGTGTAAGGGTTCTCTGCGTATACAGGGTGTATATACAGGGTGTTCGGAATGTGCAGACCTCAGTTATCCGTTCCGACGGGGCACAAGTTGGTAACTTCGTTATTTCTGGTCCTAGAGGGTTGAGACTTCGCCTGAAGGGGGTCACCCCAGGCACCCCCAGGGGGGGTGGGGAGGCGGTGTTGCCAGATTGTGCAAAAATTCCCAGATGTTGGGGAAATTCTGGAGATGTGGCAACACCGCACCTACGTCTCTTGAAGTGCTTTGTAACACTGCCCCCCTCCTTAAGACTGTTCGTCCCGAACAGTATTTACCGGCCGCCAACTTGGGGGTTCGTTGCCCCGATAGGGACTCAACCTCTCTATGTGAACAACTTTGGGTTTAGTTCTTGGAGACAGCTGGATTCTGTAGACTAGGTCGTTAATTTTCTTAGTCACCAAGTATGGCCCTTCCCATGGTTTCTGAAGTTTGGGACTGAGGCCCTTTCTCCTTGTTGGTTGGTACAGCCACACTGCATCACCTTCCTTGAATGTATGGGGTGTTGCTCTGCGATCCAAGCGCATCTTCATCCGGTCACTGCTTAAGAGGAGCCTATCTCTGACACATCTGTGTATAGTGCGCAGTTTTCCTTCTAGGTCGGCGACATACTCAGGTAACGTAGCTAGGTCCGCTATGTCCTCGTTCGGTGGTGGTCTCGTCATGTCGATTGGTAACCGCATCTCTCTGCCGGTCAACATCATGGATGGAGTGTAGCCGGTAGATTCATGCTGAGAGCTTCTGTAAGCTAGGAGGAACAGAGGTATCAGCTTGTCCCAGGTTCTCTGATTCTCGTCGACAAACATAGCAAGATACTGATTGATGGTCCTGTTATGCCGTTCTACCATGCCGTCTGATTGAGGGTGGAGTGGCGTTGTTCTCGTTTTCTTTATGCCTAGCAAGTCCATTAGGCTCTTCCAGACCTCTGATTCGAAATTCCGGCCCTGGTCGGTGTGAATCTCCAAGGGTACGCCATGCCGTGATATGACATTTTCCATCAGGGCTTCTGCTACGGTCGTTGCCTCTTGGTTGGGGATCGGCGCAACTTCAGGCCATTTCGAGAAGTAGTCCATCGCCACCATTATGTATCTGTTCCCAGACTCTGTGATGGGAAAAGGTCCTGCGATGTCTACGGCAACTCTCTCCCACGGTGTACCTGAGATGTACTGCATCATTTTTCCTCTGGATCGGGTCTTTGGTCCTTTCTTTGAAGCACACTGGTCACACCGTTTGCACCATTCTTCCACGCTTCTTCGGCAATTTATCCAATAGAAGCGGTCCCTGACTCTGGCGAGAGTCCTGTTGACCCCAAAGTGGCCTCCACTTCTACTATTGTGTAACTCATGAAGAACACTGTCTATGCACTCACTTGGCACAACAGTCTGGTATATACAGTCTCTACCATCGACAGTTTCCCATTTTCGAGTGATCAAGTCATTCTTTAGGCACAAGGAGTCCCACTGTAGCCAGTAGCCTTTAACCTCTGCCCCAAGCCGGGACACATCGTGCCACTCAGGTCTTTTCCCCTTTTCGAGCCATTCTCTAATACTTTTCAAGTCTGGATCTGTCTTCTGTGCGTCTCTGATGTATTCAAGATTTACGTCTAGATCGGTGTTATTCTTCTGTCCTGCCACCAGTTGTTTGATCTGATGAGTTACTTTGTCGATCTCTCTGTTCTCTTGTCGCTCGCAAAATTTACATTCATGCACTGAACATGGTCTTCTTGACAGGCTGTCTGCATTAGCGTGACTTCTTCCTCTTCGATGTTCAATCCGGAAGTCGTAGCTCTGCAGTTTCTCTATCCATCGGGCTATCTAAAGTTCAGAAGCCATTGCAGAGCAGAGTGATCCGACCTCACGCGGAATGTTCTTCCATACAGGAAGCTGTGGAAATGTTCGATGGATCTTACAACTGCCAGCAGTTCTTTCCGGGTTACACAGTAATTCCTTTCTGCTTTTCCGAACGTTTTGCTGAAGTAGCCTATCACAAGTTCTTCTCCGGCTTGGAGCTGCGAGAGTACTGCCCCAATGCCATACTGGGAAGCATCGGTGTCCAGTATGAACAGTCCTTCGTCCCGAGGATAAGCCAGTATAGGAGCAGTGAGAAGACGATGTTTGAGTTCTCTAAAAGACTCTTGGCAATCTGGTGACCAGATGAACTCGACCTTATTTTCAGTCAGGCTATGCAGAGGTTTCGCAATGCTGCTGAAGTACTTCACAAAGCGTCGGTAGTAGCTGCAAAGTCCCAGAAAACTTCTGACCTCATGTTTGTTCCTCGGCACAGGCCAGTCTCTTACTGCCTTTATTTTCTCTGGATCAGTTTCTATCCCTTTCTCAGAAACGACATGTCCGAGGAAACTCACTTTCTTCTGGAAGAGGACGCATTTCTTGGGATTAAGTTGCAGATTGGCACCTCTCAGCCTGGAGAAAACCTGCTTCAGATTCGACAGGTGTTCATCGAAAGTCCTTCCAATCACCATGACATCGTCGAGATACACCAGGCATGTTTCCCATGTAAGTCCTCTCAGCACTAACTCCATTAGTCGCTCGAAGGTGGCAGGAGCATTACATAAGCCGAATGGCATGACCTTGAATTGGTACAACCCATTCCCGGTGGAAAAAGCAGTCTTCTCCTTATCGTCTTTATGGAGTTCTACTTGCCAGTAGCCACTTTTCAGGTCTAATGTAGAGAACCACTTTGATCCGGCCAAAGTGTTCAAAGTGTCGTCGATCCGGGGCAGGGGATAACTGTCTTTCTTGGTGACATCATTCAGCTTCCTATAGTCCACGCAAAATCTCATAGTGCCGTCTTTCTTGGTGACCAAAACTACTGGGGACGACCAAGGACTTAGACTCCTCAATCACACCATCTTCCAGCATTTCGTTAACCATCGCCTTGATTTCTGATTGCTTGGCAAAAGGCAGTCTTCTCGGCGGCTGTCTAATTGGTCTTGCGTCGCCAGTATTAATTCTGTGTTGCACTAGACTCGTACGACCTGTGATTTTATCTTGAGCGAAAATATCGGCCTCCTCCAATACGAACTTGAGGGCCATTTCCATCTCCATGTCGTTCAATTGGCCCCAAGAATTCTTGAACCGCTCTACCATTTCTACTGGCAGTCTTCTGTCTAATGCCGTGGGTGTCACCTTTCTTGACAACGTCACTCGGTCAATGGGCTCGCAAGTGGCGATAACCTCACCTTTCTTCAATGTGACCCTGTTAGTTTGCACGTTAGCCACTCTTATGGGTATTGTCCTCTTCGGGTCTACTAAGCATCGTGCGACGAGGGCACCATCATGTCTATCTTTTAGGGGCTCCGCTATGAGAGCAGACATACCATCAAGTTTCTTCTCTAGTCTGGCTCTGACAATCTTCTCACTGTTACCAGGAATCCGTGTATCCTCGTCGACAATAAGTCTCACCCTGGGATTAGCTTCGCCTGCTGTTGGAGATAAATACAACTCTTCGTTACCAATTTTCAAGATCTTATTCTGGAAGTCTACTGACAGGACATCGAAATCTTCCATTAAATCCAGGCCCAGAATAAATTCGTCGACGATTTCTGCGACGACAGCCCTTACCTGTAGCTCAGTACTGCCCAGCCTAATGAAAACAGTGGCCTCTCCATGCACAGGTATCCTATCTCCTTTTGCCGTCTCCAACACAGGCTGTTTGTTGGTCGTGAGTGCGGACCTGTTTGGCAACATGTCTGGACGTACAACGGATCTAGTAGCACCAGTATCGATGGTGAAACTGCATTGTCTTCCGTCTATGCTGCCAGGTATAACGAGGCTCTCGCGGTAGCGTCGGATAGTGGAGACCCTGACCTTGGGGCCTTGGGTCTCGTATGCCACGTGTCGCCCACCTACACTGGCGTCAGGTCGTTTTCCCTGATGGCGCTCCCTGTTGGTATATTCTTGTCTTCTGCGAGCCACCTGTTGGGTTTGTGAGCACTGTCTACTTATGTGCCCTTTCCTACCACACTTGTAACATTCTATGTCTGACCAATCTGCTTTCGTCCTACGTGCCCCAACCGGTACAGTGAGCTTGCTTATGGCTTCTTTTATCATTTTCATTTCTTGCCTTAGTTCCGCTGTCGTGTCTGCAAAGTCCTCTATCTCCTTCACTTCGCGCAGCCTGTTGCGGCGAGGTTGAGATGCATTCTTCGCTGCTTCAAATTCCAAGCCATAAATTACGCAGTCCGTAAGTGTTTTGAACCTTCCGAGCCTTAAAGCTCGTTGCATTTCATTATCAAGTACCCCATCGATGAAGGTCTGGACGGTTATCTGGTTGACAAATTCTTCTGGGGCTTGGGGATATGCCAGTCGCACAAGTTTCTCCACTTCGGCACTAAATTCTTGCAGCGTCTCATTTGGCTTCTGGACCCTTGACTTTAGTTGTGTCTGGTAGACCTGGCTCATGTACTTGTTACCATATCTCAAATCTAGGGCCTGTATCACTGTTAAGTAGTTTTGCTGTTTCGACTCCGGGATGTTCTGGAGGATTTCTAGGGCTTTACCTCGAAGCGAGAGAATTAGAGCAGTTGCTGCCTGTTGTTCGCTCCACCCATTGCTGAGAGCTGCCGCCTCAAACTGCCTCCTGTACATGGGCCACGATGTTTCTCCGTCAAAAGTCGGCGGCTTCAAAGTTCCATGAGGCTGCTGCACGACTGGCATATCTTCTTCCCGACGATTTTGAACTGGGGACATTCCAGTAACTCCTCTTGGTTGAGTTCTGTCAGTCTGGCCCATCACCTGCTCTGTCAGTTCTCTATGTCTGACTTCTGTGCCTTTCATCATCATCTTCATTTGTTCTTTCAACTTTTCCACTTCTTCCCATCGTTTATTCAAATCCTCTGTTACATTTTCTACTTTCTTGTCCACATTTTCTACTTTCTTGTCCACATTTTCTACTTTCTTGTCCACATTTTCTATTTGTTCGTTGATCTGTTCAATTTCTTCTTTTACATCAACTCTTATATTGTGGAACATACTTCGGAGCTCTTCTTTATCTTCTTGTCGCCTCTGTTCCTCCTCTTGTCGTCTTCTCTCGTCTTCTTCGCGCCGTCTTCTTTCATCTTCTTGTCGCCGTTGTTCGTCTTCTTCGCGTTGCCTCTTGAGGTCTTCTTTATCTTCTTGCCGCCGTCGTTCGTCTTCTTCGCGCCGTCTTCTTTCTTCTTCTTGTCGTCGTTGTTCGTCTTCTTCGCGTTGCCTCTTGAGGTCTTCTTGTCGTCGTTGTTCGTCTTCTTCGCGTTGCCTCTTGAGGTCTTCTTTATCTTCTTGCCGCCGTCGTTCGTCTTCTTCGCGCCGTCTTCTTTCTTCTTCTTGTCGTCGTTGTTCGTCTTCTTCACGTTGCTTTTTCAGTAAGTCCATCAACTCTTTGATTTCAGCCATCTTGTCGTAGTCAGTCGATCTGGTGTTTACCATTTACAGCTAGCTTGCTTGTTCACTTCTTCACTCACTTATCCCACTTCTGACACCAAATTGTTACGTTTTCTCCGGGTTCTGGATAAGTGAGACTTTAAAGATTAACAAAACAACTTTATTTACACTCTAAATAAGGATACAATAAAATTTCTAGAATGTCTCTCTCACAAAACACTTCATTTACTGGCCTTACAATTACTACTCTCAACAAAAGTCACTAATCTGGTACTACAGTCACTACTCTCTTAACACTTTACACTGCTTCTTCAAGTCACTACCACATTCTCTTACTGAACTGAACTAACTCGGGCTGGCTTGCTTTCGCTTTTATATACTCGCCGTACCTTCCCCTCCTTTCTAGAGCATTCCATTCCAGAACGTTCCAGGACCTTCTTTTACTAGAAGGTTCTGTGAATACAGATCGGTCCCGTGTGTATACAGGGGGATGTGTATACAGGATGATCCAAATGTGGTCACCACTCCTATGTTACACAAGAGGTGTTTCTCGAACTATAAGATCTCTCTGCGTATACAGGGTGTAAGGGTTCTCTGCGTATACAGGGTGTATATACAGGGTGTTCGGAATGTGCAGACCTCAGTTATCCGTTCCGACGGGGCACAAGTTGGTAACTTCGTTATTTCTGGTCCTAGAGGGTTGAGACTTCGCCTGAGGGGGGTCACCCCAGGCACCCCCAGGGGGGGGTGGGGAGGCGGTGTTGCCAGATTGTGCAAAAATTCCCAGATGTTGGGGAAATTCTGGAGATGTGGCAACACCGCACCTACGTCTCTTGAAGTGCTTTGTAACAATACTATAGCCGTATTACTTTAGGTGCATGTTTGCTACAATTAGTATGCAGTACTGAAGAGCTCTAATGAGAGCGAAACCGGTGTACGGTTCTAATTGTTGCGAGAATGCATCTAGCCTTAGCCTTACATATTAACCTAATGTTCGCTGGCCAGGAAACCAGTTTTTTGGGCACATTTTAGGTTTATTTTCGGAAGATTTTTGTATATTGTCAAACAGTAAACTTATTTTGACGTATGGTACATTTTTTCTCCTATATAGGTTATACTGGTAACCAAATTTGATGCAACCTTTCTTAAAAAAAATATATTTCCTATTAAAAATCTATTTATGAAAATTCACTACCATAACACCATTGCCGCGTCCTGAGATTTTTTTAATTCGCGAGGTTTTTATGGAAAACCGCCACAATAACGCAATAGACAATTTGCATTGTTTTAGTGAAAAATTCACTAATGGGGAGATCCTGACTTTTGAATTTTGAAATTTTTTTACAAATGAGCGCGATCTAGGACCCCTAGAACCCATATCCGGGGTCAGTTTCAATTTTTATATGTTTATATATATATATATATATATATATATATATATATATATATATATATATATATATATATATATATATATATATATATATATATATATATATATATATGTATCACACCGATAACTCAAAAAATAATAGGCCGATTTTGATAAAATTTGGCATGTGCCTTTCTTTTGTAAATGGCTTGGATAAGTTCGTTAGTCAGGAAAATCGGATAAGGTTTTCCGGGAAAATTTTGAGTTTTCATTCGAAAAAAATTCGTATCTCAAAAAGTAATAAGCCGATTTTAATAAAATTTGGCATGTACCTTCCTTTTGTAAATGGCTTTGACACGTTTGTTAGTCAGGAAAATCGGATGAGGTTTTCCGGGAAAATTTTGAGTTTTTATTAGAAAAAAATTCTTATCTCAAAAAGTAATGAGCCGATTTTAATAAAATTTGGCACGTACCTTCCTTTTGTAAATGACTTTGACAAGTTTGTTAGTCAGGAAAATCGGACGAGGTTTTCCGAAAAAATTTTGAGTTTTCATTCGAAAAAATTTTTTATCTCAAAGAATAATAGGCCGATTTTGATATAATTTGGCATGTACCTTCCCTTTGTAAATGGCTTTGATAAGTTTGTTAATCAGAAAAATCGGACGATGTTTTCCGGAAAAATTTTAGGTTTCCATTTGAAAAAAAAAATTATCTTAAAAAATAAAAAATCTATGATAACCAAATTTGGTAGGTAGGTTTACGATACAAAAAGTAAACTATACACCAAAATTTATATTTCTATTTTACAAGAAAAAAAAGTTATAATAAAATATTTTGTGCCAGATCATTTCTATGAAAATTCACTACCATAACGCACTTGCTGCGTCCAGGCTTTTTTTTCTTATCACACCTGATATACATCCCACAAAGATGATTTTTAATATATTTTTTTCATTTCGCATACTACAAAAATAACGATGCAAAACAATATTTGAAAATACGAATTTCATAATTGATTTCAAACACCACTATTTTGCCGCCGTGATTTGTGAAGTCACTGGACGGTAATGTCAATAATGACAATGAGCTTGCTTCTCTGTGTTTACCAGTGGCGATTTCTCCTAGTGAGCTAGGTGTGCGCCGCACACCCTAAAATATAATCGAAATGTGCACAGTTAAATATGTTTTATTTCTTTTTCCCTTAGTCTTAATACACTACATATTTTATGACAATCGATTTCATTTACTTATTTGATTTCATAAATAGTCGGTTAATAGTGACTTGGAATGAAGTAGATACCACGTCTTCTAACATATTCAGAGAATACGAGTAGGTCAATAGCAACGGGGAATGAATTCGGGTTAGGTGTGAGTTAATATTTCCGAACAACTTCAGTCGATAGAGCTGTATTGCTATACAATACAGTCCCCCCACCCATGTGTTTAAAATAGTGAGGACAATACCATTTATTTTAACACTGCAGTGAGCGGTAAAAATACCTGGTAGGTAGGTTTGCGATATAAAAAGTAAACTATACACCAAAATTTAAATTTCTATGTTACAAGAAAAAAAAAAGTTATATTTTGTGCCAGACCATTTCTATGAAAATTCACTATCATAACGCACCTGCTGCATATATATATATATATATATATATATATATATATATATATGTACATTTAATGTTAATAATTTTTAAAACCACCACTAGCAGTAACTCGTTACCGCACACCCGAACTTTTTGGTCAGGAGACGCCACTGGTGTTTACATCTTGTCTTGAGAAACAAGCGACCGTACTTATCATACCATAAGGCAAATGTAAACACGTCATTTATTCACTGTCCAAGTACGTCACGACCAATAACAGAACATTCGCGGTCACATGATAATAAATCAAAATTTTTGATTTTAAAATTCTTTTTCTATCCACTACATATGTTTTAGGGTATTTGCATGCATGTAATAATGTAGTATGTATGAAAAACTATTACGTAAATGTCAAATTTATTTAATGGAAAACCCATGTAAATTGTCTATTGCTTCGTTCACATTTTTGCATTTAATTTTTAACAAGTTTGTGATTTTGTTTAATATTGTATTACTTTCTAGAGGGTCCAGAAAGTATGAATGGCTGGCGCAAAGTTAGTGTAAAAATCGACGAACCAGGTAAGCACTTTTTTAATTGTTTTTGACATTTTAAAATTTACTTGCAGTGCATTTATTTGTGTGTTGAGTTTTGTGGATTTTTGTTGTTTATTCACGTCGGTATATTTCCGCGAGTATGGCCAACCACCTCACTATCCTGGAAATTTTGCCGAACCCCTGCCTTTCTGTAAATATGGTAGGGATCTTAACGTGTTTAATATTGCAAGGTCAAGGGACCGACGGCCTTACGCCCCCTCCGAAGGGCGGAACATGCAGACATTTAACTTGCTCAAATACAATGCTACACAACCTCGGTCGATGTTAAATTTTACAGTATGCACTGAAAGAGTTCGGTTCAGATGCACATGTTCTTCCCACTGGACCACCGACGCTCTAATCTATTCATTTATGGCAGTTATTATTAACAAGTTCTAAAAACTGCGAATATATAAAAATGCACCCAGCATAAGACGGGAAGTGCACAGGGTCATGTAACCAAGTTTCTGCTAATTAGAGAGGAAAATAAATGGGCAACAAAAATTAGAGTTGACTTTATTAAAGATGAGTTCGGGCTTACACTTGCACGCTCTTTACCCTAAGTTAAGTCGTAAAATTAGATTAATATGTACAGATATCGCTTTTTTTAAATCTTGCAAACGAAAATCAGTTTTCCGAATTTGATTAATTTCAATTAAAAAATTTCTAACAACAAAAAAGTAGGTCAAAAGGTTGAAAATTCTGCTTAACAGGAATGGCTTGGTCTACAAATGCAATATCTGTGCTCAAAACGTAGTATGCTAGAAATGCAGGCATATAGTTTGTTTAAAAAGTTAACCTTTAAGTTAGATGACTTAGAATAGGAAGAATGGTGCAATTTTCATAGGAAAATGAATAAAATTTCAAAAAACTTTAAAGAAAACAAGTCCACTAAAAAACAAACATTTTAATCAAATGAAAATAGTTAAGCGATCGCCAAAGAAAGATTGTTTTTATGTTAAAGCAGATAAAGGTAATAAGGTTGTGATTATGGAAAAAACGAGTATAAAGATAGAGTTTATAACGCCATAGAAAAAGGACCGTATGAAAAACTAAATAAAAACCCCTTACTAAAAATGATTTCGGACGTTAAAATAGTCTAAAGAGTTCTCATAAGCTAATATCAAAAGACTTTGGAAGAAAGTTACTAGTTGCAAATCCTAAAGTCTCCAAAAAGTACGGTCTCCCAAAAATTCATAAACCGGGAAAATCAATGAGACCTATTGCTTTGGCTATAGATTTCCTGACATACAGTTTAGCAAAGTGGTTGACAAATGAGTTTAAAAGCTTGCCCGTCAAACAAAACAGTTTCTCAGGAACAAATTCACTTGATTTTATTAATAAAATTAAAGAGGTTACATTGATTGAAGGCGAGGTTTTAATTTCATTTGATGCAACCTCATTGTTTCCTAGCGTTCCCACGAAGGAAACGTTAACGTATTAGTTCTTAAAAATGATTAACATAAATGAAAATGTCTGCAAAGAATACCGTATCTTGGGGTTACTTTACGATTTTGTCATATATTTTAGAATAACTTCCAAACCAAAGACAATATCTTACAACGCTGACGATATGTGGTATATCTCACTTCAGGCTACTCGTAGATTTATTTACAGTTGTCTGGGCATTCAAGATTATTTTCTATTAATTTTTTTAACGGCCGGGCAAAGTTACCCGTAAGAAGTGTTACTTTGCCCACTGGCAATAAACACGAGTTACGAGTATTTAACTGCAGTTTAAAGCAAAGTTGTGCCGGTACAAGGGTTACTTTTCCCGCCTGGAAGGCACAAAAAAATTGCCGCATGGAAGAAGTTCTTGAGATGACCAAAAAAAAGTTTATAAACCATTATATTTATTTCAGTGCATCTTGCTTTAGCAAAAGATATGATCAACAAATAGGTACCATCGATATGACAACATATAGTCTTACGTACATATGAGTTTTTTTTAATTCACAGGCACGTTAAAAAAGCCACTAAATACTCACTAGGAAAGTATTAACATAATTTTAACCAAAATAAATATTCTGAACAAGAAAATTAAAAGGAACATTTTTAGAGATCATTTGTTTTTTATAATCAATACATATAAAGGACAATACTTTCTGAGCTAATATACCTACAGAAAAGCAAATTAAAAAAAAGATGCTAACATAGAAAAAAATAAACAACTTTCTACCCGTTCGAATGTTTATAGGCACTGAGATCGCAGTTGAATTTCTGAATTCCTCTTCGATATTCAGTTGGTGCTCCCAAAACCTCAACAATGTCCTGTTCTTTGGTTAGAAAAATATCGTCTACCTAAGGGAATGTAAATCAATTTTCATTTGGCTTAAATTTTCTCATGAATTTTATGTTGTATTCATCGTCAAAGACAACTCCAATGTAGTTTTTAAGAGTTTTATTGGTGACAAATTGGACTACAACAAAATCGTTAATTCTTGGCGTCCGTAGATAGCTTGAAATTCCGTTTTGGTCGCCTACTTCTGTTTGGTCTTCGTCCTCTGAAAGTTCTGGATCTACTGTTTATTATATATTATCTGACACATTCATGTCATTTTCTGGGTTTTCTTCTGGGAATAATTCTTCAAAGGACACAGACTTTCCAGCAGTAACTTTGAGCATTTTTTCATTCCTCTAGATGCTATTGTAGAGGATCTGGGATTTCTAATTTCCTTCAAATAATCCAGCACCGCGTTGTCAATTTGAACGTTAACATTTTCTTCCAACTTTTGTTGTGGGAGCATTTTAAGAACTTGTTGAGGATCTAGCGGAATGATTCCTGTTGCCCTAAAACCATTCTTAATCGTCACTTTTTGATTTATTTGGATTTTGTCCATCAGAATCTCCAACAACGAAGGAAATTATGTTTTATTGACACAGCTCTCTCTTGAATTTCTTGTTTTGTAGTCTGTTACTACATCTCGCCAACAAGTTTTGAGGGATTTGAAATATCCCACATCCAGTGGTTGAGTAAGGTGAGTTGAATGTGGAGGTAGGAAAACGAATCTATCGCCATGCGCGTGACAGGTCTAAAAATAGATAGTCTGAATATCATATCTCTCGTTATTTGTAGCATAGATTTGCTTCATGATATAATGACTTATTTGTATCACGGATTTGCCTAACCTTAGTAGGTAAACACAAATTAATATTGATTTCACGGAAACATGTAAATTTTCTCTATAAATCTTTATGTTTTTTTTTACAGATGGCTGGAAACGAGGAATGCCTGATCTATTTGGACAAAGTAAGTACGTAGCTACTAGAATTCTCATTAGAAATGTTATTTACAGAAAACCGTGACATATGTATCCGTAGATATCATCATCACATCATTACGATTTAAAAGTGATGTCGGCCTGTCGTGGAAACCACGATTATCTGCTTCTTTATTTTATTGTAACTTCCATACTTCATTAGTGGCGTCAGGCTCTCTTTCTTTCTCTCTAGAAGTGTTTCCCTTGATCTCCCTCTTTCCACATATATATATATATATATATATATATATATATATATATATATATATATATATATATATATATATATATATATATATATATATATATATATATATATATACAGGGTGGTCCTCCGGGAGGTCCCGCGATCGATTGCGGGAAAACTATCAATAGGAAAAACCTGAAAATTGGATATTACACTAAAGTCTTTGGGGGCCACAGGTTGAAAATATTTTCAAGATGGCGGCACTTCCGGTTATACCGGAAGTAAATGTCGATTCACTTATTTTAAATAGAACGCCCTATATTTTATTGCAGTTTCAGATTCCACAATTAATTCTGAACACTTTTTGCAAATAATATTCTATACCTATCGTCAACCGTCCAGAAGATATTTAGACTTTAAGATAAAATTTGACATTTACGGCCAGTCATAAAGATACCGATATTTTTATAATAAGAACATATTTCGTTACCATTTTTAGAACTATCTTGAAAGATATTTCACTTTATCTATTTCCACATCGAGACTAACGATAGAGTATACAGAGTGTCCAAAAAAAATTCTTGAAGTTTGCAATGATAAATTGCAAAAATCTCGCGATTTTCAAATTGGAACCCCCTTTTTTTATAACACTATCGTATTAAGCTCGAAAAATTACTGATACTTTGTATGTAATTACCTATACCTAAATCAAACGGTTTTCATTTTATTTTGAAAAAACTCATTTTAAAGCCTGATATTTTGATAAGTTTCCTACCATAAGCGTTGGCCATGGCATAAATTGCCGAGTGTGTTTCTATGGAAACTTTGACAGTTTGTCCATTAACTGGCTAATAATGGCACGGTTAAATTACACAGACGAAGTTCATTTAAATTTATTTACTATTTATGGAGAATGTAATAAAGTAATTTCGGGAACGTGAGATACATTTGCTGATGGATATCCAGATAAACAAAAACCGTCACATAAAACCGTCAAACGAATAGTAGACAATTTCAAAAACTGCGGATCTGTCAAGGAAAATGTGCAGAGGGCTAAACCCGTTGTTGACGACAAACAAATTGAGACAGCAATTTTGGGATATTTTGTCACATACACTACAAAGTCAACGAGGCAAGTAGCACTGGATTTAGGATTGTCCAAAACCTCCGTTCTGTGAATTTTACGTAAACATAAGTTCCATCCTTATGCTTGTTCAGTTGTGCAACATTTAGAGGAAACTGATTTTTCAAGAGGTTGGAGTTCTGTGAATTTATTTTAATGCGATTCCAAGAAAACGAGCTGTTTTTAGATAACATCATATGAATGAACTTTTCAATCGTCGTAATTCTCACTATTGGAGTGACACCAATGTTCATTCTTCTAGGGAAGGACATTTTCAGGAAAGCTGGCAGTTTAATGTTTATTGTGCTGTAAGGAATGGCGGCGTTGTTGCGCTAGAAATATACGACGACAATTTGAATGGTGAGAATTAATCCGAAATTTATAAAATACTTTGTGTCAACTCTATTTATTTACTTGTAGGTGAGCGTTATTCGAAAATTTTGCAAAATTTGGAAGTAACTTATTTGGACAACCTTTCATTGAATGAATATAGGCAAATATTTTACCAACATGATGGGGCCCCTCCTCGTAATGGTCACCTGGTTAACAATATTTTACAATCTCTATTTGCTGACCAATGGATTGCCAACAACGGGCCACACCTTTGGCCGGCCGCCTCGATCGCCTGACTCATCTGTTCTCGATTTTTTTATATGGGGTACTATAAAAAAATAAACTCTACAACACTGCTGTTTCCACGAAAGAAGATTGCATGCAGCGGGTTCGAAAATCATCTCGTGAATTGGCTCCAGATTCAATAAGAAGGGCCGCACATGAGGGATTGACACGTAGGTGTGAAAAATGTCTTGACGCCAGAGATCGTCAAATTTGAACACTTGGGCCGTTAATTTTTGTTTCATTTTATTCAGTCCATGTTGTGTGTGAATTGTTTTTTTTCTTCTATTATCTGTTTGATGGTTTTATATAAGTTTATATGGTAAGATACCTAAAAATTGCTGTCTCAATTTGTTCGTTGTCAACAACGGGTTCAGCCCTATGCACCTTTTTCTTAACAGATCCGCAGTTTTTGAAATTGTCTACTATTCCTTTGACGGTTTTACGTGACGGTTACTGTTTATCTGAGCGCCTCCGTGGCCGTGCGTGAAAATCTATTCAGACTTTCCAATACGGACTCGGGGGGTCGACGGTGCGAGACTCCTCGGCGGCGGATAATTTTTCAAATCACTGTCGTCGTTGCCATCGAGCTCAAGGTGGAGGGTAGGTTAGTTTAGATGAGAAAAAAGGGTCAGCAATGGCCTAATTGCCAGTAAGCATCTTACGTTTACCTTTTTACTGTTTATCTGGATATCTATCAGCAAATGTATCACACGTTCGCGAAATTATTATTATTTTTTTTTTATTTGTTTATTTGTATAAATTATACAGTACGCTAATACAATAAGTCAAAGACTTGTGCTGTACAGTAACGTAATTTAATATAAAATATTATATCCAAAATTGCTTGACAGTAAGAATCCAAATTTCACAAACTTCAAATTTTGACATACCAAATAAAATTTATTTTTGCTTCCAATTTTTCCATCTGATGCCTTAACCGTTGCCTTCATTTACAACAAAACTTCATATCTTTATTATACTTTTCCATTTACAATTCATCCTAACATATCCATATTTTTCCCAAAATAATCAATTTGTTTTACGACCAAAAATGACACTAGAGTTTGACGTTGCTATTTTCACAATTATAATTTATTACATTGTCCATAAATAGTAAATAAAATTTAAATAATCTTCGTGTGTGTAATTTAACCATGCCATTATTAGCTAGTTAATTAACAAACTGTCAAAGTTTCCATAGAATCACACTCGGCAATTTATTTTCCATGGCTAACGCTTATGGTAGGAAATTTATCAAAATATCAGGCTTTGAAATGAGTTTTTTCAAAATAAAATGAAAACCGTTTGATTTAGGTATAGGTAATCACATACAAAGTATCAGTGATTTTTTGAGCTTAATACGATAGTGTTATAAAAAAAGGGGGTTCCAATTTGAAAATCGCGAGATTTTTGCAATTTCTCATTGCAAACTTCAAGAATTTTTTTTTGGACACTCTGTATACTCTATCGTTAGTCTCGATGTGGAAATAGATGAAGTGAAATATCTTTCAAGATAGTTCTAAAAATCGTAACGAAATATGTTCTTATTATAAAAATATCGGTATCTTTATGAGTGGCCGTAAATGTCAAATTTTATCTTAAAGTCTAAATGTCTTCTGGGCGGTTGATGATAGGTCTAGAACATTATTTACAAAAAGTGTTCAGAATTTATTGTGGAATCCGAAACTGAAATAAAATATAGGGTGTTCCATTTAAAATAAGCGAATCGACATCTACTTCCGGTATAACCGGAAGTGCCGCCATCTTGAAAATATTTTTAACCTGTGGCCCCCAACGACTTTAGTGTAATATCCAATTTTCAGGTTTTTCCTATTGATAGTTTTCCCGCAATCGATCGCGGGACCTCCCGGAGGACCACCCTGTATATATAAACACAGATCTCCTCGTTAGTGAATTTTTAGTTTTACGAAAAATTAGCTAATAAGGAAAGATACCTGCCATATTTATAATTTGGCAGGTACATTCCCTCTGTAAATAATTCATTTCTTTCTGGAGAACTTTTGTAACTTTAAGGAAAATTGCAGCACAATTTTTTTTAAAGAGGCTTGCCGTACCTACATATATGTACTAAATTAAATTTTCTAGCTCCATAGAGAATATAAATTTCTTCAAATAATCTAAACCTCTAAAGCCGATGTCCAAGGTCCATTTGAATTTCAAGAATTACTTTTAATAATACACCTTACTAATAGTGTACAATTTTAATGAAAATTCACTGCTATAATGCATTTGCTGCGTCCCGAACATTTTTCTTTATAGGTTGGTAACATTTGTTTGTGTGCAAATTTTGAAAATCTTATCTTTAGCTGTTTTAAAGATAATTAAGGGAAATTGTTTTAATAACCACTTTAACACACTGTATATCTCAGTGTCATGACCTTTTTTCCCTTTATGGCTCGTCCTCGACTTTGCTGCCCCGAAAGCACTGCAGCTTTTGGCTTATTGTGCATGCCCTTAGTCTTGTTACTCCACTCATTTCAAAACCACTGTGCCTTGAACTAGTCTGCACAGCGATTGGTAGGGTGAAGTTTTATATTGCTCTGTCTCCGGTCTAGACTGACCGTAGATCAGTTGTCTTTTGTGGTCCAGAGCTTTACACCCGCACAGGATGTGCTGGGCTGATTCCTCCCCCTCGCCACAAAGTTTGCATGCGAGGTCCCCCTCGAACCGCTCCATTTGGGGCGTTTCTTGACGGCCATGTGTCCCGTCAAGAGACCTGTTATGTTTCTGAGCTGTCCTCTGCTAACATTTAGCAGCTCCACAGCTTCCTTTGAACTGGGTTCGTCAATTACTGACTTCCCATGTTTGAGCTCTGGACAGTCTGCCCAGTACACCTTGTGTTCGCTTCTGATCCTATGGTACTCTTAACCACCCGCAGTTCCACTGCTAGGTCTGTCCTGTAGGCTTCCCAGTCCGCTTTACGAGGGTCCCGGTACCATACCGTTTGTCTTTCGACTTTGGCGATTTCAAACCAGATGTATCTGTGGTCTGAGCTACTTACTTCCCCAGACACAGTCCAGTTCTTAACTAAGTCATCTATAAACTGGGTGGAAACTGCTAGATCTAAAACTTCCTCACCCCGTGTTGTTACGACGCTCGCTTTATTACCTCTATTCGATATGTCTAAATTAAATTTCATAAAGAATTGTAAAAGTGAATCACCCATAGAGTTTGTGTCCGAGCTTCCCCACAACTCATGGTGCGCGTTCGCATCCATGCCGACGATGGTCTGCCATCCACCTACACTGCTGCCCACCCTCAGCCGCTTCAATTCCTTGGGTGGAGAAGGGTCCGTGCTGTCCCCTGGAAGATAGGCTGATCCGACAGTAATGTCCCTCGGTCCATCCGCTCCTACACATCGGATTTTGATCGTTGACAGGTCTCTGAAACAGAAATTTATTAAAGGCAGAAAATCTATCCCTTCCCTGACAAAGATGCAGGCCCTCGGGTTCTCGCTGGATCTGCTGTAGATGAGCTTTCCAGCAGCTCCGCCGAGTCCCTTGACCTCTCTTTTATAGGAGTACGGTTCCTGGATGAGGGCCACATCTGTATTCCGCAGAGCCATCAGTAGTCCGGCTGTGGCTGCCCTACTGTGCTGGAGGTTGACCTGAAGGAACCTAAGTCCCATCAACCCCTGGTTGCTTCCCCAGTGGGCGGAAGCTAACCCTTCCCAGACCCAAGAATGCCTTAAAGGAGGTTTCTTCAAGGGCTCTGTCAGACGCCTGGTTGATCGAGAAGGCGAGAGTCTGTCCGTTCTCCTCTGCTTTCCTGCTTAGAACCGACCAGTGTTGTGTCTCCAGTTCAGGGTTCTGGATCTTCAGTCTACTGATCACGGTCTCCTGCGGGACGGTGCCAGGGATCCGTACGAGCACCTGGCGTCTCTTTCGAATTTCCTTGGGCTCGACGGCTGTCAAGTCCCCCCTCCCAAATCTGACTGAGGCTCCCGATCGTTTTCCACACCCTGTCTCGCGACTGCGGGCCGGCACAGGTTATCCAGAGGATGGCTCCTACCAGGCGCGCCCGGTGGAACTGAGGCGGGCTCTCCCCTTCCTGAAGAGAGTCCACCGCAGCTACCACCGCAGCCTGGATCAGGTCCGCCTTCCCCTGGTCTAGCGTGACCTCAGGATGGCGTCTGTCAATCATCGCCATCCCGAGGCCCTTCGCAGCCTCCCTATACGAGCCAGTCTGCGCCGGTGTTCCGGCCCTGGCTCTTTTGGGACGTCTGTCTGTAGTAGGCGTGCTAGAGCCCAAGCGCGGCCTCTTCTGTTCTGCACTCCCCTCTTGCGCCTTACAGGTGCCCTGGCCCTTTTGGGACGTCTGTCTGTAGTACGCGTGCTAGAGTCCGAGCGTGGCCTCTTCTGACGCACACTCCCCTCTTGCGCTTTTACAGGTTTCTCGACCGTCCGCGTCCCGGTTGCCATTTTCTGCGCCCTCCGAAGCTTCTTTCTTTGCGCCCCGGACAGACGCTTGGACTGCCGGCGCAATCCCTCTACCCCTACAGTAGGGTCCTCACTGGTGGAGGGACCCCAGAGTCCGCGGACCTCGCCGCCCTCCGGTGGGACCCAGCCTCCAGCTTGAGTGTCGGGGACAAGTCTGTGGCCGAAGCTACCCCCGATCCCCCGTATCTACGTCGGTCGTGAGACCTCCACAGAGAGCGGACGCTGCCGCCCCTTGGCTCGTCTCCGTTTCCGAAATAGACTCAAGGCACGAGTCTGTAGCCGGAGCCACTCCTCGAGCCTCACTGGTTTTGGTTGTATTTATATTTATGTTCTCCATGTTGTTCCCACGAGAATGGGGGAAATACTGTCACGACCTTGAAATGAAAAATAATTCACCAACTACCCCCACTATTGTTTCAAGGACAACTCAGATCCTAATTGTTTGAAGTATAATCAGGACACCTGTATGTATTACTCAAACCTAGGTTAAAACTAATAAAACCTTGTTTAAAAGTTGTTTCAGGCAGTGACGCTTTCGCAGCTCTCAACAGATTGCCATCACCAGGAGAATTTGTACCGGATGCTGATGGAGATTTTAAAATAGTCTACCCTCACTAATATTATTACATATCTACTATACGAGTTAAATATAAATCGAATATAATAAGCGCACTTTTAAATGCATTTTAAGTATACTTCACTTAAGTGTTTTATGATTATATGATTGTAAAATCCGAACGTAGATTCAATAAATTATCTAACACTTACAAACAAGTATGTATGGTTAGACGCACTTTGAATACCATTAGAAACATACACCGGTTTCGCTCTTATTACACTTTATCAGTGTGTATCTAATGAAAATCAAAATGGATCTAGCCTTACATATTTGTACACTGTTCACTGTATTAGCTAAGAAAGTAACTGGGTTAACGATTTAAACATCATTGGTTCATTCTACAACCTCTATGTGGACCACTTTTGTTTATTAGCGAATTTTCATTAAGAAAAATTCGTTAATAGAGAGGTCACGATAAAAAGCTTACATACTTACATTTGCAACTTATCTGCAATTGTATATATTATATATACAGTGCAAGTTTGTAACTTGGGATAATTCCAATTAATCTACTTCAGCTTTTCTTCAAAAATGCTCGGAGTCTGATAATATTCTTAGTTACAATCTTTTCAAAAATGTATTATACAATTTGTGTCAAATGTCATTGATAATTTTTGTAAATGACAAACTTAGCTTTTTGTTGACTGTTTTTAAAGTACACATCAAGCGATACAAAACTACCAAATTTCAAATTTTTATTATAAATCTTGAGTTGAAAGCAAGAAAAAAATTGTGTAGTCATCAATGAATAAAAATTTTAAATCTTCTGGTTTTCTACAACTTCACATGTAAGAACTTTAAAAATAGTCAACAAAAACGTAGGGTTGTATTAAAGCAATTATCGATGAAGTCATTTATCAAATATGCTACATACTGTATACATTTAGTAAAAGACTGCAACTTCAAATACTAACCAATGTGTCCAAGCATTTTTGAAAAAAAGAAACTGTATTTGATTAACTGAATTTATTTCAAGTTGCAAACTAATACTGATTATAGGTATAGCTGTATTTATAAATAATATATATTTCTTGTAAAACTGTAAAAAACGACTTAAGACAATGTTAATTAGAATAAAATCTTTATTACATAAAAAAAGACTATATATATATATATATATATATATATATATATATATATATATATATATATATATATATATATATATATATATATATATATACTTTATTGACCATCAAATGTACATGGTAAGTCACTGTCTTTATAAGTACCGACTATAGTTACTAGATAAAAAAAGTTAAGACATATAGCGAGTGTCCATGTTTAGCCTAAAATGCAGTTCTAGTCAACAAAATCAGCAACAAAATAGACAACTTGAACTCGTGATATCATTATTAATTGACCGATTTCAAAAATTCTTTTTTCTAAATGAATACCAATTAATTGTTTTTGACATTGTTTTACTAAATAACTCTTAGTCGTCTACGTAAACGTGTAAAACACCAATAACAAAAACGAAGTAGCATTGCTTATTTTGAGAGGCGAGAATTTTTTTAGCTTCTAAAATATGTGGTAACATATGTGACAAAATAAAGTCAACACATTAAATACTATTGTGAAAAAAGTAATACCTAAAATGATGCGTTCAATTTGATTTTAGAGAAAATTCAATTAAGCAAACGTAAGAATAAGCAATGGATAAATCAAGGACAGGGAAATGAATACAACTTCAATGCGAAAATAGCTTAAATATGTCTCTGAAAGTGTTCACGCATATATCTTATCTATCCCTATCGACTAAGTATAGTACCGTCTATGTCTGTGTATATTCAGAAACATTGAGTTAGAGTAAAGCAAAATTATTACTACAATGAATTACGTATATATATATATATATATATATATATATATATATATATATATATATATATATATATATATATATATATATATATATATATATAAGAAAAGTCTGTGGCTAGTGGAACTTGCCTTCCAAAGATTTTGCCCAACGCCCTCACACACACAGACACACACACTGCAAAGAATTAATACAAGTATTATATAACACTATACACATTAGTTTAGAGCACCAGTAAATTCCTTCACCTTGGTTTTTGTTTTATAACATCCACTAGTGCCTACTGTAATCTTGTTAGTGGGAGCATCTTAATAGCATTAGGTAGAAAACTGAGGAATTTGATTCCCAAGTAATTAAATATCTGCTTTGTTTTCTCCTTTTTGTGCAACTGTAGTTTTAATTCATGCCTGCACCTAGTATTGATGTTGTGAGCTTCACCATTCACTGGATATTTTGAATACATATACTGAAGAAGAATATGGCTGTAAAGGTACCTAAGTATCCCATTGGCCTCGAACACATCAGGCAGCTTTTTCTTGGACACAATGTCCTTATTGCTCTTGTTTGCATGATAAACACATGTTCCGCTGCTGACGAGTTAACCCATATGAATGTTCCATACGATAGGATACTGCGACAATGTACAAAATAAGCAATTCTGGCAGCTTGATGGGTATTGTACTTTTTTTTTAATTTCAACAACACACCACGGGGGCTTACAGCCTAAATACTATCGTACCGTGGGTGTTGACAAGGAGGAAAGAGGCAGCTTGTTAAATCTGGACTTGAAGGTTTGGAGATTCGGAGGAGAAGGAAAAACATGTGCCGGCAAGGAATTCCACAACTTGGAAGTCCTCGGGACAAAAGAGCGGGCATAACAAGATGTTCTATGTCTGGTGACCTGGACAGTAAAAGGGTGCATTCGCTCTGTTCCCCTGGTGGATCTGTTGGGGGCAGCAGGTGGAGGAACTATGGAGGAAAGCTCCTCTGAGCAGTGCCCGTGCAGATATCTATAAAAGAGAGAGAGGTCGCCAACGGCACGTCGGTGGGCAAGGGATGGCAGCCTTTGGGTGAGGGTAGGGTCACCGATGAGACGTATAGATCTCTTTTGAATTGAGTCCAGGATAGCGAGTGTAGAAGCGGCAGCGGCACCCCAGATGTGGGAGCAGTATTCGAGGTTTGGCCTTATTTGTGAAGTATATAAGGTATAGAGATTAGCTGGTGAAAAGTATTTGCGAGCCCGGAAGAAGAAACCTAATTTCTTGGCAGCCGCTTCTGCAATTGATGTGACATGTTGGTGCCAATTAAGATTTCGATCCACAGAAATGCCAACAAGAGAAAAGGACTCATTACTTTAAATAACTTGGTTGTTCATTGTGATGGGTCTAGTGCTGGTGTATCTCTTGTGAGAAAGAAAGCAAGACTTAGTTTTGGTGGGGTTGAATTGTACAAGATTTCTACTTCCCCAGTCTTATATTTTTTGGAGATCCACGGAGACAGAACACTCCATGAGTCTGCGATCCTCATCTAATTGGGCTAAAGAGACAGGCTTAGAATATTGTATATTTGAATGAAGGGTGCTGTCGTCCGCGTAGCTGTGAACTGGGTTGGATGTGCTCGAGAGGAGGTCATTGATGTGGAGAAGAAACAAAGTAGGGGCTAAAGCTGAACCTTGAGGAACTCCTGCATTAATTGGATACAGTTTAGAAGAATGGCCATCCACAACAACAGATATGCTCCTGTTGGAGAGGAAATTTGCTGTCCACATACAGAGTTTTGGTGGTAGGCCATAGGCCGGAAGTTTATTAAGCAGCGCTGCGTGCCAGACCTGGTCGAATGCTTTGGATATGTCTAGAGCATCAATCTGGGATTCACCGTGTTGTTCCATAGACTTGTTCCAAGAATGGGTGACAAAGGAAAGGAGGTCGGCAGTCGATCTGCGCTGACGGAATCCATACTGCCTGTCGTGGATTAGACTGTGTTTTTCAAGAAATTTTAGTAATTCGGTGTTTATATACTTTTCCATCACTTTAGAGACGACTGAAAGGAGAGAAATGGGCCTGTAGTTGCTGGGAAGCGCTTTGGATCCTTTCTTGGGGATGGGTTGTACTCGAGCAGTTTTCCAGTTACTAGGGAATATGCCTTTATTATAAGATATCTGAAACAGACGAGTCAGGACAGGAGCAAGCTCTGGTGCGCATTTTTTGAGAACAGTTGCTGGGATCTCGTCAAGGCCAGAGGCTTTCCTGGTATTAAGAGAAGAGAGCATCTTTCGTACCTTTTTAGTTTTGAAAATGATATCCATCATTTTATGCGCGACATTGTGGATTGTTCGTGGTTGAACATTTGGACGTGGGTTGAGAGTAGAATTGCCGGCGAACAACGAAGCAAAAAGTTCAGCCTTGCCCAGGGCGGTAGAAACAATTTCATCCCCTGAGACAAGAGGTGGAAACGTGCTTTTGCAGAAATTATTCCCAATAGATTTAGCAAGAGTCCAGAAGGGTTTGCCGCCCTTGGAGCTTAAGAGGACTTTGTTTTTGATGTGGTTATTAAACGAGTTTTTTGCCTCAGAAAGAATGCGGACATAGCGGTTTCTTGCGTCGTCAAATGCTTCACGGTTTTCTCGACTGGGGTTGTGTAGAAGCGTTTTGTGAGCTTTGACATTTTCAAGTCTGGCCTTGTCACAGGATTTAGAGAACCAGGGCTTTTGAGTGGCTGAAGAGGTTTTCTGTGTACGTGGGATAAATAATTCCATGCCAGCTTGGATAATTTCGGTGACGTTTTGTGAGATATCAGAGGGGTCAGGATGAGAGAAGCAGACAGACGCCCATGGAAATGAGGAAAAGTAATCCCGCATTTCGTCCCAGTTTGCGGAGTTGTAGTGCCAAACGATACGTGGGTGTGATGACTGTGTGACCTCGGGTTGCATTGCGCAGGAAGCAGTGACCACGCCGAGGTCTGAGCGACCAAGGGGGGCGGTGACTAATATCTTATAGCAGTCAGGATTTGTACTAAGAAGGAGATCCAAGGGATTTGAGCTGTGTGTTGGGATACGAGGAAAGTAAGTAGGTTGTTGAACCATATTGGCAAAAGAATTGCTGACTGCAAAGGCCTCCGCTGCTTTTCTTTGTGGATCGGTTTTTGAAGATCCTAGCCATTTCTTATTATGGACATTGAAGTCACCAAGAATAGTGACCTGGGAAGAAGGATATTCAGAAATCAGATAGTCGTTTTTTTCAGAAAGGTAGTCAAAGGGCTGGACAAAGTTCTTGTTAGAAGGTGACCGGTAAATGCAACAGATGAATTTAGTTGCAGCCCTGAGAGAGAGTTTTATCCATAGTATGCCTTTTCTTCCAGCTTCTAAATTGGGGAGTCTGGTGCAGGGTAGATTGCTACGGATGTATGCGCACACGCCTCCATGCAATCTAAAGGAAGTAAGGAGCTCATATCCCGGGAAATCAATGTGATTAGTGGCTGTTTTGGCACTGATTTGGGTTTCGATGAGGAAGAGGAGTTGGGGCCTGTTAGCCTCGAGGAAATGTTGGACGGAGTTCTGGTTAGAATTTAGGCCACATATATTCGAAAAGGATATGTTAAATCTTGATGCCGTCGCCCCCTGTACACCCCTCTCCCGGAGATCCGAATGGAGGGGTATTTTGCCTCCGGAATATTTTGTACAAGGAGGAGCCATCATCATTTTTGTTTATAAGGGAAACCGACTCATACACCAGACTGTTCCTTATGATGTCGACTGCTCTGGATAAGCCTCATTCTTCCATAGGTCAATCATATTTAACGTTTTGAAATGAATTAGTCTGACCAGGTAAGACATCTCCAGGCTGCTTCTAAGGACATAACAAAATTCGTATTTAGCAATTAGGTTTTCTTTTTCGTTATTATTTCTAAACGTCATAACGTCTGGGTTTGACATGGTTAAAGGAAATTAAAGGCTTTTACTACGAGGCAAACTGATTTATTTTCAAAAACATTACGCGTTTCAGCACATTAACGTGCCATATTCAGGGGTTTAGACTTAGAATGTAAAAAGGTGGTTGTCAGAAATTATGTTTCTGGTAGATCTAACATGCGAGTGACTAACACTGCAACTACAGAAAGAATACAAAGTCAAGCAAAGATAAATGCCGAACACAGATCAGCCCTAACGGCCATGCAATATTTAAACTGACATTAGTGTCAGGAGTTATAAAAATCTCTATAAAAACATACATTTTAAGATTTAAAAAAACTCGGGACGCAGCAAGTGCGTTATGGTAGTGAATTTTTATTAAATGCTTCAAATTTAAATAACTCAGTTTTCTATAAACTTAGAGAGTTTAATTTTAATACGTAGTAAGGTTTTCCTAAAGCAAGATATCCACAAAATTTCATTAAAATAACTTTGTAATTTTCGGAGAAAAAAAATTTTTTTCTAAAGAAAATTTAAAATTTGAATAACTCAATTTTCTCTAAACTTAGAAAGTTGAATTTTGGTACGTAGTAAGGTTGAGGCAACATATATAGTAAATTTCATTGAAACAGCTTTGTTACTTTCGGAGAAAAAAAATTTTTTCGAAAGAAAACTCAAAATTTTTCCGGAAAACCCCGTCTGATTTTTCTGGATAACGAACTCATCCAAGCCATTAATAAAAGACAGGCACTTGCCAAGTTTCATCGAAATCGGTTAATTATTTTTTGAGTTATTATATATATATATATATATATATATATATATATATATATATATATATATAAACATATAAAAATTAAACCTATTTACAAATGAACTTTAATAAGATATTATGCTGTGACAATACCTCTCTCAAGCACCCTAAAATATAATCAAAATGTGCACAGTTATATATGTTTTATTTCTTTTTCCCTTGTCTTAATACACTACATATTTTATGACAATCGATTTAATTTACTTATTTGATTTCATAAATAGTCGGTTAATAGTGACTTGGAATGAAGTAGACACCACATCTTCAAACATATTAAGAGAATATGAGTAAATCAACAGCAACTGGGAATGAATTCGGTCAGTCGCCCAGCCACGTGGTTAAAAAACACTGTTTGTATGAGTGGTTACAACTCTACCTCTAAATAAAAGGACTGTAACAGCGGCAGAAGCAGAAGTCAATGGAAGGTGTGTGTATTCGGAAAGAAACTATTGACTATTAATAACAACAATTGACTAAAAAGCTGCGAGTTGTAAGGCAAAAATAATTATACTACAGAGGTGATAAATGATAATAAATTACAATAGGGATATATATATAATCGTAAATGCTTCCAATGATTAACAATCAGTGAATTCAGTATTATTGACATTTCTCGGAAACTTACAAATGAATTTCATGAGTCAATAAGAAAAGCATTGACTAACCAACAGCAACCACATACTTATGATTTAAACATAAATGTTTCAAATTTGAATAGCTCAATTTTCTGTAACCCTAGAAAGCTGAATTTTGGCACATAGTTAGGTATTTCCCAAAGCAATATGTAGACCAAATTTTATCGAAATTTTCGGAAAAAAAAAATTTTTTGAAAGAAAACTCAAAATTTTCCCGGAAAACCTTGTCCGATTTTCCTGGCCAACGAACTCATCCAAGCCATTAATAAAAGAAAGGCACTTGCCGAGTTTCATCTAAATCGGTTAATTATTTTTTGAGTTATCAGACGGATAGATATATGTATATATATATATATATATATATATATATATATATATATATATATATATATATATATATATATATATATATATATATATATATATATATAAACATATAAAAATTCAAACTGACCCCGGATATGGGTTCTAGGGGTCCTAATTCGCGCTCATTTGAAAGAATTTTTGCAAAGTCTCACCATCGATACCTCTCTATTAGTGAATTTTTTAAATAAAAATTCACTAAAAAGCTTAAAACGGGACTGGGTCCCACAAACATGAAAAACAATCTTATGGAGTCATAATAAATAAGTTAGTTCAAATTAGTGAAATTACATAAAAGCTAGGGACAAGCACAAACATAAAAAAAGCCTGGACGCAGCAAGTGCGTTATGGTAGTGAATTTTCATAGAAATGATCTGGCACAAAATATTTTATAACTTTTTTTTCTTGTAACATAGAAATCTAAATTTTGGTGTGTAGTTTACTTTTTATATCGTAAACCTACCTACCAAATTTGGTTATCATAGATTTTTTATTTTTTAAGATAAAATTTTTTTTCAAATGAAAACTCAAAATTTTCCCGGAAAACCTCGTCAGATTTTTTTGATTAACAAACTTGTCAAAGCCATTTACAAAAGGAAGGTATGTGCCAAATTTTATTAAAATCGGCTTATTATTCTTTGAGATAAAAATTTTTTTCGAATGAAAACTCAAAATTTGCCCGGAAAACCTTGTCCGATTTTCCTGACTAACAAACTTGTCAAAGCTATTTACAAAAGAAAGGCACATGCCAAATTTTATTAAAATCGGCTAATTACTTTTTGAGATAAGAATTTTTCTCTAATGAAAACTCAAAATTTTCCCGGAAAACCTCGTCCGATTTTCCTGACTAACGAACTTATCCAAGCTATTTACAAAAGAAAAGTACATGCCAAATTTTATCAAAATCGGCCCATTATTTTTTGAGTTATCGGTGTGTGACATATATATATATATATATATATATATATATATATATATATATATATATATATATATATATATATATATATATATATATATATATATATATATATATATATATATATATATATATATATATATATATATATATATATATATATATATATATATAAATATATATATATATATATATATAAACATATAAAAATTGAAACTGACCCCGGATATGGGTTCTAGGGGTCCTAGATCGCGCTCATTTGAAGAAATTTTTTCAAAATTCAAAAGTTGAGATCTCCTCATTAGTGAATTTTTTCTAAGAAAATTCACTAAAAGCAAAGCAGACTGCACAGGTGAGCAGAACTCCCCCGAGAACATCTGAACATATGAAATTCAGAGGGAAAGAAAGGAATATAGACGCTATATTTGGATCAATACTTACAAATTTCCTGTCTCAATTACAGGATCTCTCCATTAGTGAATTTTTTCTACGAAAATTCACTAATAACAAAGGTGATGGACACTTCCAGTAGAACCGCAAGTGTCACGTGAGCAAAAATATTTTAGTTTAATTGGTCTTGGCCGAGAACCTAGGAATCGAAATTTTCCGAATTTAAGCCCGTTCAGTTATTGAGAAACTCCTAATAGAAACTCTTGGCGCCTCACCCTGTATATGGAATAAATAACATTATAGGTATTACATTTATAATTGACAAAAATAAATTATTATATTTTCAAAACGTAATTGTAGTATATTTTATAATGTGATGAGCCCATTATTGAGTAAAAGAATTTTAATGGTAACAGAATCAAACTTAGACCAGAGAGAACTTAGGACACGTAACAAGACCGGCGGAAGTGAACAATTTGGTACCAAACTCTCTCGACCAGTGGCGTAACCTTGGATTAGTCAATGGGTGCAGCACACAGAATAGTGATTTTCACTGTTCTTTTAAGTGCCTCTTGATTTAGTATACATGGAATAATATTGATAAAATTATGCTTGAATCAACCTATAAAAATTCGGGACGCAGCAAGTGCGTTATGGTAGAGAATTTTTATTAAATGCTTCAAATTTGAATAACTCAATTATCATAAACTTAGAGAGTTTAATTTTGGTATGTAGTAAGGTCTTTCCTAAGGCAAGATATCCACCAAATTTCATTAAAATAAGTTTGTAATTTTTGAAGAAAAAATTTTTTTTCAAAAAAAAAAATTAAAATTTGAATAACTCCATTTTCTATAATCTTAGAAAGTTGAATTTTGGTACGTAGTAAGATCTTTTCCGAGGCAACATATACAATAAATTTCATTAAAAGATCTTTATTACTTTCGGAGAAAAATTTTTTTTCGAAAGAAAACTCAGAATTTTCCCGGAAAACCCCGTGCGATTTTTCTGGCTAACGAACTCATCCAAGCCATTAATAAAAGAAAGGCATTTGCCAAGTTTCATCGAAATCTGTTAATTATTTTTTGAGTTATCAGACGGATACATATATACATACATATATATATATATATATATATATATATATATATATATATATATATATATATATATATATATATATATATATATATATATATATATATATATATATATATACATATAAAAATTGAAACTGACCCCGGATATGGGTTCTAGGGGTCCTAGTTCTCGCTCATTTGAAATTTTTTTTGCAAAGTCTCACCATCGATACCTCTCTATTAGTGAATTTTTTCAGACAATTTTCCATAGGAATGTGCCATATGTACGTTTTATTGATTCTTTGCGATTTAACCACCTACATCAAAGTGAAGAATTACCGAAACGAATTTTCTTCAACATCTCGACAAATAGTTTTTTCGAGGGAAAAATTACATCACATTCATAAACTTTAGACGATTTACCATAGGTATAAAGCATTTTTTTTTGTTATTCTTGGTTTATATAATATATAATATCTGATTTACATGTAAATGGAAAATCACTAAACAGTAACTTCTGTATTATTTTAAATAACATTTAGCTACCTGTATTCATGCCTCTATATATCTGCAACATTTTCTTTCCTTTAATATAACTAATTAAGTATATACCTAAACTAACATAACATTATTCCCACAACGTAACTTTTGAAGGGCACACCTACGCCTATGGAATATCGTGGCTGGACTTGATAAAGTGAAAATGTAATTAAATATTTCACATTGAAAATCACATATTTTCTGTTTGCATTTTCAAAAATAATAATCTGTCACTAATACAGTAAGTGAAGTGGGAACATTTTTTTTCCTATTTCAACAATTAAAGCATAAAAATGTAAGGAATGTTCTGAAAGTAATTAGGTTAATTTTATATCTTACCTGTGAAAAGTAATACCGGGCTCTTTTTTGTCACTGTAGCTATTGCAATTGAAGGCGGCACAATAAACCATTGTTCTTAATACAAAATATTCACAATTTATTGCAAAAAACACTAAATATACCTACTTAAAACTCTGGTACCATTCGCTTTATTTGTCTCCACAGCATAAAATTGCTTTACGATTCGGGAACACTTCGCCCACACGCGTTAAATCTCGTGTTACGTGTCCTAAATTCTTTCTGGTCTAAGGAATCAAACATGCCCAATAGTTACCTATTATTAGGTACTATTAGAATCCTAACCGCTATACCTACCATCATCATTAATATTGTGAATCCTAAAGTTATTTATTAAAATTATAGGGACATCTCAAGCACATTCTGAGTGAATATTCTGAATAATGATTTATGATACTGAGTGGTGGACGTGGCGCCACCTAGTTGCGGAACCAAGTAGTATGTTGTCACGCCAGCTCCAAATAACACAAAGTGTTAAAAAAATAGAGACTGTATACAACTAACTAACAATTTAGAAGATTGTCAGCCCTGGCCCATTTCTACCCCAATATAGGGACAAAGTATGTAAGACTAGTTACATTCTCGCAACAATTAGAACCGTAGACCGGTTTCGCTCTCATTAGAGCTCTTCAGTACGGCATACTAATTGTAGCAAAAATGCATCAAAAGTAATACGGCTATAGTATAGCCAGCCTTAAAATACTAAGTGAGTGGTGGACGTGCCGCCACCTAGTTGCTGAACCAAGTAGTATGTTGTCACGCCAGCTCCAAATAACACAAAGTGTTAAAAAATAGAGACTGTATACAACTAACTAACAATTTAGAAAATTGTATATTAGGGTAGAAATGGCGCAGGGCTGACAATTTTCTAAATTGTTAGTTAGTTGTATACAGTCACTATTTTTTTTTAACACTTTGTGTTATTTGGAGCTGGCGTGACAGCTCTAATGAGAGCGAAACCGGTCTACGGTTCTAATTGTGGCGACAATACATCTAGCCTTACATACTTTGTCCCTATATTAGGGTAGAAATGGCCCAGGGCTGACAATTTTCTAAATTGTTAGTTAGTTGTATACAATCACTATTTTTTTAACACTTCGTGTTATTTTTGAGCTGGCGTGAGAACATACTACTTGGTTCCGCAACTAGGTGGCGGCACGTCCACCACTCACTTAGGATTTTAAGGCTGGCTATACTATAGCCGTATTACTTTTGATGCATTTTTGCTACAATTAGTATGCCGTACTGAAGAGCTCTAATGAGAGCGAAACCGGTCTACGGTTCTAATTGTTGCGAGAATGCATCTAGTCTTAAATGATTTATGGGTATATTATGAGTATATTGATGTAGAATTTTCTTAGGATGTGATTGAATGGATGTACTCAGGATATCCAAGACCGCATTTTGAAATTACATAAATGTTATTACAATATTCCGAAACCAATATTCTGGAAAAAGAACGTTTTCACATTGTAACAATATTCTGAGAATATCTTGTGCTGTATGGAATTGGGATATCGGAAACTACAGGGGATAAGAGGATGGTTAAAATGGGGCAAAGTTGCGCATTTATATGCCTTACAATATGTCGTTCAGAAATTTTAAAAGTTCCGAGTAGTTTCGGAGATATCCGAAAAAAACTACAAATTTTAAATTTGGATTTTTTTCTGGCGTTATTTGACAAATAAAAAATATATTTTAAAAAATACATTTTAATTGCCACCTTTTTCCAGCTACACAATGGAGCTTTCCGATTTGTGATACAACGTTTCGTCTTGTGACCACCATCATCAACTTTCTTTTTTCTTATGCGCGCTATATTGCATTTTTACACAGAAAATTAGTGCGTTTTATTCCTATTTCACTGATTTGTTTTGTTACTGCTGTTTTTAAACCACAAAAAATTAAATTAAAAATTATTCCGTCTAGTTGCCTGTGACTACATCAGAAGTTGTTTTATAAAGATGACAGTTATTAGGTACTTGTCAAACGCGATTAGTCCAAGCATAGTTTTTGTTAAAAATGCCTTTCTCAAATCAAGGAAAACGACATATGTTGAAACTTTATTACAAGTTTAATAG